>CM019064.1:398781702-399431607 GCA_009667805.1 Leptobrachium leishanense | reverse complement strand
GTATAGAAAACTGATTCGTAAGCTAGCGATGCGGGAATAAAGGCTGAGACACACTGAGTGGAGCTCTGTGATACGCTCATACACACCAGACATTGCTATGAGTTTTATTGCTGTGGAGCTCTGTGATATAGTAATGGGCAGTGTGTATGAGTGTGAGTTTTATTGCTGTTTAGCTCTGTGATACGCGCATACACAGTGCACATTACTGTGAGGTTTATTGCTGTGGAGCTCTGTCATACACTATATGAAATGAATTTAAGGGGGGGTGAAAGTAAGTAAAGGGGAAAAATGAATTAAGGGGGAGTGAATTGAATTAGAGGACGAGGACCCTGCTGCCAGTCTGCTTCTGGAGACCTGGAGTCAGACAGGGGACCACAGCAACAGAGTGAGGGTGGCAGGTAGCAGGATCACAGGGAAAAAACACTGGAGTGGCAGGCAGTTTGAAATATGTGTGTATATTGACACAGCAAGACCAGGGGGCACCACCTGGCCACATTGCAAATTTGTGCAGTGCCTGGTGCCCCTTCTATGCCACATTGCCAAAGTGTAACCGGAGTCAATCAGGTTCACTTCATTAACGGCGCCGGACCAGACACAAGCAAGGATTGTCCAAACACTAGTCTCTTCAGGAAAGGCAAGAGTTTATTGTGTCGTCACACAAGTGCTCACACAGGATTGAATCGCTTAGAGTGAGCCCCGATTACACCGAGACATGAGGTTTTATGCCCCAAATACATAATTAGGTACATCCCCATTAGCCCACCTCCCTATGACACTCTATTCCACCCCACGTGGGTTAATACCTCCCATCATTAATTCGAACACAAAGAACATTCCACATATAACTATAAATTGATACACTTCTCGTTAGTTTGACAGTCTGTGATTTGTTTGTGCTTTTTTAGTGTGCTATCGGCTATGTTTATTCAGATGGCCTGGGGCCCGGTCTTCTATACTCCTTCGTCTTTCCGCGGGCCCCACCGACCTTGGAGTCGCTTTTCTCCTCCGTGCCAGGAACAGACAGAGATCTTTCATAAAACTTTAATTGCTTTTCTGCTAATCTAAACGCATTCCTAAGTTTCTACGTATACCTCATTCTAGTCTCAGCTACAAACCTGTCTATTTATATACAAGTGAACCAATATTCTGAACAAGATGGCCGCCTGTGTACAATGGCGGCCGTCTTTCAGCCTATTTCCACTTCATTCCCCCTTGGCTCAAGTGTCAGGATCTTTTCCTGGCACTTGTAGCCATTACACTCCACTATTCTGAAACTACTGAAAAAGGGGGGTTTCTTTCACTGGGAACATACCCTGTGGAATTATCAGTGGTATCTTCTGTGTTTGTGTAGATATCAGTGCTGTTTTGCACAGTGGCCATAAACATAGCCCTATACGGTATATCAGTATCCCTATGATCAAAATCACCACTATCATAAGTATCATGGATCCAATCCTTGAGATAAATCGTAAGATAGAACCAAACCATTCTCCCATTGCTCCAAACCCACGGAGCAGATTCCAGCCTTCGGCAGCAATCCTTCTGGCTGTGCCCTGCAACTGTGCTACCTTCTCCTGATGATCTTGAATTACCTGGTAATAGTTTGGGACTTCGTGTGTAGTGTTTCTGATGAAGGTGCAACATTCATAGTGCATTGTCATTTCACACAAACCCATTCAAGGCCGCACTGATCTGCTCAAGCGCCATTTCATATATCATTTGCACCTTTCGTAACTCACGCATTTCCAGATTCAACAGCTGGATATCCATACTGGTCCTATTCAGAATCTCATCCATCAGATTGACATAGCTATTCAATCTCCTCATCATCTCTCCTCCCCATCCAGTCCATGCTGGCAACCATGTCCATATTCGATCCATCTTCGCAAACAATTCTCTCTTTGGTCTTTCAAACACCAGTGGGTACCTAGGGTGCAGTTCCGTGTCTGTGTTTGTGTCTTCTCCCCTTAGTCTCTGGATTGGGACCAGCTTAGCCAAATAACACATTCCCGTTATCGTTGGTGGTACCCATGTGTAACACACCCTTTCACAGCACACCTGGTACCTCCTGTCACTATAAATGGTGATGAATGTAGTGTTCCCTTTGATATCTCTATCGCAAGATGTCTCAGCCGTCTCATCATATCCACTGCACCCTGCCTCCCATTGGTCCCATTCCCAATCACCGCCTCTTGGTCTCTAGTGAGTTGCCTGCATCGTATATATAAATAATTCGCCTTTTGTCCTGTTTTGAATATATAAATATATGATGTCCAGTTGAACTGACTTGAGTTACATAACCCACCCTCGTTATTTGTTTCTTTATCTGGTCCTAGTTGAAAACACCATTCTGGTGGATACACTGGTCCTATTATGGGGTACCCGGGACTGACTGATTCTGTCTTTTCCCTTTGTGCATCGACAGCATGTATTGTGATATTCCCTGATACAAACATACTCAAATTCATTGGAACAGAGGCAAATGGTATATGAATTGTCTCTGGGTGCAGTCTACTACACACCCAGCATGCAGTTTGCCCAGACTTTTTAGCATAGTCATATTTGAATTGCACAAGTAAATGTCCTCTTGGGTTGGTTCCAGATAGCGCCTCTCGTTTTTGTCTCCACATGGTACGGTTCTCCATCACCGGGTGCGTACTATTCCAGATATGGGAAATATCCACTTTCCCCACATTGCCCGTACAATTAGAGCATACTCCACGCGAGAGTCCATAAATCAAATTAGCAAAATATAAAATCAGCACCACAAATGCCCCGAGTGTCAGAATTCCTTGGGCAATTCTTTTTACAGTCACATAAACCCAATCCCTCCCCACCGGAATTTCAAAAGTAAAAAACATTTCTGGATGATCAAGGGTGGGGCCGGGCCCCTAAAAAGCACCCTGTGGTTATCCCCCGTTGGCAGGTGGTCAGGGTCTGTGCCCATCAAAACACCCACTTGTTGATCCTCTGAATCATCAGGGTTAGGATCATTTAGGTGCTCGTGACTGTGGTCTTTGTCAGCTTCAGCCTCAGCGGATTGGTCTCGTTGGCGACGACCTTCCATGTTAGCTCAGGACTGGCAGCTGCTTTTACTCTGGAGTGATGTATCCACGGGACCACCTCGGCAACCTTTACTGCTATAGGGGTTGATAACAGGACAAAATAAAAACCTCTCCATTTTGGACCTAGTGGATCATTTTTCCACTCTTTTACCCATCATTACTACCTGATCATTTAGTTTAATTTCTCCCAATGCCCGAAGGTCCCCCCTTAGTCCATTAATCAGAGGGGTTGGCCGTCCAAACATAAGTTCGTACGGACTTAGCTTCAATTGGGGGGTTGGTCTGCACCTAATGTGCAAAAGGACTATCGGCAGCAAGTCCAACCAGCCCAGTGACGTCTCTTGGCACAGTTTGGACATCAAAGTCTTTAGAGTACGGTTCATTTTTTTCAACTTTTCCCGAACTTTGGGGCCTGTAGGCGGTATGTAGCTTCCAGGTGATGCCCAGTAGCCGGGCAAGTTGTTGCAAACAGTTCTGGATAAATGCAGGGCCATTGTCTGACCCTATCTCGAGTGGAAGCCCGTAACGTGGTATTATTTCTTTCATCAGGCTCTTTACCACTTCTGTAGTCTTTTCAATTCTTGTTGGGAAGGCTTCCACCCATCCTGTCAAAGTGCACACCATCACTAGTAAATAGTTGTATCCTTTGCAGGGTGGCAGCACTGTAAAGTCTATTTGTAATAATGCCCTTGGGGATAGCCCGATGGGCCTGTTCTCAAAATAACAAATCCTGTCTGTCTTGTGAATCTCTTACTGCTGGTATGAAAAAGTTCATTACACTTTTCTTCATTCTTGGCAGTCTGTTCTTGATAAGGATCTCCTTGAGGAAGAACCTCACCAGTGGGACTTGATATTCTTCTGCTCCCAATTCTCCCAGACTGTGCAGTATTCGTGTGATTCGTAGATTATTGTGAGAATTGATTGTCAAATTTTCAAAACGTGACGCGAAATTTTCTGCTCGTTCAACTTCAGTTATTTCTTTGTCTTCCTCCTCCCCCACTATTTTTACGCCGAAGAATTTCAGCATCATCTTGTAGGCTCTGCGCAGTCTTTGCTGAACTTCTGAGGTGTTAACCATTAGGCGTGTCTCTTGCGGATTTAGAGGAGTAGAGTAGAAATTTTGGCCTTGTGTCCGAGTTGGGAAAAGCCATTGGATATAATCTTAATTGAGTTCTATCAGTTCATAGTCATTTTGCCACTTGTGCAGTATTATTTCAATGAACTCGCCGTGGGGTTCAAACTTTTTCAAATTCATGTAGAACTCGTAATTTGGCATGGAAGGTTAAGGTTCTTGCTTGCAGATCAGTACTTTAGCTTGATCTTCTGTTGGCGGTGGCGGTTTTGCAGCTGCTTTTGCGGCCTGGTCTGCGCGTCTGTTACCTTTTGGAATTTCATCATGGCCTTTTTGGTGGCCACGGCAGTGCCTGATGCTGACAGCACTTGGTTTCCACACTGCTTCCAGGAGGGCCGTGATTTCTGCAGCATATTTAATTTGTTGTTCTGAAGACGTGAGTAGGCCTCTTTCTTTTTAGAGTGCACCATGTGCATGGACTGTCATAAAAACGTATTTGGAGTCTGTATAGATATTTACTCTTTTGCCTTCAGAAATTTCAAGGGCTCTGGTTAAAGCTGTTATTTCAGCTAGTTGTGCTGATGTATGGCCTGGCAGTGGCTTTGCTTCGATGACTTCTTCTGTTGAGACTACTGCATAGCCGGAGACTTTCTTCCCATCATCCATGTAGCTGCTTCCATCAGTGAATAGCTGTAGATCGTATTTGTCTAGGGGTACGTCTTTCAAATCCGGCCTGCTACTGAACCAGTAACCTCCTGTCACATCCAGCAGAGCCTTGACAGCGTGGGGCACCTTGACATGAAGAACTTGTCCAAGGGTCAGTTTGTCTGCTTCTGCTATTAGCATTGCGGTGGCAGCCACTGCTTTCAGGCATGGGGGTAGGCCGCAGGCCACAGGGTCGAGTTGCTTGGAGCTCCTGGTCTTTGGTTGGGGTATGCGGCACACTGCTTCTTTTCTTTCTGCCCCCAGTGCACGTTTGGTACCTGTTAACTGGAAGCCCAGGTATTTTACGCTCTGTTTACATATTTGTGCTTTCTTTTTAGACACTCTGTAACCTGCTTGGCTTTCTGTGGGATATAATATTGTCTTAGAGCCACCGGTGTTGCGCCGGGCTGTGATTCAACTCATCTGGGCGGGTTTTCCTCCGCCCCCACCTCAGGAATTCCAAGGAGTAGTGCGTGCGGGGACAACAGGCAGAGTAGGTGCCGTGCGCCATTCTTCTTCCTTTGACATAACTACTGCGATTTTCACAGATTGGGGGTTGTGCGGGCTGGCTGGATCATGCTGCCGAATAGAGCCGCCACTCTCGGGCAGGTCTAATTGAGCGTGACCCCCGGAAAAAAAAAAAAAAAAAAAAAACATAATTTGGGCTGGCAATTTGCAAAAAATATCCCGCCCCAGGAGCTGGATGGGACATTCGGGCATATACACATACACATTGTGTAAACAATATTCTCAGAGATATTTTCCCGTAGCCCAAAACAGACTCTTAATACCACATCGAAAAAAAAAACAATAAATCATTCCATCAAAAATCAAACAAAAACATACCTTTTAAAAACAGTAACCATATTTCAATTTGTTAATAAATTTCATATTTTGGTAGACAATTTTGTATACCATTACATACTTATTATTGTTTATATGTAATAATATAAAAACCAGGAATCCCTTTTCTTTTTTTTTTTTTTTTTTTTTTATTTAATTCTAGCTCTGAACAAAACTAAAACTTTCGGACTAATATTTAACACAAAGTATAAACATATATCTTGCACTCAGACTTCAGACAAATATTCTATTGTAACACACATTAAAATTAGCTAAGCATAGTACGCTGCACAGATACACAAAGGGTTAGCTATCAGAGAGCAAAGAAAAAACATCCTCCCTTGGCATATTTTACTGACTCCCTCCCTTCCCCCTTCTCTCTTGCAAACAGTCTGTCAGAAGCACTGCCTATACACCAGAGACGACGCTCAATCTCAACTTTTAATTGAACAGTTTAATAATCAATTAAAAACACAATCGGACAAAATCAGTCTGAATCACACACACACAAACTATACAGCACCGCAACATCTCACTCCTCCGTAAAATATTAATTTATTTTATGCTCCCATAATATCAACCTTATTTCCCATTGGAGATGCAATTTGCTTTGTTACAACAGAATATTCGGCACCTGTATCAACCATAAAAACTTCATCTTTATTTCCCACTCTCATTGTGACCGTGGGCTCGTGGCTACCGAGCGGGATGGGCCCAGATCCCCGTCAATATACATCCTGCCCTTCAAATGATGTCCCCGCCAGTCCCACAAACCCCGCTCCATTCCCTTCACTTCTTTATTTCCTCTAAATCCCGGTTATGATACACCTTATTAGCGATCTCAACTAATTCACTAATACCTTTCCCCAAAAACCCATCTATTCTCTGTATTTTGTTCCGTATATCCCTCTTTGACTGACCCACAAACGAGGAGTTAATTAACCTCTGATTCTCCGTTGTTTCAGGATCAATAGGACTATACATCCTGTACGCATTCAGCAATCTCTCTAGAAACGCACTTGGGGATTTTTTTTTTTTTTTTTTTTTTAATCTCTTGCATCACATCTGCTATTTTTTTCCATGTTTGTGGGTTTCTTCCTCTCCGCTTTAACACCCATAATTACAGCAGTTCTGTATGTCTGCAGATGGGCAACTCCTTCAACTGTATTGTACGGCCATTTAGGATCTGTTTTGGGGTAATGTTCCTCTGCCCATGCTTCTGGATAAGGCTTAGCATCTGCTACAGCTTGGGCGAGTAAAATCTTTCGCGCGCTACTATTTATCCGGGCTCTTTCCTCTGTGGTAAACATTGTCAACATTAATTGCTGACAATCTGCCCATGTGGGGTTATGTGTGAGCATAACTGACTCTATCATACTGGCCACTGCTGCGGGATTTGTGGAATACAGTGGTGTGTGTGTTTTCCAATTAAAAAAATCCGTTGTCGTGAACGGGACATATGTGTATTGCATTGGCCCTGGATTCCCATCCGCCAAGGGGGGGGCCTGGCACCTCTCGCAAAGGCAACTGCATAGCATTCTTGTAGGGATTGTGTTGGTACGGATCCCGGGGTTTATATATACTATTCGCTGCGCGTGTGGTAACTCCCTGGTTCTCATCTTCCTCTTTATCATCACTATTCCCGTGGGGCACTAATTTATATACACTCCCATCGGGCATCTCAATCTTCTCTGGCTGCCCCATAACATAATAGATAGAACGGGGGCAAAACATCACTCTCTCTCTCTTTCTATTATTTTGGGGGTCCTGTTTCTTATTTCTCCCCGCTATCATTATAAAATAACTCTTATTTTTAATACAATATCTCCATATATCTATATACGGGTATTCTTCAGGATATCTGTACTGCTCTGTAACCTGGGAATATACCTTCTGTACCAACTCCGGGTCCATTGACCCCTGCTCTGGCCATCCTGGGACTAATAACGGCCACACAACATGTACACATTACTTTTAATTTCTCTTTTGTCAATTCTACACCATAATCATACGTTTTTATATAATGCTTCAAAATTTCGCACCATATATTCTAGGGGCATCTTACCCTCCTTTACCTTCTTGGGCTTAGATGACCTGTTACCCATTGTCACTCTTGAAAACAATACTTTTTGCGATACAATTATCTTATTTCAATAACAGTTAAAATCTACAGTCTGATACTTCAGTCAACAATTTATCCGCATCCACATACGCTTCCCCCTTCAGTAGCCGACTGCAGTCGCCTGAGCCGAAACCGTACGTTCCAGGGTCCACTCTCGAATTTGCTTCCTCGCGGAGCGAGTAGGCGCACGTTCACTCACAGCACTCAAGTCAATTCATTCACAACACATTCCGTATCAGATACTTTCAGCATAATATAGAACATATATCACTTCAACTCTTTCCATTAGCCGAGGACGTATTCCCTCCTTAGTGGCTCCTTATACCCCGTAATTTGAACTCTAACTCTTGACTGCTTGTGGCTATGTGCACCCCGTTCCTTGTCTACACTTCCGTCTGCAATTCCAATCTGCTTTATGGATAATCTACCCACTCAGCACCACTATCTCTGCAGCTATCGTTGGCTTCACTATAAGCCCTTGTCACTATACGACGTACACACTAGGCACTGACTCAGGCTCTCAGCCCAGTCACAGAAAAATCCTCCTCCTTTCCCGTTTACCCACGTGGTGAAGCTCTATTTACAAACACTGAACTATGCAACTCCACGCAGCTACTTTCTCCCTCTCATACAGAACTACCCTTTGATTGGCATTCAATTCCCCCGAATCCAGACGCCCGCTAGCCACTCTGGCTCCTTAGCAATGTCAGCGCTACCAGCGGCGGGAAAGATATGCCAATAGGATGGTGGCCATCGCATCCTCTTATCCGTCTATCGCAGTCGGACGTTTCCCTTAGATACCGGTATTTCCTTTAGACATACAAAACATAGAAGACACGTTACCTATCGCCGGCGCTGCTTGCTGTTTCCTCGGACTCTGGTGTCCCAGCTTCCCGGGTTGGGGGGGTCCGTTTGGGACGAGATGAGGTCCACTGTACAGGAAATCCTGCTTGGCGCCTGCAGATGTCAGCTCACCTTCAATGGACGCCCCCAACCATCGGGATTCTGGCACTGCTGCAGTCAAGCGCCGCACTGTGTTCAGCAGCCGTTGCCTGTGTCTTGGCAAAAGGCCCGTTATCCCGGCTATCGAGACCCCAGAAAATGTAACCGGAGTCAATCAGGTTCACTTCATTAACGGCGCCGGACCAGACACAAGCAAGGATTGTCCAAACACTAGTCTCTTCAGGAAAGGCAAGAGTTTATTGTGTCGTCACACAAGTGCTCACACAGGATTGAATCGCTTAGAGTGAGCCCCGATTACACCGAGACATGAGGTTTTATGCCCCAAATACATAATTAGGTACATCCCCATTAGCCCACCTCCCTATGACACTCTATTCCACCCCACGTGGGTTAATACCTCCCATCATTAATTCGAACACAAAGAACATTCCACATATAACTATAAATTGATACACTTCTCGTTAGTTTGACAGTCTGTGATTTGTTTGTGCTGTCTTTCTCCGGGCAGTGCCTCCTCCCTATCGGCTATGTTTATTCAGATGGCCTGGGGCCCGGTCTTCTATACTCCTTCGTCTTTCCGCGGGCCCCACCGACCTTGGAGTCGCTTTTCTCCTCCGTGCCAGGAACAGACAGAGATCTTTCATAAAACTTTAATTGCTTTTCTGCTAATCTAAACGCATTCCTAAGTTTCTACGTATACCTCATTCTAGTCTCAGCTACAAACCTGTCTATTTATATACAAGTGAACCAATATTCTGAACAAGATGGCCGCCTGTGTACAATGGCGGCCGTCTTTCAGCCTATTTCCACTTCAAAAGGAGGGGGACCACACACTCTGGCCCTGTGGCACAGGAGGGGCACCAGGCACAGCATAGATTGGCAATGCGTGAGGACACCAAACACTCCCGATTGGCATGGCACGGATTGGGTGGAGGGGGGCACCAAAACGCAACTTCGCCTGAGTAAACAAAAATGCTTGCACCGGCCCTGGATGGAGGCCAATGACATTTTTTTCACTACTACATTAAGCGGGTGCATCTAAGACATCAAACACAAAACACCAAGAAAGAGCACTCCATATTATTGACCACCTTCTTCCATTTCCTCCGAAAAAAAAAAGAGCGTGCTCTTTCTTGGTGTTTTGTGTTTGATGTCTTAGATGCACCCGCTTAATTTTGAGGTTGAGTGCAACCTTCTGCTGTTTTGTATTTTTATATATAGAGAGCTGACAACTCTCATTTGGTATGCACCAGTTCACGGGTGCTCCACCATGACAGCCTATAAAACCCCTTGAGTTGAGCAGCCAGGGAGCTCCAGGGTGAGTGGATCCTGTAAGTGCAGACTCAGTCAAGTTAGATTGGCGACTGTGACAGGTTTAAGCAAATTATGATCATAACTTTGTGAACTGAATCCCCATCATTTTACCTCATTTTTTTAAAACTGTTTTTTTTCACAGAAAATGGTGGAAGAAGGTGGTCAATAATATGGAGTGCTCTTTCCTGGTGATATATATATATATATATATATAAATTTCGCTTAACAGCGGCACTCCAAGACCTCTGTGTGTTAGTATATATATTAGGGATGCACCGAAATTTCAGCCACTGAAATTATCATCTGAAAATGGTGCTTTCGGATGGAAGGAAAAAAACTGCTGGGGAAAAAAACCCAAAAAACAGCCGAAAATCAGTCATCCGAACCAGGGCCTGGAGGCTGGCCGAGCAGGGGGCTCGTCTGAGCCTGAAGACCGGTCACGCGTCCAGGCCCTGATGACAGATTATTTTTTTTTGGCGGGGGGTGAGATCGTGTTGCCTACACATACACCTACATCCGCATACTTCGGCCCTGAGCTTCTCCAGCAGTGGCAGTCCTATGGCATCCAGTTCCTGCTCTGCGTCAGAAGCCGGTCGCAGGGATGACGTAACGGAGGTGAAAGCCTTTGACCCGGCTGTCTGCAGGGTCAAAGACTTTTGCCTGTGTGATGTCATCCCTGCGACTGACATCTGACGGAGAGCGGGAACTGGATGCCGGAGGACTGCCACCATGGGACTGCCATCACTGGTGGAGCTCAGGGCCGAAGTATGTGGATGTAGGAGAGTGTGCATAGGCAACGCGATCTCACCGTCCCCCAAAATCAGTCATCCAAACCCGGACCTGGAGGCCCTCTCTCCCCCGGCCGGACCTCCATGCCCTGGTTCGTATGACTGATTTTCAGCTGAGCTGATCCCAAATTTTCAGGTTCGGTATTTTCATTTCAGTCCATCGTGTGTGTATATATATTCAGACCATAGTAGTGAAAGGGGAGGGGTAATTATCTTGAAGATAGATTTTCATAGAACCCACCCTCTGTTAAAATATAAGACAAGAGCTAGGGTGATTTGACTTATTTTTCCATTCAGACTGTGGTTTTTACCTGCCGAACACGTGTCACATACCAGTTTAAAGAAATACAAAAAAGAGATGCACACTAGCTGCAAAAATATCCAAACTTTATTAATACAAAAACAATTTATATATACGCATTGCAGGGAGTCCAAAGCAAGAATTAAATAAGCCAATTGTACCTATATCAGCCAGTTCTAAATCACAATCATAGTACATCTATTAACCCGAAAAGGGAAAGCTCCCAATGCAATATACCAATACAAATATATACAAACAAATACTTAATCTATTTACCTGGTACTTGGAAAAAAGATGTGTGCAGAGAGCGGAACCAGAACCCCAACGTTTCAACTGAAAAGTCTTTATCAAGGTATAAGGTTAAGTGCACGTATCCAGTGTGTGTGTGTGTGTGTATATATATATTAGGGATGCACGATACCACTTTTTTAAGACCGAGTACGATACTTTTTTCAAGTACTCACCGATACGGAGTACCGATACTTTTATTTTATGTCATGTGAACGCTTTTCAATAAGAATAGACCTCATAAAAAAATGCCCCCCGCTCACATGTATATTTCCCCCCCGAGATATATACAGTTGTGTTCAAAATTATTCAACCCCCAATGCTGTAAAGGGTTTTAGGGAATTTAGTGTACATTTGTAATTGTATTCAGAATGAAATCCTACAAGGACTTTTTAAAGAACCATATGCAACTAAAATGACATCAATTGGTTTTGTAATACAGTAGTAAATGTTTCTTTTGTGAATTCTTCACTGACACAATTATTCAACCCCTTAATCCCTTCCCGACCGCTGACGTACCCTGTACGTCCTGTGTTCGGGTCTCCCTTAGACCCGATGACGTACAGGGTACGTCAGCGGCGCCAAATCCCCCTCCCGCCCGATACTCACCTCCCTCGTCGGATCCCACGGCGATCTGACAGGGAGGAAGCCTGCCCATGTGATTTACATGGGCAGGCGAGGCTGATGACGTTGCCACGCTGCGTGGTGACGTCATCAGAAGGTGCCCCCATGTGTTTCAATGGAGGGGAGGGGGGGGGCTCCTTCGGAGCCCTCTATCTCCCCAACCATTGAAGCTAGGGAGATGCCGTTTGCACCGCTGGAGAGGGGAGAGCCTCCCCTTTCCAGCGGTTTATGGCATTAACCATTTCGCCGCGGATCACGTTGCGGCGCCAATTGGCGCCAAAACGTGATTCAAACCTGGAGGGGGGCTGACATCTTGGATGTCAGCCAAGCCTCCAGGTCCCCCCCCACCCACTGACAACCTCACCATATGTGTGAGGATGTCAGTGGGCCAGTTAACCCTCTAGCTGCCATGTAGAGATAAGGGGATCCTAAGGATCCCTTTATCTCCCGATCCATGGCAGCTAGATGGTCATATTTGCCATCATTTGAAAGGCCTGATCATGGCCTTTCAAATGATACCAAACATGACCAGGTTTGGTTTTAAAAAAAAATGTAAAAAAAAAATGTAAAAAAAATAAAAAAATTAACCCCTTAAGGACCGAGGACGTACCATGTACGTCATTGCAGCGGGTCTCTCTTAGACCCGCTGACGTACATGGTACGTCCTGCCGTTTTTTGAGCGCTGGAAGCGATCGGATCGCTTCCAGCAGCTCAAACGCCATTGCAGGCTGCCTGGGAGTCCAGGCAGCCGTGCAATGGCGTTTAGAAGTGCCGGGGCACCATGTGATCGCTCCCCGGGAGCGATCAACATCCGGTTTCACCGGAGAGGTGCCCGGCACTTCTAGAGAGCGCTGGAAGCGATCAGATCGCTTCCAGCTGCTCTGAGTATATTACAAGGATGCCTCGACATCGAGGCATCCTTGCAATATGCTTACCTGCCGCCGGTCCGTCCGTGATCGCTCCCCCCGAGCGATCACTTCCGGTAGCGGCAGGAAGTACTGAGTGCCACGAGGTATCGTGGCACTCAGTACAAAAACGATCACATCAGTGATCAGGTGCTCTGCTGGGTGCCTCGAGGGATCAAGGCACCCAGCAGAGTAAAAAAAAGTGTAAAAAAAAGTGAAAAAAAAAGTAAAATAAAAATAAAAATAAATAAAATAAACTGACGGTTAGGGGTAGGGGTAGGGTTAGGGGTAGGGTTAGGGGTAGGGGTAGGGTTAGGGTTCTAAGGGCAGGGTCATCTTGGGGCTGAGTGGGATGTTCCTAGCCTGCCTCATCAGAGAGGCAGGCTAGCAACATCCAATCAGAAGTTAGAAAAAATCAAAATAAAATTTTTAATTTGTCAGGTCAGGTCAATATTTTGTAAATATTGGCTCTGACCTCTGCGATTCTCCCTCCCTCTCCTCACCTGTGTTTTGGTGAGCGAGAGAGAGAGATCAGATTTGACAGGTTAGAGATTTTAGTGAGATTTTGTGAGATTAGAAAAATTGAGGCAGATTTAGAGAGATTTTAGGGAGATTTAGAAGAATTGAGGCAGGTTTAGAGGGATTTAGAGAGATTTAGGTGTTTATTTGTATTTTCTTGTGAACCCAACGGTTCTTCTAAGAACCAACAATCCGCTTATATATATATAATAATTATAACATTTTATAATCTATTATATATAATGTCTGAGGGGTGTACAGCGCCGAGGAGGCATATGCCATCCTGGCGTCAGAATCTGAGGCATCTGCGTCAGACTCAGACCCTCATTTCGACCCCGCTAACTGCTCAGAGACGTCGCTAGATACATTATCTACGCTGGCTGATGTATCTAGTGATGTTTCTGATGCAGATCCTGGGTCACCACCTGCCAGCAGGAGACGCACAGCTCCAGCTGAGGAGTGGGTAGTGCCTCATCGCCAGAGGCCAGATATCCCTCCTTTCACGGCAAATCCTGGCATCAATATTGATGTTGCAGGATTTACCGCCACACAGTTTTTGCAGGTGTTTATGGGGATGATTTGTTGGGCCACATCGTGGCCCAATCAAATCTGTATGCCCATCAGCATTGTGCTGCGAAGCCAGACTCCTACTTGGCAAGGCAGCAATGGACCCCGCTAGATGTGCCAGAATTTCTGAAATTCTGGGCACTTACTATGCTGAGGGCATCATAAAGAAGCCCTCAATTCGCTCCTACTGGAGCAGTAGCCCCATCTGCTCTACCCCCATTTACCCCCAATCAATGTCACGTAGAAGGTATGAAAACATTTTGCGTTTCATGCACTTCAGTGACAACAGCCTGTGCCCCCCTAGAGAGCATCCCCAGTTTGACAGGCACCAGACTTTTACATTTTATTCGTACATTTTTATGTTCTACAATTGGTGCTGTATTTTGCCAAAATCTTTGCACACCTATGCATGGGGGGCATGGGTGTACTCAGGAGATCTTGCAGAAAACAACCTGGAGAGTTTTCATGCAGTAACAAACAACAGTGTCTCCTAAATCACAGTCCAAATCTAATGTGGGCGTAAAAATCTGAAAATTGAAAAATTACCGCCACACACCTTCTCAAATGTTTTGGGCTAAAACCGTTGCATCCATGGCATCAAAGCACTCCATATGCAATACCTTGGGGTGTCAACATAACAAATATAAACAATTTTCTGGCAATAATTCAAACTGGGGTATGCGGTAGACCCAAAACCAAAGATAGGCCTAGCTGAAGAAATAATCTCAATTTCAACTCTAATGACAAAGTCATAAAAATTGTATTTGAACCTTCCCAAAATCCTGGCAAACCTATGCATGGGGGGCATGGGTGTACTCAGGAGACCTTGCAGAAAACAACCTGGAGAGTTTTCATGCAGTAACAAACAACAGTGTCTCCTAAATCACAGTCCAAAACTGATGTGGGTGTGAAAATGAAAAATGACCACCAAACTGTATCCAATTTGTTTGGAGCAAACGGATGCATCCATAGCATAAAAACACTCCATTTACAATACTTTGGGGTGTTAGCTTACCAAATATATGCACGTTCATAAAACTGGGGTATGTAAAAAGGCCCCTAAAAAGAAGATAAGCAAAGAAGATACTGTATGTCAAATTAGAAAATTGACAAGCACATGTCAAAGATTGGCGTAGCACCCCAAAAACAACAGAACAAATCTATATATGGGTGGTATCAATTTACTCAGAAGATGTTGCTGAACATATTTTGGGGTGTTTTTTGGCAGTAACCCATAACTGGATTTGACAATTCATGCCTAAAGTACAATGTGTGTGTGAAAAAATAACCCAAAAAGTGACTACCTGAAAGTTTGACATAGAGCTAGTGCATGGAAAGTGTTAAAATACAACTCTTTGAAGCACCCCAGGTGTGCCCTTTCTAAAAATATATGGTTTGATGGGGGTAAATTACTTTGGCCGCTTCAAAAATGTCCCAAATAGGACATGGGTGCATGATGACGAAATGTGAAAATTCCAAGTTGGAAAACTGAAATGCGCACCCCCCAAATAAGGCCTATTAGCCCCTAAATGACCCGACATACCTATACATGGGTGGTATCAATTTACTCAGAAGATGTTGCTGAACATATTTTGGGGTGTTTTTTGGCAGTAACCCATAACTGGATTTGACAATTCATGCCTAAAGTACAATGTGTGAAAAAATAACACAAAAAGTGACTACCTGAAAGTTTGACATAGAGCTAGTGCATGGAAAGTGTTAAAATACAACTCTTTGAAGCACCCTAGGGTGTGCCCTTTCTAAAAATATATGGTTTGATGGGGGTAAATTACTTTGGCCGGCTTCAAAAATGTCCCAAATAGGACATGGGTGCATGATGACGAAATGTGAAAATTCCAAGTTGGAAAACTGAAATGCGCACCCCCCAAATAAGGCCTTTTAGCCCCAAATGACCCGACATACCTATACTTGGGTGGTATCAATTTACTCAGAAGATGTTGCTGAACATATTTTGGGGTGCTTTTTGGCAGTAAACCTTAAAGTTCACAGTACATGTATTCTTAAATTGCGTTAAAAAAAAAAAAATCAATTTTTTTTTTTTCTCAAACTTTGGCATAGATTTGTGGTAAAATGGTTTGCATGGAAAGAGTCAAAATACCCCAAGTTTAATACCTTGATTTGTGTAATTTACAAAAATATGTATATGTGGAGGGTTATTCAGGAATTAGTGACAGATATCAGTGTTACAATGTCACTATCACTAGTTTTGAAAATAAACTCTTTGGAAATGGCAAAGTGCTACTTGCACTTATTGTTGCATAAAATAAGGAAAAAAGCGAGGAATATGTAAACATTGGGTATTGCTAAACTCAGTACTAAATTTAGAAACTACTAAGGAATTAATTTATTTTGACGGTTGTTGATACATAAGAAATTTTGGGGGTCAAAGTTCGAAAAAGTGGTGTTTTTTCAATTTTTGTGTCATATTTCACAATATTTTTTATAGTAAATTATATGAAATGATGAAAAAAATGGTAGCTTTATAAAGTCCATTTAGTGACGAGAAAAACAGTGTAAAATATGTGTGGGTTACATAAACGAGTAAGAGGAAAATTTGACGTAAACACTAAGAGCGCAGAAACGTAAAAACAGCAGCGGTCACGAACGGACGGATTCGTGTAAAACCGCCCGGTCACTAAGGGGTTAAATAAAATAATTTTTTTTTTAAAGTTTTTTTTGTCTGGGGGGAGTTTAATTAAATAGGACCTAGGCTATCATCTAAAAATAATTAGCACAAAATGGTCAGAATGAGCGCAGCGCACATAGGTGAACTGGCTCAGCAGTGAAAGGGTTAAAAGGTAAAAACATGTAAAAATTGGGTATTTCTATTCTCGGGATAAAATTTGGAAACTATTTAGCCGGGGTCTTTATTGGTGGTTATAGCTTTAGGGGATTAAATTACGAAAAAGTGTGTTTTTACCATTTTTTTTCATCATATTTCATATTTTTTTTATATTAAATTATTGGATATGATGGAAATAATGGTATTTCTAGAAAGTACATTTAATGGCGGGAAAAAGGGTGTATAATATGTGTGGGTTGAATAAACGAGTAAGAGGAAAATTTGATCTAAACACGAGCAGCGCAGAAACGTAAAAACAGCAGCGGTCACTAAAGGACGGATTTGTGTAAAACCGCCCGGTCACTAAGGGGTTAAAGACTACCACTCTGAAGAACAGAGGTTCATTCAAGTGTTTTCAATCAGATATTGAAAACACCTGTGGATGTCACGGAGCAGCAATAAAGCATAATAAGCACCAATTAGGCAGCTTTAAAATGACTGTGATACTCAGCTCCTTCTAGACATTTACTGGTGTGGTTACAAACATGGTGAAGTCAAGAGAATGGTCCAGGAAGACAAGAGAAGAGGTGATTACTCTTCACAGGAAGGGCAATGGCTATAAGAAGATTGCAAAGATGTTAAACATACCAAGAGAGACCATAGGAAGCATCATTCGCAAATTCAAGGCAAAGGGCACTGTTGAAACGCTACCTGGTCGTGGCAGAAAGAAGATGCTGACTTTGACTGCTGTGCGCTACCTGAAGCGTAGAGTGGAGAAAAGTCCCCGTGTGACTGCTGAGGAACTGAGAAAAGATTTGTCAGATGTGGGTACTGAAGTTTCAGCTCAGACAATACGGCGCACACTGCGTAATGAAGGCCTCCATGCCAGAACTCCCAGGTGCACCCCCTTGCTGTCTCCAAAGAATAAGAAGAGTCGACCGCAGTATGCCAAAAGTCATGTTGACAAACCACACAAGTTTTGGGATTGTGTTCTGTGGACTGATGAAACAAAATTAGAACTGTTTGGGCCCATGGATCAATGCTATGTTTGGAGGAGGAAGAACAAGGCCTATGAAGAAAAGAACACCTTGCCTACTGTGAAGCATGGCGGGGGGTCAATCATGCTTTGGGGCTGTTTTGCTTCTGCAGGTACAGGGAAGCTTCAGCGTGTGCAAGGTACCATGAATTCTCTTCAGTACTAGGAGATTGTAAGGTCCTGGAGGCCCTCACCCCCTGGCGCCCCTTTTTGTGCCTTTTACTACATGTCCCCTGCAGATTCCAAAACCCTTGTATAAACAATTCACCTTCCTGATTCTACCGTTCTGGCCCTGGATCCACACCTGCCCTTCATCCTCCCTGCATATAAGGGAGTCCCACCCTCAACCCTGGACTTCCACATTGAAGTTACTGACTGCGTTACCTGTTTACTAAAGCTCCCTGAAACCGCCTGACCATCTCCTGAACTCTCTGCTAAGACCCCAAGGACCTTCTGCTATTTATCTGGACTCTCATTGCTTCACTCACCGGTAACCCTCCCATCCTGCTCCCCCTCTGCCCCCATCTAAGCCTTGCCGTGTACCGAACCCCTGCTGTACCACCGACTATTCTCTGCCAGCCTTGCCGTGTACCGAACCCCTGCTGTACCACCGACTATTCTCTGCCAGCCTTGCCGTGTACCGAACCCCCTTGCTGAACCCTGACGACGCCATTGCCTGTACCCTGTCTGATTTCATGCCACTGTGTTTACCTGCAATAAACAATCATTGCTATTCTGAATCTGCCTTCATCACTGCATCCTGGGCTCACATCCCCAACCTGCTACACCCACCGCAGTCAAACCCTTACAGAGATATTGGATGACAATGTGATGCAGTCCGTCACAAACCTGAGGCTTGGGAGACGTTGGACCTTTCAACAGGACAATGATCCCAAGCATACCTCCAAGTCCACTAGAGCATGGTTGCAGATTAAAGGCTGGAACATTTTGGAGTGGCCATCGCAGTCACCTGACTTAAATCCGATTGAGAACCTCTGGTGGGACTTAAAGAAAGCAGTTGCAGTGCGCAAGCCTAAGAATGTGACTGAACTGGAGGCTTTTGCCCATGGCGAATGGGCGAAGATACCCGTAGATCGCTGCAAGACACTTGTGTCAAGCTATGCTTCACGTTTAAAAGCTGTTATAACTGTAAAAGGATGTTGTACTAAGTACTAAGATTGAATGTCACTTGGGGGTTGAATAAAACTGATAATGATGTGAGCACAGAAAAGACATTTGTGGTTATTTCATTATAAATGTTATGTTATATTTGTCTGACCTACACGTGCCTCTTTGATTTAATTGTAAGCAAGATGACTGAATGATCAAAATCAATGTCAAACTGGCCAAAACACTCAATTTCAGTGGGGGTTGAATAATTTTGAACACAACTGTATATACAGAATGCCCCCAGCTCACATGTAGCTTGCCCCTAGCTCACATGGATATGTAGCTTGCCCCAGCTGACATGGATATTGTCCCCAGCTCACATGGATATTATATTGCCCCCAGCTCACATGGTGATTACCCCCAGCTCACATGGATATGTAGCTTGCCCCCAGCTCACACTGCGATTGCCCCCAGCTCTCATGGATATTGGCCCCAGCTCTCATGGATATTGGCCCCAGCTCTCATGGATATTGGCCCCAGCTCTCATGGATATTGGCCCCAGCTCTCATGGATATTGGCCCCAGCTCTCATGGATATTGGCCCCAGCTCTCATGGATATTGGCCCCAGCTCTCACAGATCGAACGCTGGGGAAGCTGGCCGCGTGCATGAAAAGCACTCGGCCAGCGTTCCCCTCCGGCGGACGCGATACTCACCGTTCGGAAGGTCCGGTTGCACTGTTGTGACGCGATCACAACACAGAGGCGCCCAGTGGCCGCGTGAATGCATCACAGCCATGCGACCGGACCTTTCGAAGGGTGAGAATCGCGGACCGCCAGAGGGGAACACTGGCCGAGTGCTTTTCATGCACGCGGCCAGCTTCCCTAGCCCCGGCCCAGTGCTGGCTTCCGGTATCGGGGGGGGGGGGGGTGTGTATCGGGCCATTTTCACGAGTACCAAGTACTCGTGCAAACGGCAGTATCGGCACCGATACTAGTATCGGTGCATCCCTAATATATATATAAATATACACACACACACACACACCATCGATCTCCTGAAGGAACCAATCATTCATGGAATTTAAATATCACACCGGTTATGAATATCGGCGTCATGCCAGTTTATACCCACACAGGTCACTAAGCGCTGGAAACGGCTGCGTAAACAGACTAGTAAAGAGATTGTAGTCAGGGAGCGGATTCTTTCACTTTTCGCAATAAAGACAAGGAGTGGGCTGTGCCTGTGCTGTACAGTGCGTACCTCGTCATTCACACAAGCTACGATTACTACAACACAACAGTAAAACATTCACACTTGCAAAGAGCGTGAACACATCACATCACCTATGCAGTGCGCATGCTCGAACATCATTTGCAATTCTTCGTTAGTTTGGTCTCTGCATTTAAAATACACATTGCTTCCTTGTCCAGGGGCGGACTGCCAACTCTTGGGGCCTCAGGGCAAATAGGTAGGGTTGCCAGATCGGCCATGTTTCCCTTGACACAGATTACTTTGCAGAGGTGAGCACAGGGAAAAGTGCTGCCCTGCAGCAAGTATAAGTATATATATATATATATATATAAATCTAAGCACGTCATCTGGGATTAGAGTTGCCAGGTCAGCCTTGTTTTCCTGGACATATATAATTTATTCAGGCTGATGGGCAGTGCATGAAAAATGCCACCCCGCAGCATGTAGAATCCATACACTGCAGATATGAAATCAAAGAGGAATCCCAGGTGACCTGCTTAATTTTCTTCCTGCAGCATATGAATTATACATGTTGCAGGGCAGCACTTTTCCCTGTGCTGCCCTCTGCATAAAAAAGTAATATGTGTTCAGGAAAATATGGCCGACCTTACCTGGGATTCCTTTTTGATTTCTTACCTGCACGGGGCACAGCTGAAACATTAACACATTGTGCCGGCTCGGGGAAAGGATGGCCATTGATTTCGGGAGTGGCACAATCGCTAAAGATGAAATGGCGCTCAGGAGATAACTGCGCTATTGCTGTGAGCCCTTAACTATTAATTATGTTTGTGTGCGCGGAGGGGGGGACACAACCGACCTGACGCGTGTGTGGGAAACATGGGCGATAACAAGAGCAGGAGACATAATACAAGAGACTGCAAAAAAAGCAGAATAAAGTTACAGTTGATGACATGCATGTGTAAATGCATGTTTGTAGGCAAGTACGTGTCTGTATACATGCACATAAGTAGGGTTGCCAGCAGGGCTGGGACAAAATATCAGCCCTGAACTTTATCCAGACCGGCCCACTTTAATTATGTAAACATGCACAAAAACAGTATATAAACCAATCAGAACGCTCAACCAATCGTTCTACAGATACCAGAGTTGGTGCACAGCGATTGGGTAAAGCAGCGCAGCGGCACTGAGGATGGGTGTGTACCATATCTTAAGGTGAAGTGGA
Organism: Leptobrachium leishanense; assembly: GCA_009667805.1. NCBI lineage: Eukaryota > Metazoa > Chordata > Amphibia > Anura > Megophryidae > Leptobrachium > Leptobrachium leishanense. Next base: position 399,410,147 of record CM019064.1, on the reverse strand, counting down.
TGCTCAGCAGGTCTCACCAACATGGTGTCCACAATAGGATACTGTGGCAGTCTGCATCTGTTTTACTAATGGTGAGAAAGTTCTCACCTATTAGGGCAGTGTGAGACGCACGATGAACCAGCATTCACATTGGCCCTTTGAGCCATCGGCCCACCAGGAATCTCCCTGTAGTCCCTATGGCCAGTACATGCCTGGTTACCAGATCGACCATATTTTTGACACATAATTTATTCAGACTGATAGGCGGTGCATGAAAATTGCCACCTCACAGCATGAAGAATGCGTACGCTGCAGGTAAGAAATCCCAGGTTACCTGCCTTGATTTCCTACCTACAGCATATGAATTATACATAGTGCAGGGCAGCACTTTTCCCTCTGCATGAATTAGTAACATGTCCAGGAAAACATGACTGGCCTGACAATCTAAGGCTGCGGTCACATGGTGCACGGAGTGCATCCGTGTGACCACACTTCACTGCCTCCATTGCAGCTTTTGACAGGCTGGATGGAGAGGGCCGCACGGGGTAGCATGCGCACGAACTGCGTGCGCTACGATTGGACGTGATTTCAGCCTCCCTGTCAAAAAGCTATGATGGATACTGACAGGGCATCCATGCCCCTGGATGGGGGGGGTAGGTACAGCCTGTGTGCCCCTGGATTGGGGGGGGGGGGGGTAGGTGCAGTCTGTGTGCCCCTGGATTGGGGGGTAGGTACAGCCTGTGTGCCCCTGGATTGGGGGGGGGGTAGGTGCAGTCTGTGTGCCCCTGGATGGGGGGGTAGATGCAGGCTGTGTGCCCCTGGATGGGGGGGGGTGTAGATGCAGTCTGTGTGCCCTTGGATTGGGGGGGGGGTAGGCGCAGTCTGTGCGCCCCTGGATGGGGGGGGGTAGGTGCAGTCTGTGTGCCCCTGGATGGGGGGGGGGGTAGGTGCAGTCTGTGTGCCCCTGGACGGGGGGGGGGTAGGTGCAGTCTGTGTGCCCCTGGATGGGGGGGGGGTAGGTGCAGTCTGTGTGTCCTTGGATTGGGGGGGGGGGTGTAGGTGCTGAGTGCCCCTGAATTGGGGGGGGGGGTAGGTGCAGTCTGTGTGCCCCTGGATTGGGGGGGGGGGTAGGTACAGCCTGTGCGCCCCTGGATTGGGGGGGGGGGTAGGTGCAGTCTGTGTGCCCCTGGATGGGGGGGGTAGATGCAGTCTGTGTGCCCCTGGATAGGGGGGGGGTAGATGCAGTCTGTGTGCCCTTGGATTGGGGGGGTAGGCGCAGTCTGTGTACTCCTGGATGGGGGGTGGTAGGTGCAGTCTGTGTGCCCCTGGATGGGGGGGGTAGGTGCAGTCTGTGTGCCCTGGATGGGGGGGTAGGTGCAGTCTGTGTGCCCCTGGATTGGGGGGGGGGTAGGTACAGCCTGTGTGCCCCTGGATTGGGGGGGTAGGTGCAGTCTGTGTGCCCCTGGATTGGGGGGGTAGGTACAGCCTGTGTGCCCCTGGATTGGGGGGGTAGGTACAGCCTGTGTGCCCCTGGATTGGGGGGGGGGGTGTAGATGCAGTCTGTGTGCCCTTGGATTGGGGGGGTAGGCGCAGTCTGTGTACTCCTGGATGGGGGGGTGGTGGTGCAGTCTGTGTGCCCCTGGATGGGGGGGGGGGGGTAGGTGCAGTCTGTGTGCCCTGGATGGAGGGGGGGGGGTAGGTGCAGTCTGTGTGCCCCTGGATGGGGGGGTAGGTGCAGTCTGTATGCCCCTGGATGGGGGGGGGGGGTAGGTGCAGTCTGTATGCCCCTGGATGGGGGGGGTAGGTGCAGTCTGTGTGTCCTTGGATTGGGGGGGTAGGTACAGCCTGTGTGCCCCTGGAGTGGGGGGGGGGGGTAGGTGCAGTCTGTGTGTCCTTGGATTGGGGGGGGGGGGTGTAGGTGCTGGGCCCCTGAATTGGGGGGGGGTAGGTGCAGTCTGTGTGCCCCTGGATTGGGGGGGGGTAGGTGCAGGCTGTGCGCCCCTGGATGGGGGGGTAGATGCAGGCTGTGTGCCCCTGGATGGGGGGGGGTGGTGTAGATGCAGTCTGTGTGCCCTTGGATTGGGGGGGGGGTAGGCGCAGTCTGTGTGCCCCTGGATGGGGGGGGGGTAGGTGCAGCCTGTGTGCCCCTGGATGGGGGGGGGTAGGTGCAGTCTGTGTGCCCCTGGATGGGGGGGGGGGTAGGTGCAGTCTGTGTGTCCTTGGATTGGGGGGGGTGTAGGTGCTGAGTGCCCCTGAATTGGGGGGGGGGTAGGTGCAGTCTGTGTGCCCCTGGATTGGGGGGGTAGGTACAGCCTGTGTGCCCCTGGATTGGGGGGGGGTAGGTGCAGTCTGTGTACCCCTGGATGGGGGGGGTAGATGCAGTCTGTGTGCCCCTGGATGGGGGGGGGGTAGATGCAGTCTGTGTGCCCCTGGATGGGGGGGGGGGGTAGATGCAGTCTGTGTGCCCCTGGATGGGGGGGGGGTAGATGCAGTCTGTGTGCCCCTGGATGGGGGGGGGGGTAGATGCAGTCTGTGTGCCCCTGGATGGGGGGGGGTGTAGATGCAGTCTGTGTGCCCTTGGATTGGGGGGGTAGGCGCAGTCTGTGTGCCCCTGGATGGGGGGGGGTAGGTGCAGTCTGTGTGCCCCTGGATGGGGGGGGGGTAGGTGCAGTCTGTGTGCCCCTGGATGGGGGGGGGGATAGGTGCAGTCTGTGTGCCCTTGGATTTGGGGGGGGGGGTGTGTAGGTGCTGTGTGCCCCTGAATTGGGGGGGGGGGTGTAGGTGCTGTCTGTGTGCCCCTGGATGGGGGGGGGTAGGTACTGTGTGCCCCAGGATTGGGGGGGGGGGTGTAGGTGCTGTGTCCCCTGGATTGGGGGGGGTGGGTGTGTAGGTGCTGTCTGTGTGCCCCTGGATGGGGGGGTAGGTGCAGTCTGCGTGCCCCTGGATGGGGGGGGGGGGTAGGTACAGCCTGTGTGCCCCTGGATTGGTGGGGGGGGGGGGGTAGGTGCAGTCTGTGTGCCCCTGGATTGGGGGGGGTAGGTACAGCCTGTGTGCCCCTGGATTGGGGGGGGGGGTAGGTGCATTCTGTGTGCCCCTGGATTGGGGGGGGGTAGGTGCAGTCTGTGTGCCCCTGGATTGGGGGGGGGGGTAGATGCAGGCTGTGTGCCCCTGGATGGGGGGGGGTGTAGATGCAGTCTGTGTGCCTTGGATTGGGGGAGGGGGGTAGGCGCAGTTTGTGTACTCCTGGATGGGGGGGGGGTAGGTGCAGCCTGTGTGCCCCTGGATGGGGGGGGTAGGTAGGTGCAGCCTGTGTGCCCTGGATGGGGGGGGGGGGTAGGTGCAGTCTGTGTGCCCCTGGATGGGGGGGGGGGGGTAGGTGCAGCCTGTGTGCCCCTGGATGGGGGGTAGGTGCAGTCTGTGTGCCCCTGGATGGGGGGGGGTAGGTGCAGCCTGTGTGCCCCCGGATGGGGGGGGGGTAGGTGCAGCCTGTGTGCCCTGGATGGGGGGGGGGGGTAGGTGCAGTCTGTGTGCCCCTGGATGGGGGGGGTAGGTGCAGTCTGTGTGCCCCTGGATGGGGGGGGGGGTAGGTGCAGTCTGTGTGCCCCTGGATGGGGGGGGGGGTAGGTGCAGTCTGTGTGTCCTTGGATTGGGGGGGGGGGGTGTAGGTGCAGCCTGTGTGCCCCTGGATGGGGGGGGGGGGTAGGTGCAGCCTGTGTGCCCCTGGATGGGGGGGGGGTAGGTGCAGTCTGTGTGTCTTGGATTTGGGGGGGGGTGTAGGTGCTGAGTGCCCCTGAATTGGGGGGGGGGTAGGTGCAGTCTGTGTGCCCCTGGATTGGGGGGGGGTAGGTACAGCCTGTGTGCCCCTGGATTGGGGGGGGGGTAGGCGCAGTCTGTGTGCCCCTGGATGGGGGGGGGGGGGGAGGTGCAGTCTGTGTGTCCTTGGATTTGGGGGCGGGGTGTAGGTGCTGAGTGCCCCTGAATTGGGGGGGGGTAGGTGCTGTCTGTGTGCCCCTGGAGGGAGGGGGGGGTAGGTACTGTGTGCCCCAGGATTGGGGGGGGGGGGGTGTAGGTGCAGTCTATGGAGAAAGCCCTGATGTGAGGCTGGGGGCGGGGTAGTGTGGCTGATGTAACAGGGGGCGGGGCTCCGGGCGCACGCTGTTCAACGCGGAGTACCGATCCACATCTCAGCGCGCCGCGCGGACCCGCACCGGAGAGAGGCTGCACCGAGCCGGCCCGGTGAGTGCACGCGACACGTGCAGCGGATACAGCACGGAAACCCCAGTAACAATGACAGCTGCCACCGCCACGCACCTTCCACCGCACAGCCTCCCCCTGTCCTGTACCCATCCGCGCGGCGCCCTCACCGCCGGGTAACCAGGGCGGAGCTGCACGGCTCCTAGGAAGAGGCCCAGCATTAACACCACATGACCTCACTTTACACGACAACCAGCCCCAGCTGTGCGATAATCCCCCGGGCACGCATGTCCTTTCCACCACATGGCGCTTACTACGGTCCGAGACGGTGATCGAGGCCGCCAGGCCCTAGATCAGCCACCCGGAGACCGTGTAGGGCTCGGCCAGTGAGCGCCTATCGTGCCGCTGCCACGCTGTATAACAGCAGAGAGAACATGTACATGATGCAATATTTACTGCTGCCGGGAGGAGAACCGACCACGCCCACTTCCGGGTTGAGTACTTGAGGCAGGCGGGAGCTCCTCCCCCTAATAAGAGCAAAGAAGACATGCGGCTCAGTGCGACCTGTGTGCGCATGCGCACCATCTGTCGCGAGCTCACAGGGTCAGTTACCTCGGCTTTGGAGGTCTTTTTAACTGCATCTCCCTTGATGCTCTGCTACTCGTTCAAACAGCTTAGCCTCAGGGGAAATGTAGTTCCAAAAAAAAAACAAATCTGCGGAGGGCTACGGTTGCTCTTGCAAGTCTAACCGGGTTATTCAAAGAGAATCGAGAAGTCACTGCACGTTCAGTGACTTTTCGTTCTCTTCAATTTGGTGTGATTTGGCGACCCTGCGGTGTATTGCAGGGAAAAGCCGCCGCAACCCCACCGAAAACTCACTGCAAAACCCAGCGAACAGACACCGAAACCTGCAAAAACATCTAGATTAACCCCTCTGCAGGTATCGTTCCTTGCGGTGGCCGCGCTGAGCGCGTCCTCCCTTTGGGGTCAGCGTTCGGCCGGGTTCCGGCCGATCGCTGGCCCCCCCCCGGTGTGGGCTGACATCCTCCATGTCAGCCCAGTACCCGGAACTGCCGCCGGAGTAATTAGGTGTCATCGCGGGGGCACGATGACACCTAATTCAGGCGCCCCCCCGCATGTGCGGAGGAGGCGCCTGGAAGGGAGGGGGGAGGTCCTTTGGACCTCCCGATCGGCGGCGTGCAGGGGGTTAACCCAGGCACCGTTTGGAAGGGCACAGCCTGCCCTTCTAAATGGTACCTGGCATTAACCCCATGGGGGCCGAAAAGCACCGGTTCGTGATCCTTTCCCGGAGCTGGCCGACATCTTGGATGTCGGCCAAGCTTCCGGGAATGCCCCCTGAGGACTGGCGTCATCGTGCATAGCATGATGACGCCAGTCCTGGAGTTAACCCCTAACTGCCACCAATGGTGGAGATAGGGGGTTCCAATGAACCCCCTATCTCCCGATCTGTGGCAGTTAGGGGTTAATGTTTGGTATTGTTGGATCGGCCAGAGCATGGCCGTTCCAACAATACCAAACATGAGTATGAAAAAGTTTATAAAAATATTTTAAAAAAAAATCAATTTTTTTTTTTTTTGGTTCGTTAATGCAGCAATATTGTTCCCATTTCAATTATAATGTGAACAATAATGCTGCACTAACGATTTTTGTGCTCGGTGCGTTTGTTAAAAATCGCGTAATTTTCCCCAAAAAAAAATGTAACGAGACCCCATCTCTAATTTTTTTAACAAGCGCACCCCATATAAAATATAACCACAATTGCTCGCATGTTAAAATGTGAAAAAAAACCACTTTACACGTTGTAAATGATTGAAAATTCATATTTTATTGCATTTTTTGTTATAATATACTGACAGGTCATGACGTATACATATAATAATGACATATTATGAATCTGCCGAGTCTGACGGAAAGAACGATATATAATATGTCTGGGTCATATACTAAAATAAGCCTTCAAAACACGTTTAAACATGATGAGCAAAATCGGTAAAAATGAGCTCAGCACAGAGGCTGGAAAAGCCTCAGCAGCGAAAGGGTTAACCCGCCGAACACGCCAGAGAAACCCGAGCAGCTGCCGATCACAGTGCAGAGCAGCCGCCGGAAAAACCTGACACCGCAGACGAATACAGTGAAAAAAAACCAAACAGTTTGAACGTTTGAAAAGTGAAACGCTGTTTGCAAAGAAACTACTGAACGAAAATGTCTGAAATTTACATATGAGGTCCAGGGAATGATAATAAAAAGGTCTGTTACACAAGAATTCTTTTTTTAAAAAAAAAAAACGGGGAAAAAATTTTTTGCCATAAAAATCCCCAAAAATGCCTAAAAGATCCTAAACAAATCTAAAAAAAAGAGACTCTTTACTGCAGAATATTATAATCAACGGTTTATTAGATATTGAATTAAAACAGGAATATTTTTAACATTGAAGCCTATGGGATTCACCTGAATAAACCTGCCGAATTAAACCACCGAGCAGCAGGGCAATTCGGCAACTTTTCACTGCTGGTTTTGTGTTCTCTGAATAGCCGAAGCATTGCTTCTCTGGGGATTTCACTGCCCTCGAACAGGCAATGAACAGGCACCGTATGTGCAGGCAAGTCGCCGACATTTGGTGAACTGCCTGCTCTCTGTATAGCCGAATGGCCAGGAAAGGTAACCGTACGTTGAATTTCACTGGTCGGTTACCTTTCGGCCACAATTCGGATCTCTTTGAATAACCTTGTAAGGCACCGGATATGGAGGCCATCTCCCTCAATATAGTAGTGCAGTTTGTTGTGATATTACTGTTCTGACAGAATTTTGTAACTGCAAACAACAGTAGGAAGTGCCCATTATATCTGCCCTATTATAAAGGGCACGCAGGCCATATATAGTTGCGTGAAACCGGGGATACCCCTATCACGCAATTAACCCTTTCGCTGCTGAGGCTTTTCCCGCCCCTGTGCTGAGGTCATTTTTTACCTGTTTTGCGCATCATGTTTAAACGTGTTTTTAAGGCTTATTTTAGTATATGACACCGACATATTATATATCGTTCTTTCCGTCAGACTCGGTAGATTCATAATATGTCATTATTATATGTATACGTTATGTCATGTCTGTATATTATAACAAAAAATGCAATAAAATATGTATTTTCAATAATTTACAACGTGTAAAGTGTTTTTTTTCCACATTTTAACATGCGAGCAATTGCGGTTATATTTTGTATGGGGTGCGCTTGTTTTAAAAAATTAGAGATGGGGTCTCGTTACATTTTTTTGGGGAAAATGACACTATTTTTAACAAACGCACCGCATACAAAAATCGTTAGTGCAGCATCATTGTTCACATTATAATTGAAATGGGAACAATATTGCTGCATTAACAAACCCAAAAAAAAAGAAAAAAAGTGTTTATTTTTTTTTTTTTTATTTTTTTTTATTTTTTTTTATTTTTTTATTTATTTTTTTTTTACAACATTTTTAACTTTCATGTTTGGTATCGTTGGAACGGCCATGCTCTGGCCGATCCAACGATATCAAAATTTAACCCCTAGCTGCCACGGATCGGGAGATAGGGAGTTCATTGGAACTCCCTATCTCCACAGTTGGTGGCAGTTAGGGGTTAACGCTAGGACTGGCGTCATCGTGCTACGCACGATGACGCCAGTCCTCTGGGGGAGTTCCCGGAAGCTTGGCCGACATCCAAGATGTCGGCCAGCTCCCGGGAAGGATCGCGAATCGGCGCTTTTCAGCGCCGATTTGCAATCCAGCCCCCCAGGGGTTAATGCCAGGCATCATTTGGAAGGCAGGCTGTGCCCTTCCAAATGATGCCTGGGTTAACCCCCTGTGCGCCGCCGATCGGGAGGGAGAGAGGTCCGAAGGACCTCCCCCCCCTCCCTTTCAGGCGCCTCCTCCGCACATGCGGGGGGGGCGCCTGAATTAGGTGTCATCGCGCCCCCGCGATGACACCTAATAATGGCGGCTGCTGGTCCGGATGCCGGGCTGACATCCAGGATGTCAGCCCGCACCGGAGGGGCCAGTGATCGGCCGGAACCCGGCCGAACGCTGACCCAATGTGAGGACGCGCTCAGCGCGTCCTCAGCACACCAGCGGTAATGCTGAGGACGCGCTGAGCGCGTCCTTAGCATTGAAGTGGTTAATGTGCAATAATGCATTGTGCCATTGCCTCCACACTTATAGGTGACATGAGAAATGAGATGGTGAGTTAGTGCAGCATCATTGTTCACTATTGCTTTGTTAGAAAGAAAATGGAAAAAAAATGGTTTTATTGTTACACAAAACCTGGTCAATGTTTGGTATCCTTGGAAAGGTAATGCTCTGGCCTATCCAGTGATACCTCACATGACCCTGTAGCTGCTATGGAGTCAGAGATACAGGGTTACACATGTCCATCAATGTAGACAAACAGGGCTATTCACTAAAAGGTGAAACGCAGGAGAAGAGAGCAATCTAGACCAAACAACCGATTTGGAAAGTCAGATAAATGGGAACATTCTTCTGGTTTCGCTTTTTTTTTTTTAAAAAAAATAATGTATAATTCAAAGTTTATTGAATATAAAATACGAGACAGAAAATAAAACAACAATAAGCGTAAAATAAAAAAGGGTTGTTCAAATAAATATGATGAACGGCAACGAAAAAAAGCCATCACAGATGGTAGACAGTACAGCAGATGAGCAATCTAGATGAAAAAGCGGACGCATACAGAGTAGTGTCTGTGTGTGTGTGGTGTGTGTATGTGTGTTGTCCAGATTAACTAGGAGCAGAAGAGAGAGAAAAAAAAGGAGGGGATGCGGAGGAGGGGGGGAGGGACAGACATAGAAAAGAGGCCGAGCCCAGCGCATCGCTCCCCCAGCAGCAGCCACTCAGGGAATTATTATTATTACAGAGATAAATCTGTGATAGGGAATAGACTTTTATATCTATCTGTATCTAACGGGTGAAACTCAGGAGAACTGTCAGGAGAGGAGAACAATCTAGACCACGGGTGTCAAACACAAGGCCCGCGGGCCAAATCCGGCCCGCCAGACCTCGTCATGTGGCACGCGCAGCCGCCAGCCTGCGCAGCATTCGCGCCCCTAAAACTGGCCCGGGGGTTGAGGCACGGTCCTGAACAGTCCGTCCTGTTAAAGGGGAGGTGGCTGCGTGCAGGCGAAGCCGGTCACGTGGTCCGGCTAATCAGGTGGTACTGAGTCTCTGTACCACCTGACTGGCACGCAGCCGCATCCCCTTCAACAGGACGGACTGTTCAGGACCGGGCAGGCACTCCCGCTGCCCGGCATCTGGGTCCCCTCAACCCTTGCCGGAGCTGGGGCAAGTATCCATGTGAGAGCTGGCTGCCTCTGGGGCATATCCAGGTGAGAGCTGGGGCAAATCCATGAGTTGGGGGCAAATCCATGAGCTGGGGGCAAATCCATGAGCTGGGGCAAGTATCCATGTGAGAGCTGGCTGCCTCTGGGGCATATCCAGGTGAGAGCTGGGGCAAATCCATGTGTAAGCTGGGGCAAATCCATGTGTAAACTGGGGCAAATCCATGAGATGGGGACAAATCCATGAGCTGGGGCAAGTATCCATGTGAGAGCTGGCTGCCTCTGGGGCATATCCAGGTGAGAGCTGGGGCAAATCCATGTGTAAACTGGGGCAAATCCATGAGCTGGGGCAAATCCATGAGCTGGGGGCAAATCCATGAGCTGGGGCAAATCCATGAGCTGGGGCAAATCCATGAGGTGGGGCAAATCCATGTGTGAGCTGGGGCAAATCCATGTGTGAGCTGGGGCAAATCCATGAGCTGGGGCAAATCCATGTGTGAGCTGGGGCAAATCCATGTGTGAGCTGGGGCAAATCCATGTGTGAGCTGGGCAAATCCATGTGTGAGCTGGGGCAAATCCATGAGCTGGGCAAATCCATGAGGTGGGGCAAATCCATGTGTGAGCTGGGGCAAATCCATGTGTGAGCTGGGGCAAATCCATGAGCTGGGGGCAAATCCATGTGTGAGCTGGGGCAAATCCATGAGTTGGGGGCAAATCCATGTGTGAGCTGGGGCAAATCCATGTGTGAGCTGGGGCAAATCCATGTGTGAGCTGGGGCAAATCCATGAGCTGGGGCAAATTCCATGAGGTGGGCAATCCATGTGTGAGCTGGGGCAAATCCATGTGTGAGCTGGGGCAAATCCATGAGCTGGGGGCAAATCCATGTGTGAACAAAAAACAGTAATAATTGAATACAGTGACAATAATTTATGATAATAAAGAGTGGACACATAGTCCTATAGATACAACTGGCCCTTTGAGGGTGACCAAACTGCTGATGCGGCCCCGATGACATTTGAGTTTGACACCCCTGATCTAGACCAAATAGCTGATTAGGAAAGTGAGAGAAATGGGAGAATTTTTCTGGATTGGCTATTTTGACTTAGAATTTTCACTTCTCCAGTCATTCTCCTGAGTTTCACCTTTAGCGAATAGAGCTGATCGTTATACTTGCTCTGGGCCTATTATGGGGCATGGGCCTGGAGCTGCTGCTCAAATTTCCCCTATGTTGACCTTGCCCTGCTCTCATCCTGCTGCGAGAACGGTGGCCCGATCTGCCGCTTCTTGTCCCCGGCAGCAGAGTGAGACTGGGGACAAATAGTCTCCCTCAGTGATCACTCTGGTGCAGGACACGTGGCCCGGCAGCGCAAACCTCCATGGAGTCATATGGACTCCGGCAGGTGCAGCGGCACAAAGTGCTACTGCGAGTATTCAGTGGTTAGCACTGCGTTCCATGGTGAGGTGCTGAGGTAGCACCTGCCCCAAAATATTGCATTAACATGGGGACGCTACTGGGAAATCTGCCGGCGCAGATTTTCCCCATTAGCGTCCCGTTTGTTAGCACAAAGAAAGGAATAGGGGCCCTTATTAGTAGGTATGTCACTTCGCTCTTGCAATGATCTGATGTTATCATCTCCTCATACCTGCACCCCCAACTCCCGCCTTCAGGACTTATCCCGAGCTGCCCCCTATCTGTGGAACACCTTCTCTTGTAACATTCGACTCTCCCTGCCCCTCCAGTCCTTCAAGAAATCTCTAAAAACATATTACTCGGAGAGGCCTATCAGTTCAGTTTACTCCATAACCACCTTTGTACCTTTCCTGATCTGTCTCCCACACAGCCCCAATGCATCCCATTACGTCTCATACCTTTCACCCTCACCTTTGTGCGCTACTTGTCTTAGAGTGTAAGCTCTTGAGTAGGGTCCTCTTCTCCCTTTGTTCACAGTGCATCTAACCTGTTTGTTTTGTCCAATCCATTGTGCAGCGCTGCAGAATTTGTTGGCGCTTTATAAATACTTCTAATTGTGTAAATTGAATCCAGTAGTCGGGGAGCCATGGGCTGCTAGAACGTCTCTCTGGCTCAGCCGTGTTTTGGAGTGTTCCGCAAAGAAAACATGCATACAGTCCATTACCTGGCTCCTAAAAACATGCCATGGGCTCCTCAGTTTTCCTGTTCGTTTCTAAATGTGTCTGGAATTTGTGACGTGATATACAGTGGCAAGAAAAAGTATGTGAACCCTTTGGGATTACGTGGAGTTTTGCATGAATTGGTCATAAAATGTGCTCTGATCTTCATCTAAGTCACAACAATTTGAAAAACACAGTCTGCTTAAAATAATACAACACAAACATTATATGTTTTTATTGAACAGAACATGTAAACATTCACAGTGCAGGGTGGAAAAAGAATGTGAACCTTTGGACTTAATAACTGGTTGACCCTCCTTTGGCAGCAATAACCTCAACCAAACGTTTCCTGTAGTTGCAGATCAGACCTGCACAATGATCTGGATTAATTTTGGACCACTCCTCTTCACAAAACTGTTTCAGTGTAGCAATATTCTTGATGTCTGGTGTGAATCGCTCTCTTAAAGGTCATGCCACAGCATTTCAATCGGGTTGAGGTCAGGACTCTTGACTGGGCCACTCCAGAAGGCGTATTTTGTTTTGTTGAAGCCATTCTTTTGTTGAATTACTTGTATGCTTTGGGTCATTGTCCTGTTGCATCACCCATCCTCTGCGAAGCTTCAGTTGGCGGACAGATAGTCTTACGTTTTCCTGCAAAATGTCTTGATAAACTCTGGAATTCATTTTTCCATCAATGACAACAATCCGTCCAGGCCCTGAGGCAGCAAAGCAGCCCCAAACCATGATGCTCCCTCAGCCATGTTTTACAGTGGGGATGAGGTTTTGATGTTGGTGTGCTGTGCCTTTTTTTCTCCACACATACAGGGTTATCCAAAGAGATTCGAATTGCTTGAGAAAGGTAACCGAACGCTGAAAATCAGCGTTCGGTTACCTTTCCTGGCCATTCGGCTATCCAGAGAGCAGGCAATTCTCCAAATCCTGGCGAATTGCCTGCACATACGGTGCCTGTTCGGTCCCTGTTCGAGGGCAGTGAAATCCCCATCAAAAAGCACTGCTTCGGCTATTCAGAGAACACAAACCAGCAGTGAAAGGTTCCCCTAATGCCCTGCCATTCAGGTGGTTTAATTCGGCAAATTTATTCAGGAGAATCCCATAGGCTTCAATGTTAAAAATATTCCCGTTTTAATTCAATATCTAATAAACCGTTCATTATAAAATTCTGCAGCAAAAAGTCTCTTATTTATAGATTTTTTAGGATACTTTAAGCATTTTTCTGAATTTTTTAAAAAAAATTAAAAGTCCGATTTTTTTTTTTTCAGTTTACTTATTTTTTTTGTAACAGCCCTCTTTATTATCATTCCCTGGACCTCCTGTGAAAATTTCAGACATTTTCGCTCAGTAGTTTCTTTGCAAACAGCGTTTCTTTTTCCCAGATTCATACAAATGGTTTTCTAATTTATTCACTGCCTCCTCTACGTCACAGCTGCTTCGGCTCTGTGTGATTCGGCTCCTTTTCGGCTCCTGTTCGGCTCCTCTTCGAAGGTTAATCCAGATGTTTTTGCTTGTTTTCAGCGTGCATTCGGTTAGTTTTCGTCAGGTTTGCGGCAGCTTTTCCCTGCAATTCGGGGACCCTGTGGTGTTTGCTGAATACACCGCAGGGTCACCGAAATGCAATCGGCAAAAGGAACCGAATTGAAGAGAACGAAAAGTCACCGAACGTGCGGTGACTTTTCGAATCTCTTTGGATAACCCTGATAGTGTTGTATGTTTTTTCCAAACAACTCAATTTTGGTTTCATCTGTCCACAGAATATTTTGCAAGTAGTGCTGTGGAACATCTAGGTGCTCTTTTGCAAACTTCAAATGTGCTGCAATATTATTTTTGGACAGCAATGGCTTCCTCCGTGGTGTCCTCCCATGTACTCCATTCTTGTTTAATGTTTTCCTTATTGTAGATGTGTCAACAAAAATGTTAGCATGTGCCAGAGATTTATGTAAGTCTTTAGCTGACACTCTAGGATTCTTCTTTACCTCATTAAGCATTCTGCGCTGTGCTCTTGCAGTCATCTTTACAGGACGACCACGCCTAGGGAGAGTAGCAACAGTGCTGAACTTTCTCCATTTGTAGACAGTCTGTTTTACCGTGGACACCTGAACATCAAGGCTTTTGGAGATACTTTTGTAACCCTTTCCAGCTTCATGCAAGTCAACAATTCTTGATCGTAGGTCTTCTGAGAGCTCTTTTCTGCGAGGCATGGTTCACATCAGGCAGTGCTTCTTGAAACCAGTAAACACAAAACTGGTGTGTGTTTTTAACGCCGCAGGACGTTCCATGACATCCTGGCGGCGGGCGGGCTTTGAAGAAGCGAGGCGTACAGGTACGCCCCGCTGTCTTCAATGGGGCCGCCTCGGCCACTCCCCGCAGCCTGCGCGCGCTGACTCGCGGTGCGCGTCATTGGCTGCACAGGGACGGCCTGAAATCAAGCTGTCCCCTGCAGCCAATGACGCGCACTGCACGCCGGCTGCGGGGAGGGCCCGAAATTAGTGCTGCGCGACGGCACCTGTCGGCGAGGCGTACCTGTACGCCTCGCTGGCAAATTTAAACACCTTAAGGGTGCCACCCCTGCGTCCTTAAGGGGTTAAAGGGCAGGACAGCTTTCAGCAACACATCCAATAATATCACACTGATTGGACTCCAGGTTGGCTCACTCCTGGCTCCAATTAGCTCTTGGAGAAGTCATTAGGCTAGGGGTTCACATACCTTTCCCACCCTGCACTGTGAATGTTTACATGTTATGTTCAATAAAAACATGAAAACATATAATGTTTGTGTTGTATTATTTTAAGCAGACTGTGTTTTTCAAATTGTTGTGATTTAGATGCAGATCAGAGCACATTTTATGAACAATTCATGCAAAACTCCACGTAATCCCAAAGGGTTCATATACTTTTTCTTGCCACTGTATATGTATGTATGTATATGGAGGGCTTTTTTTCAGAATAAACAAACTTTGAAAGCCCTGCTTCATTCAGTGAACATTAATAAAAACCACACCTGGTTGTGATAGTGATTTGAAGTGGGATTGAGTCATTTTATGGTGGGAACAGGAAGCGATGCCCGCGGCTCCTGGGTGAAAGACAAATATGTATTGTATTGGGGATAGCCCCCAGCAATATCCCCCTCCCCCATCATTAGTATGTTTATATTTAATAGTACATTTTTGTTTGGTTAGAATAACATTTTGTTTTTGCCGCGGGGGCTGTCACACAGTATTTTCATGTTGTGATCCCTGAATGGGAACTTTGTGAATTTCTTTACATATAATAACAAATGCAGCTCAATACACTCTTCAATGTTTAAAAGCACTTTATTAAAATAGGCAAATCTGTAGGGATTTTGTTATATATAAGGTGTATGTATGTAGAATATATGCTTTGTACATAATGTGTGTAAATACTGTTTTATCTGTGTATAATGTGTGTTTATATACAGTACATGGTTTTCTGTGTGTGTATATATATATATATATATTTATATGCGTGTGTGATTCGTTTTTTTGTATGTATATACACATACGTTGTTTTATATGTGTGTGTGTGTGTGTAATATATATTTTATGAGTATACATATATACGGTTTTATGTGTCTATATAATGTGTGGTTTTCCCTTTTTGTATTTATGTGTGTGTGATTTGCTTCACACACCGCACCTGTCATTGCTGTTTCAACATGCGTTTGATTCAGCCTGGTGACGGCATCGGCCGGTCCTCGTCCCTGTACACCCCTCTCCCCTGCACATAGTGACAGGTTGCAGAAACACTTTCCCTTACATGGTTCTTGTGTTGTTCGTTGTTCCAGGAGTCCGAGCGGTTGAGTCACTGTTCCCTGGGCTCGTCCCGCTGCCAGGGTCAGTAGCATCACACATATTCGGGTCATCCTGACCTACCCTTTCGTGCCAAAAATCTCTTGCCTCCCCGGACCTTGAAACACACTTTTCCTCTTACCCCCTCCCGCGTATGTTTGCTCACTGAGCAGCCTCTGGATTTTGCTCGTCTCAGGTGGAATACGTGGCCGATAATCTCTGTTTCTAGATTCTTCATAGATCAATGCTCAGAATTAAACCTTGACATTTAGAAAAGAGCATGGCCTCATTGTATCGTTTTATTTATAAGCCGCCAGCCTTTTCCACAGCAGATAGACTCATCAATGGGCTTTATTCACTAAACGGTCATGTCCACAGAATGAGCTGTGTGGGAAAGACGCATGAAACCGGAGAAAGAACCTATCCTGATTTGGCTCTAGGTTTACAATTTACTGTTTATTAACTCAACCCCGATGAAGGTATCCCATTTGTCAAACATATGGGTCACCATAGGCTGGTGTGAGCCAACCCCAGCGTCAGCATGTTTTCGCGTTAGCGCTAGGTAAATTCAGTCTAGCGCCATTGCTTGCTTGCTACAAATAGTGAAAATCACTAAGCGAGCGGTAATTTGCGATTCGTAGCGCGAGCTTACTGTACTTACTGGGTCCTATCACTAATTTCCTTTGGGTCTCGGTTTTACCTTTTAGATAATGGAGCAGGCGCTACCTTAAATGAGGTGATGGCGCTCCGTTCAGATCACCTCCGATTCGCTAACGGGTTAAGAAAACTGTTAGCGAATCAGTATTAGGGGTTTAAACTGCGAGCTTACTGTACTTTGCGCTCCCTATAATTAACATGGGGAGTGCAAAGTGTAAGCAGCGAGTAACTAGCGTTATGATCACAAGGTCCTAACGCTAATTACAAAGAGGTGTCGCTAACTGAAAAGGTTAACACCAGCTCTGTTAGCATTTGAGAAAGCTGTGCATGCAGCATCAACCCATCCCTCTGACCAAGCACTCGCATACCTTGTGTGAAAAGTACGGAAGATACGCAAGTTTTGTATGTATGTATGTATGAATGTTACGTACACTACGCAAATTGCTTATGAAAAAAGGGGGAGGGGTTTGGTTATTTTTTTCCATAAAATTCCTTTTAACCACTTCAATGCGGAGGACGCGCTGAGCGCGTCCTCCGCATTACTGCTGGTATGCGGAGGACGCGCTGAGCGCGTCCTCCCTTTGAGGTCAGCGTTCGGCCGGGTTCCGGCCGATCGCTGGCCCCCCCGGTGCGGGCTGACATCCTCGATGTCAGCCCAGCATCCGGAACCGCAGCTGCTGAAATTAGGTGTCATCGCGGCAGCGCGATGACACCTAATTCAGGCGCCCCCCCCCGCATGTGCGGAGGAGGCGCCTGAAAGGGAGGGGGGGAGGTCCTTCGGACCTCTCTCCCTCCCGATCGGCGGCGTGCAGGGGGTTAACCCAGGCACCGTTTGGAAGGGCACAGCCTGCCCTTCCAAATGGTACTGGCATTAACCCCATGGGGGCCGGATCACGAATCGGCGCTGAAAAGCGCCGGTTCGTGATCCTTTCCCGGAGCTGGCCGACATCTTGGATGTCGGCCAAGCTTCCGGGAATGCCCCCTGAGGCCTGGCGACAACGTGCATAGCACGATGACGCCACTCCTGGAGTTAACCCCTAACTGCCACCAATGGTGGAGATAGGGGGTTCCAATGAACCCCCTATCTCCCGATCCGTGGCAGTTAGGGGTTTATGTTTGGTATTGTTGGATCGGCCAGAGCAGCCGCTGAAATTAGGTGTCATCGCGGCAGCGCGATGACACCTAATTCAGGCGCCCCCCCCCCCGCATGTGCGGAGGAGGCGCCTGAAAGGGAGGGGGGGGAGGTCCTTCGGACCTCTCTCCCTCCCGATCGGCGGCGTGCAGGGGGTTAACCCAGGCACCGTTTGGAAGGGCACAGCCTGCCCTTCCAAATGGTGCCTGGCATTAACCCCTGGGGAGCTGGATCGCGAATCGGCGCTGAAAAGCGCCGGTTCGCGATCCTTTCCCGGAGCTGGCCGACATCTCCCCCTGAGGACTGGCGTCATCGTGCATAGCACGATGACGCCAGTCCTAGAGTTAACCCCTAACTGCCACCAACGGTGGAGATAGGGAGTTCATTGGAACTCCCTATCTCCCGATCCGTGGCAGCTAGGGGTTAAAGTTTGGTATGGTTGGATCGGCCAGAGCATGGCCGTTCCAACGATACCAAACTCGAATGTGAAAAAAGTTTTTAAAAAAAAATAAAAATTAAAAATAAAAATATTTAAAAAAAAATTATAAAAAAAAAATAAACATTTTTTTTCTTTTTTTTGGTTCGTTAATGCAGCAATATTGTTCCCATTTCAATTATAATGTGAACAATGATGCTGCACTAACGATTTTTGTATGCGGTGCGTTTGTTAAAAATCGCATAATTTTCCCCAAAAAAAAATGTAACGAGACCCCATCTCTAATTTTTTTAACAAGCGCACCCCATACAAAATATAACCGCAATTGCTCGCATGTTAAAATGTGGAAAAAAACACTTTACAAGTTGTAAATTATTGAAAATACATATTTTATTGCATTTTTTGTTATAATATACAGACATGACATAACGTATACATATAATAATGACATATTATGAATCTACCGAGTCTGACGGAAAGAACGATATATAATATGTCTGGGTCATATACTAAAATAAGCCTTCAAAACACGTTTAAACATGATGAGCAAAACCGGTAAAAATGACCTCAGCACAGAGGTGTGAAAAGCCTCAGCAGCGAAAGGGGTAAGGCTAGGGTCAGACTGAGGCAGTGCGAACGTGCGTTCTGGCGCACATAATCACGGCCGCACTAGCAGCAGATGACAGGCAATGACAGCCAATATACGAAGTACGGTCGCACAAAAGTCCGGCCCGCGCAACGCAAGTGGAAAATGAACGCATTTTTTCGAGAACGTTAACCGCTGGTACTGACGTACAGAGTGCGCTGCGGCCGCATAGCAGCGTGTGTGCGTGATTAGGAGATGTCAGACGCTGCTAGTGTGCGGCCAACATAACGTTCAAACAGCCGGATTTCCCTAGACTTCTTTTCACCCCATCGTTATGAAATACGTCCAGAATTGCGCATCGTCTGACCACTTAAGCGTATTCCGTGAAAAAATGCGTGCGCACGCATCGACGTACATTTTGACGGTGGCCGCAGAAAATGCGCTCATCTGTCCCTAGCCTAAGTAAACATTTTTTTCTATTTTTTTTTTCCGATTAATCAAAATAATAATCGGCCAACTAATCGATTTATGAGAATAATCGCTAGTTGCAGCCCTACTGGTTACAGATCTTGAGTAGTCTGAAGAATAATAGCCCCCTATAGCCTTATCTACACATCCCCCCTACATCTCATTAAATAGTTAAATACTGTAGATTAGATAAACCACAGAAGTAAATTAAAGCCTTCAGTAAATGTTGCCTCATGGTAAAAATCAACAAAATGGGAACATTAGATAAAAAAACTAATTTTATTTTTCCTTTTTTACATGCAATTACTTCAATGGAAAAAAAAAAGCATGTGTTTTTATAAGGTGGTTTTATTTGTAATGCACATGTAATCTAGCTAAAGGTTATGTAACTGTAACTTTGTATTTCTGTAACAATTCAATGTTCTTGAAAAACGAGAGAAATCTCAATGTATCCTTCCTGGTAAAATCCTTTATAAATAAATAAAATAAGTGGTAATGTCCCTTTAAGAGACTCTCAGGGTTATCCAAAGAGATTCGAAAAGTCACCGCACGTTCGGTGACTTTTCGTTCTCTTCAATTCGGTTCCTTTTGCCGATCCGGTGACCCTGCGGTGTATTCAGCAAACAGCACAGGGTCCCCGAATTGCAGGGAAAAGCTGCCGCAAACCCTACGAACACTAACCGAATGCACGCTGAAAACAAGCAAAAACATCTGGATTAACCTTTGAAGAAGCCGAACAGGAGCCGAACAGGAGCCGAACATGAGCCGAATCACACAGAGCCGAAGCAGCTGTGACGTAGAGGAGGCAGTGAATAAATTAGAAAAACCATTTGTATGAATCTGGGAAAAAGAAACGCTGTTTGCAAAGAAACTACTGAGCGAAAATGTCTGAAATTTTCACAGGAGGTCCAGGGAATGATAATAAAGAGGGCTGTTACAAAAAAAATAAGTAAAGTGAAAAAAAAAAAAAAAAAATCGGACTTTAAAAAAAAAAAATATATATCAGAAAAATGCTTAAAGTATCCTAAAAAATCTATAAATAAAGAGACTCTTTACTGCAGAATTTTATAATGAACGGTTTATTAGATATTGAATTAAAACGGGAATATTTTTAACATTGAAGTCTATGGGATTCTCCTGAATTAACTTGCCGAATTAAACCACCGAATGGCA
Source organism: Leptobrachium leishanense (assembly GCA_009667805.1). Lineage (NCBI taxonomy): Eukaryota > Metazoa > Chordata > Amphibia > Anura > Megophryidae > Leptobrachium > Leptobrachium leishanense. The sequence continues at coordinate 399,390,228 of CM019064.1, read as the reverse complement.
GGGCATTAGGGGAACCTTTCACTGCTGGTTTGTGTTCTCTGAATAGCCGAAGCAGTGCTTCTCTATGGGGATTTCACTGCCCTCGAACAGGCACCGAACAGGCACCGTATGTGCAGGCAATTCGCTAGGATTTGGCGTATTGTCTGCTCTCTGGATAGCCGAATGGCCAGGAAAGGCAACCGAACGCTGATTTTCAGCATTCGGTTACCTTTCTCCAGCAATTCGGATCTCTTTGGATAACCCTGACAGTTTTAGTGCTGTCTTGTTATCTGGGGATCTGTAGTACTAGACATTCTCCTTTCCGTATTATCTTCTGAATCGGCTTTCCTCCTCCTCCCCCGCCCCCTCTTCCGTCTCATGAATTGCTTATAGTAAACAGAGGAGCGTGCTGCTCCGTCACATTTCGCTCTCTGGTTTTCGCTGCTTTGTGACACGGCCAGCAGTGCTATAACGTGCGTTTATATTTCTGCAGCACGTCCGGCGCCTATAACACCGCTTAATCGGATTTGGCAGACATTTTATCGAGTGTTTACGTGCTTCTCGCCGTCTGTTTGCCGAGCTGCTGATGTAAGTTTAATGAATATAAGCGATATCTTTCTTTCCAGGTGAAACCAGAGGCTGGAGGCGTTACTCAGAGTGACACGGCTCCACTACGTGGCTGTGCGATCGAGCAGACTCGTTTTGGTGAATTGGAGAATGGCAAATTTTAGGCCAGAATGTCTTGCTTGCAAACGTTTTCCGGGTCTGTTATTCATTTCTGCCTGAATGTTGCCATTTCCATATACTCTCCTGGCAACTTCTACCAAAGCCGGAGTGATCGTTGAGGGTTGCTGCATCTCTCGCACAGAGGAGACCTCCTTGGCATTTCAGTTTTGGCCTTTTCCACCTTTTCGGAGGTGCTAGAAGTCTGATTTGCACATGGTAACCTCTGGCAGGGATGGCAGGGATCCACCGCGTGGAGGGACACCAGCGCCGTTACAGTTTCAGTTCTATTATTTATTTCCGTTCATTTACAATTTACTTTGTAATTAACAAATATTCCTTGTAAATCTCAACTCGTAGACCCCTTAGGGCATAAACTGAAGATCTTCTCTATATAGTTATTACTGTCAGGTCTATTCAAAGAAAGGTGAGAATCAGGAGAACAAAGTGAGATAAATGGGAGACTTTTTCTGGTTTGGCTATTTTGACTTAGAATTTTCACTTCTCCAGTCATTCTCCTGAGGTTCACCTTTCTTTCAATAGACCTGTATATTTAATTTTCTCTCCTATACACTGTGTATACACGCCAATGGTTTTATTATACGTCTGTTGACCTTCTCAGCTGTATAAACTGTATATTCGTATCATGACTATTTAGCTCGTTACTAAATTCCGTGCTTTAGCATATGATGATTATTTTGCTAATGGTTTTACCAAAGTAATAATTATGCCTAATTGCTCTTTGCTGGTGGAGTTTTCCTTTGACTATTATTATAATTGTCCTCATTTATATAGCGCCAACAGTTTCCGCAACGCTTTACAATAACCAAAGGGAATGTGATACAGATAAACGGACATAGGATGGAAACAAGAGGTGTAGAGGGCCCTGCTCATAGGAGCTTTATTCTGGCTTGGCTGGTATTGGGGAGCCACAAAGACACAAGTTCGGCGCGTGCTCCCTGATGGAGTCTAAATATGAGCTGGTGACCTGAATCCTAGTTTTGGCTGGTTTAAAAATAATAATATTGTTAGTGGTGTTTGTGTGCGTGTGTTTGTCTGTCTGTCTGTGTGTGCGTGCGTGTGTTGGTGTGTGTCCAATTATCTTACCTTCTGGACTCCATAGGGCACCATGAATAGTCACTCTTACGTCAGATCGCGTCCTGCTTTTCACTGAGGGACAAGAGCTGGGATTTAATCTTGTTTTATGATTTGTTTTTTCCGGTCTTTATTATTCAAGGTCTCCCACCACATTTGCATTTCCTATAGAAAGCATAAGTGTTCAGAGCCGCAGGCCTTCGTGAGCCGAGCCGTCCTGCTCAACCAACACCTGCCATGTAAATCTTAGCAGCTCCAATGTGATCCGGCTCTATATGTTCTAGACTCAAAATCTATTTTATGATGCTGTAAAATGATGGACGAGGCTTTTTCCTCTTGACTACTCCATACTGTTAGGATGGGTTTTTTTTTGTTTTTTTACAAGCCATTAGCTCCAGCGTGGAAATCATTACAGAGTCTTTCATTGTGTGACGTGGAGTTATACACGAGACCTGCATCCTGCTGCTACCGTCTAAAGACACAGGACATCTGTGCAATCACTATATACAGATCAATATGCTTTTATATCGGCCTTAATGCAATTTGTAAAGCAGGGGTGGCTCAACCTTGGCCCTCCAAGTGATATGAAACTACATTTCTTTTAAGCCCGCGGTCAGACTAGCGTTTTTCAAAGCGGAGGGGACGTTCCTTCCTCTCTGACGCCCATCTGGCCATCTCGCTGAATGCAGTTAGTGCGCTCAGCGCTGCAAGGCTCGATCCTCCTACGGAGGATTGTGCTTTATAGCCCCGTCAAACGCGCGTCAGTACAGGCGCACATAGGCCCCTATTACATTGTTTGCGCAGCGGAAAATTTTTTGCACGCATCGTCCAGCGTTATCGCGCGAAAATTAACGGTGGTATTACGATCCGAACGCATTTTCTCATCTGTCCAAAAATAACAGTCGTAAAAACGACGCGCAAAACGAAGAGTAATACGTGCGCAGTAACGTAGCGCAGGTAAATCAGTGTGCGGACTGGTTTTTTTCGTGGGATTCAGCCAATCAGAATTAAGAACCTTAATTGACATCAATTTACCTTAATTGACTCACTTAAGTTTTTGCGCCTGTCAATGTAAATCTGAGTATACATGCTGCAGCAATAAAAAACACACGCACAAATTCACAATTTCATTGTTTGGGTATGTGTATAATGTGTAACTATACTGTGCTGTATTTTTTTTTTTTTTTTGGTGTTTTCGTTTCGGACAGAACGTTCCGATTTGCAGTTACCACCAGCTTTTCAAAGACGTTAAAATTATGCGCGCAAATGTCGTTCGTAAAAAGTTGCGCATCGATTGGAATACCATCCGCGTACCAGCGCAGAAACGAATTCGTGCTCACAATGTTAAGTATAGGACGCGCACAGTTCATCACGTTCGCGCAGGGCCATCCGAGTTAAACGATAATGCGCATCGTTTGCGCGAACATTGTAATGCGACGTTCAGTGCAAAGGGTTTTGCCCCTCGCGCATTTGTGTACGCAAAACCAAATTCGCGAGGAATGTAATAGGGGCCATAGTGTGCTCGTCTGACATTGGCCTTAATGTTCAGCTACCCTAATCAGTACCTGCGCATGATGGGATATGTAGTTCCAAAACCTCAATAGGGCTAAGGTTGCTGACCATTGTTGTAGAGTGTGATGTGTCTCCATACAGACCCAAGACCTATTTGCCTGGCATGTATGCCTACGAAAAACAATGTCCTGTGGCCTGTGCCACGGTTCCACGCCAGTCTTGCCTTAAACCTTCTTGAGATCTCGGTTTCATAGCAATGTCCTAGGCTGTGGACAGATGTCTACCCCGTGTAACTGTCTGCTGTGTGTTTTAACCTTAGGTGAGGTAATATTGCTAGACCCCGGGCTCACATTAAAATCTCTGCATGTGAAGCTTCATTGTTTAAATTCATCAAGCTTGCCCGGGAACGTCATGGAACCTCGAGTGACCGGAGTATGCTACGTATTAACAAGAGAAAGTCTTGTGTCCTCATCCAACCCTGAACACCTCCTTGTGTGTGTCTCCCTGTGTGTGTGTGTGTGTGTGTGTCTCTCTCCCTGTGTGTGTGTCTCCGGTGAGTCTTCCCTGTGCAGTGTGGGCTTAAAATGTAATAGTCAGGTTTTAAATACAAGAATTGTTGCATAATAGTATTGGATAAATTTAAGCTATTTCTTACGTTTTGAGAACTGTTTGGTTTTTACTTGTATTCCCTAAATACCCAACTTAAATCTTCATGTCCTTGTGCTCACATATCCCTCTGCCACAGCGCCTGCTTCTGGACCCAGAACCAGAACTTAAGCCCGGCCACAAGCTCACAACTCCCTCTGCCACAGCGCCTGCTTCTAGACCAAGAACTTAAGCCCTGCCACAAGCTCACATCTCCCTCTGCCACAGCGCCTGCTTCTAGACCAAGAACTTAAGCCCTGCCACAAGCTCACATCTCCCTCTGCCACAGCGCCTGCTTCTGGACCCAGAACCTAAGCCCGGCCACAAGCTCACATCTCCCTCTGCCACAGCGCCTGCTTCTGGACCCAGAACCTAAGCCCGGCCACAAGCTCACATCTCCCTCTGCCACAGTGCCTGCTTCTGGACCCAGAACTTAGGCCCAGCCACATCTCCCTCTGCCACAGCGCCTGCTTCTGGACCCAGAACCAGAACTTAGGCCCAGCCACATGCTCACATCTCCCTCTGCCACAGCGCCTGCTTCTGGACCCAGAACCAGAACTTAGGCCCAGCCACATGCTCACATCTCCCTCTGCCACAGCGCCTGCTTCTGGACCCAGAACCAGAACTTAGGCCCAGCCACATGCTCACATCTCCCTCTGTCACAGCGCCTGCTTCTGGACTCTGCTGTCCCTCCCCGTGCTGGTCTGAAATTTGTAGCTTATTTTCCAGCTGCTTCCACTTTGCAAATCACCCTAATTAACCCAAGGTTTCTAGCCCTTCCCATGATATGTTAATCTGTATATTTGTGTTTTGTTTTTAACCACTTCCATGCGGAGGACGCGCTCAGCGCGTCCTCCGCATGGCTCCCGCTGTGCGGAGGACGCGCTGAGCGCGTCCTCCCTTTGGGGTCAGCGTTCGGCTGGGTTCCGGCCGATCGCTGGCCCCCCCGGTGCGGGCTGACATCCTCGATGTCAGCCCAGCATCCGGAACCGCCGCCGCTGAAATTAGGTGTCATTGCGGCAGCGCGATGACACCTAATTCAGGCGCCCCCCCCCGCATGTGCGGAGGAGGCTCCTGAAAGGGAGGGGGGGAGGTCCTTCGGACCTCTCTCCCTCCCGATCGGCGGCGTTGCGGGGGTTAACCCAGGCACCATTTGGAAGGGCACAGCCTGCCCTTCCAAATGGTGCCTGGCATTAACCCCTGGGGAGCTGGATCGCGAATCGGCGCTGAAATGCGCCGGTTCGTGATCCTTTCCCGGAGCTGGCTGACATCTTGGATGTCGGCCAAGCCTCCGGGAACTCCCCCTGAGGACTGGCGTCATCGTGCATAGCACGATGACGCCAGTCCTAGAGTTAACCCCTAACTGCCACCAACGGTGGAGATAGGGAGTTCATTGGAACTCCCTATCTCCCAATCCGTGGCAGCTAGGGGTTAAAGTTTGGTATGGTTGGATCGGCCAGAGCATGGCCGTTCCAACGATACCAAACACTACTGTGAAAAAAGTTTTTTTAAAAAAAATTAAAATGAAAATGAAAAATAAAAATATATTTAAAAAAAAAATTATAAAAAAATAAACATTTTTTTTCTTTTTTTTTTGGTTCGTTAATGCAGCAATATTGTTCCCATTTCAATTATAATGTGAACAATGATGCTGCACTAACGATTTTTGTATGCGGTGCGTTTGTTAAAAATCGTGTAATTTTCCCCAAAAAAAAATGTAACGAGACCCCATCTCTAATTTTTTTAACAAGCGCACCCCATACAAAATATAACCGCAATTGCTCGCATGTTAAAATGTGAAAAAAAACACTTTACACGTTGTAAATTATTGAAAATACATATTTTATTGCATTTTTTGTTATAATATACAGACATGACATAACGTATACATATAATAATGACATATTATGAATCTACCGAGTCTGCCGGAAAGAACGATATATAATATGTCTGGGTCATATACTAAAATAAGCCTTCAAAACACGTTTAAACATGATGAGGATCTAAGGGTAAGTAGTCAATGTAATAGAGCAGCAGGAAATGCTAGCAGAATGCTTGGTTGTGTAGGGAGAGGTATTAGCAGTAGGAAAAGGGAAGTGCTCATGCCACTGTACAGAGCACTGGTGAGACCTCACTTGGAGTACTGTGTGCAGTACTGGAGACCGTATCTCCAGAAGGATATAGACATCTTAGAGAGAGTTCAGAGAAGGGCTACTAAAATGGTGTACGGCTTGAAGGAGAAAAGTTACCAGGAAAGGCTTAATGATCTTAACATGTACAGCTTGGGAAAAAGACGAGACAGAGGAGATATGATAGAAACATTTAAATACGTAAAGGGAATCCACAAGGTAGAGGAAGGGAGTATATTTAAAAGGAAACAAAATAGCAAAACAAGAGGACATAGTCTTAGATTAGAGGGGCAAAGGTTTAAAAGTAACATCAGGAAGCATTATTTTACCGAGAGGGTGGTGGATACATGGAACAGTCTTCCAGTTGAAGTGGTAGAGGCCAAAACAGTAATTGAATTTAAGCAAGCATGGGATAGGCATAAGGCTATCCTAAACAAAAGATAAATCCAGGTAAAGTATCCATGTAATTGGGCAGACTAGATGGGCCAAAAGGTTCTTATCTGCCGACATTTTTTCTATGTTTCTATGAGCAAAACCGGTAAAAATGACCTCAGCACAGAGGTGTGAAAAGCCTCAGCAGCGAAAGGGTTAATAGCTTGCATTTTACTACTTTGCATTTCTGTAACAATTCAATGTTCTTGAACCCAGGACTTACTTGAAAACGAGAGAAATCTCAATGTATCCTTCCTGGTAAAATCCTTTGGAAATAAATTTACGTGCAGAATCTACACCTGTTTCTTTTGTGATTACAAACATTTTGGGCCTGAATCCAACCAATGCCGGTAACAGGGAGCCCACCTGGGAAAGCATAGGCTCAAGCCCATTTTTTTTTTTTTTTTCCAGAAAAGATTTTACCAGGAAGGATACATTGAGATTTCTCTCGTTTTCAAGTATGTCCTGGGTGGCGAGTATGTACCGTTAGGTGTCTTGCCCAAGGACACTTACTGGAGAGATGCTCTTGCTGTGATTCAAACCTGTGTCTCCACAGTGTCTCTCCACGGTTATAGAGCAGTGATTTTACCTCTGCTCCACCCAGCCTTTACCGCCTCCCTGTTACCGAGCTTATTCAGACCCAGGCGATGTTTTGGTGGTTCAGGCTGGAAAAATTGAGAGCCGCCTGCAGATATTGGCTGTAGCAGCCCATAGGCCTCCATGGAGCCCAGTGCAAATCTGCGAGAGCTGGCTTGCACAGGGTCGCCGAGGAACTCTGGGAACTATTTGTCCATAGTCTTCATGCAGACAGAAGAAGCAGCAGATTACATGGTCCTCCGCACTGCGGTACCTGAGATATGTAAGGGATGTTTTACTGGGGGTAAAGTGAGGTGTTGAGTGATTTTGCAAAAGCAGTATCCTTCAACACCAGAGTTTGAGAGAAGGTAGTCATTTCTGAATGGTGGTTCATTCAGAAATAGCTGCAGTAGCTTTTATGGTTGGAATCAGGATAACTGTGTGTAATATATACTGTATATACACACAATATACTGGCAATCTAAGCTCTCATCTTTAAAAACAAAAACATCAATTAACCCTTTCGCTGCTGAGGCTTTTCCCGCCCCTGTGCTGAGGTCATTTTTTACCTGTTTTGCGCATCATGTTTAAACGTGTTTTTAAGGCTTATTTTAGTATATGACACCGACATATTATATATCGTTCTTTCCGTCAGACTCGGTAGATTCATAATATGTCATTATTATATGTATACGTTATGTCATGTCTGTATATTATAACAAAAAATGCAATAAAATATGTATTTTCAATAATTTATAATGTGTAAAGTGTTTTTTCCACATTTTAACATGCGAGCAATTGCGGTTATATTTTGTATGGGGTGCGCTTGTTAAAAAAATTAGAGATGGGGTCTCGTTACATTTTTTTTTGGGGAAAATGACACTATTTTTAACAAACGCACCGCATACAAAAATCGTTAGTGCAGCATCATTGTTCACATTATAATTGAAATGGGAACAATATTGCTACACTAACAAACCAAAAAAAATAAAAAAAAAGTGTTTATTTTTTTTTTTTTTATTTTTTTTTTATTTATTTTTTTACAAAATTTTTAACTTTCATGTTTGGTATCGTTGGAACGGCCATGCTCTGGCCGATCCAACCATATCAAACTTTAACCCCTAACTGCCACGGATCGGGAGATAGGGAGTTCATTGGAACTCCCTATCTCCACACTTGGTGGCAGTTAGGGGTTAACTGTAGGACTGGCGTCATCGTGCTACGCACGATGACGCCAGTCCTCTGGGGGAGTTCCCGGAAGCTTGGCCGACATCCAAGATGTCGGCCAGCTCCGGGAAAGGATCGCGAACCGGCGCTTTTCAGCGCCGATTCGCGATCCAGCTCCCCAGGGGTTAATGCCAGGCATCATTTGGAAGGGCAGGCTGTGCCCTTCCAAATGATGCCTGGGTTAAGCCCCGCAGAGCCACCGATCGGGAGGGAGAGAGGTCCGAAGGACCTCCCCCCCCCCTCCCTTTCAGGCGCCTCCTCCGCACATGCGGGGGGGCGCCTGAATTAGGTGTCATCGCGCCCCCGCGATGACACCTAATAATGGCGGCTGCTGGTCCGGATGCCGGGCTGACATCCAGGATGTCAGCCCGCACCGGAGGGGCCAGCGATCGGCCGGAACCCGGCCGAACGCTGACCCCAAAGTGAGGACGCGCTCAGCGCGTCCTCAGCACACCAGCGGGAATGCTGAGGACGCGCTGAGCGCGTCCTTAGCATTCAAGTGGTTAAAGATTGTTCCAGCTGCCTGTTGTAGCTTTCCGCAGGATATTCAGAGACCCGATTCCAACCAGGACTTTAGGCGAACATCTGGAGCAGTTAGTGAATACAACCCCAGATGTTAACTTAAAATCATCCCGAGCTTTCACAACCGAGCCACAAGCCCAGCTCACATCTTTCCTGGCGCAGGGCGTCCCATGCTGTCCCTGGGCTGGATGAGCCTTGAAGGCCCGCGGTGGATGAGCCTTGAAGGCCTGGGGCATAATCGTATACCCCGTTGACTTCTATAGGCTGCCTAGGCCCTGCCCAGCAGTGGGCACGCCCCGTTGGCTGCTGCGGGACAGCCTCCATTCAAGCCACCCCCCTACAGCCAATGACTTGTGACAACTGCGTGGGCGGGCCGAAGGAAAGTACTAGTATGTCCCACCGGTGTTAACCCCCTTATGCCGAACACCACCTGCCCCGCGTTACGAGAGTTAATCCAGATCCTTACTGTCAATTTACACCTCCCATACTTTGTAAAGGAGATTTCAATTTGCGTTTCGCCAGAGAACAAACAATTCCAAACTAGCTTGTTCTCCTCTAAATGAGTTGGTATTTGTTTAATAATTACCGAAATTTAAACCCTGGTGTTAAGTGATTGTGCATTGATGATTGATGCAAAATCACTTAATACCCCCATTTAACACCACCCCCCCCCGAATAAAACCAAGTCCTTCTGACCGGAGATCCCGTGGTGCAGAGAGGGGTGTAATCCGTAGCTTCCTTTCACTACTAGCAGCGTGAGAATAGAACAAATAGTTCCCATGTCCCTACGAGGCCCCTGCAGATTCGAGCTTGCACAGCGCTCAAACTGTACTCTAGGAGCTGACACTCTCGTTGGTGCTGCATGTCGCTGTTAATATCTGCCTGAGACTCTCACAATTGCTTGTTGGAACCCGTTAAAACAGTCCCAGCGTGAGGTGATTGACAGCCTTCCAGGCGGCGAAAGCCCTCTTCATCAGAAGGCTGTCACAGCCTGCTGGGACTCGCAAAGTGTTAACTTAATTTGCTTATGGTGCTTTTATTGTCTCTTTAAAACCTTTTACAGTTTTGCAGAGTCGCATTGGTGTTCTCTATAGTTATGCCGTGCCTCGATTGTTGTTCTGGGTAGCACAGTTGGACAGTGTGGTTTCATTGAACATCTCAAGGTTTGTTTTACGGAAAATGTGTTTTTGTTCTCTCCTGGCAGCCGGCGCCTGTGCGCTTCAGTCCTTGGTTCATAATAATAAAACAGCGTGAGTGCAGTCACTTTTGAGTTCGGCCACTGACAGGCCTGGATTAAGATCTCTATGGGCCTGGAGCTGAAGATTTTGGTGGGCTTTTCTTTGAATTTAGTGAAATGAAAACATAACGGGTTATTCAGAGAGCAGTGAAAATTTATTTATTTATAAAGGATTTTACCAGGAAGGATACATTGAGATTTCTCTCGTTTTCAAGTATGTCCTGGGTTCAAGAACATTGAAATTTTACAGTTGTTACAGAAATACAAAGTAATACAATGCAAGATATTAAAAACTAAACACAAATATACAAATTAACACGGAAAATAAATATGTAAGTAATATAGCAGGAGAATGACTGGAGAATGGAAAATTCTAGGTCAAAATAACCGATTTGGAAAGTGAGATGAAAGGGAGAATTTTTCTGGTTTGGCTATTTTGGCCTAGAATTTTCCATTCTCCAGCCATTCTCCTGCTTTTCACCGCTCTCTGAATAAGCCTGATGTTTTAGGTTATTTACAGTAATAGTGCAGATACAGGTATATGTAACCAGGCAGATGCTGTGTGAGGATATTTCCATTTAGATTTTAATCATTTACAGCGTGTAAAATAATTTTTTCACATTTTATCATCCAAACCTTTGTGGTTATACAGTATATTCTATAGGGAATTCTTGTTAAAGAAATTGAAATGGGATCCTGCTACTGCATTTTTCTGCGAAAATATACAATTTTAAACAAATAATTAAAAAAATGAAATATTTCCCTTGTGTTTTGGAGGATTGTGCCATCACCTCCACACTTGTTGGCGACGTGAGAAATGAGATGTGTTAGTGCAGCATCATTGTTCACTTTATAATTGAAAAGTAAAAAATATTGCTGTTTAGAAAGAAAAAAAATCAAGAAATCTTTATTATTTTATATTAACCCTTTCGCTGCTGAGGCATTTCCCGCCTCTGTGCTGAGCTCATTTTTACCGGTTTTGCTCATCATGTTTAAACGTGTTTTTAAGGTTTATTTTAGTACATGACCCAGACCTATTCTATATCGTTCTTTCCGTCAGACTCGGCAGATTCATAATATGTCATAGGGATGCACCGATACCACTTTTTTAAGACCGAGTACGAGTACCGATACTTTTGTTCAAGTACTCACCGATACCAAGTACCGATGCTTTTATTTTGCGTCGCATGACGCTTTCCAATAAGAACAGACCTCCTATAAAGCCCCCAGGTCTCATGGATATGCCCCCCAGCTCATGGATATGCCCCCCAGCTCATGGATTTGCCCCCCAGCTCATGGATATTGCCCCCAGCTCATGGATATTGCCCCCCAGCTCATGGATTTGCCCCCCAGCTCATGGATATTGCCCCCAGCTCATGGATATTGCCCCCCCCAGCTCATGGATATTGCCCCCCCCAGCTCATGGATATTGCCCCCCCCAGCTCATGGATTTGCCCCCCCAGCTCATGGATATTGCCCCAGCTCATGGATTTGCCCCCAGCTCATGGAATTGCCCCCCCAGCTCATGGATTTGCCCCCTCAGCTCATGGATTTGCCCCCCCAGCTCATGGATAATGCCCCCCCCTTCCCTGGAGCGAGCGAGTGCGCGCACGAAGACTTTCCCGGCGGCGCTCAGGAAGGTAAGTATTAAACAATGCGGAGAGCAGCTGCAGGGCCTGTCCGAATGCCGATAGAGCATTCGGACAGCCGCCGCAGCCCCTCGGATGCCGGCAAGCCGGCTCAATGCCGGCTTCCGGTATCGGAAAAAAATATCGGGGGTACTGCACGAGTACCAAGTACTCCTGCAGTACCCGGTATCGGCACCGATACTAGTATCGGTATCGGTGCAACCCTAGTCATTATTATATGTATACGTCATGTCCTGTCTGTATATTATAACAAAAAATGCAATAAAATATGAATTTTCAATAATTTACAACGTGTAAAGTGTTTTTTTTTTCACATTTTAACATGCGAGCAATTGCGGTTATATTTTGTATGGGGGGCGCTTGTTAAAAAAATTAGAAATGAGGTCTCGTTACATTTTTTTTTGGGGAAAATTACGTGATTTTTAACAAACGCACCGCATACAAAAATCGTTAGTGCAGCATCATTGTTCACATTATAATTGAAATGGGAACAATATTGCTGCATTAACAAACCAAAAAAAAGAAAAAAAACTTGTTTATTTTTTTTATTTTTAATTAAATTTTTTTTTTTTTCAATGAACCTCCTATCTCCACCATTGGTGGCAGCTAGGGGTTAACTCCAGGACTGGCTATGCACGATGACGCCAGTCCTCAGGGGGAGTTCCCGGAGGCTTGGCCGACATCCAAGATGTTGGCCAGCTCCGGGTAAAGGATCACGAACCGGCGCTTTTCAGCGCCGATTCGTGATCAGGCTCCCCAGGGGTTAATGACGGCCACCGTTTGGAAGGGCAGGCTGTGCCCTTCCAAACGGTGCCTGGCATTAAGCTCAGGACCCCCGCGACCGTTAGCGATCGGTCTCCGAGAGTTGCACATCAATTGTTCTGCACAGTTGCTATCGGACATGTGTACGTAAGTTTGCAAGTCCCGTTGCAGTGCGCAATTTACGTTTCCTATGCTACGCAAGTACTGCAGGAAGCTCAGATTGCACAGATAAGCCTCAGGGATTTGGGTTTGGGAGTCTGTGAGCTGAAGGAGAGGAGCTGCGTGCGGCGAGGGACAAAAACATGCGTAAAATGGAGGGGGTGGGATTGGGCAGAGGCTGTCGGCAGCCTGTGCTCAAATATTTAAGGGTATAAAAAGGGACACTCTGCTACTGTTTCTATAAAGTACGTATGAACAGTAGACAGGCAGAGGTCTACCCCCGTCCCCCACTGGCCAAAATGCTACTACATGTAAAATGGAAGTCAACGCTGTTCAAGAAGCTTCAGCACCTCGGTAGACGTGACGAGAAGCTGAAACTTTGTGGGCATACTCTGAAGCTCATTTGCCAATAAACAAAATTCTTGTTTGAAAACAATCAAATTGAGGTTGTTCCATGTGTGATCGCTGCAGGAACATTTGAAGTTCAAGTATACTCGATCATGGTAGTAACAGCGTTAAGCCATTTTGTGTCTTTCCATTTTTTTTGCGTGTGCATTCTGTCTTATATTTATTATTAAATACAACTAGCTTTACTTGAAAATAGGTCTTTGAATTTGTGAAAATAATGGCCCTACTGACACCATGAAACACTATTTCCATGTTGATGGCAAGGCTTTATAATCTTGATATTTGTAGCTAGAGTGATTACTGGGGAGTTTAGCGAAGGAGGTGACACCAATCAAGCATTTTGCATAATCCCCCGGGAGCATTTGTCGCTGGTACAACTTCCCATTGTATCTGTGGATATGGTTATGATGAGGTCGGTTCCTGTCCTGCAATGCTAAATATAGATCGAGTAGCGGGCTAATCTGCGATTAGTCTCAATTGGGTGTCTGCCACCTGCAAAAGGTCTGCTTTGCGCTTCCCCGTGTGATGTGCCTTCTATGACACTGTAGATGTCCCAAAATTATGAATAGCTCTGCTCGCTTAAGCATAGATAAAAAATTACCCTTCGGAACTAGATATGAAACATTTTTCTACTCCTGGTAAAAAAACTATTCGGAGCCACATTGATCAAGGTTTATTGAATTCTTCACTGATGTTGGAGTGGACCCCCAAGTAGTGCAAGAATCGCACTTTTCTTCAAATTTGTCCAAATTGTCAGTATTTTCTTTAACAGGGTTATTCAGAGAGCGTGAAAAGCAGGAGACTGACTGGAGACTGACTGGAGACTGACTGGAGACTGACTGGAGACTGACTGGAGAATGACTGGAGACTGACTGGAGACTGACTGGAGACTGACTGGAGAATGACTGGAGAATGACAAATTCTAGGTCAAAATAGCCGATTTGGAAAGTGAAATGAAAGGGAGAAATTTCTGGTTTGGCTATTTTGACCTAGAATTTTTCATTCTCCAGTCATTCTCCTGCTTTTCACGCTCTCTGAATAACCTTGTAAGTGATTACCTGAGCTGATGATGAGTGCAGTTCGCCTATAACGGCTGAGTTGGAATTTTCTGAAAGCGGATGGATGTTAGCAGATAGTTCCTTAAATGCATCATGCTTAATTGGACCATGCTCATTGGACAGGGAATCACTATATATACATGTAAATTATGTATTCGTGGTTTATTTATTTTATTTATATATTTTTTTGCTATAGAAAAAAAACTTTTTGGGTTCTAATATAGCAAACGTTTGCTGTCGCTCACTGGCTCCGTGGCACGCCACTGGGTTGAGTTATAGCTGTGAGCAGATGAGTTGTCCTACAGACCTGTGCAATCTTCCCACAGCTGATTGCATGCCAGCACACCAGCAAGTCAGTACAGCAACATCACTGCTGAGGACCAGACGTGCAGTGCTCCATGACGTCCCTCTTCCTTCAACGCCTATGAAGCAAGATGATGGCAGCACTGGAGGCCAGCAATTCTCTCGGCAAGAGAGATAAGATATCCCGTAGATGTTTGCCAGGAGTACGAATTCTCCATTCCCTGATGGTAAATGGCGGTGGAAGTGAACCTGGTTGCTACACTTCAACTGTTCAAGGAGAAATGGCTAAGTAAGAGTATCTGCTTTGGAAAACAAGAAAGTCATGGGATTTTGGCCCAAATAAGCATCCGCTTCACATTGGTGAACATGACCTTAACGCTCAGATGTTCTTTGTGTATCCGTTTCTCAAACCAGTCCAGAGGCTTACGAGAAAGAACTTTTATTAGAAACGCGTTGGACCTGTTTGGATTTGCGTCCTTGACAAGTGTCTATCTGCAAAGCATCATTTTAAATAAAGAGCAGCGTATTATTCTATTTCAATGGACTGGACAGTGTTTATCTCTTTTTGGAGGTAGACTGTCCCCTAACTATTTATATTTTAGTTTGGTTCTTCCAGTTTCAAGAGGTACTTCAATTACTTTTGTTTACTTGTGAGTGATAAAAACCTCAATCCATCCCTCAATGATGCCCCCCAACCCAGCAATCGTAGACTGGTTTTATTGTCCGCGTTTTCTCCGGTAATGGCAAAAGGAGCTGTCGGAAAATTCAATGGACTATGCTGAGGAGCATTGTTCAATAATTTGTGAATTATTATGTTCCAAAGCGTATACTGCTGTTCAGACCTTTGACATATCAGAAACTCTTCCTTAGACTAATTCTCTATCTTTAAAGGTATATTCCCACGTCTCTGCCAAATTCCCTATTCTTGTCAGCGTCTAAAAGGGTCAAGAGGTTCTCATTCAGCTTCTTCAACACTGTTTTCAGTTTCTTGTTCCAAATCAAACCACCAAAAGCAATGCAATTGGAGAAAAGCGGACATGGTCCCTATATTTAAGAAAGGTTTAAAATTTGTGCCTGGGAATTATAGACCTGTGAGCTTAACATCTGTGGCTGGGAAAGTATTTGAGGGGTTACTAAGGGATAATATTCAGGAATTTATTGGGAGGTATAATGTAATTGGCAAAAATCAGCATGGTTTCATGAAACACAGATCATGTCAGACTAACCTAATTACGTTCGATGAGGAAGTAAGTAGAAGTATAGATCAGGGGGTCGCAGTGGATGTGATTTACTTAGATTTTGCCAAAGCTTTCGACACAGTTACACACAAAAGGTTACTATTTAAATTAAGAAAAATTGGTCTAGATGAAAATACTTGTTCTTGGATAGAAAACTGGATAAAAGATAGGGTACAGAGAGTGGTCATAAAGGGTACATTTTCAAGATGGACACCAGTGATAAGCGATGTCCCTCAGGGGTCTGTTATAGGACCAATACTATTCAATTTATTTATAAATCACCTTGAGATAGGCATTGAAAGCCATGTATCAGTGTTTGCAGATGACACAAAACTAGGAAAAGTAATACAATGTGACCAGGATGTTACTTCGCTGCAGAGGGATTTAGATAGATTGGGGGACTGGGCACTTAAATGGCAGATGAAATTTAATCTAGATAAATGCAAAGTTATGCACTTTGGAGTGAAGAACACACAAGCAACTTATACCCTAAATGGTACGGAGTTAGGGAAATCCAAGCAGGAGAAGGATTTGGGAATAATCATAGACTTCAAACTTAGTAACAATGTGCAATGTCAAACAGCAGCCGCCAAGGCCAGCAAAGTATTGGCATGCATTAAAAGGGGAATTCACTCTCGAGATGAAAACATAATTTTGCCTCTGTATAAATCAATGGTCAGACCGCACCTTGAATATGCCGTGCAATTTTGGGCACCTGTCTTAAAAAAAGATATTATAGCGTTAGAAAAAGTGCAGAGACGGGCAACTAAATTAATAAGGGGAATGGAAGGGTTAAGTTATGAGGAAAGATTAGCAAACTTAAACCTGTTTAGTTTAGAGAAACGGCGCCTTAGAGGGGATCTGATAACCTTATATAAATATATACGGGGCCATTATCAACCATTGTCTGATAACCTATTCATTAACAGGACTATACACAGGACACAAGGTCACCCATTTAGACTGGAAGAAAAAAAATTCAGCCTAAAGCATAGGAAGGGTTATTTTACGGTGAGAACAATAAAGCTGTGGAATTCTCTGCCTGTTGAGGTGGTTGGGTCAGAGACTGTACAGACTTTTAAAAAGTGACTGGATGACTTCCTGCAGACACATAATATTAAGGGTTATAATATTTAATATGTGGGTAAAAGCTTCTTGATCCAAGGAGAAATCTGACACCATTCTGGGTTCAAGAAGGAATTTTTTCCCAGTATGTTGCATATTGGCAAGCATTTCAGACTGGGTTTTTTGCCTTCTTTTGGATCAACAGCAGTAGGTGATGTGGGAGAGGCTGAACCCGATGGACGCATGTCTTTTTTCAGCCTATGTAACTATGTAACATGGTTACCTCTCTTCCAATATTGACGGATAAGCAGTGCCGATTTTCATTCTATGTAGGGCTGCAACTAACGATTATTCTCATAGATTAGTTAGCCGATTTATTATTTCGATTCATCGGATAAAATAAAAAAATAAAAAAAATGTGTTTACTTAAAAGGAATTTTATGTAAAAAAAATAACCGCAACCCCTCCCCCTTTTTTCATAAGCAATTTGCGTAGTGTATGTAACTTTCGTACGTACATACGCAAATTGCGTATCTTGTGTACTTTTCACACAAGGTAAGTGAGTGCTTGGTCAGAGGGATGGGTTGATGCTGCATGCACAGCTTAAGCACATGTTTGCTTTCTCAAATGAACATGGCTACAAGCACTTGGTCATAGATGATGATGTCAGAATGAAATCGGGTTAATAAGCTGAAGTGGTCAGGGTGCGTAGAGTGTCCCTTTTAAATAATTTTGTGAACAAACTGAGTGAGAGGAGGGACTGGAGGTGGAAGGGAGTGACTTTGCTCAAGTGACTTGACCTGAGTGTGAGAGGTAGTGGGTATGGACAAAAGACCGGATCTGAGTGTGGGCGTGAGTTTGGGGAAAAGACTAGACCAAATGGAGGGAATGCCAGTTCCCGACTAAAGAGGGTGTGGCAGGGAGGGTGGGGTGGTGGCACAGCTTCAAGTAAGCATAAAACACAGGCATACAGCTCCCTCACCCAGTGGCAGTATCCTATTGTTTTATAGTTCTGCTTCTGTTGTAAACGTAGTAAAAACCTGGTTGTGTCTGACGTTAAGTAAAAAGAGTAACATTGTATCTCCTAAAGTGTACAGTAATTCTAAGAGACCCAAGATCGAGATCAGTATAGCATGATAGGGCCTTGATAGGGGGTAACCCTGAGAGAAAATCGCAAAGTCCTAGGACACTGGGGTCTTTGGAAATTTGTAAGAAGTTAAAACATAACTTTTACTAAATATCAAGAGTAAAAAAACCACACTAGAGGTGGTAACACAAACATGAAAAACAAATATATACAAAGATGCTCTGTGTATATCCAGCCAAGCTGCGCGAATACCTGGTGCTAAATTACATTCCTAGTGGTAAAACATGGGCACTAGAAAACTGCGCTCGCAGTTTTCCCCCTAGCGCGCCCATTTTACTGCTAGATTACAATGCAGGTGCAAAAAATGCTGCCTGCATTGTTACTGCGCGTTAAGCGCAGCCGCGCGCATCCTCTCAATGGAGTCCATAGGACTCCATTGAAGCAGACGCCGGCGGTCACATGACCAGCCCGATCTTGCCTTACGACATCCGGCCGGTCAGCGTAGTGATACGCAGGGGGAGACTGGGGGGACTTTTTCCCCCAGTCTTTCCCTGCTCCCGCCGGACTGAGGGGGCGGACAGAGCCGCAGGACAGGAGGTGAGTATCTGATTCATTTTTATGTTTTTTTGGCTGGTGCTAACATCCTGCAGCAGCGGTATCCTGGCTCTGGTTAACTTTTTAAGGAAGTCCTGGCTCTGGTTAACTTTTTGTTAAACGCGGCCGGACGTTAATCAGCGTTAGGATTACAAACGCTGATTAACACTTTGCGCTCAGAAATGTTAAGTATAGAGAACGCAAAGTACAGTAAGCTCGCACAAGGATCGTGCAGGTTCACACGCGGTACACGATTCCACACGGTTGTAGCGCTGAGTATGTCATTCGCAAATTGTTTTACCCACGCGTTAAAAATTACTTATGCCAGCGCAAACATTTGCGTCAAGATTGTAATGTGGCCCCTAATGGGGTAGGTTTGTTTAAGTAGATAGATAGTACCTAGGAGGTATAGAAGGAAAACGGGCCTTCAAGGGCCCGTGGCTATAGGACAGAGAGAGGACATAGCTGGCTACCTATCATATCTATTAGCGATGCACCGATACCACTTTTTTAAGACCGAGTACGAGTACAGATACTTTTTAAAAAGTACTCACAGATACCGAGTACCGATACTTTTATGTCATGTGATCGCTTTCCAATAAGAACAGACCTCATATAAAAATGCCCCCAGCTCACATGTATATATGCCCCCCGAGATTATATATATATATATATATATATACACAGAATGCCCTCAGCTCACATGGAGATTGCCCCCAGCTCACATGGAGATTGCCCCCAGCTCACATGGATATTCCCCCCCAGCTCACATGGATATGCCCCCTAGCTCACATGGATATGCCCCAGCTCTCATGGATTTGCCCCATCGAACGCTGGGGAAGCTGTCCACGTGCATGAAAAGCACACGTTTGCCCCCAGCTCACATGGATTTGCCCCCAGCTCACATGGATTTGCCCCCAGCTCACATGGATATGCCCCAGCTCACATGGATATGCCCCAGCTCTCATGGATTTGCCCCATCGAACGCTGGGGGAAGCTGGCCGCGTGCATGAAAAGCACGAGGCCAGCGTTTCCCTCCGGTGGCTGCAATACTCACCTGCTGCCGAAGGTCCGGACGTGCTGCTATGGCACAATCACGTGGCCGCCGGCACTTCTGTGACGCTGCCTCCAGCAGCCTCTAGGCTGGAGGCAGCGTCACAGATGCGTACGGCGGCCACGTGATCGTGCCACAGCAGCGCGACTGGACCTTCGGAAGCAGGTGAGTTTTGCAGCCGCTGGTATCGGTGCATCCCTAATATCTCTAACGTAATTGCTGCAACAGCAGCCTTGGAAGCCCAGAGCGGTATATGGTGTTACGATATCTGGGAGCGCTCCCTAATGTGAGAATCCAAGATGAACTCCAGCTGGGCAGGCTGTGCAGCCTGAAAAACAGTCCTGGTACCTAGAAAGTTGTCTTTTGCTGTGACATTTGGAAAGAAAGGCATATTCTTTTTACTTTGGCTTCACTTACACCCTGTTGAACATTACTGGGATATTTCCAGCCCACTTAAGCAGATATCAAAATGTATTATTACTGATCTAAGAATTCCTGCTCTGCGGGATGCGTACTCACAGCCGGTATTATGTTTAACCTCCAAACAAAGCTAGTGGTATTGTATTGCCTTGGTGCCGTGGTCTCCTGGTGCGCGCCATGTTAGATCTGGCACACAAATCGTTTAATTGGGGAGATAAGCTGAACTATGCGTTGACTTTTCTATAGGATTCAGCGGGGAGCGATACTGACTTTATATTCCAGTGGAAACAATTTGGATGTTTGACATTGCTTATTGTTTGTACTGTCTGAGAATTTACAGGTTAGCTGCAAAATTGATGAGAAAATTCTGTGTGCATTCCCCCCTATCCATAAAATATACATAATGGGAGAAAAAAATAATGGATGCAAATCACAATATACTAAATACGAACATTCTTGACCGTGGCCACCATTGCTCCAGAACATCTTCAGCTCCTCTTTGAATACAATCATATGTTGTCTTGTGATTATTTTTTGAAGTTCACTTCCTTAAGTTCTTGGAAGGAATGTTATGTTAGAATGCGTTAATGGCCTGGACGCACAAGGCCAAACCCGACTCCTCTCTATTGTAGAATGGAGGTCCTTAATGAAGCAATCACTTGGCCTTGGGTGGTTGACCTCCTCAGCATGCAGCAAGTCCTAGGTGTCTTTTTCCTTCACTGTGTTGTGACAATGTAGATTGGACGCTGGGGAATTGGGATTTGCAATCTAGTAATCGCAGGTTCAGGCTCGGCGCCAAGAGATTCTAAGGGGTGGGCCACATATGTCGTCAAGAAGCACACGTTTAGGATTTGTGGCCTCCCAAAAAACAAAGGTTTTCTAGAATGAAGGAGGCAGAATTCCATCATGACTTAATATATTCTCTGAACCACAGCTTCTCGTGTATGGTTGGTCATATTTCAGTATATTGATTGGGTTGGCCATGAAATAGGTTTGATTTTAATTATGGTGCCGTTTATCAATGTCCGCAGTGAAATATTCTACTCAGATTTGGACATTAATTTAGGTTCAGTGTTGTCACCGAGGGGTGTTTGGTCCTGTAAAATTACCTTGTTTTGAATTTGCTATTTTTCATATCATTACATGTAATCATTAAGCCTCAGATAGTTGGTGCCCATATGGACACTTTCTGCAAAAGAGCAAGAAGGACCAATCATACAAGACTTTGCAACTTTATTGAAGGAGCAACGTTCCAGTCCTAATCCTCAGACCTTTTTCAAGCCACGTGTGACTGGTCCTTCTTGTTGGCCACTTCATTTCTGGTGAGCCTGGGCCATTGGAACCTTGGCTGGCTCAGGATGTTATTCCCAATGTGCCGCACTACATCCCTAGACGTCTTAGTGCAAACACTATGCTCTCTTCCATTAGGAGCTGTAATCTGCAAGCACATTTTATGCCCAGTGCTGCTGCAACGTGTGATGACATTCACCACGTGCAAAATATACAGGGTGTCCATAAAGTCTCTTTACAATTTCAAAAATTTATTACAAAGGCAAATGAATAGACAGATAAGTGAAAATTATTACAAAATGAGACGTATAGATTTATGTTTTTTTGCCTCATTTAACACGCCTCGATTTCTTGCCACGGTCCTCGATTTCTTGCCATGTTTGCTGTAGCATACCCTCATCAATGGTGGCAATGGCATCAGTGATCCTCTGCTTTAGATGAGTGTGTGGTGTGGGATCATGTGTAACCGAATCATGGTCCGTTTTTCTTCGGTGAGACATCAATTACTGCAAATGTTTACCTTTTGATGAATACATGGCACCACAACTACATGACCTTCAACCAACCATCATTTTCCAGCAAGATGGTGCACCACCACATTGGGGACTGCATGTCAGTGGGTTCCAAAATGAAACATTTTCAGACTGGTGGATTGGAAGGGGTGGCCCAATTCCCTGGCTATCTCGTTCACCAGATATAACTCACCTCGACTTCTTTCTATGGGGTTATGTTAAAGATTAGGGATCAGCTGTTCGGTTCGATCCGTTCGGAGTTCGCATCCAACATCGGCTGTTCGCGAACTCCGAACATTTCCGCGTGTTCGCCGCATGTTCGCCCACAATGGACCACAATGCACTTTTCCACTGGCCTGAAGCTTATAATTGGCTACAGCCTTGCACCTGACCACAGGTCAGGTGCAAGACTATGCCAATCACGGCTTAGAGTCCTGATTGGGCAAATTTTAATCTGTGTCTTGTCATTGGCTGCCAGCTATCAGGGTGTCTCACTGAGTTATATCAGAGTTCTGGAAATCTTTAATCTAGATAACACAGTTGAATCAGAGTTCTGCACATCTCCAATTTTTATAACAGAGTCGAATCAGAGTTCTGTATATCTTTAATCTATATATCACTCACCATGTCAGAAAGACCAAAAAGGACATGCAGACGCTCCCAGACACAGATAAGAGAGCAAGCAGCCTCTGTGTCGGGAGGCTGTGCCTCTGGTCGTCGTGGACTTGGTGCATCCTCTGCAGGGGCACGCTTGTCCTTTCTAACTAGTGCTGGCCATCTTAAGCAGCAGCAACATACAGAGGATCTGGTGGATTGGCTAACCAGGCCATCCTCATCCTCCGAGTCCTCTGCCAGCCAGGCTTGTAGTGCTTTACAGTCCACCTCAGCTGCCAAAACATCTAAATCAGCCTCCATGTCCACAGCTACTCCTGCCGTAACCTCACTTTCACACACGGAGGAGTCAGCTGAATTGTTTGACTACAATGACGGTGACATGCTGCTTGAGGATGCGCAGCAACTACAGTGCTCTGATTCAATCTCTGAGGTTGAGGAAGGGAGTATAATCAACCTAGAGGAAGGGGGTGCCAGTGACACACAAATAAATGGCACTCATGTTGCCCCAGCTGCTGCAGCATACTGCCAAGTTGGCTCCAATGACGAGGAGATAGGGGGTGATGATGAGGTCACTGACTCCACTTGGGTGCCTGATTGAACAGAGGAGTTAAGTGAGGAGGAGGAGTAGGATCAACAAACACGAGGCACAACGTCCTCTATGACCAACCGTAGCCAGTCCAAGGCATCAGAAGTCACAGCTGCTCAGGTGTAGAGCGCTGTTGTCTCAAAGCACATGTACAGGAAGTCTGCTGTCTGGGAGTTCTTTAAGAAATGTGCAGCAGACCGCACCGTTGCTATTTGTAATCTATGTCAGATGAGGATCAAGCGTGGGAAAGACATCCCACGCTTGGGTACCACGTGCTTGAGGCGACATGACCACCTGCCACGCATCCCGTTGGCACAACACTTTGCATAGGTCCTCCTCCTCATCTGTCTTTACCCCCACTATATGTCCTGCCATGTCATTGCCTACAACCTCCACTGACAGGGATGATGCTACAGTAATGGGTGTACCAGGTCCTTCCTCAGAATGTGACCGCATCCCATCAGCTGAAGATTTACGCAGTCAGATTACGTTGCCCCAGCTGCTGCAGCGTAAGAAAAAATATAGTCCCAACCATCCCCAAGCACAGCGTCTAAATGCCAGCTTAGCAAAATTACTCGCATTACAGCTGCTGCCTTTCCAGCTGGTGGACTCTGCTTCCTTCCGTGAATTTGCTGAATGTGCTGTACCACAGTGGCATGTTCCAAAACGCCATTTCTTTTCACGGAAGGCCATTCCAGCATTATACCAGCATGTGGAACACAATGTTATGGAGTCATTGGGAAAGGCAGTCAGCAGCAAGGTGCACATTTATTTATTTATAAAGGATTTTACCAGGAAGGATACATTGAGATTTCTCTCGTTTTCAAGTATGTCCTGACATGACTTTAGACACATGGTCCAGCAAGCATGGACAGGGCCGTTACATTTCCTTCACGGCACACTGGGTAACTCTGATTGCAGCTGGGAGGGATCCAAGACAGGCCTTTGTGCTGGAGCTTGTTCATCCACCACGCCTCCAGAAAGCTGCTTGTATGAGGTCTGTCTGCTCCACCACCTCTTCCTCCTCCTCCTTCTTCTCTGTCTCTGGCGAAGTGGCAGTTAAACCGACGCGTGGCAGGGGCTACGCAATGGCTCAAGCAAAAAGATGCCATACTGTGCTTGAGCTAGTTTGTTTAGGGGACAGGAGCCACACCGGGCCATAAATTCTGTCAGCTCTGCAGGGGCAGGTGCAGAGATGGTTAACACCATGCCAGCTTGAGCTGGGAATGGTCGTCTGTAATAATGGCAGCAACCGTCTCTCCGCCCTACACCAGGGTAAGTTGACGCATGTACCATGCCTAGCACACATCCTAAATCTGGTGGTACAGCGTTTCCTAACCAGGTACCCAGGGCTGGCAGAGCTGCTCAGCCAGGCCAGAAAAGTCTGCAGCCACTTCAGACGGTCATTCCCAGCAAGTGTTCGCCTGGCAGAAAATCAAAGAGAATTCCACCTTCCCACAAACCATCTGATCTGTGACATGCCCACCAGGTGGAACTCGACATTAGCAATGCTGCAGCGTCTGCACAAGCAGCAGAGGGCCATCAATGAGTACCTGTGTGAGTATGGCACAAGTACAGGTGCAGGTCAACTTTTTTTCACCCTCAGTGGCTGATGATCAAGGATGCATGCACTGTACTGTCACCATTTGAGGAGGCAACGAGGATGGTGAGCAGGGACAGTGCATGCATCAGTGACACAATTCCTTTAGTGTTCCTGCTGGAGCGCACTCTGCGGAGAATTATAGATTTGGCACTAGAGGCAGAGCAGCGGGAGGAAGAGGAGGCCTTCCCTAGCTCTCAAGGCCCCAGTCTTTACGCAGATAGCATTCCTGCGGGTCCTCAGATCAGACAGGAGGAGGATGAGGAAGAATATTTAAGTAGTGGAGGCATTGAAGATGGGGATTCCTCAAATCAAGGGATGGTTTTGTGTGCCCAGAAACCCAAGGACTAGTACTTGGCTGGGAGGAGGAAGTGCACGATGGGGTCATCCTTATTGACCAGGAAGACTTGGAAGCTAATGCCACCTCCAACCTACGCTGCATGGGCTCCCTTATCCTGCAAAGCCTGCTAAAGGACCCCAGGATGTGTGCTAACAAGGAGAGGGATCATTACTGGTTGGCAAGCCTTCTTGATCCACGATACAAGGGGAAAGTTGCAGAGCTCATCCTGCCCGCACAGAGGGAGGACCGGATGAAACAACTTGAGGACGCTTTAAAGCGACACTTGTGTAACACCTTTCCAGGCACTGGTAGGTTACCAAGTGATGACACAGGTGCTTCTGAGGCTGCGGATGATCAGAGGAAGAGCGGTGAAGGCCGGGGCCACTTGACTGATGCCTTTTTATATTTTTTTAGTCCACGACGCCCAGGGACGTCAAATGTAGGCACCCATTGCCAGCATCTTCACCATATGGTGCAGGACTACCTAGGGGCAAGGGCAGACCTGGATACCTTTACAGCAGATGATTCACTGACTTACTGGGTTTTGAGATTGGGTCACTGGCCAGAACTTAGCCAGTATGCTATGCAGCTACTAGGTTGCCCTTCATCCAGCGTGCTTTCTGAAAGGACATTCAGTGCCGCTGGAGGTTTTGTCACAGACAAGAGTGTGTCTGCCCACCGACTCTATAGACCGGCTGACATTTATAAAAATGAATCAGTCCTGGATCAGCAGCTATCAATCCTCTGATGCTGTTGTAACTGAATAGATCGGGGATCTCTTCTGCATTCCCAAAATCTCCACCACTGCACTCTTCCACAATACCACAGAGGGGTTACTTACGGTGTGAAGGCACTTGCTGCCACCAAAGGTAAAATATTTGGGTGCACTGACGCCTGTACCAGATTCATATTATTTTAATATTTGACCGCAGGGTCCAACTCTGCACTCTTCCACAATACCACAGAGGGGTTACGGTGTGACGGCACTGTTGCCGACACTAAAGGCCCAATTTTAAAGCACCTATTGTTACTTTCATCCAAAGCCTGCATAAGTTTCACCATAATTTAGCCAAAAAATCACTAAACTTGTTCTGCTTGTCCTAAAATGTCTCCTCTTTTCATACAGGCTGCCGCCCCAAGCAGTTGTTTATGAATAGATTAAAGGAAAACCATTTACCGTCATTTGAAATGTCATTTTTTTGTTTTTAAATGTTTCTATACATCCTGCAAATCTGCCACTTCACGGGCAGGTTATGGGGACTTCTCCTAGGCACGATATTTGAAGGAATTTTTGGTTTTTATTCTTAACCTTTATTTCATGGAAAAGTCACTGTTCCTTTAAAAATGGTTTGTTTTATTTTTTGTCCTTGTTTCCTGTCCCCCAGGGCACTACCCGGACCCCCATACACTTTTTATGGCAAATATCTTGCATATATGCCCTCTTGGAGGGCTCTCTAAAATTCGAACTTTCGAGTCCCATTGAGTTTGGTTCGTGTTCGAGTTCGAACTCGAACTTTTGAAATTGTTCGAATGCGAACCGAACATGGGGGTGTTCGGCTCATCACTATTAAAGATATCTTGTATGGAACAAAGTTACAGGACATCACTAATCTAAAGCAGAGGATCACAGATGCCATCGCCACCATTGATGAGGGTATGCTACAGCGAACATGGCAAGAAATCGAGTACCATCTTGATGTGCTTCGTGCGACTAATGGTGCCCATATAGAGGTGTATTAAGTGAGGCAAAAAAAACTTAAATATATATACGCCTCATTTTGTAATAATTTTCACTTATTTGTATTTGTAATAAATTTTTGAAATTGTAAAGAGACTTCATGGACACCCTGTACTATGGAGTCCACAAGACTCCGGTGTTCCTGCAGAGGTGCCGCACAAGTTCCGGCGGAAGGAACTCGAACTATTTTAACTCTATCTCCTTTTGATTACGTCAACTAGATGGCAGATCACCGCAAGGGGAGCCTTGAGATGATTATAGTATAGGCCAGGGGTGGGGAACGTATACGGCCCGCGGACTGACTTGCTCCGGCCTGCGGCTCACTGCGAGCGTCCAAAGCCATGGAGCTTCGGCGCTCGCCTTGGGAAACCACGTGACCAGCCGAGTTCTCGCGAGATCGCGGCTGGTCACTTGGCTCCCCCAGGCGAGCGCCCAAGCTCCACGCCGCCGGACGCTCAGAGGGAGCCGAAGACGCGGCGGCAGGAGGTGAGCGGGGGGCAATATCCATGTGCACTGGGGCATATCCATGACAGCTGCTTGGGGCATATCCATGACAGCTGCTTGGGGCATATCCATGAGAGATGCTGGGGCAATATCCATGTGCGCTGGGGCATATCCATGAGAGGTGCTGGGGCATATCCATGAGAGCTGGGGGCAATATCCATGAGAGCTGGGTGCATTATCCATGAGAGCTGTTGGGACAATATCCATGAGAGCTTGGGGGCAATATCCATGAGAGTTGTTGGGGCATTATCCGTGAGAGCTGGGGGGCATATCCATGAGTGCTGCTGGGGCATATCCATGAGAGCTGCTGGGGCATATCCATGAGAGCTGCTGGGGCATATCCATGAGAGCTGCTGGGGCATATCCATGAGAGCTGCTGGGGCATATCCATGAGAGCTGCTGGGGCATATCCATGAGAGCTGCTGGGGCATATCCATGAGAGCTGGAGGGCATATCCATGAGAGCTGGGGCATATCCATGTGTGAGCTGGGGCATATCCATGTGTGAGCTGGGGATATATATCCATGTGTGAGCTGGGGATATATATCCATATGTGAGCTGGGGCAATATATATCCATGGGTCAGCTGCTGGGGGCAATATATAATTGTGAGCTGGGGCAATATAATCCATATGTGAGTTGGGGCAATATATATCCATGGGTGACACCGTGAATTAATGCACCGGGCGAAATTTTAAGTTGTTAATTTTGTATTGCCCTCGAATGATCTTCTAAATCTCCACATGGCCCTTGGCAGAAAAAAGGTCCCCCACCCCTGGTATAGGCATGTTTCATCTGTTTATAAAGTGATTTTTTTTTTCTCATGAAATCACTTCATACCAGGTTTATGGAGGTGCAATAGCAAGTTTTTTTCGCTCACAAGAATGACGAACTATGTGGAATCGCTCATTATTCAAGCTCTAGTGCAACTTTGCAGATCCCAATCGCTTTAATCACGAAAAAGCAGAGTGTTACACTCAACTTGGAATATCAAGCGGTGCTAAAAGGACTGCAGGGGACCCACAGTAATTGCCGAGGTCCATGCGATTGTGGAATAGAGGCCACTGTGATGTAGGGTTTCTTTTAGCTCACAACATACAATTTTTTTTATTTTTTTTTGAAAACTTGTTTACCTGTCCTGATAGACCACATTTTCTGTTATTTTAATATTTTTTCCTCAAACTGGTTGTATACAAGTCTCTGTTTAGGAATAGGATTGATCTTAAACAATCATCTGGTGACTTGTAGTAGTTACAGTGAAGCACTGATGTAGGTATGTCAAACTTTGGCTCCTCAGATGTTGATGGCCTACAATTCCCACAAGTCCTTGAATGCGAATTGATGACCAGAGAATCATGGGGGTTCATCTTGTATTGCAAAGTGTCTTGTGATCCCCTAGTATTCCTTTTGGAATATGAACATTTTGGGCATGTTTTCAGTTTGTGATCCTCCCTCTTTTATATCTGTTTATACTGGAAACAAAAGCTAATATTCCTTTGTGCAAATATTTTCTTCGCAGGAGGGAGTCCCACTGACACAGCATGAGAGCCCTATGGAAACATTCCACTGGGCAGAGATATAATGCAACAATGAACCTCAATACACTTTAGACTTGATTCTAAAACGTGAATTTAGGCCCTGTTCGAAACGGGTTAGAGGTTAGGGTTCTGGAGTTCAAAATACTTTTTGTGGCTGACATCTGAACCCATGTTTTCTTGACTCCTGGATTTTATTTGGATACGTACGTTCCATAAGATCGGTTATGTCGGTAAAGGTGACCCGGAGACTTGATTTGTGTGTGTTATCGCAAGACAAAATTCTGCATTGCATGGCCAGAGGCTATAAAATACACAGAGGGGAAACAAAAAGTATGACAGCCCCCCTCTATTCACTAGAGGCTAATTTAGGGTGAGAATTGTAAAAACAAGCAGGATCTAGAATTATTATGCATGTTCGGAGTATGTCTAAATGCATTTTTTTAACACATTCCTTTAAGGTTCAATATTTTCTGGGGGAGTCTCCTCTTTAGTATACTTGGCTGACGTTCTAGTAGAAGGCCAGGCAAATCTCTGTTTTATTTTGTTTGTTTTTATCCCTTGCGTCTGCCTTACCAATCACTTCATTAACTTGGATATAGACTCTACCCACTAGCTGACCTCTGGAAATTCCTACACCAAATTCTCAGGTCTCTAACTAGGGGAGCTGTGAGTCCACTTTACATTCATATCCCTCGGATATTCATATACAGGTGTTATGAGGCTCTATCCAACACAGGCATGGAGGATTTGTGAGTTTTGGGAATACCTGTGGTAAGTGTTCCTTGATTTCTGTGAGACTTTTTTTTAACTGACCCATTTTATGTGAATTGGTGTTAATTTAGTCGACAAATTGTTTTCCCTCAAAGACGTAGATATAGACTAGTTTTCGTCATTGAAAAAAAATATAGCCCACTAAGTTTTTATGACTAAAACTATGACAAATCTATTGATATTTGACTAAACCTTTGATATTTGACTATGACGAAAATATGTTTTTTAGATTTTCATCAGCTTGTAAAAAGTAGAGGAAAATGTTACGGAGGGACTTCTTTTAATTTAGTTTTAGTTTTAGTCCTTTGACTAAATGCCATTTAGTTTCGGTCTTATTTTAGTCTCCTAAATTAACACAAATTTTAGATTTTTGGGACCGATTTATCCCATTTTAGGTTTGTAAGTCTGCTGTTGTTTCAGTCCCTTGTAGCATATCTATTCAATTTAATATTTGGGAGACTAATTTGATTCCTATTGTGTCGAAACAGTGCTTGACGAATACAGAGGTCATGTTTCCTCTGACTTTAAGAAATGTGCCACAGGTTCCTAAATTTATAGAATATTCTCCACAAATACCTAGACAAATCTGTGCATTGCTACTAAAAATGCATTGTTGGCTCCTAGCTTTTCTTTCTTGTTCTTAGATTTGACAAATATCTCTCAAACCCATCTGGTAGTTTTTGTTAAATACATCTGGTTCTGGACGATGGTCCACTCTCTGATGGGCTTTAGTTGTGCGCGTGTGATAAAGATACAAACTGGAAGAATAGGGCTTTGCTGTTCTAGAGAGATAATAAAATCTGACTCTAACCATAAGACTGAAGAAAAGAGAATACAGTGTTAAGTGAACTGTTGGGGAAAAAATATATGTATAGCAGGAACAATGGGTTGGAAAGAATGTCTTTTTTCTAAATGCATGTCTTTCAAACATACGCATATATACATCCATTTTGTTAACGTGGTGTACTTGTCAATGTTATGTCAACAAAAAGGGGGACCCAGCATCCAGTCCACTGAGAGGACCTTCAGTTGGTACTCGGCTGTGTAAACCAGCCATTATCAAGCCCAACCAAAAGTTTTAGTGGCTTAATTTGTAAAATGTATATTATTTTTTTAAAAAAAATTAGTTTGGAGCGACTGCAAGGTATACTCAGCATCAGGATAAATCGGAACCGGTTTGTATTAACAGCGTCGATTTGTTATGCAAAATAATTTATATGTAATAAATCCTTCCATCTTCAAATAATCCTATAGTTTTAGAAATATATATATTTGCGTATTTTATTATATTCACTATATGGTACACAAACATTAGTCATTAGTGTATTTTTTATAATGACTTTTTTGTTACTGGTTAGCTCAAATCTCTATTGGAAGGACATATTGTGAGATTCTGATTAGAATTCAGTCATCTAAGGTTTCCCTTGAAGTTCTAGAGAACATTCTGAGAAAATGCAGTCTTTTGCGTCTATGTTAAACCATAACACCAAAATATTCCATCCATGTCTTTTCTAAACCGTCTGGTAAGGGATGCCCAACCTTGATTCCCCCTAAGCACTTCATGGACCCCATTTCCATTCTATCTTCTCCACAGTTGTTCAGGGAGTGTTATTTTGCTCGGATACGCCACAAGTTATCGAGGTTTCTTGGCGCTTGCCTTGCTCGTGTCACAAAGTTCTGATTCTGCCACACTTAACCGGCCTGCGGTTTCCAGGAAAAAAAAAATTCTCACACGGAATCTCAAGGCCTTCAAGATAATTTGTTGCAAAACTTATCACATGCGTCTACGCTTTTTTTTCAAACCGGTGGCGAGCTGCCTCTTTCCAAACCGATAAACTTTATTTTATCTAATCGTATGTGTCTTTGAACTGCTTGGTGGGAGGGAGAGGGACATGTGTCTGTTAACACTCTCATTGGTTTTAGACCCTCTGTGTTTTAATTGGAGGGGGGCACCTCGGTTTAATAAGACTGTATGTTGAGAGGATTTTCTGAACACCATCCCTCTACTGCACAATCCTCTCACCTCAACTCTTGGTACGTCATTTTGCCACCACTTACATTGTCTTCTTCTCCATAGTTGTGTTCTATCTCTGGTAGGGAAATAAATCATGGCCTGGAAAGACCTTGTGTAGCCTGGTAGGAGCTGAAAACCTTTGCATCTCCTGTGGTCATTATTCATATTCGAGTACTCTCCAGGTCTCCAAATGTTCACAGAGAACATTTGCACCACTGGCAAGGTTTTTTTAGTCTCCCAACACGGAGATTCATACTTAACCGCTTCCAAAAATTTCCCTCGGTTGGATGAATACTCGTAGTTAAAGCAATAACACAAATTTTGTTCATGTGAGTGGTGTATTTTTTTGGAGGGTATTATATGATATATATATATATATATATATATATATATATACACAATCTTGAACTTCTCTGTTTTGTTTCTGTTTCGCAGATTAAACTGAAGATGATTTGCCAGAGCGTCCTGAATTTTGGCCAGCAGCTTTTCCGTCGTAAGGTTGTCTCCGTTGATCTCAAGGAGAGCAGGTTGTCACGATGCCTTAACACCTTTGACCTAGTAGCCCTCGGCGTCGGCAGCACACTCGGAGCTGGGGTCTACGTTCTGGCCGGAGCGGTGGCCAGAGAGAACGCCGGACCGGCCATCGTCCTCTGCTTTCTCATAGCCGCGTTGGCCTCCGTGCTGGCTGGGCTTTGCTACGGAGAGTTTGGAGCAAGAGTTCCAAAAACCGGTTCTGCCTACCTCTACAGCTACGTTACTGTTGGGGAGCTCTTGGCGTTTATCACTGGCTGGAATCTGATTCTCTCTTACGTCATAGGTAAGTACTTACCAAAACTGCTTTTGAGTAATCTTTATTTTTTATACAAGTATTTCCGCACTTCTTGATTTTTGTTTGGTGTGAGAAGAAAATTTACAACCTCCATTTCTGGTATTTTCACAGCCTTTTATGCACAGACTTGTTAAACGCCGCCAAGCAATGCAATGTCTTCACTCTTTCGCCCACTGTTCTGCTCACAAGCGGCTACTCGAATACTGAATGAACTGTTTCCTGACATTATACTGGCATTGCTTGTTGGGAAGCATGTTCTAATATTCCATAAAACCCTAACAAGTTTAGAAATGAAGGTTTTGCTGACCTATACCATTGTCTCCTAACCTCGTGATGTTCAAATCTCCGACAGCCTCTCGGCTGTGGTCATGTTTACCACCAGGTTTGGCCAATAACACTTACAGTGACCCGGTCAAGCTCAGGTTTACATCAGCCCATTTAAAAGGGAAAATAAATTTCATCTATACGTTGTGCTAAACAAAATTCTCACAACTGTATCGGTTTTATTAAATTTGTCCTTAAATGAGCTGCCCTCCCACAATCTGGCGTCTCTTCCATTGGCAGCAAGTAGACGTGTTTCCACCCAAATTCTAAATTTCCTTGACATTATTAAAGTTTTTAAGCTGACCAGACGTGGTGTTATGACCCAGTTCTTCTAGCTGTCTAAAGTATGATTTTTTTGATGACTATTAAACGAGTTGGGGTGCATTTATGTTAATCGCCGCCTTCACAATGAGCTGCCGATCCTACCCTCACATGGAAATGCCTTTTAAATGTAGGAAAGGTAGTTTTCTGCAACCTGACTGTTATCAGATTGAGAAATGACTTTTCCTATATGGTCTAAGAGACCAATTTGTTATGTCAGAAGGACTCCACTGGAGCTGACGCGACTAAATGTTGTGGATGTTGCATTAGGACTTTCTGAAACAATGGACGTGCAGGGACATTTCCCTTGAAACAATAGATTTATCGTGAATTTGATGTTGTAGAAAGTGATACATGTGTCAAGCAGAAGTATCCTCTTACTAAGAACCTGTATGTATATATCAATAATTTAAAATGGATTTTTTTAAACTTTTGTATAAAGGTACGTCGAGTGTGGCCCGAGCGTGGAGTGCAACGTTTGATGAACTTATCGGGAGGCAGATTGAGAAATTCTGTACTGCACACATGTCTATGAAATTTCCTGGCGTGCTGGCAAGCTATCCAGACATCTTTGCTGTTCTAATCATTTTGGTTCTAACAGGTAATGGTGTGCACAGGGCTGCAGGTCTGTATTATGTTGGTACCACACAAGGGTTATTATTATTTTTATTTAAGCGCCAACACATTCTGCAGCGCTGTACTATGGGTAACAACAATTTTACAATACATCAAAGAGGCACATCAATATTTCTTTAACAGATACAGGAGGTGGTGAGGGCCCTATTCGCATGGGAATTTACAGTCTAGATGGGTGGAGGATTGAGAAACAGGATGGGAGAACTGCAATGAGAGTGATGTTAATGCAGAGAGAGATGAGGACAGTTATTGGGTCGGTCCGATGTCTTGTTACGGATATAGGCGGTAGGCTTCCCTTATATATATATTTTTTTTAACTACTCTTAACCATAAATCAGAACTCCCATATAACACTGAATGCTCATACACAACGCACATTACTGTGAGGGTTATTACTGTGGAGCTCTGTGATACGCTCACAAACACATTACTGAGTTTTATCGCTATGGATTCTGTGATTCGCTCATACACACCGTACATTGTTGTGAGGTTTATTGATGTGGAGCTCTGTGATACACTCATCCACACCGCACATTACTGTATCACAGATCTCTACAGCAATAAAACTCACGGTAATATGTAATGTGTATGAGTGAATCAGAGCGCCACGGCAATAAAACTCGTCTCGTTCTGCACCTTCCCAATCCTGCGTGACTAACGTCGGCGCCAACCACGCGAAGCGTGATGTAAAGAGTGAAGGAGGAGCTTAGTGGGAGCCGGGATCACTGCTGACTGGCGGAGCCGATAGGAACATATCACAACAAACGTGCTGGCTGGAATGTATGTGTGTGTGTGTGTGTGTGTGTGTACAAGCACTCGAACAGGCTACACGAGTGGCTACTGCTCATGCAGCCTGCTCGAGTGCTTGTTTACACACACAGCAGGCTGCATGAGATGTTCCGATTGGCTCCAGTTTCCGCCAGTCAACTCGCCCCCACCGGATGAGCAGTATTGCAGGCGCCAGACGCATATTGGCAGCTTTTTTTTGCCTTCCCCTGGAAAGTGCCGGCCTAGCCCTTGCCTGCCCTGGACATACGTGAAAACGAAAGAAATCTCAATGTACCCTTCCTGGTAAAATACTTTCAGGGTTATTCAGAGAGCGTGAAAAGCAGGAGAATGGCTGGAGAATGAAAAATTCTAGGTCAAAATAGCCAAACCAGAAAAATTCTCCCTTTCATCTCACTTTCCAAATCGGCTATTTTGACCTAGAATTTTTCATTCTCCAGTCATTCCCCTGCTTTTCACGCTCTCTGAATATTTATTTTGTATAAATTTTTTTATTTTTTTTAGCAATGAGTGTCACACTAGGGTTGGTGTCATGGTGTCAGCCGGGTGCGGCCACATCCCCACACGCTCCTTGTGACGCCACTGTCTTTAGGGAGCGTTTAAAAAAAGCCGGATAAGGGGAGAGTCTGATATTGCGAGGAAGTGCCTTCCGTAGGGTCAGCGTTGTATGGGAAAAGTCCTGCAGTCTGGCATGTGAAGAGGTGATGCGGGGAGAAGCTAGGCGCAGGTCATTGTTGGATTTGGTGATTAGTGAGATCAGGTAGTGAGGGGCGGCGTTAGTGAGGGTTTTGTAGGTCAGGGTGAGTAGCTTGCGTTTAATTCTGCTGTGGATGGGAGCCAGTGATGGGACTCAGAGAGGGGTGTCCCCAATTGCACACAGAATAATCTGCATTGTAATACATATCATTTCAAATGCATGATCCGCAACCACCTCTTCTAAAACAAAACTGCGTAATCATGTTGCCACTAGCACTTTGGCTGTGATATCCCATGAGGGGATGGATATTGCATTTGTCTTAAAGGCCAATGCGTATTCTCGTCCCTTAATGAGATCTTGCATCTGGTATTTACCTGGTTCCAAAGCTGGGCACCATCTTCGTGGATGGAACTCGCTGAGGTCCATCATGTAGCTCTGAACGATTTGCCCTCAACAGTGGCTTGGACACCCTGGCTTGTCAGTCAGCATGCTGATAGTCAATCAGGCGCTCTAAGTGAGCAGAGCGATGTCCTGTCCTGTAGGACAGCTCTTCATTCAGCACTATCCCTTCCACTTTGACATGCTACGATGGTGTGAGTGACAGCCAAACCTGGATGAGGAAGAAATTCTAATTTTCCTATATATCTGTTGGCAATAAAAAAAATCCTTACACATTGGTGTAATTCCATTTCATTTGTACTGAGTGTGACAGGTTGACTTTAAAGTGACCCAATTTAACCCAAGCTGCAGATCTGCACAATCTTTGTCAAGGAAACCCAGGTTTAGCTGGGAATCTGACATGCATGTAGTTGACACCTCATTTTCATTTCTTCGTAGGTCTTCTGTCCTTTGGAGTGAAAGAGTCAGCTATGGTGAACAAAGTGTTTACTTGTGTCAACGTTCTCGTCCTGGGATTCGTCATAGTTGCTGGTTTCGTTAAGGGGTCCATCAAGAACTGGCAGCTATCAGAGAAAGATTTCAACGCCACAAACCTCACACAACCAGACGTGTACGTACTTCAACGCTTTTATAAGCTTGTCCGATGTTTTGCAACCTTGAGTGCAGTGTGACGGGTTTGCATGTGACCTTAACGTCCTGCCGTCGATGACACTTTCATTTGTGCCAAATGTAATTAATTAAGCTGAAATCAAACCACTGGAGAGCTCCACTGGAATCTCTCCAGCGCAAGTTTTATTTGGTGAGTTGGTTTACTCGTGCCCATTTTTATGTATTTGTTCATTTTGATGTAATTCATGAATGAACTGAATAAATATATGCATAGAGCGGGGATCTCAAACTCTGGGCCCCAGATGTTTCTGAACAACACCTCCCGTAATTGGCTGGTCATTTAACGCAGTCAAAGAATTCTGGGAATTGTAGGCAATAAACAAATAAAGCTGGTGGCCAAAGTTTGAGATCCCTGGGTTAGAGCAAAGCTTTAATCACAATGGGACTTTTCTCAAGGAATCAGGATAATCTAGAGCTCCAGCATTCATAAATGTGTTCTGAGTGAGTGCCTGGTCCCTGGGAGCGGGGGAAATGGTGCCAGCCATGGCATAAATAACCACTTGCCAAATACCTCGTCAGCAACTGGTTAAAGGACTGTGGGGTTTGAGGAGTCAGGACAGTTTTAAATTAAGATCCACATAACACAAGCTGGGGCACAGGTGGCGCTTGAATAAAAGGTATAAATAGGGAGATGTATCTGAAAAACGAAATCACAAATACATAGTGCAGACTGCAAGTGAATCTGAGTAATCATTGGCCCCGTGGGAACATCACTCACAAGATGTCAAAGATCAAAAAGCACGTAGCAATTGTTACCGCTCCTTTCACCAGTCTGGCGTGGGTCTGCTCCCTGAACATCTCCTTCTGGGCAGATGGAATGTCCACAGCTCCTGATAGGGTCTGGAATACTCGAGGAACGGTCAGCACTCCACGGGTCTTTTCCATAAATAAGATAACACAGGTGAAGGAATGGTTTGGCATTGACAGAAACACACGTGATCGCAAATAACTTGCACGTATGATCATGATATCCATGAACACAATGTTGCCAGATGTAATGTCATTTATTGGATACGTATTACATCTTCAACTACTAAAAACTCCTGACAAAGGAATCTCCATACCCTATAGCTTTCTTTTAACAGGAAAAGAGCCATCCAATCAAAGAGCGAGCAGAGCCAGATGCCTAAACCTTGTGATACTGAAATTACAAAATGTGTCCTTTTGAGTTGAAATGGTTCTCAAAAATTTGAGACTGCAGAGCCCGTCCCACAGTGAGCTAGTGACTGGACACTAACGCCGGAGGTGACCTGTCACCTGACTGCCAGCGCTCTGACACAGTCATTGAGCGCCGGCGGTCAGATGACAGGTCATCAGCGATTGCCGGTGCTCGTGGCCAGTCACTCACTGTGGGACGTGCTCTGCGGTCTGTGCGCGAAGCACAGATCACAATGCAGCACCCCACAGCCACCGAACCACCAGGGAAGCAGAGGCTGCCGCCAGGCCTGCGGGACTGAATGGTCCCGGCGGCTATCCATGGGATGCAGCCAGCCGGGACCCAAAGTGTTCTGCGGCCCGGCGGGGTGTGCCAGGGGCCGGCATTAGGGTGTGCCCAGGCACACCCGGCACACCCCGTGCGCACGCCTATGGTGCAGGATCAGCTCGGGGGATGTCATTCAGACACATTCCCAGCTGGTTTTTAAAATGTGTTGGCACCTCGTGCATCATGTCCAGGATGCTAAAACTTTAGGGGTATGTTCTGGAGGCCAAATGCGGATGAGTTTAGTTTGCAGTAAACAAAATTCCTTTTCATTGCTCCTGTGGAACGCTATATCGACTATGCTGGATACCGGAGCACCAGGTGTGCCTTGCAAACTGAGTACAGTCGATCTTGGTAGTGAAGCGGTTAAAGTGTATGTGTTAAAAAAATAGAGTTAAACTGAAAGTTGTTTTTTTTTTTTTATTATAGCAACATCACATCAGTAGAGAACTCCTGGAACTATGGAACTGGAGGGTTCATGCCGTATGGATTCGCTGGAGTGCTCTCCGGGGCAGCCACCTGCTTTTATGCTTTTGTAGGCTTTGACTGTATTGCAACTACAGGTATGTATTTATTAAGAAGAATTAATCTTCTCTATAATGGGAATATTAATGACCTTGTGCAGGACCATCAGCGTAAAGTGTCGTGTCGATGTTTGTACAAAATGCAGAGGATTTGGATAAAACGGGACTTGCATACGGTGGGCAGATGGGGTTTGTGAGAGACAAACAAAAGTATCAGACGATACTGCTTTTTCCACGTTAGGGGTGATTCATTTGATCGTAGCTAAAAATGAAAGCTGATCCTGCTTTGATTTAAAACGTGGGCCGGTATAAACCCAAAAAGCACATATGTGGCTGATATTGCGACTTGATAATGGAATGCAATGTGTTGTGTGTGTGTGCGCGTATATTTTTTTATATTTTGGTATGTTGTGTTTGCTTTGTGCTACTTAATTTGTGTCAATACTTTGATTTTGGCAATGATATCAAGTCATAATTAGCATACAACGCACATGCCATTGTCGGCATCATAATGATTTTTAGGGATGCACCAAATTTTAACCACCGACATTATCGGGTGAAACTGGTGCTGTCGGCCGAAAGGAAAAAAATCAGCCGAAAATCAGTCATCCGAACCTGGGCCTGGGGGCCTGCCTGAAGAGACATTTTATTTTACTCTCCATTTGGCACGTGATTTATTTATTTCTGTTGTCATACCAAAAATGATGAATTGAATCTCTAAAGCCAATATTTCCATTATCGAGTATACCTACTAATAACTGAGCCAATATTTTAACAGGACAGCTCTATCCCCATAATCCCTTAAATATGTCAAGCCTGAAAATAGCAGTCGGGCCCGAATTGTGAATATCGGGGATCAAGCTCCATTAAATCGAGCTCCTAATACGTGGTTGGGCATCATGAGAGGTGTCGCTACAAATCTTCTGTAGGAGCTCCAGCTCTAAGGGTTTTGGTAAAATTTACTCTGTGGCTGGCTATGGCTTCTGTGATGTTTCACCACTATGATACATGTGCTCTATGTTAGCTGCAGGACCAGCGAGTGTCCACCAATGCATTGTTTGCTACTGCCCGCTATCACAATATTTCGGATCTCTCAAGTTTTCCGCCTTTCTTCTGCTCTCAGGTGAAGAAGTGAAAAACCCTCAGAAAGCTATCCCTATCGGCATTGTGGCCTCTCTTCTGATTTGCTTCGTGGCTTATTTTGGTGTATCTGCGGCCCTCACTCTCATGATGCCGTATTATATGTTGGACCAAAACAGTCCCTTACCCGTGGCATTTAAACATGTTGGCTGGTATGGAGCGAGATATGCTGTAGCTGTCGGATCCCTGTGTGCTCTTTCAACCAGGTATGCCATAAAAAAAGACATCTCTACACCACATGCAGGAGTCACACTTCAGCTCTTCACTGGTGGCCGAAATATACTACGTTTATAGCTCAAGTATTCAATTACAGTAATACTTTGGATTGCGAGCATAATTCGTTCTGGAAGCGATCTTGTAATCCAAAGCACTCTTGTAAAATACTTTATAAATAAATATAAGGAAGGATACATTGAGATTTCTCTCGTTTTCAAGTATGTCCTGGGTTCAAGAAACATTGAATTGTTACAGCCGTTACAGAAATACAAAGTAATAAAATGCAAGACATTAGAAACAAAGCACATGTATACGCTTACAGGTGATGGATTTGTAAAGAAAATTGGGTGCCATGGTTCTCTAACGTCGAAAAGGAGTTTCTAGATTACCTTGGCTTTTGGACTTTACTCCTGACTTCCTGCAGGTGATGGTGTAAATATGGGGGGGGGGTATTCAATAAGCACTAGTGTGTGCCGTAGTTGTAACGGCGACAAACATCGGCATTTCACAATGTGGTATTTTTTTTAAAAGCCAGTGGGCTCTATTCCATAGCTGCCTCTCAATATGTAATCATTTGCGCTAGGAGAAGGGAGTTTAACCCCTTGAATGCGACAGACGTGCGTGGCACATTCTCGCGTACATGCCCCCTCCCGCCCGATACTTGCCTCTCTGTCCGGGGTCCAACACAGATCTGACTTCTCCTAAGGCTGGGGTCAGTCGAGCGTCTTTGGAGAGCGGAAGGAACGTCCGTGAGAGTAGTTCGCAGCTCCGTCAACGCGCGTCTAGTGTTTTGACGGGGAGGCTTTGTGCACGGCTGCTTGTAGCGCGCGTAATTCGTGCGCGTGCTATAGCGTGTGACCGGCCCCGTCGCAGCATCACAATGCTGCAACGGATGCCTGTAGGCACATCAGTACAGGCGCACCTATTGCTCTCGTCTGACACCGGCTTAAGTCCGAACTGTGTATTCATATCCCTCCCGGCGCACTGACGTCATTGCGTCATGATGAGCAAAAACGATAAAAATGATTTTGATCTTGACGCTATAGTCAGGTGAAAAAGTTTTGTGCCTTGTAGCTTGCGCGAGATTACTGTATTTAAGCGTCCCCTATACTTAATATGGGGAGCACAATCTATTATTAGTGTCTCAACAAGTTCGAGATTACAAAGTGCAGGCGCAAATTACCGTGGGACGCACATGTAACAATTTTAACCTCCTAAAAGCTGGTGTTAAAGGATCCTGCAAATGCAAAATAATTGAACTCGCCATAAACCCCCCCCCCCCCCCCCATATTTCCATACTCACCTCTCAAGCTGTCTCTGTCTCTTCATGCTTGTTGGACAGAAAAAAATAAACCTGAATGCTTCCTTCCACCTGTCAACCATTTTAATTTTTTTTTTCCTCTTCTCACACTTAGTCTTCTTGGTT
This sequence comes from Leptobrachium leishanense, assembly GCA_009667805.1. NCBI lineage: Eukaryota > Metazoa > Chordata > Amphibia > Anura > Megophryidae > Leptobrachium > Leptobrachium leishanense. The sequence goes on along the minus strand of CM019064.1, from coordinate 399,349,400 downwards.
CAATGTTCCCAATGCCTCGAGTAATTTATGCCATGGCAGATGACGGGCTCTTGTTTAAAGACTTGGCCAAAGTGAGCGAAAGGAGCAAAACTCCATTAATCGCTACTATATCCTCAGGCGCGGTTGCAGGTAAGAACTGTTCCAAGGTGATGGAGTAAGGTGAACATACGTTCATTGGAAATGTTTTGTATTCTTTAATCGCCCGGGGCTGCGCATGTTTTATACACTGGTTTATTGAACAGGAATCTTGTAGCAGACGTGATAAAATGTTGCTGCTCTGGTTCTAGAGCATTGGTTGTGGTTTAGTCCAGCGATTATCTGAAGCTATGAAGATGGTCTTTGCCTTTTTTTATTTTATTTTTTTATCGGCTTGTATTGAAGGCGCAACAACTTAAAAAAACGACTTTGGAAAGATTTGACACCATAATTACCATCTCCAGAGGTGCCTCCATAATGTCTGAGGGCTTCACAAAGTGTTTCTGAAAGGAGGGAGAAATCCTCATGTCCCTCATATATTTAGGCAAGGGTCCCACATGGCCTCTTCTGCACCTGCCATTGTGCACAAGTTCAGAGAAGAAATCCGGTTCCCAAACCCATGCACATATTCTAAAGAACCATCATGGTCCTAGAGGTTGATTGTCCTTTTATCCCTTGAGGAAATTCCAAGCCTCCGGACTGAAAGCGTTCTGCCGCTCCACCACCCTTCATTAATATCAGTGCTGTCAAACTCCAGCCCCACAGATGTTGATGGCCTACAATTTCCAAAACACGTTGCATGCGCAAGATGGCAAGAGAATCATGGGAGTTGTAGTTCAGCAGCATCTGGATAGCTGGAGTTTGTAAGCCCTGCTTTTCATGCACATGTGGTGTCCGTGTTTTATGTTCCTAAATGTCTATCACCTTCCCTGCTGTTCAGGCACTCAGGGGTCAAAAAGCCAGTGGCAACCCTAAATATATATATCTGTCCTTGCCCCTGTGTGACCTAGTCTACAACATTCGCTTAAAACACATGACCTTATCTATCATTAAATATTGACAGGTGGTAGATTCTTAATGCAACTGTGTGAATATTGACATAAAGGCAGAAGGTGGAGCTGTGCATCCTGGGAATCATAAAGTGACGCCGTGTAAACCCTGCAGAGTTTATGTGGGATTAACGCGTTACTGTTTTTAATTGACGCCAGTGTGTGCAGCTCTGTACTGACAGCAGCGGGGAGCGCAGAGTCTGAGCTTTATATTCACTCCACGGCCTCCTCGAAAGCATTTGGAGATTTACATTCTCGAACACTTTGCCAAGGCGTGCGAACGCAGGAATCTGATTAGTCATCCGAGGAGAATTTACAAGGGACGCTAAATGCCATAGGTTTCCTGTTTGGGCACGGTGACACTGAGTCAGCCGTTCTTTTTTTCATTCAAAGGGCTGACCTTTCTCGTGCCTCAAAAAGTTCATACAGATTGAGTATCCCTTATCCAAAATGCTCTGAAATGTAAAGACTTTCTGAGCGCTGATATGACGTGTCAAGCGGGAAATTGTCTCCCCTGACCTTATGTGACGAGGGACACAATTAATAAAAATACTACACAAAATGTCCTTCAGGCTATGTGTCAAATACCGTGCCCTAGAACACCAAAGGAACGCAGGAAGATCCATGCCCGATCCGATGCTGGCGGGACTTGAGCCCTGGCAACACCTTTTCTGCTTGTTTACCGTGGAAATGGGCTCAACCTCCATACCCCGGAACCATGAACGTAACATTATGTGTATAAGATGTATTTGACATGTAAATGAATTTTGTGTATAGGCTTGGATCCCATCTCCAAGATATCTCATTATTCTATGACTAATATTCTGAAATCCAAAATACATCTGTTTCCAAGCAGTTCAGTGAAGGGATAGTCATGAAATTCTAATAAAATGAGTGAAAGCGTTAGTTACAGCAACTGCCAGAGTCCTTATCACATTTCTGGATGGAGTCCAAACGACTGATACAGTTTTTTTTTTTTAAACACTCTGCCTAGCAACAGTAGAGGAGAGTAACGAGGGAAGCTGCTGTGCTAATAAAGGAACAGAACACATTTTGTCGGACACATGATACAAAACTGGGAAAAAAAGAATTCTATAGTTTTAAATATTTTATTTTTTTATTGCAAAAACAATGGTAGGGCGCTGCCCCAATTGCCCCTATAATCGAGCCTTCACTGGTGAAAAAATACAATCTTTATCACGTGTTACAGTCTTTGAGTGTACTTATTGTAATGCTTAATAAAGATTGTATTATGTTAAGATATGTATTATTTCTAATGTTGTGCCCGATTTAGGGCCACATTACATTCTCCACGCTAAAACGGGGGCGGTAGGGAGAAAAAACTGCGCCAGCAGTTTTCCCCCTACCGCCCCCGTTTTAGCGTGGAATTACAATGCAGGCGCTTAAAAAGCTGCCTGCATTGTTACCGTGCGCTACGGCCCAGAATACTCGCGGCAGCGCTGAGCGCAGCCGCGAGCATCCACTCGATGGAGTCCATAGGACTCCATTGAGCCAGACACCGGCAGTCACATGACCTGCCGGATCTTTCCTCGCGAGATCTGGCCGGTCGGCGTAGTGATACGCAGGGAGAGACTGGGGTGGGGGGACTTTTTCCCCCAGTCTTTCCCTGCTTCCGTCGGACGGAGGAGGCGGTTGGAGCCGCGGTCCTCGCCGCGGCACAGGAGGGGAGTATAGGATTATATTTTTTATTTTTTTCTGGATGGTGTTAACGGATTCTGCAGAAGCGGAATCCATTAACACAAAGTCCTGGCTTTGGTTAACTTTCCGCTAACCAGAGCCAGGCGTTAATCAGCGTTAGTAGATTGTAATCCTAACGCTTATTAACACTTTGCACTCCCCATGTTAAGTATAGGGAGCGCAAAGTACAGTAACCTCGTGCAGAGAAGCTTACTTAACCCGTTAGCGTTTGGATTGTAATATGCGGTAGACACCGCGGCTAACGTTAATGCTCATGTCTGGCTTTCCGGTCTTTTGGACCGGTTTCAATCAGATCACCTTGTTTGTGATTAATAGCGGCCTCTGAGTGCCACTTAATCGAAGTATTAAGCTAATGGATAATCAACCTGTTTAGGACAATCCCACTCGCATCTACAGTGTTAAGGTGTTACACGAGTGTATCATTTACACTTTCCGTTATGTTTTCATGTTGCTTTGCTAGTATTCTTGTGACTGTCCCTATTCTGAGTTTCACATTTCTTCACCGCTGTTCTGATGAATTCTTAGAATTCAAGAATTTTGATATTCAAAATGTATTACAGGTTTTTTTTTATTCTGCTCTTAAGAGAATGGGAGAACCAGGGGCCTTTTCACAAAGGTCTGAGTTGTAGCAGAGTATATGTACCGTATTTTCCGGCGTATAAGACGACCCCCAACTTTTCCAGTTAAGATATAGAGTTTGGGATATACTCGCCGTATAAGACTACCCCTCTCCCAATGCACACCAAATAAAAATTAAAAAAACCATCAGATTTGATTTCAATATGGTAATGCAACAACCAGTATGCAACAAACAGCCAATCATGGCAAGCGATGTATCTTACCAGCGATTGGCTGGTTGTTGTATACAAAGCCTGCTTGGATTAATCCGCTCTCCCTGCCTGCCCAGCCCTCCCTGTCTCCAAGACTATCAGAGCGGTAGCGCAAACACGCCTCTTTCACTCGTCTGGCCCGCCCTTGTATCCTATTACCGTACCTCCTGCTCTGCCTCTGAGATCTCGCTCCCGAGGACTGCAGTGAAGCGGCGCAGGCGCGCATGTGCGAGATCTGAGAGGCAGAGAAGGAGGTACGGTAATAGGATACAAGGGCGGGCCAGACGGGTGAAAGAGGCGTGTTTTTCTGCGCACAGCGCCGCTCTTTTTTCCATACCACGGGTGTCCCGGATGCCTGCAGCTTGCTCCGCCCTTCACTTACACCTTCCCGGTGAGGCGCCCCCTCACCTTGTCATCGGGACCGCGTTAAATCAAATCACTTCTTTCCACAAATCCTGGTGAGTGGATTTTCTTCTACCGCACTTGTACAGCGCCGCCCTTGCTGCTTTCATACGGTCACCGCATACAGCGGGGATGTGGCCACGGCCGTTTTTGAGCTCCCCCCACCATATGCGGCGACTGCAGAGTCTCCAGTCCAGCTCGGAAGTTTCAGCACCCGCCCTGTAAAACGACACCCGGCGCATAAGACGACCCCCGACTTTTGTGAAGATTTTCCTGGGTTAAAAAGTCGTCTTATACGCTGGAAAATACTGTACCTTTTTTTTAATTGTTTATAGCTGGGATGTGCTTCATTGACGTCTGCTCTGGTTAATGCGAAAGCAAAGCCCTGCCAAGTTCAATGACTAGTGGGATAGCAGGTGAAATAAACTGTATTTATTTTTAATTAATACAGTTCCTAAAAAAAAAAAAAAAGATCAATTGGCACTGAAAATAACAACATAGAACTATGGTGTGTGAGTGTATAACAGAGCTGCACAACAATAAAACTCCTAGCAATGAGTCTTTAAATTGTAATTATTATTATTATTATTATTATTCTTTATTTATAAAGCGCCAGCATATTCCGCAGCGCTGTACAATAAGCACAGTATAGACAGGGTTACAATACATTGAACAACATTTGACAAACAGTACAGGAGGAGATGAGGGCCCTATTCCCGTAGGAACTCACAATCTGGGAGGGTTGGGGTTGGAAACAGGAGGAGAGGACTGTAAGGTTAGAGTGATTGATGATTGCGTCAGTGAGTTGGGTGGTAGGCTTCCCTAAATAGGAACGTTTTAAGGGAGCGTTTGAAGGAAGAGAAGTTAGGGGAAAGTCTGACAGTAGGAGGGAGAGCGTTCCAGAGAGTGGGGGCTGCGCGTGAGAAATCCTGCAGTCTATCATGGAAGAGGTGATGCGGTGAGAAGCTAGGCGCAGGTCACTGTTTGACCTTAGGGAGCGGGCTGGGGTGTATTTGGTGATTAGTGAGGACAGGTAGTGGGGAGCTGAGTTAGTGAGGGTTTTGTAGGTAAGGATAAGGATTTTGAACTTAATTCTGCAGTGGATGGGGAGCCAGTGAAGGGACTCGCAGAGGGGAGCGGCAGAGACAGAGCGGCGGGTGAGGTGAATTAGTCTGGCGGAGGCGTTCAGGATGGATTGTAGGGGGAGAGGCGGGACAGAGGGAGGCCAGATAAGAGATTATTGCAATAGTCGAGTCGGGAGATTACCAGGGCGTGTATGAGTTGTTTTGTGGCGACAGCGGTAAGAAATGGCCGAATTCTGGAAATATTACGCAGTTGGTATCGGCAGGAGGAGGAAAGAGACTTGATGTGGGGGATGAAGGAAAGAGCAGAGTCAAGTGTAACTCCAAGACAGCGAACTTGGTTTGATGGGGAAATGGTGATACCCTCCACCGTGATAGAGAAGTCAGGAGGTGGGGAGGCATTGGAGGGAGGAATAAGTAGGAGTTCAGTCTTTGACATGTTGATCTTTAGGTGGTGGGAGGCCATCCAGGAGGAGATGCCAGATAAACAGTCACTGACTTTTGAAAGGACAGGGGAGAGAGATCAGGGGTAGAGAGGTAGATCTGAGTGTCATCAGCGTAGAGGTGGTAATTGAAGCCAAAGCTGTTGATGATTTTGCCCAGGGAGGAGGTGTAGATGGAAAAGAGCAGAGGACCAAGGACAGAGCCTTGAGGTACACCAACAGATAGAGGCAATGAGAGGAGGAGTTACCAGCAAAGGACACACAGAAGGACCTGTTGGATAAATAGGATTCGACCCAAGCGAGTGCAGTGTCACCGAGACCCAGAGAGTTGAGGGTCTGTAGAAGGAGGGGTGGTCAACAGTGTCAAAAGCAGCCGAGAGGTCAAGCAGGATGAGAATAGAATAGTGGCCGTGTTTTTTAGCAGTTAGGAGGTCGTTGGTGACTTTGGTGAGGGCAGTTTCAGTTGAGTGTAGGGGACGGAAGCCAGATTGCAGGGGTCAAGTAGGGAATTGGAGGACAGGAAGAGGGAGAGGCGGTTGAAGACTAGTTTTTCTAAGAGCTTTGATGTGAAGGGAAGCAGGGATACAGGGCGGTAGTTGGATGGAGAGTTGGGATCTAGGGATGGTTTCTTTAGTAAAGGGGTAACTAGCGCGTGTTTGAAGGCGGATGGAAAGGAGCCAGTGGAGAGAGATAGGTTGAAGATGTGTGTGAGAGCAGGGGTGAGGGAGGAGGAGAGGGGAGGAATTAGATGTGAGGGAATGGGGTCGAGCGGGCATGTGGTGAGATGTGAGGAGGACAATAAGGAATTGACTTCCTCCTCAGTGGCTGGGAGGAAGCGGCAGAGGGTGGCAGAGGGGACCTGTGGGAGTGGAGGTGGCAGATAACTATCTTGTGTTGGGATGTTGCGTCTGATATTTAGAGTTTTACTGAGGAAGTAGTCTGCCAGGTCTTGAGCGCTGAAGGCAGCTGTGGGGGGAGGTGCAGGTGGGTAGAGGAGGGTGTTGAAGGTGGACCAGAGCCGTTTAGGGTTGGAGGACAGCGTAGATATAAGAGATGAGAAGAAGGATTGTTTGGCCAAGTGGAGGGCAGAGGTGTATGACCGGAGAATAAACTTGAAGTGAACAAAATCAGCTTCAGAGCGGGATTTCCTCCAGGCACGCTCTGCAGTGCGGGAGCATCTTTGCAGGTAGCGTGTCTGGAGGGTGTGCCAGGGCTGAAGCTGGCGGCGTGGGGCCTTACAGAGTCGAAGAGGAGCAAGAGTGTCTAGAGCAGAGATAAGAGTAGTGTTGTAGTGATTAGTGGCAGCATCAGGGCAGGTGAAGGATGAGGTATGAGGGAGGTGGTGAAGTAGGTTGGAGAATTGATGGGGGTCCACAGCATGTAGATTTCTGCGAGTGTGTGTGCGGGGTGGGGGAGCAGGGTGTTTAGGAAGTCCAGATAGGTTGAAAGAGAGAAGGTGGTGGTCAGAGATGGGGAAAGGGCGACAGTTGAACTCAGAAATGGAGCAGAGGTTGGAGAAGACAAGGTCAATAGCGTGACCATCGCGGTGGGTAGGGAGGAGGGAGGATTGTGTGAGTCCAAGGGAGGATGTGAGTGAAAGAAGTTTGGAGGCAGCAGGGGCGGAAGGATCGTCAATGGGAATGTTGAAGTCGCCGAGAATTAGGCATGGAAGATTAGAAGACAGGAAGTGAGAAAGCCAGGTAGCAAAGTGGTCAAAGAACTGGGAGGTTGGTCCAGGTGGGCGGTAGATGACTGCCACCCTGAGAGCCAGAGGAGAGAACAGGCGGATGCAGTGTGTCTCGAAGGAGGAGAAGGAGAGGGATGGAGGTGGAGGGAGATGCTGGTAGGTGCAGGTGGGAGAGAGCAGGATTCCGACCCCGCCACCATTTCTCTCACCCGGTCTGGGGGTATGGCTCAAGTGTAGACCGCCATGTGAGAGAGCAGCAACGGAGGCCGTGTCAGAGGGAGTTAGCCAGGTTTCAGTTAAAGCTAGGAGGTTGAAGGAGTTTGAAAGGAAGAGGTCATGGATTGCTGTGAGTTTGTTGCACACAGAGCGAGCGTTCCAGAGGGCGCAGGAGAAAGAGGACAGGCGCTGAGGGATTATGGGAATGAGGTTGCTGGGCTTGCAGGGAGGTGATTTATGTGCGATGGAGATAGGATGAGATGGAAGTATTGGATGTGTTGTGGGGCCAGGGTTAGGGGATATGTCACCTGAATAGAGTAACAGCAGGAAGGTGAGAAAGAGAAGGTGGGAATGGGATTTGTGGGAGTGGGAGTGATTGGCAGCACGAGAGTTAGAGGGAGACCATGTTCTGAGGAAACAAAGGAGCTCATGTGAGGCCATCATGTGGGACGAGAGGAGGGAGGGAGAGATGCAGATAGTGTAGGGGTCGGTGGTAGAGGGGCAGGAGTTCCATTTAAGGAGAAAGGTAGAAGTAAAGAGCAGAAGCGTGAGAGAAAGCATGATATAGACGTGCGTTTACCCAGAGTAAAAGTGGGCCTTGCAGTTCCTTCCTCCAGTCCCGCAACTCCAGGAATCAACTCTGCGCGTCCACTTAAGATGCCACTGAACTCCAGGAATCAACTCTGCGCGTCCACTTAAGATGCCACTGAACTCCAGGAATCAACTGGTTCGAATTCTCTTGGTTTGAATAAGGTATAATGGCTTTTGCTCCAAATTACATCAATAATAGGCATATGGGTTGTGACTATTTATTGGTCTTAAGATTCATGTTTATGTTAATGTTCATATTTAGGGCCCATTCACGCTGAGTGACATGAAAATCGCGTGTTTTTCCCATGCGGTTTTCATATACGTGACATTGAGCGATAATGCGTGATATTGCGCAACACCATTGATGCAGATTGCGAAATCGCAAATCGTGAAAAAAGGGTCATGTACCAGCGACGAGCTACAGGCGACATTGAGCTTTGAGATGTGAATAGCTCCATTGAAATGCATTGGAGAAGCTACATCAAGCGATATCGCACGGAAATATGCGCGATATCACAGCGAAAAACGTGCGATAAATCGCTCAGTGTGAACGGGCCCTTATTGGGTGGGTGATGCCTGGGGGCAGTAGAGTTTGGAGTGCTTAGCGTAGTGCCGAGTGTTGTGCCAAGCTGAAATATGCTGACTTCAGTGAATACACCCCGCAGTGTCTTAGTGAAGCTGTCATGGCTCTGTGTAAATAAAGGATATGGTCAGAAGATAAACAGCCTTTTCTTTTTATATAAATGGAATTTCTATGCCTTATCTGGAGTGCGTCTTTATTTCCTAGCTCTCATGGCGTTCCTCTTTGACCTAAAAGACTTGGTGGATTTGATGTCTATAGGCACACTCCTTGCATATTCCTTGGTCGCTGCCTGTGTGTTGGTTCTAAGGTGAGACATGAAAAGATTTAATTCCAGAATGTTCCAGTCCCCTATATTTCATATAACCGCAATGCAAACGCTTTATCCTTGCTTGGCATTACAGCAGTATACCCATTACGCTACCATTGTACTCCATGCTACACCTATTGCTAGCAAGCGCTCCGTTCCATACATTTCTGTTTACTAAGCCGCCCAGAAATGCTAATTTTGACACCAAATTTTTGTTTATTTTTAGTCCTAGTCTTCTGACTAATAGGCCATCTAGATTTAGTCAGATCTTTGTTCTCTGAATTGTTTTAGTCGACTAAAGAGGTTATTCAATAAGCCGCAAACTTGCCAACACACTGCATTGAACGGTGAATGTCACCGTATGGTGCAATTTCGGGGCAATTTGCCTATTCACTAAGCTGTCACTTTGTCAAATACAGGCGACTTGACAGCAAAATACGGTGAAGTTTGCCACAGGTCTTCGGCAGCAGCGAAATAGTCCCATAGACGTTAGTCCTCTATACCCAGAACGCTGAAGTGTCAGTGAAATGCCCTGATTTTCGGTGGTTTCGTTCGACAGGTTTAAACAGGCAAATCCCATAGGATTCAATGTTAAAAAAAAATATTCAGCGATTTATTCTTTTAATTTTCAGCAAACTGTCTTTTATTTATATATTTTTTAACACCTTTATGTATTTTTTTTTAGATGAAATATTTGATTCCCAATTTTTCTTTTTAAATGTTTTTTTTTATTATTCTGTAACAGACCTTTTTATTTTTATAGGAGGTATTTATTATTTAGACACTATTATTTAGACACATATTAATGCATTTTTATTGGTTTAAACACCTTTTAGAAGAATAGCAGAGTTCTGTCTTTTTTTGGGGGGGGGGTTTCTCTGCAGTTCGGTGGCTTTATGTTCGGCGCACTTCATGAACCCTGCTGTGAATAGTGAATTCACCGCAGGCTCGGCAAAACAGAATAGCCACAGTGTGCCGAGCCAGAAAACACCAAACTTTCAGTGCTTTCTGAATAAACTTAAATGTCACAAGATTTTAGTCGACGAACTCTAGAGAAGATTTAGTCAACTAAAATCGAATGCGTTTAAAGTGTATTATTTAAGGATTTCTCTAGATTTTCCAAACTCCTTATGTACTCCTGAAGTAAACCTCTTATCTGAACATGGAACGTTCATAATTTCTCTCCTGGTTAGTTCTGATTGGATCTCATCCCAAATTGTCCCTCCGTAGCATCTTAGTCTAGTTTTTATTAGTCAACTAAAATGGCGATGGATTTGCATCATAGTTTTAGTCAGAACTTATTTTTTTTGTGACTATAAAACTAAAAATCTTTGGTCGACAAAGTCTTTGACAAAAATTCATCAACAAAACGAACACTGCTGCCCAGTTACGATCCGCATTCTTTACCGATGCATGAAGAGCCGGGCGTGCTGTACCATTCAAAATTCTTATTGACCTATTGCAGGTATCAACCTGATCAACCCAACCTCGCCTATCAAATGGCCTGTACCAATGACGACATCGATATCAACGAATCTGTCAGCACCAGCGACTCCCAGGGTGCCTTTTTAGAAGATGAAAAGTTTACTCTAAAGTTTCTGGTTTCCCCACAAAATACGGAACCCACCCGGTTATCCGGCTCCATAGTAAACGTTTCTGTTGGATTTGTTGGTAAGTGCCCGCTCTCCATTTCTGGCGTACAATTTAAATGATATGGCAAAGTTACGAAGGACACACACTCAACTGTTGGCGCAAACCACATGTTCCTCTGGGCTCGGGTTGCAACCCCTCCAGTCAATGCAGAACAGAAAAGGAGATTGCCGGTCACAGCGTGAGAGTCCACTTTACAGTTGCTGTGATTGCTTCCATATCTACACACGTTTCAGCTTGGTGGAGTAGGTGAAAAGCTGGGGCCATATTCCAAGGTTGTCATTGTGCATCTCGAGCGGCAAGCATAGCGTAATAGCAGATGTGATCAGCTTCATTTTCTCACGTTCTGTTCCAGCTCTGACATTAAAGGAGACTTTCTGACTTTAGCGTCTCACGTCTTGCGTTCACTTACTGTACCTGGCGTCTCCTATACTTAACATTCGACTAGCAAGTCGTTAAGAAATGCGTGAATAGCGACCTATTCCAAGATCATGAATAAATGTAACGTCTTGGTGGAAACCAGGTGGTTTTAACACCGCCAAAAAGCTGGCGTTACGCCAGCTGTCAAAAAGTGTGCGGAGCAGTGAAATTAACGTCTTGCTAAGAAATGTTAACATTTCCAGCAAACTTTAATGTCTTAACGTGCGTTTTGGTTGGAATACAGACGTTAATGGATAACGGCTGCCTCACGATTTTTCCTTTAGCGTCGGACGTTTACCGATCACCTTGGAATAGGGCCCCTGGTTTTTGCCAATAAAAACCATTTCTATAAAGCTGGTTTTCCATTTTAGATTCTTCAAAGCTCCTTTGAAATACAGGTTAGGTTTTAGTCTCGTAGCATGAGGCTTTATGTATATTCATGCAATGTTTATCTTCCGGTAAATTCATTCCATCCGTTCTATTCGTGATCTGTCATGGCTTTCCAGAGGTTTTTGTAAAATTGTTCTGCACCATTTTTTTTTCCAATCTAGAACAGAGTATCACAGGCGCTTGGACTTGCAGTTGTCAAAATGACGCATATGTGTTGGCACTTGGCATAAATAACACGCCTCTTCTTCACAAAGTGTAGAAAAATCTCTTGCTCCCATCGCTATTCTGCAAAGCTACGTGCACAGAATAAACTTGCCTCAGGGGTCACAAGCCATAGCCCGCCAGATGTTTTCAAAACACATCTCCGAAGAGCCAATCTAGGGAGTAGCTGAGCGTCATGGGAGATGAAGTTTTAAAACATCTGGAGAGCCATGGTTTCTGACTGCTGCCTTACCTCTTAAGTGCCCACTTTCAAGAAGGGGGAATAGATCTGCACAAGAAGCTTAGAGTGAGAAGGGAAGGGCAGGCAGTAAAACTAAAAGTGGAATCTTCTAAGTAGCTTTCTAATGTAACTGTTACACAAGCAGGGGTAAAGTCCTAAAAAAAATAAGTGTGGGAACTCCCAACATTTCTGTACATTCTGGTCTGAAAGATTACTGGGAGCTGCAGCAACTGCAGCGCTTTTTTATGCATGAGAATGCCATTCCTCTGGCAAACACTGAGAAATTGAATTGTCATGTCTATGCCTTCCCAATGTACTTAAATCCAAGAAAAGCCTTTAAATATAGAAAGCTTTATGAAACAGTGTCACTATTCAAAGGTAGACAGCTTCCCAGTCTATCATCCAAAAGGGAACTAAGTTCCTTCTGCTAAAATAGTGAGGGAACGGTGTTCCCTCGCGTTCCTGCAGGACTTGACCCCTGCATGGCTGTCAAACTCACACCCTCAGATGTTTGCCTACAATTCCCAGAATTCTTTCAATGCAATAGATGGCCAGGGAGTCATGAGAGTTGTAGTTTTGAAACATCTGGGGGGGGGGGCAGCGTTTGACAGTCTTATGTTACACTAATATGAAACGTTATTATTGCAAAGATATTAAGATTATAGCCAGGAGGAATAAGTCTTCACATAGAAAACCAAGCGTTAAATCAAGCACAGACTATATATTTAAATTTAATGCGTTTGAATCGAATCCACCCTGGTTTGGAGTATAAGTTAAATCATTTTACTGCTGAGACTCTGGCCCTTTCCTCAGGTAAGTCACTTAGAATGTTCTAGAAGATCCTGAGCTTTGCATGTGGAATCATTTTACCCAACGCCTAGTGCTTATTGTAATGTTGGATCTTCTTCCATTTGTGTCTGAGTCTTCTTTTAAAGCAAAATGTGCGCGACACAAATATTCTAAAGAGCAAATCAACCCAAAAAAGGCTGCGGCTTTAATCTGTTTCTGCCCACGGTGCTCTGTGACTTTACAATTTTTTGTTGTGCGGTTTCTTATCTCTTGTGCTTTCCTCCCAGGTCTTCTTATCATTTCTCTCTGCTGCTTGACAACCATCGGACAAGAGGCTCTGGTACAGGGGCAGGCGTCAGTGGTCGTACCCCTCGCCTTCATTATTCTTGCTTTGCTGGTGGTTACTGTTATTATTTGGCGGCAACCAGAAAGCAAAACCAAGCTTTCCTTCAAGGTAAGGGGCTGACTTGATCTAGAACCGTTCCTCAGGGAGAAATCCACTGCCGAAGCCGCACGCTCAGATTCTGTCATTAAGAAGATTGTGAAAGAATAGGGATGTCCCAATCACGTATTAATATTCTGAGCTGCCGATCAGATCAGCGACTAAGGGAATTTAGAATCGGCTGATGCCAAGTCCCGGTCTGATAATGCACGATCAGCAGGCGGACCAGCACCTTGGACACTAAAGTGAATTCCGGGGCCTCAGGATTCACTATCTGCATCTTCCACACCTGTTTGTGGGTCAAGGAACAGGAAGGGAAGATGCTGCAACAGTGGCACCTGAGGCGCGTTCAATACCTCAGCCACTGCAAGTGCTAAGCTAGCAACTTGCCATTGAACGCCGTTCTACCGCTCAGCGCTGCTAACTTAGCACTTGCAGCGACCCGAGGAGATGCTGCGAGTAGCTGAGTGTGACGTAGTAAAGATGGCCGCCGCCATGGAGCAAGTAACAATTCAGTACGGCAATGTTAATTTTGAGGTTTTTGTGCACCAAAACACAAAATATTTATTTATTATTTACCCCTGCACATAGACATATATTACAGTTCAATTATATTTTGTTTCAGAAGTAAACATAACGTTTATTAAATAAAAACTATAATTTGTGGTGTGTGCATACAAAACGGTATTGTGCCGACTGCTTCTCTTTATCATATATACCTTAACTGTTGTCCGAGTCATACGAAAAACAATCTGAATCTTTCATTAAGAAATCGTCAGCCATTTTGGATTCGAAATTCGCATCCAAAGCGTTCAATGACACTGCTGCAGCAAACTGAATTGCTGCGCTGCCGCAATTCAACGGCTGCTGAGGTATTGAACGGGGCTCTGGACTGTAGCTTGGAGACACTCGGCGTTTTCCCCGCCTCATCCGTGACTTGCAAGCAGGGAAATTGCCATAAGTCATTGCTGAGGCTGTGGGATCCCAACTGGGTGGGTGGCTGGGAAACTCGCTGCCCAGCAGATAAAAGACTTGAAAAAGCTGATTCCCGAACCACCCCCAAAATTGCTTTGCTCAGTTCCCGATCTTAAGGATCTGCACATCTGTAGAAAGAAATACAATGTCAACTTTCAGTTAGGTTTTTCAAGGAGGGGGATCAGCAACGCTACTGCCTTATCCATAAATGAAGTAAATCATATGTCGTATGGAAAATAGTTCTACTTTATGTCACTTCCCTGAGCAGTTATGACATAAATAAATATATACTTTTTTTAATGAAAGTTTTGCCGTTCATTTGCACTGAAACTTGCCATACGTTTCTGCTGTAGTATTAAACAAGCGTTAAAGGGATACTCTAGGGTTAAAATGGGAGGCAGCAGAAACAAAGGGGTTAAAGCGTTACCTGTCCCGACTCTGCTCGCACCCCCTGGCATTTTGATACTATGGTAAGGCTAAGGCTAGGGTCAGACTAACGCATTTTTCACGTTGTCCATGAAAAAGTGCGTTCGAACGAATGGACGTATTTTTTCACGGAAGACGCGATAGCGGTCATACAATGCGCATTTTCGTCCGTGATTTTGTACGGATCATCAATAAAACCCTTTTTGTGTCTGGACGTTATGTTGGCCGGACATTAGCAGCGTCTGACGTCTCCTAATTACGCACACACGCCTCTAGCGGACGCAGCGCACTCTGTACGTCAGTACTAGCGGTTCTACGTTTTTGCAAAAATGCGTTCGTTTGCCACTTGCTCTTGCGCGGCCGGACTTTTGTGCGGCCGTTCTTCGTATGCTGCCCGGCATTGGACGTCATTTGTTGCTAGCACGGCCGTGATTTAGTGCTGCTAAACGCACGTTAATACTGCGTTAGTCTGACCCTAGCCTAAAACATACCTTTTTTTCTTAACCCACGTTCTGGTGTTGGGCCTGATGTGATAAGCTGCCGGCTTCCTGTGAAGCTGCAGCTGTCACGTGACCGCTAGTCGGCTGGACTCTTGTGCATCATCGGATACTCAACCTGTATTATCACAGTTTAATGCTATTTGTAGTTTTGTAAATGATGCAGATCGCTGGCTGCAGCCCTGATACAACATGGCAAGATCCTCGTCCTGTTTGCAGTCGCATTCTATTCTGTCAAGGGTTTTGTTCATTCAGGGCTGTGTGTTTGTAACCTTGTTACAGCTTTTAGTACATCGGCAACTGCGCTAATCACCCGACGAAAAGAAATCCCGTAATCCCTTAATGAGGAGCGCTATGACCTTGAATACAAAGTGTAGAGAATTCTATCTGTAATTTTATCCATAGCAGCCCCATGGCGTATGCTCCACGTGTCGCTGACACTGAATCCTGTTCCGCGTTTTTTGTTCCAGGTTCCGTTCCTGCCTGTGCTTCCCATCCTGAGTATTTTTGTCAATGTTTACCTAATGATGCAGCTGGACAAAGGCACCTGGATACGCTTCGCTGTTTGGATGGTTATTGGTATGAAGTTCACTTAAACTTCTTTTACACAGTGGAAATATTTCACCAAATTGAGTTACACTTACAAGTATTCAAAAAGCGCCAACAAATTCCATAGTGCTGTACAAAGGGCCGGGCATAACAACAAATGTACATACATGTTAGACACACAGAGCAGTAGGGGAGAGGACCGCGCTCAAGAGCTTACAATCCAAGAGGAGAGGGGTGACACTAAGGGCAATAGCAGAGTATGTGAAGTAGTGGGGAGCATGTGGGCTGAATGGGAAGATTGTGCATGAAATGTACAGTGGAGGATTAGGGGGTGAGCGGATAGGCTTCTCTAAAGTAATGTGTTTTCTGAGACTTCTTGAAGGACTGAAGAGACAGGGAGAGTCTAATGTTACGGGGAGGGAGTTCCATAGAAAGGGGGCAGCTCGAGAGAAGCCCCGAAGGCGGGAGTTGGGGGTGCGGGTACGAGGAACCGATGGTGTCAGATCATTGGCAGAGCGAAGTGGTCGGGACGGGATGCACTTGTTAATAAGGGAGGAGGTGTAAGCAGGGGCGAGGTTATGGAGAGCTTTGTATGTGAGCAACAATGTATTGGATTGTGATGTGATGAGGGACAAGGGAATGTCTGATAGGTTAAAACAACTGAGGGGGGTGGATGAAACATCTGACTCGCCCATTTTTCCAGACCAGATATTTCTAGTCCTGTCTCCACTAATCAATAATGAAGTGAATAAACCTTTTGTGGCTTCTTTTAAGAAATCTAGTGGGGCCCCTTTTTCTTAACCCTTTCACCAATAAAAATAAAGGAAACAACTTGGAAGAATCAAGGTTTTTTTAGGATTTTTTAGTCCTTTAAATTGCTGCTTACCATACAAGCAGCATACACAAACCTTTAGTCACATACAGACACACACCTTTACCTATTCTTGTCCTTTTTCTTGCTGAATATACTATATATGACAGGCAGAGCTCGCCATCTGCTGGTCAGTCCTGGTATAGCACTTATGAAGTAGAAACAGAGGAGTATCCTGAACACAAATGTTATGATATAAAATACCAATGCCCGGGTGCTCAATGGGTCCCAGAGTCCCCAGCTCCGGTAAAGGAGGCGGAGCCAGGCACTCCAAGTCGCTATAAGGCACTTAATGTGGACATGATCGCAAATTTTGTCTGCCTTTTTTCAAGCTTAAATGTTGCACTGATGTCCAAATAAAGTGAATAATGGCAATTTATAATGCCTGCCCCCCTTCTTTAACATCTTCAAACATTTTTATGATTTTATATATATATAACATAAAACAGTAAGCCTTGGCGTGTCCATCGCCAAAAAAGCCTACTGCGCATGCACTCGCAACCAGCGGCAGTTGGCTGCGCGTGCATGCAACCGCCGCGGCACGCGCCGGCTGTGCGCGTGCCACGGCGGTTGCAAGATGCGCACACAGCAGCCGGGTAGAGGCGTGCGCATCCAGTAGACCAGGATGCGCGCGCAGCCTATCGCCGTCTGCTGCGAGCGCATCCAGCTCTACAGGATACACGCACAGTCTCTACCCGGCTGCTGCGTGCGCATCCTGTTCTCCAGGATGCGCGCGTGGCCGACGGGTAGAGGCTGCGCGCGCATCCAGCATCTGAGCTGTGGGCACGTATACCCATGTTTTCTGGGGGCACTTATACCCATGTGAGCTGGGGCAAATATTCCCATGTGAGCTGGGGGCAAATATTCCCATGTAAGCTGGGGGCGATTATACCCATGTGAGCGGGGGCCAATAATAGCCATGTGAGCTGGGGCCAATATACTGTATACCCATGTGAGCTGGGGCAAATATACCCATGTGAGCTGGGGACGATTATACCCATGTAAGCTTGGGGACGATTATACCCATGTGAGCTGGGGACGATTATACCCATGTGAGCTTGGGGCAAATATACCCATGTGAGCTGGGTGCAAATATACCTATGTGAGCTGGGGCAATTATACCCATGTGAGCTGGGGGCAATATATATATCCATGTGAGCTGCTTCACTTAACAATAGACTGCCCTCTGGGCGGGCCTTACACCTAGTGTGTATATATATATATATATATATATATATATATATATATATATTACAATACAATCTCACACAAAAATGAAAATCACTCAATCCCAAATGAAAACAAAAATAAAGTGCCTTGGTGCTTTATCCCTATGCATACAATAGACAAGCCTCCAGTGGGATGCACACAAGGTCTTCATAAAAAAACTAAATGTTATTGAGCATGCATTAAAAACTGATGTTTCACACAAGGTTAATGCTCTTGTCATTTTTTCTGTTTCTTCTTTTGTTCAATAAAATTTTGTGTTTTATGAAGACCTTGCATGCATCCCATTGGAGGTGTGTGTGTGTGTGTGTGTCTCTTTATCGCCCCCCATTTAATAAAGTAGGGAAATTCCAATAAGTAACTGCATTGTTTAGTTGTGGAAATAAGCAGATATTGCTCAGAGAATGTTGACGTTATCACAAGGTGATTGCAATTGTAGTCTGATAAAATCGAAATACAGTTATATTTTAGCCAACTTCATAGGTGATGTTTTCTTGCATCGTTCTTTTTTTTTTCTTTCCGATCTGTGATCAGATTAACAAACGTTCGTTTTAATTGTCTTAATTGCGGGTAATCATTCTATAAAGAAACACTCTAATTAAAACAAATCCCATCCCACCACCCTTTTTTCCCTAAGACTTTTTATTTAAGGAGATGATTCTTGCATTTTTTTTCCTTGGTGCGTTGCTGTTCTCCGTCAGCTCAGGGCTCCCTGCAGATTTTCTACGCACTTTGTGTAGTGTAGGGAACGCAAATTGCACATAGCGTGGAGCATGCATACTTTACGTATGCAAGTTCTGTAGCACCAGGGCAGATTGATGGATCGGAGCTGCATGTGCAGAACCGATCCTTCTGCTGCCTCTCTCAGGCTGTCAGCTATCGCATTCAGTCTGAGAGGGTGAAGTCAGCATGTGTCGCATACTGACATCACCAATCTGGCGACCGGCAGCTGGGAAATTCTAAATCCCGGCAGTCTGGTGATGCTGGTGGAGGAAACTTGTCCGTTTTACCCAGTGTTTCTATACAAACCAGGTGGAGGATCTACATATCTGGCCACTTTAAAAAGCTGAAGTGGTCAGGATTATTATTATTCTTTATTTATAAAGCGCCAGCATATTCCGCAGCGCTGTACATCCATCAGGATGTGTAGACTGTCCCTTTTAATGTAACAGCTGTCTTCCGATGTACACTGGCATGTCTAACATGGAGCTTTTCTTCTCCCACCCAGGTTTCATTATATACTTTGCGTACGGCATATGGAACAGCACCGAGGCTGCGGCCACTGTCGCCGACAAAAGGGGAGAAAACGGCTGCTCGCATCCCACCATCGTACTGAACAACGAAAAGACAGCATTTCTGGAGGAAGTCGGAGCGTCGGACTCTGTAACGCCGTGGGGCACGGAAGAAGAAGCTTGAGTTACTACTCCGTGTATATTCCCAGTCTGGAACCAAACAGCAACTTCTGGACTCGGAGCTTGCAGCTGACACCGAGATGTAGTTCTGGTAGCTTTTACCTCATACAGACACAACTAGTAACACCCAGTGTGCCGGCTGCTGCCCGACTATGCTGCTATTTCAGTAAAACCCTCAAAATACAGACTTTTGCTTTAGAAACGCAAACTGTAAACGCTGCAAACTGCTGGATTCCACCCGCAAACTAATCCGCCCAATGTAGAAGCGAACGAGCGAGCACAGTCGTTTGTTCTAGGCTTATCATTTTTATTTACTGGTTCCATAAACCCGGCGGCCCCCAAAAAAAAAAAAGTGTCCCTGCTGCAATTTATCTTTTTTCTTCCCCCTTTAACGTGTCCAGATCTTTGGACATACGTGTAGAGAGAAAGTGACCGCGTCACTACAAACCATTAAATTCTCAAAAGCGCAGCGAGAGATTCCAACTCAAGGTAAATGTTGATAGAAATTCAGCAGGGGGAGGGGGTAACTTTTATTTACGTGATACATACACAGCGCACCTTGCAAACGGTGTGTCTGATTAAATCCTGGGCTAATTTTTTTTATTTATTATCTACATGTCCTTTTACATGTACGTATCCTCTTTGTAGTCGTGCAGGGCACTTAAATGTGGGATTATCTTGTTTTTTAAACCTTTTCTTTTCTCGTGAGGACAACGCTTGAGGTTGTTTGTTTTTTCCGTGTTTTATCCCCCTTTTTTTGTTTTACGTTTGCTACATACAATTACGTTGTGAGGGTCCTTGACTTGAACAAACAAAGCCCCCAGAGATAAAAGCTCTCGTTCTTTCTCAAGGACGCTTAATTATAGGGAGCCTGAACTGTTTTCCGATCGCTTTCAGCATTAAACGCGTACGTAGGAGACGCCCGCGGGTTCCTAGAACCCAGAACATCTGTGACGTTTGTTGAGGACAGCAACGCTTCAGTCTCGATACAAACCCGATCAGTGGAAAGCTTTGCCAGTCCTTCAAATGGGGAAACGTATATTCTATTTATTTTCTGTTCCTTTCCCCGTCCTGTTTTGGCAAATGAGCCTCGCCGGCATATTACAATCCTTGAGGAGCTGATGCAGGGATTGCTGAGCGTTCATAAAGTGTTGCGACACTCTAAAATCTGTTATTTTTATTTAACTTATTACTGGAAAGCATATCTTATTTTAACTTTAATATAAATACCACAAACTGCTCTTTTTTTATATAAATGAACTGAAATTCTAGGTTTACTTTAATTTTAAAGGTTTATTAATTTTAATGAATTCTGACCATTGACTGAAACATTAATTTCCTGGTTGATGGTTAAGCTTACAGGGGGTAAACTTGAAGTCTGATGACCTTGTTCCCAGTGACATGTACATGTGTATATGTATGTCAGTGTTTGCGTGTAGAGTTCGTAGGGTCACAGGGGGTCATTTATTCATATTTTTTCTGTGATATCGAGAGCCATACTATTATAGAGCTGGGATGTTCAGCCTCCAGTTACTGCTGAATTAGAATTCCCAGAACAAACAGAAGGGAATCGCGAGACACGTAGACAACAGAATGTACTATAGACAATCAATCTGTTAACCCATGTTTGGTTCCTGCAAACGAGAGCATGTGTGCACTGCCAGACCTTCAGCTTGTGCCAGAAGCCCAGCATTTTATCCAAAGATACAATGGGTTTGGACCTCTGTCTGTACACAGATACGCAGAGGAGACGCAGGCTGAATGGGCGGGAATCCTTAAACATGGTCAGTTAAAAATGAACCTAACCCGTAAATGGAACGGATGAGTAAGTCAGACGAGAAGTGCGTTAAAAACTGTTACCGAAAAATGGAAAGTCGTTTATTTTAGCAGAATTGGGAAATGTTTTAGCAAAGCAAGCTTAACTTTTTCAACTCTACCCCGTGTGTCCAAATGCACAGTAATCCTTCTGACACTGTGATCACAACAGAAGTCTGTGTTTTCTTTATTTCTCTCTCATCTTATTTCCCTCTTGTCCCACTTCTCTTTTTTTCCTCTCCCCTCCTCAGTCCCCATCTCTCCCCTCCTCTCTCCCCTCCTCAGTCCCCATCTCTCCCCTCCTCTCTCCCCTCCTCAGTCCCCTCCTCTCTCCCCTTCTCAGTCCCCTCCTCATTCCCCTCCTCAGTCCCCATCTCTCCCCTCCTCAGTCCCCTCCTCAGTCCCCTCCTCATTCCCCTCCTCATTCCCCTCCTCTCTCCCCTCCTCATTCCCCTCCTCTCTCCCCTCCTCATTCCACTCCTCTCTCCCCTCCTCATTCCACTCCTCTCTCCCTCCTCAGTCCCCTCCTCATTCCCCTCCTCTCTCCCTCTCAGTCCCCTCCTCATTCCCCTCCTCATTCCCCTACTCTCTCCCCTCCTCATTCCACTCCTCTCTCCCCTCCTCATTCCCCTCCTCTCTCCCCTCCTCATTCCACTCCTCTCTCCCCTCCTCATTCCACTCCTCTCTCCCCTCCTCATTCCACTCCTCTCTCCCCTCCTCATTCCACTCCTCTCTCCCCTCCTCATTCCACTCCTCTCTCCCTCCTCAGTCCCCATCTCTCCCCTCCTCAGTCCCCTCCTCATTCCCCTCCTCATTCCACGCAGAGGAGACGCAGGCTGAATGGGCGGGAATCCTTAAACATGGTCAGTTAAAAATGAACCTAACCCGTAAATGGAACGGATGAGTAAGTCAGACGAGAAGTGCGTTAAAAACTGTTACCGAAAAATGGAAAGTCGTTTATTTTAGCAGAATTGGGAAATGTTTTAGCAAAGCAAGCTTAACTTTTTCAACTCTACCCCGTGTGTCCAAATGCACAGTAATCCTTCTGACACTGTGATCACAACAGAAGTCTGTGTTTTCTTTATTTCTCTCTCATCTTATTTCCCTCTTGTCCCACTTCTCTTTTTTTCCTCTCCCCTCCTCAGTCCCCATCTCTCCCCTCCTCTCTCCCTCTCCTCAGTCCCCATCTCTCCCCTCCTCTCCCCTCCTCAGTCCCCTCCTCTCTCCCTCCTCAGTCCCCTCTCATTCCCCTCCTCAGTCCCCATCTCTCTCCCTCCTCAGTCCCCTCCTCAGTCCCCTCCTCATTCCCCTCCTCATTCCCCTACTCTCTCCCTCCTCATTCCCCTCCTCTCTCCCCTCCTCATTCCACTCCTCTCTCCCCTCCTCATTCCACTCCTCTCTCCCCTCCTCAGTCCCCCATCTCTCCCCTCCTCAGTCCCCTCCTCATTCCCCTCCTCATTCCCCTACTCTCTCCCCTCCTCATTCCACTCCTCTCTCCCCTCCTCATTCCCCTCCTCTCTCCCCTCCTCATTCCACTCCTCTCTCCCCTCCTCATTCCACTCCTCTCTCCCCTCCTCATTCCACTCCTCTCTCCCTCCTCATTCCACTCCTCTCTCCCCTCCTCATTCCACTCCTCTCTCCCCTCCTCAGTCCCCATCTCTCCCCTCCTCAGTCCCCTCCTCATTCCCCTCCTCATTCCACGCAGAGGAGACGCAGGCTGAATGGGCGGGAATCCTTAAACATGGTCAGTTAAAAATGAACCTAACCCGTAAATGGAACGGATGAGTAAGTCAGACGAGAAGTGCGTTAAAAACTGTTACCGAAAAATGGAAAGTCGTTTATTTTAGCAGAATTGGGAAATGTTTTAGCAAAGCAAGCTTAACTTTTTCAACTCTACCCCGTGTGTCCAAATGCACAGTAATCCTTCTGACACTGTGATCACAACAGAAGTCTGTGTTTTCTTTATTTCTCTCTCATCTTATTTCCCTCTTGTCCCACTTCTCTTTTTTTCCTCTCCCCTCCTCAGTCCCCATCTCTCCCCTCCTCTCTCCCCTCCTCAGTCCCCATCTCTCCCCTCCTCTCTCCCCTCCTCAGTCCCCTCCTCTCTCCCCTTCTCAGTCCCCTCCTCATTCCCCTCCTCTCTCCCCTCCTCAGTCCCCCATCTCTCCCCTCCTCATTCCCCTCCTCATTCCCCTCCTCATTCCCCTACTCTCTCCCCTCCTCATTCCCCTCCTCTCTCCCCTCCTCATTCCACTCCTCTCTCCCCTCCTCATTCCACTCCTCTCTCCCCTCCTCAGTCCCCCATCTCTCCCCTCCTCAGTCCCCTCCTCATTCCCCTCCTCATTCCCCTACTCTCTCCCCTCCTCATTCCCCTCCTCTCTCCCCTTCTCATTCCACTCCTCTCTCCCCTCCTCATTCCCCTCCTCTCTCCCCTCCTCATTCCACTCCTCTCTCCCCTCCTCATTCCACTCCTCTCTCTCCCCTCCTCATTCCACTCCTCTCTCCCCTCCTCATTCCACTCCTCTCTCCCCTCCTCATTCCACTCCTCTCCCCTCCTCAGTCCCCATCTCTCCCCTCCTCAGTCCCCTCCTCATTCCCCTCCTCATTCCCCTACTCTCTCCCCTCCTCATTCCCCTCCTCTCTCCCCTTCTCATTCCACTCCTCTCTCCCCTCCTCATTCCCCTCCTCTCTCCCCTCCTCATTCCACTCCTCTCTCCCCTCCTCATTCCACTCCTCTCTCCCCTCCTCATTCCACTCCTCTCTCCCCTCCTCATTCCACTCCTCTCTCCCCTCCTCATTCCACTCCTCCCTCCTCATTCACCTCTTCAGTCCCTCCCTCTCTTTTCGCTCTCCTTCTCTTTCCGCCCTCCCTCTCTCCTTCTCTCACTCTTCTCCACCTCTTTCTCTCCTGTGCAATCTTTATCACATACATTTTGTTACACAGTGCATTCCAACGTGAATTCATGATTTGCAATTATAAAATGTAAACAAGGAAAGTGTTGGGAGAGTGACTCTTGATAGACTGCTGTATTTCACACTTGAAAATGGCAACACTAGTTGCTCGACTAAAGGGAATCTGAATTTAGGGTACGGTATTTGTGCTTCTTATTGTTCATTAGAACCACACGAAAGGGAACAATGTTACCAAGAAACGTGTTAAAAACTGTGAACATCACTTTCTCTGTATATTGTAAATTCGGTCAAATATTAGCCGTGATCATCTTATGCTGGATACAGTTTTACACTTTTGAGAAGCTTTTTTTAAAAAAAAAATTATTAATGTAAATATTGTCTTCATTTTATTGCTTTTATGTCTGTCATGTAGTTAATGTTTTACGGAAAACTTGAAAGCCATCTGTAGTTTTTCTATTATTGTTGTGTTGATTTTTTTGTTGTGCTTTTTCGACTTAACCAGTCTGGGCTGGATTTTTCTCCTTAACCGCTTCGTTTCATCCATGATGAGGTTGCTTTTTAGAGATGTGCATTCGTTTCGGAAAAATTTCAGAATTTGGAACGAAATTTGATAATTCATAGTTCGGAAGTACTTCTGAATAACGAATCTATACGAATTCTAAACGAAACGAAATGGTATATAATGAATTTATTTAGTTTTACACTGTGTCATCATCATAAAAGAAAATTTTGAATAATTGATATCAACTATCGAATTTGAAATGAACTATCAAATTGATATCGACTATCGAATTGATCTTAACTTACAATACAAGTAATAGTCAGCAAAGGACTTTATGAAACAAATTAATTTTGTTTCACTGTTTAATTTGACTCATACTAAATCTGTGACACAGCTTAAAGTTTGACCCTAGCTTTTCTTTTAACAGCAAAATTTGATTAATTGGGGTTTTATTTAGTGATCCGAAATTCAAATTGATATCAACTATCGAATTGATATATGAAATTCGAATCGATTCAAAATTTCAAATCGATCCAAAACTGAACTAAACGAAATACGAAATGAAATTCGTTACGAAATTCCGAAAACAAAATTATTTAAAAACGTAACAAAACTAAACGAAATGAATTTTTCAGCCATGCACATCCCTATTGCTTTGTGATTTCCAATGAATAATTTTTTAAGATAAATCGGAATTGTTGAGCCTGACAGGCTGACGAGGTTTACAATTGTCATATGCAGGCAATAAAAATTGTTACATGTGTGCTTGTAGTACTTGGCTTCATGTGGAAATGCCCAAGTCAAGGAATGTACATACAACTATGGCCTCCCTTGGCTCCGCGCTGGCTAACCTGTACACACCAAATGGTTCAAAACGACGTTTTCACCAGCTGCATTGAAACAGAAAAGTGACGGCTAAGCTTTTTAACTCACCTTTGTAGAGTATATTATTTATTAACTTTATGTCTCCACTCGTTATATTTTTTTTGCCTGCATATTCACAAGTCATCCTTTATCCATTTTATATTATACTTAAGGCAAAATTCTAATATTGACTCCTAGATTCACTCCGTTTTTATGCATTTCTGTAACTTTATGGGTTTTGCATCTTCTGACTGATTTATTATATAATGGTCTCCAGTCAGTTGCTTGCTCATTTTCTAACTCTTAAACCAGTTGGAAAAGTTGTTATTCCAAAACTATAAAGTTAATCTGGTTGTAAATAAAATAATAACCAGCAACAATGGGTCTATAGAAAGCCGTGATTTAAATTGAGTGTTACTGACTATTAATCAGTATGCCTTTAGCAGCCCGGTGCACTTTGACTGTGATATCCCATAAGGGGTGCATATCCTATTGGTCTTAACTCGATTTTGCAGGTGAAAGGGTTAACTCCATTGGAATACAATGAAAAACAATGATTAGCATATCAAAACCCCATTTTCACCTCTTTTTATTGCAAGATTATTATGCCCACTGGAGAAATAAAATCCGCTGTTTTATCGCTCTCCTTTTCTCCCTATCCTACTGTAAACAAGCTACAAGTAGCTGCTCTCACGCCCATTGTAACAAAAATTCAGTAATTTTACTGCTGCATTACAGCAGCCAGGGAGAACTCAGGGGTCACTTGCTGCTGTACATGGATAGGATTCAGGGGGTCATAATGACTGAAAATACCTGCATAGTACAAATACAAGGTGCTACTGTATTTTCCATATACAGTCATTAGGCCATGTACAGATATTTTTATATTCTAATGGTCATAATGAGATTATTAGCAATGCAGCTACCGAAAAAAGAAAAATGCCAGTAGAAATCCCCATTAGCAGGCGATCTGACCATTTTATTATCTATCTCTGACATTTGCTGGATCTGACACAAAGGCCATTTGTATGCTAATAATGCAGACCCGTGTGAAGCTGTGCGAGATGAGGGATGCCTAAGAGAGAGTTTTTATCCCAGCACTATTTCAACTTTAAAAATGAGCAAATTTACATTAATTAAAATTTTAACCCATGTCAGAATTTCTCTGCAAAATTTCTTTTTTTAACCTATATTTGTTAACTTTGTATCCCATGATTCAAGTAAGGCCGGGGTCAGACGAGCGCACTATGTGTGCCCGTATTGATGTGCCTCCCGGCGTCCGTCGCAGTGTTGTGACGCTTCAACGGGGACAGCCACACGCTGGAGCGCACGCACGAATCGCATGCACTACAGGGCGTGCTGTGGACGTTCTGAATACCTCCCTGCCGAAGCGCTTTGACGCGAGTTCAATGGGGCGGCAAAGCTTGATCCTCCATAGGAGGATCGAGCCTTGCAGCGCTGAGCGCACTAACTGCACTCAGCGATGTGGCCAGACAGGTGTCAGTGGAAGGAACGTCCACTCTCACGGACATTCCTTCCGCTCTGCAAAATGCTCGTCTGACCCCGGCCTAAATGTTATGATTAAAAAAAAGTTTCAACAAAAAGCAATTGGTAGTAAAGGAGTTAAAGGTCAATACAAAGTCCCAATCCTTGATGAGATTATGCAGTTGCTATTTATCCAGTTCTATGGTCGGGCGCCGCCATGTTTCCCCTCCTTCTTGGGAGGAGCTTACCCCTGCTAGCGTGTAGAGCTCAGCCGTCACTGTTCATCACCTTCATGCTGCAGAGATTTAATATGGATTAAATATCGGACTGAACTGCATAATAAATAACAAAAATTGGATCCTCATAGTTTGTGCCCACAGTCACTATAATTCAGAAAATAAAGCACTTAAACAATCGAGAAACGTCGACGTCCAGAGGTTAATATTTTTAAGCTACTGTTTAAATAATTTTAAAAATATATGTGTAGCACTTAATTGGCCGCCCAAAACCTGTAATTTAATGGCTTGTAAAAGGACCGGCATCCTACTAAAGGTATAATAAAATGCATTCTAATAATCATTACATTCAAGCGTTACTGACCCATCAATCGCTCCATGTCACCGCCGCACTCAGCATTACTCTTGCATTCATTGTAATTCTGCAACCTATACGACACTGTGCCTTGAGTAAACTAAAATGTTTCATTATTTTCAAAGTATTTTAGTAATTTTAAACTGTATTTGCTAGATGTGAGCTTTTTTTTCGTTGCGTCCCCCCCCCCCTACTTTATATATATTTGTATATTTATGTATATATTTTTTCGTCTGCTGTATTTTATAATTGTTATGAGGTAAAAATATGTGTTGGGCTTTTGACAGGTGTCCAAATTTCGCCTCTTCCTGTTTTGTATTTATGCGATGTCGTTATTTAAGATAACCTTGTTAATTTTTTTTTCTTAATTTTATAAATGATCTGCTTAAGGTTTGTAAATTATTGTGTTTTTAAACTAGGGATCTTTCAAAATATGCATACTTTGCAATATAATGATATTTATGTATCTTTGGGTTTATGTGCTTATCACTTCTATGTTAACTTAAACCGTAAATAAAATCCAGTTTCCTCTTTTTTTGATATTTTCTCTTGTAATTTTTTTTTATTTTTATTAAATACTTTCCAAAGTGTTTTTTTTCCCCCCCACTAAGCACTGATGCTCACTCTAGTTGGTAAGCACGATAAAACTCATTCAGGGTTATTCAAAGAGATCCGAAAAGTCACCGGTGACTTTTCGTTCCCCGCACTTCGGGACGATTCCTAGTTCGCCGACTCTGCAATGTATTCAGCGAGCACCACAGGGCCCCCGTAGTGCAGGGAATACTCACCACAAACCTGCAGAACACTCACCGAAAACCCACAGAAACCGCTGCAAAAACCAAGCCGGACACGCCGGAAAAATCCGAACAGCCGCCAGTCACAGCGCAGAACAGCTGCCAGAAAAAGGCGACCGGCAGACGAACAGGGTGAAAAAAAAATGTTTTCCTTTCTTTTTTTACAAATGTCTAAAAAATCTGAAAATAAAGAAACAGTTTATATAGAAAAATGTCGGCAGATAAGAACCTTTCGGCCCATCTAGTCTGCCCAATTACATGGATACTTAACCTGGATTTATCTTTTGTTTAGGATAGCCTTATGCCTATCCCATGCTTCCTTAAATTCAATTACTGTTTTGGCCTCTACCACTTCTACTGGAAGACTGTTCCATGTATCCACCACCCTCTCAGTAAAATAATGCTTCCTGATGTTACTTTTAAACCTTTGCCCCTCTAATCTAAGACTATGTCCTCTTGTTTTGCTATTTTGTTTCCTTTTAAATATACTCCCTTCCTCTACCTTGTGGATTCCCTTTACGTATTTAAATGTTTCTATCATATCTCCTCTGTCTCGTCTTTTTTCCAAGCTGTACATGTTAAGATCATTAAGCCTTTCCTGGTAACTTTTCTCCTTCAAGCCGTACACCATTTTAGTAGCCCTTCTCTGAACTCTCTCTAAGATGTCTATATCCTTCTGGAGATACGGTCTCCAGTACTGCACACAGTACTCCAAGTGAGGTCTCACCAGTGCTCTGTACAGTGGCATGAGCACTTCCATTTTCCTACTGCTAATACCTCTCCCTACACAACCAAGCATTCTGCTAGCATTTCCTGCTGCTCTATTACATTGACTACTTACCCTTAGATCCTCTGAAATAATAACCCCTAAATCCTTTTCCTCAGATGTTGAGGTTAGGACTGTATCAAATATTCTATATTCAGCCCTTGGGTTTTTACGTCCCAGGTGCATTATCTTGCACTTATCCACGTTAAAACTCAATTGCCACAGCTCCGACCATTTTTTTAGTTTACCTAAATCATTTGTCATTTGGCTGATCCCTCCAGGAACGTCAACCCTGTTGCAAATCTTTGATATTGAATTAAAACTGGAGTATTTTTAACATTGAAGCTTATGAGATTTACCTGAATAAACCGAAACCGCCGAACAGCAGGGCACTTCACTGACATTCCTCAGCTGTTATTCTCTGAATAGAAGAACCATTGTTTCTCTATGGGGATTTCACTGCCCTCGATCTGGCAACGAACAGGCACCATACGTGCAGGCATTTTGCCAAAATTTGGCAAATTGCCTGCTCTCTGAATAGCCGAATGGCCCCGAAATGTCCCCGTTCGCTGAAATTCAGCGTCCGGTTACATTTCGGGGCCAGATCGGCTCTCTGAATAATCCTGACTGTTGTTGCAATATAGTGAAAATCTGCTATCCAAAGAAGGAAGACCCAATACAGGCAGGCCAGGTCGATGCAAAAAATGCTGAAGCATCTTGTAAACCTCTGTTCTTAATCTTTCAAGATTCTTTTCTTTCAGGAATAGTACCAGAGGATTGGAGAAAAGCTGACGTGGTCCCTATATTTAAGAAAGGTTTAAAATTTGTGCCTGGGAATTATAGACCTGTGAGCTTAACATCTGTGGCTGGGAAAGTATTTGAGGGGTTACTAAGGGATAATATTCAGGAATTTATTGGGAGGTATAATGTAATTGGCAAAAATCAGCATGGTTTCATGAAACACAGATCATGTCAGACTAACCTAATTACGTTCTATGAGGAAGTAAGTAGAAGTATAGATCAGGGGGTCGCAGTGGATGTGATTTACTTAGATTTTGCCAAAGCTTGCGACACAGTTCCACACAAAAGGTTACTATTTAAATTAAGAAAAAATGGTCTAGATGAAAATACTTGTTCTTGGATAGAAAACTGGCTAAAGGATAGGGTACAGAGAGTGGTCATAAATGGTACATTTTCAAGATGGACACCAGTGGTAAGTGGTGTCCCTCAGGGGTCTGTTATAGGACCAATACTATTCAATTTATTTATAAATGACCTTGAGATAGGCATTGAAAGTCATGTATCAGTGTTTGCAGATGACACAAAGCTAGGAAAAGTAATACAATGTGAGCAGGATGTTACTTCGCTGCAGAGGGATTTAGATAGATTGGGGGACTGGGCACTTAAATGGCAGATGAAATTTAATCTAGATAAATGCAAAGTTATGCACTTTGGAGTGAAGAACACACAAGCAATTTATACCTTAAATGGTACGGAGTTAGGGAAATCCAAGCAGGAGAAGGATTTGGGAATAATCATAGACTTCAAACTAAGTAACAATGTGCAATGTCAAACAGCAGCCGCCAAGGCCAGCAAAGTACTGGCATGCATTAAAAGGGGAGTTCACTCACGGGATGAAAACATAATTTTGCCTCTGTATAAATCAATGGTCAGGCCGCACCTTGAATATGCCGTGCAATTTTGGGCACCTGTCTTAAAAAAAGATATTATATCGCTAGAAAAAGTGCAGAGACGGGCAACTAAATTAATAAGGGGGATGGAAGGGTTAAGTTATGAGGAAAGACTAACAAGCTTAAACCTGTTTAGTTTAGAGAAAAGGCGCCTTAGAGGGGATCTGATAACCTTATATAAATATATACGGGGCCATTATCAACCATTGTCTGATAACCTATTCATTAACAGGACTATACATAGGACAAGGGGTCATCCATTTAGACTGGAAGAAAGAAAATTTAGCTTAAAGCATAGGAAGGGTTATTTTACGGTGAGAACAATAAAGCTGTGGAATTCTCTGCCTGTTGAGGTGGTTGGGTCAGAGTCTGTACAGACTTTTAAAAAACGACTGGATGACTTCCTGCAGACACAGAATATTAAGGGTTATAATATTTAATATGTGGGTAAAAGCTTCTTGATCCAAGGAGAAATCTGACTGCCATTCTGGGGTCAAGAAGGAATTTTTTCCCAGTATGTTGCATATTTCAGACTGGGTTTTTTGCCTTCTTTTGGATCAACAGCAGTAGGTTATGTGGGAGAGGCTGAACCCGATGGACGCATGTCTTTTTTCAGCCTATATAACTATGTAACTATGTAACTATCTTAGGGCTCCTGTTTACACAGAGTACCCCATGTCCAGGGTCGGATTTACCATTAGGCAGAGTAGGCATGTGCCTACAGGTGCCTGCCACAAGGGGGCGTCTTGCTCTGTGTAAAAAAAATAAAAATAATATATATTTTTTTTTACAATTTGCAATAATTTAGACTACTGTATCTCTGGAGCCCTAAGGGCTAGAGGGACATATGAGGTATTATTGAAAAGGTCAGCTTATAGACTTTCCAGTGATATCAAATATAACCAGGTTAGATTTATGTAAAAATAAAATATCTATTAAAATAATATTTTTCTCATTTTTTTCTAACACGGCACTATTCAGTTTTTATAAAGTGAACAGTGATGCTGCACTAACTCGCCTCATTTACCATACTGCAAGCAACTATGTATCTGGTGAAGCAACGCATTGTTTAATTCACAACCTAGACTGTGGTGCTGCAGTGAGGAGGGACAGGAGGACTTTGGAATCCTTGAATTGTACACCGCACAAGGTTAAGGGAGGTGTCATTGGAAAGGTCAGAGTCTAGTCTTTACTATGAATGATACCAAACAAGATCATGTAAGGTGTAAAAATAAAAAAATTAAAGTAAATGCTAAATATTTTTTTTCTGTTCTACAGCAGAGGCAATATATGCTTTTACATATAAAACAAACAATGCTGCTGCATTCACTGCCCTCCTCTAACCATTCTACCCTACTGACTCCCTGCCCCTCTTCTACTATGTCTTCCTTTTCTACAGTCTCGGAGGAGGATGTAACAGAACTTATGTCCTCTTACCCGACCACCTGTCCAAATGATCCTATCCCCTCACACCTTATTCGGCCTGTCCTACCAGTTACTGTCCCTGCTTTGACTCATATTTTTACCTCTCCCTCTCTTCTGGAATCTTCTCTGTATTCAAACGTGCTTTGATCACCCCATTATAAAAAAGCCATCTCTTGATCCTACCTCCATCCCTCCTACTGTCTCATCTCTCTGCTTCCCTTTGCCTCCAAAATCTTAGAACGTCTGGTCTATAACCAGCTCACCAGTTTTCTTGCTGTTAACTCTCTACTTGATCCGCACCAGTCTAGCTTTCGCTCCCAACAATCTACTGAGACGGCTCTGACCAAGGTGACTAATGATTGAGGCTAGGGTCAGACTAACGCATTTTTCGCGTTGTCCGTGAAAAAGTGTGTTCGAACGAATGGACGTATTTTTTCACGGAATACACGATAGCGGTCATATGATGCTCATTTTCGTCCGTGATTTTGTACGGATCATCAATAAAACACTTTTTGCGTCTGGACGTTAGGTTGGCCGGACATTAGCAGCGTCTGACATCTCCTAATCACTAGGGATGCACCGATACCGATACTAGTATCGATATCGGTGCCGATTCCGGTGCCCCCGATGCCTATCCCGAGTACTTTTGCCGCCGCCGGGGAGACGCAACCGCCGGGGATGCAGGGGAGACAGGACACATCCATCGCGATTCGATTAAACATGCCCGCTAAGTACCGCCATTAAGTCCGCCGCCAAGTACCCGCCGGGGAGACGAAACCGCCGGGGACACAGACATCCATCAAAACATGACCGCCAAGTCTCTCTCTCTCCAGCGTCTCGCTCGTATCGACTCAGCCCCTTCTGCTCATGTCTGACTGGTGAATTAGCCTGTCAATCATCCATTCGGCCAATCAGCAGTAGAAGAGCCGTGAATGGATGAATGACTAGGCTCAGGCTGTGACGTCAAAGACGAGGGAGAAAAGGAGACTGTTAACAGGTAACCGGCATTTTTATATTTTTTTGCTTTTTTTATTACATAAAGGTTACAAGACCTTTTGTACAATAAGAAACAGCTTCTCTAAACAAAACCGTGTCTTAAGTCATTTTTTTTCCGTCCCCCCCCCAAAAAAAAAAACACGTTACCCAGAGATTACAAGTAACAGATATTCCTATTATACAAAAAAGACATGCAGAGGGAGGGAACGGGCACCGCTGTCCCTTTACGCGCCTTGTAGTGGCAGAAAGGAAGAAACGTGTGGGGGGGGGGAACTCCAAGGGCCTTTTCCTAGTCCCCCTCTATGGCATTTTTTAAATGTATGTTTTCCCCCTGCATGCCAGTGACTGTGGCTGTGGCTGCACGTGGCCGCAGCACTGGCTCCTTCCTTTCCCTCCCTGGGATAGCAGTAGTCACATCTCCTGCTATCCTGGCGAGGAAAAAGGAGCCATGTGAGTGAGGGTGTCACACTGTGTGCCCTGCTCGTGCTGCTGCAGCGGCGGCTCCCCGGCACAAAGTGAAAACAATGTCACACCGAGCAGCTGTGAGATCAACAAGAACGCTGTGCTGCTGGGGGGGGGGGGGCTTGCAGACACCTTCCCATATCAGTGATCAGCGCTGAGCTCTCTGCCGTCTGCTGCTCCTATGACTGCACCGCCTGTAACACATTCCAGACCCCCCTCTAATCAATCCCAGCACATCTGACTACTGATCAGATCAGTACTGCACCTCACAGGATGCCATGCGAACCAGAAAGCAGACTGGGAGAAGGCGCACTTCATGCTGCTTTAAACAAGGGCTTTTATTACTATTTATTTATTTTTTAAATCCCGAATTATTGATTACTGTACTATTGAAATAAACAACATCCGTCTTGACTATTATATACCCCAGAATTATCCACCCCAATATCCTACCCTCTCCTTGCTTTGCTGTTAGGGTACTTAACATGATTGCACTCCGTTTGTGTACAGGCTGCAGGTCCCTGAAGACTGCGATAAAATATATATACATATTTCTTTGCATTTATTATTTTTTTCACACCCCCCCCCCCGCACATTTCTGAGTTTTATTGCAGTGGATTCTGTGATACACCCATATTTGTAAAATTGCCTCTGCCCTTAAAGGGTTAATAGAGGAGTATTTATTATTAGGATGGATAATCATAATTTTCTATTTGTTTGGGTTTTTTTTTTAACCAAGGTGGAGTGTATTTTATATGTTGGAGCCTTTCAGGGACATCAGCAGAATGTCAGTGGTGTGGAATTATTTTAAAATTAATGAGAGCAATGTACGCATGGCAGACTGCAAACTTTGCCCTGCAAAAATATCCAGAGGTGGAACAAAGAAAAAGTATCGGTAATTGGTATCGGTGAGTACTTGAACAAAAGTATCGGTACTCGTACTCGGTCTTAAAAAAGTGGTATCGGTGCATCCCTACTAATCACGCACACATGCCGCTAGCAGACGCAGCACACTCTGTACGTCAGTACTAGCTGTATCACGTTCTCGAAAAAATGCGTTAGTTTGCCACTTGCGTTGTGCAGCCGCATTTTTGTGCGGCCGTTCTTCGTATGCTGCCCGGCATTGGATGTCATTTGCTGCTAGCACGGCCGTGATTTAGTGCTGCTAAACGCACGTTGATACTGCGTTAGTCTGACCCTAGCCTTAGCTGCCACTGAAACCGAAGGTCACTTCTCCCTCAT
The DNA here is from genome assembly GCA_009667805.1 of Leptobrachium leishanense. NCBI lineage: Eukaryota > Metazoa > Chordata > Amphibia > Anura > Megophryidae > Leptobrachium > Leptobrachium leishanense. The sequence continues at coordinate 399,314,879 of CM019064.1, read as the reverse complement.
TATTCTTCTTGAGCTTTCCGCTGCATTCAACACTGGTGATCACCCACTCCGGCTCCTCACGCTGTGTCAACTTAGCCTTAGTGACATCACTCTCTCCTGGTCCTCTTCCTGTCTCTCTTTTCGCTCCTTTAGTGTCTTCTTCGTTGGTGTCTCTTCACCACCAGTTCCTCTTTCAATTGGGGTACCTCAAGGCTCTGTTCTGGGTCCCCTACTCTTCTCGATCTATACTGCCTCTTTGGACAACCTCATCTCTTCTATGGATTCCAATATCATCTCTATGCTGATGACACCCAAATCTACCTTTCCTCTCTCGATCTCTCTCCTCCGGTGTTGGACCGGGTTCCTGCCGGCCTATCGGCTCTCTTCGACTGGATGACTTCCCGTTTCCTAAAGCTCAACCTCTCTAAAACTGAACTTCTCATCTTCCCTCCCTCTAAAACCTCCATTCCTGCTCCAATTTCTCTTCAGGTGAATGGTGCCACCATTACTTCTACCTCTCAAGCTCCATTGCCTCAGGGTCCTCTTGGACTCCAATCTATCCTTTACTCATCACATTCAGTCTCTAAGTAGTGACCTCCTTGAGATGCGCACAGTGGTGGAAACATTGCAGACCCAGGTCACCGAGGTCCATTCTCACTCCCAGGAAACAGCGGCGTCCCTGGTCGCCACAGATGCCAGGGTCGCTGATCTCCAATCTCAGGTTGCCCGCCTGAGTTCCGCGGTGCTAGCCTTGGAGACCCGACATAGACGCCGGAACCTTTCGGATACGGGGTATCCCGGAAGAGGTACGTGCTGAGCGGCTTCTTGCCTTTGTTCAGGGCTTGGCGTCTCATCTCCCAAATGCTGCAGCTCCGCTGGACTCTCTTATAGTCTCGGCGATGAGGCTCAGGAAGGCTGCCACTGCCCCCAAAAATGCACCCCGCGATGTCGTTGTGATGGCCAAGGATGTGCTTATCCAGTCTCAGCTTATTGCTGCGGCTGGTCCCACCTATAAAGTCGAATATGCCTCTACCTGTGTTATTCTGTACTGGGACTTGCCCTTCCTGGCTCTGGCTGCTCGACAGCGATTCAGAGAAATCACTACTCTACTTCGGGACCTAGAGGTCCGTTATCGTTGGGGGGCCTCGGGCACTCTCGTTTTGACCTGGAAAGGTAAGACATATTCGTCGGCAACCCTGGACGAGGCACGGGAAGTGGTAGCCGCCTTGGGGATCGGTGCGCCGCAGGATCCCGGTTGCCCTACTCATTCTCTGGACACTGGCTGAGATGGTTGGCGACGCTTTAGGATCCCTGGCTGATCTCGCCTTCCCCGCATGGCCTTTTCCTTGATCCCCTCTCCAGATATATTTCGCACCTTGTGGACAACCTCCCTCTCATTGTTCGCCGAGTGTGTACCCCCACTGCTGTTATGCCCTGCTTACACCCCCCCTTTTTTAGCACTTGAGACTCTACCTGTTTTAGGACTCTCTGCCAAGGTTTTTGATTCTCCCCTCCCTCCTTAATTGTGTTTGTCTGTCCGAGTGACCATGCAGACCACCTTGTTGACGTTTGGAATTTACGAGTTACCTACAGGGGCGCCGGGATTACCTTCCCCCCCTTATTTTTTTTTTTTTTTTATATGGGACAATCGGGTAGTAGCCTGGGCGAGCCGCTAGGGTGGCAACCTAGGCTCTGGCCATCCTCTTGGCCCTAGGTCTCCCAGCCATGTGGCCTCTTTCATGGCCCCCGGCCTCCTAAGGGGTGTCGGGGTGAGCCAGAAATGCCACGTTTTAATGGTCTATCCTTTATCTCTCCCCCCCCTTTTTTCTTTTTTACTCCCCTTTTTTCCCTGATGCCCCACTGTCGGACTGCAATATATTTTTATTTTTCAGATTTTTCCCACCTGAGTTGTTCTGTTTCACTCGCCCCTTCTTATCCTTTTTCCATTTCGAGATATCTCGTTGTATTTGCTGCTGTACGGCCCTGCCTGGCCATTGAAGTTTTTATGCAGTTGATTTGCTTTCATAATAATAAAATTTTAAATTTAAAAAAAAAATTATCTGATGCTATCAGTTCCTCGTACCCGCACCCCCAACTTTCACCTTCAGGACTTCTCCAGAGCTGCACCCTTTCTATGGAACTCTCTCCCCCGCAACATCAGACTCGCCGTCTCTCCAGTCCTTCAAGAAGTCTCTGAAAACGCATTACTATAGAAAAGCCTATTCGCTCACTCCATGATCCCCCCCACTGTCATTTCCTGCTCCATCTTCCCAATCAGTCCTAATGCAACCCACTACTTCAAATAACCTATTCATCCTCACCTAATGTGTCACCCCTCTCCTCTTAGATTGTAAGCTCTTGAGCAGGGTCCTCCCTCCTTCTGTTCAGTGTGTGTAACATATATGTATATTTGTTATTCTGTTTCTCCCATTATACAGTGCTAAGGAATTTGTTGGCGCTTTATAAATACTTGTAACTGTAACTAATTCAACTAAGGCAACGGATTCTGCCTCTTCTTTTGATTTGAGCACGGAGAAAAAAACTGTATTGGTTTTTTGTCTCAAAACAAAAATTTAAATAGTAATTTTGGCATGTTTCTTTTTTTTGTTTGGGGGGGTAGGAGCGCTCCACATTTCTGTGCCTACAGGCTCCTGAGGTGCAAATCCGGCCCTGCCCGTGTCCGGAATAAACTCTGGAAGACTCCGAAAACAATCTGAATTTTCGAAGCAGCACAGATTTTGGTGATTCCAGAGCAGGAGCGCTCCATACTATCGCTTCCACTCAGGAGCCCTGCTTCCACATGCATGGAACTCATACCATGGAACATGCTGGGAGCCTCTGGGCTGGCCAGCGCGTGACATGCTGCCTGGAGTCGCACGGAGTCCAGGCAGCATGTCTGCAAAGATACACTGCAGTACGCTCCCAATGTGTGTACAAGCTGGCAGCTGCAGCAGGAAGGAGACTGTGGCTCTCCCACCATGATCTAAAACATTTGATTCGCCCAGACTCTGAAATCCAGAAGAACCCAAAATGCGCAGTGTCATCCTGCGCCATCGCGTAAGAAAAAAATCCATTGACGAATATACCTGCTCACTCAGTATATTCAGGGAGTCACATGACCCCATTTTTCTTGCAGCTGAAATATTAATCCAGTGCAGTAATCCAATGCGGTAATTATCCAATTATCAGCGCTGTGGAATATGCTGGCGCTTTATAAATAAAGAATAATAATAATAATGGAAGGCTCACACCCATCTGCTCGGTTAAATCCAATTAGTGACCTACATTTGATATATTTTTCTGGTAACAGATTCCCATATCCTATAAAAAAACTTTTCCTTTTTTTTTTGCTACATCTTGGTAATTATTGTAACAATAATTTTTTTTAAATCACAAAACTCTTGCACATTTTCCATGTACTCCCCTCATCTGTATGTTTATTTACCATAGTTCAAAGTTAGAACACCACTCTAAGTACAGCCAAATTACGCTGAAGTCACTGCGCTGCCAAAGTACCTTTCAGTGCACCTTCCATTGTAGTTTCTGACGAAGGTCTTTAGTTCTCGATGTAGGTTTTAGTGGGGTTTCTGATGTAGCATTTTAGTGTGGATTTCACCATAACTGTCACTGGTGTTTCAAAGTTATCCAGCATTATAGTTTTATCGATTCAATTCGAATTTATCTGTATGTGGAGTTCCAAAAAAGTATCACATGCTAAAAGGTGTTGATGAATGTACTTTCAGGCAGGAAATAGAAATACTCCTCTAACAGGCATTCTAACCTCCCTGGCGGTCTATTTACTCAGCAAATTCTTTGCTGAAAGCGGTCAGTTTTTGTTTTTTTTGCCCCCCCCCCCCCAGCGGTATTCCCGAGTGTGGCTCGCGGTTAAATTCCTATGTTGGAAGCGGTAACCCCGAGCAACACTCTGGATGCCGCTGGATACATCACCTCTCCCTGCACTCCCTCCAGGGCCGGTCCAAGCCACTGTGCTGCCTGGAGCGAAGGATGAATTGCTGCCCCCCACCCCCAAAAAAAATGGTGTGTATGAGCATATCACAGAGCACCACATATCACGGCCCACTGTCACACACATCTACAAACACACACACACGACACAGCCGTTAACGGGAGACTCAGAGGATTAATGACTCTGGAGGGCACGGAGTTACTGTCGATTATTTTTCACAGGGTGTTCCTTTAAATAGGAATCGCCTCACCAAAGGTATGAAAGAAATTAGGAAAATGCTAATTTTTTCACCATGATTTAATAATTCAGGGAATATTGGGGGGGGGGGGTAAAGGCCATAAAGCGGCATTAAAACATGCGGCATACCAGTCAGTCCCAGTCATTTCTGTAATTCCCCCATCAAACCCTGGCAGCTCCGTACTAACCCCCCCACCCCCAGTTTAGAAAGGTAAAAATTTGATTTATTTATTTTAGCAGTGAAGAGCAGATCCCCCAGCTATTAACAACTAACTACAGCTACCATCATGCTGTGCAGGCTGTAAGGGAGCTGCAGATTGTCTTCAAACGGCAGCTCCCTTAGGACTCTGGGATAGGGTGTCTGTCCAGGCCTTTCCACAACCAGGACAAAGGAGCTTGCAGCAACAGGTCCCTGTGAGGAGGGAAGGGCAGGAGGGGTACCTCCATAACACACACGGGAGGGGGGGGGGGTGCGCAGAGTCTCCTGTATGAAATCAAACGCCAGGCCTACCTCAGCAGCCTCATGGTTCACCGGGATTATTCTTCAATTAAAGGCACGTGCTTGCCTATGCCATCAGTCCTGCCGCGCGTGTCACGTGACAGGCTCTAAACATCGCGTTCCATCTCACAGGCGCACTGCACTGCAGGAGAAACCACAGCCAGGCTGTATGGCTGGTAAAACTTAAGCTGATGGCCTCCATGCCTGCTAAAAGGGGTGGGCGCCGGCCTGCTGAATTGGGCAGTCACGTGCTGAAGGGGCAGGCGCGACTTGGTTTTCAACTGAACACTGTCCTGCAGCCGTGTCCGGGTTGTGGCCTTTGAAAGAGCAGAAAAATGCTGCCCCTGACAAAGTGCTGCCTGGAGCGGCTGCTCCACCCCGCTCCATGGACGGGCCGGCCCTGACTCCCTCGATGTCCCCAGCAGTCTCCTCCGGCGACCGCGATCTTATACTTCCTGGTTTCCTCCTCGCGAGAAGGAATCCAGGAAGTAAAACGCTGCGATCGCTGGAGGAGACTGCAGAGATCATTAAGGGAGCGCAGTGACAGGTGATTTATACAGCCCGAGTGTGTCTCAGGGTTACCGCTCTCAGAGGTGAAATTTAACCCCAAGACACACTTGGGATAACCGTCAGGGAGGTTAAAGGCACCAATCTTTATGATGCCGGCTGAAAATTAGCTCTTTTCCGCTGCTTTACTGGCCATCTTTTTCTTTTTTCGGACCGTTTTTTGTTTTTTTAATCTGAATCAGCTGATCTTTTGTTCGGGGGGGGGGGGGAGTCCAGGAGAATTAAATTGCACGCTAAGACTGCCTGGATGAAGTTTCTCACAATCAAAGCATAACCCACATATGGAATCCTCTTCAACCGTTTCAAAGTTGGGCTTTTGTAGCATATTAACTATTGCCTGCCCACATGTCTATCAATGACACCTCCACATTATCTGCAGTTGCTTTATTATATGTATTCCTAGAAAGTGAGCTTTAATTCATGATGTAGAAGCATCCGCCTTCCTCACTGTATTGCGATTTGCCATTTTCTTTATTATCTACTTTAAAAAGGTCATAAATAAGAGAAGGGTTGTGCACTCACAGGTTTAACCACAGAAGCTGTGTGCTCTAGGAACCACAGGGCGGCAAAAGAAAACTATCAGGGTTATTCAAAGAGAGTCGATCTGGCCCTGAATTGTAAACGAGCGCTGAAGTTCAACGAACGGTGACATTTCGGGGCCATTCGACTATTCAGAGAGCAGGCAATTCATCAAATCCTGGCGAATTGCCTGCACATACAGTGCCTGTTCGTTGTCTGTTCGAGGGCAGTGAAATCCCCATAGAGAAGCAATGCTTCGTCTATTCAGAGAACACAAAACCGCAGGGAAAAGTTGCCAAAATGTCCTGTCATTCGGTGGTTTCATTCGACAGGTTTATTCAGGAGAATCCCATAGGCTTCAATGTTAAAAATTACTCCCGTTTTAATCCAATATCTAATAAACCGTTAATTATTTTATTCTGCAGTAAAAAGTCTCTTTATTCTTTTTTAGGATCTTTCAGGAATTTTTTGGAATTTATTTTGCAAACTTTTTTAAATCATTTTTTCTTCTTTCTGTAACAACCCTTTTTATTATCATTCATTGGATCTTATATGTAAATTTCAGACATTTTCGTTCAGTAGTTTCTTTGCAAACAGCGTTTCACTTTTCAAACTTTCAAGCGTACTGTTTTTTTTTTTTTTTTTTCACCTCCTTCGCCTGCGGTGTCGGCTTTTTCCGGCGGCTGCTCTGCTCTGTGATCAGCGGCTGCTTGGGTTTCTCGGCGTGTTCGGCGGGGTTAATCCAGATGTTTTTGCGTGTTTCGGTGTGCGTTCGCCAGGTTTTGCGGTGAGTGTTCGGCGGGTTTGCGACGGCTTTTCCCTGCGTTACGACGGCCCTGTGGTGCTTGCGGAGTACACCGCAGGGTCGCCGAAATGGGATCGCCAAATCGCATCGAATTGAAGAGAACGAAAAGTCGCTGAACGTGCGGTGACTTTTCGATTCTCTTTGAATAACCCTGTATGAAATTCAATAATAGATCAGATGAAGTAACCCAGCATTCCCGTCTGTAAAGAGGCCAGTGTATTGGGCTAGTAACAATGTTTCGACTCTAACGTTTCTTCATCTTTTATTGAATCTTTAAGGTAAGAAACAAATTATTATTATATTTTTTGTAACCTCATTTAAGTATTTATACACTGGTGTATCTGTCAGTCTGCGTTCTTCATTTCTCCTGGTTATTTGCAGCAATCATATGTTAATTATATTCAGTTGTCCCTTATTGCATCACTTTGTCAGTGAAGATTTGCTCTATATGTTTTTGATTCGCACAGTGTGTTATTTTGGTTTGATAAAAGCCAAAACGTTACCATTTTATTCGTCCTAATGGAATTTGCCAGATAACCAGCTCTGAGGAGTGAATGGATTCCTGTCATCTGTTCTTCGGGTAATACTAGTGATGTCATACAGTGCCTCATGTGCCAATGCCTCAAGCTCTCATTTGGTGGATCTAGGCTTCCTGCGATGGCCAAAAGACACCTCTGTACCTCACTCAGACGCACTCGTGTATAGGACTGACAATGATACAATCCACAAGCTAGCGAAGGAAGGACAAAGCCATGTGTCCCATATGTATTGCTAATAAAAATTGCAATTATAAACACAGTCCTGAAAAGATATATAAACCAAAGAGCATTCAAAGAACTGTAGTATTGCTATCATTTACCTCAAGGTACGTCTTTACAAGTCATTACACAAGAAGAGAACTATTTTCTAATGGTCTAGGCCAGTGGTTCTTAACCTTTGGATTAGTTCTTCCAAAACGGGGTCATTATTCAGCGAACTGGGGGTTTATTGGATTCTGACACGGGAATACATCATTTTTATTATTCAATATCTACTTTAAAATATATATATCGTGGGTGATTTAGGTTACAAAAGCTAATGCTCTATTTACATGATTTGGTTCTTCCTCGAGAAAGGGATAAGAACCACTGGCCTAGAATGAATGGTGCTACAAGGCAATCTACAGCATACTATGTGAAATGATGTGCTAAGCGCAGGTTTCTGCACCTTCTGGATCCCAAACATTTCCTGCACTGAGGCTATTTTACAAATTCCCAAAAAAATATACAGGGTTATTCAAAGAGAATCGAAAAGCCTCTGCACGTTCAGTGACTTTTCGTTCTCTTCAATTCGGTTCGATCTGGCGATCCGATTTCGGCGACCCTGCGGTGTATTCAGCAAGCACCACAGGGCCATTGAATTGCAGGGAAAAGTCACCGAACCCGCCGAAAACTCACCGCAAAATGAGGGCGAATACACACGAAACCTGCAAAAACATCTGGATTAACCCGCCAAAACGCCGGAAAAACCCAAGCAGGAGCTGACCAGAGCGCAGCGCAGCCGCCAGAAAAACCCGACACCGCAGGCGAATGCAGTGAATAAATTAGAAAAACCGTTTGCTTGAATGTTTTAAAAGTGAAACACTGTTTGCAAACAAACTACTGAGCGAAAATGTCTGAAATTTACATGAGGTCCAATGAATGATAATAAAATCGGCTGTTACAGAAAAAATAAGTAAAGTTAAAGGAAAAAAAACCCCGAAAAATGCTTAAAATATCCTAAAAAAAATCGATGACTAAAGAGACTCTTCACTGCAGAATGTTATAATGAACGGTTTATTAGATATTGGATTAAAACGGGAATATTTTTAACATTGAAGCCTATGGGATTCGCCTGAATAAACCTGCCGAATTAAACCACCGAATGGCAGAGCATTTCTGCAACTTTTCACTGCTGGTTTTTGTTCTCTGAATAGCCAAAGCATTGCTTCTCTATGGGGATTTCACTGCCCTCGAACAGGCACCGAACAGCCACCGTATGTGCTCTCTGGATAGCCGAATGGCCAAGAAAGGTAACGAATGCTGATTTTCAGCGTTCGGTTCCCTTTCGGCAGCCATTCGGATCTCTTTGAATAACCCTGTGAGAAATTCAGCCTCTGCTCCTCGACACCTTCCTCCTAAACGTGGACACGTCCAATCAGCATTTTCTCTCACTAGCAGACGTGTGCAGTGTAAACATTTCCTTTAATGGCGCCAGTATAAAATATGCAATAATTTCTTCTAGATTCTAACACAGTGTTTCCACTATTTTTTTTTTAAATACAATTTATACACTATATAATAAATAACAAAGGGCAGTATTAAACAAATCGACATCGTGAATGTTGGTTTCTTAGGGATCCTCCTCCTACGGAATCTCTCGAAACGTTTCCTCGGTTACGGAGCGCGTTATGGCTACGATATCAAATAATAAATTAGAAATAAGATTAGCAGGGCTCCTTGCTTAGACCTCTTTTCACATGTGCTTTACAAAAGTTACAAAAAACCCCACATCTCCTGCCAGATAACTGTCCAATTCTTCTTTTTGTTTGTTTGTTTTTCTTCACGTTTCTCCTGAAATAATACAAATGGTTCCAAAGTAAAAGTATCCAGAATACCGGAGACTAAACGTTTTTCCGTTCGTATCGAGATGAAGCCAGCGGCGGAAAAATGAGTCTGTTCAATGATCTGACGCCGTGAAATGTTAAAATGACTTTGTTTTAGGGTAAAATTGTGATTATACGCTGTATTTAAAAAGTTACAAAATTTTATATGGTTTTCTTTTCCAGAATTAAAAAAAAAAAAAAACGCCCCTGGCCACGGTGAGAAGATTACTGAAAATGAATAAGATCAAGCAAAACTAGCTTTGACTTAACAAGCATAGAACGGGTCCGACGGCTAATCATACACGGGGACTGAAAGGCTTAACATGCTGACAAAGCTGTTCGTTTAAGCAAAGGCAGCATTGTTCTTACACTTTGTATCGCTGGTGATCGATTTCAGGGCGAAAGGCGCTTTTTATTTGATGGACCTTACTAGAACTTGTTCGAAAAACGAGATGGACAGATAGATGTCCCATTCAGGTAGAGACGTAGGCACAGGTTAATATGTAGCTGATCATAAATAAATACATCAGCGTTTATCCAAAGAGAGAACGGAAAGCGTCTCATTGTATATGTACACTGTATCGGCTTGGAGTACTTTGAAACTGGTGTGGTGTGTGCGTTAATATATACATCCCCAGCATATTGGACTGTGTGTAACCTGATATTGTAATGTGGCTTCTCCAGTATGAATAAATGCAGTCATTATGTTAGAAAGTCAATTCCTTGGCTCGAAATCCATATTCTACGAAGGAAGATCGGATGCTCCATTGCAAACTGGTACCCAGCTGAAGTCGATGTCAACAAAGCCAGCTGTTGGCTTGAAACAAATGGCACCAACACAGTTCAGATGTTGCGGTATTATCTTGGAGTGGAGCAGATTTTAGCCGGGGATAGAGGACCTGAAGTAGATGGTTTAATAGGAGAAGAAGGCATATGGACTGGACTCATGCTCTCGGCAGTCTGGAGCTTCCACACCAGTTCTTCGTTTGTTCTGCTTAGTCTCTTTTTTTCCTTGGATTCTTTTTCCACACTCTCATATAAATTAGCGTTTTCCACGGACAACTGCCTACAACAGAGGAAAGTTACAAGCTTGTCAAGCACAATGTTTACGTAGCTTCAGTTTGTACATATGTACACTGGACGCCGACAGCTTATAACCAAAACAGTCAATGCAGATAATTGGTTTTTACTTGTAGGATACACATAAGGGGTTATTCAATAAGCGACCAACTTGCTACCAAATTGCACCGAAGGGTGAATTTCACCGTACAGTGCAATTTCCGGCCAGTTTCTCTGTTCACTAAGATGTCAATACACCAAATACTGGTGAAATTGCGAAATAGGGTGCAGGTCGCCACAATTCGGCACCAGCGAAATTGTCTCATAGAACAGTAATGGTAAATCTATTCAAGGAACACAGAAATGTCAGCCCTGAATTGTGGTGGTTCAGTTTGACAGGTTTAAAAAGGCGAATCCCATAGGAGTCAATGTAAAAAAAATTGTTTTTATTTTATTCTTATTCAACGTTTTATTCTTTTCCTTTTCAGCAAACCATCTTATTATTTATTTTTTGGAACAAATTTTTGAATTATTTTTTTTGGGGGGGGGATTTTTGATTCCCAATTTTTTTTAGGAGTTTTTTTTTAAAAAATATAACACTTATTAGAAGAATAGCAAGGTACCGTGGTTTTTTTTACCCAGTTCGGCGGCTTCATGTGCGGCGCACTTCGGCAATTACTGAATAGTAAATTCACCGTAGGGTCTACGAAATGTAACGCCGAAGTGTGCCGCACTACAAAGCACCAAAATTTCACTTACATTATGGTGCTTACTGAACAACCCCTATGGTAATAGCAATAGCAGGATGGTTCAATGGAAAGAGGGCGTGGAGGCAGTTCTATCCCTCTCCACTGTGTCACGACAATGCAAGCTGCTGCCAGTAGGGGGTTGTAACACCGAAGTGGTGGGTGACGATTGTCAGGGAGGGAATGAACCCTGTACCCAAGCCACTGCCTCCATTTCTCGAAGATTGGCTGGGATAGCCTATTGGTCAATATTGGCACAATGGGAGTTGTCCAGGTGCAAAGAGAAAAGCTATAGTCACTGCATCAAGTTACAGCAACATATGAGCAAATTACACTAAGTGGATTTATTTTTCGTGTTTTGATCACTACTTCTTTTTGGGTGATGTGAATGTCAACTCAAAACCACATGCACATGTAGGTTCTTATGCTCCTAAACTGAGAATGGTGGGATCGTAGCTCTGCTCTATGACCACTGTTCTTACTAACTTTTGTGTTTTTCCAGAACGGATTTACTCATGGGAATAAATATAGTAAATACCAACTTCTGTATCCAAAACTGTTGTGTGAGGTTATGATACAATGACACATTTGAGAAATTAACCGCTGTAGATCAACAGTCCAAATGATGATGATCTTGCTGCTGGCCACATAGTTTCAATGCTCACACCACCAATACAATATAGGGAACTATTAGATCAGTGGTTCCCAACCTTTTCTGAATCACCGTCCCCTTTGCAAGAACAAAAAATTCCAACGCCCCCCTCCCCCATAATATTTTAATATTAGGTATAACTATTATTTCAAATTAGTAATAATCTCAAAGGAAAGATTAAAACACTATCAAATGTATTCAAAATTTGTTTATTTTTATATTCATTTTCAAATTCATAATAAACAGGTAAAAAAAATTAATGAGATGGTTGAGGCTGGTGGAGTTTTAACATTTTGTTAATGTTGGGTTCCAATTTTGTCAACAACAGTCGCAAATCGCCATGCAAATGAGCCCCCCCCCCCACCCTCAACTCCTACCAAAGGCTCAAAGAAATACATAACAGAAGGCAGGGATTTAATTTATGTTTATATTTACATATTTCTGCAATCCTACATCAGGTGCCAGCTTTCCTCTCCATGCCCCTGCACAGAGAGTTAATAGAATAGGGGCTATAACTGTCATATCCATTTAAGTCTTTGTGTTTTTTTTGACTAGTGGAAAATAGTAAAGTCCCCTCAATAAATTTACTGAACAGATAACTGTTCAAATACTTGCTTGTTTGAAATAAAAAAGAAAACCTCTATCCTCCCAGCCTGTGCCCATCTGTCTTCCCAGTATACTCCCCAGCCTGTGCTCATCTCTTCCCAGTACTCCCCGGCCTGTGCCCATCTCTCTTCCCAGTATTCCCCCCCAGCCTGTGCCCATCTCTTCACAGTATTTCCCTCCCAGCCTGGGCCCATCTCTTGCCAGTATTCCCACAGCCTGTGCCCATCTCTTCCCAGTATTCCCACAGCCTGGGCCCATCTCTTCCCAGTATTCCACCCAGCCTTTGCCCATCTCTTCCCAGTATTTTCTCTCCAGCCTGTGCCCATCTCTCTTCCGTGTATTCCCCCCAGCCAGTGCCCATCTCTCTTTCTTGTATTCCCCCAGCCTGTGTCCACCTTTCTTCCCTGTATTCCCCCCAGCTTCTGCTTATATCTTCCCAGTACTCCCCCCAAGCCTGTCCCCATCTCTCTTCCCTGTATTTCCCCCAGCCTGCGCCCATCTCTCTTCCCTGTATTCTCCCCAGCCTGTCCCCATCTCTCTTCCCTGTATTCCCCCCAGTCTGTGCTCATCTCTCTTCCCTGCATTCCCCCCAGCATGTGCCCATCTCTCTTCCCTGTATTCTCCCCAGCCTGTGACCATCTCTCTTCCCTGTATTCTCCCCAGCCTGTGACCATCTCTCATCCCTGTATTTCCCCCAGCCTGTGCCCATCTCTGTGCCCTGCACATCCCCCTAGTTTTGCCCATATCTGCTCCTTGCAGCCTCCCTCCCGAACTATGCCTGTCTAACTTTTCCAGTCAGTTCCAATGAATGCCAAGCAGTTTTTCAGTCAGTGTGTGTGTCTCAGTGATACCAGTATGTATTGGTTGACTGAGAGTGATAGGTAGTGTGATTGTTAACAGCAATCACTCCTATTAGTAACAGCACTGTACATGCTGGGATCACAGTAAATGTCAAACCCTGTCAGTCACATTCTCAGTGATCCCAGCATGTGCAGGCTGCCTGAAAGTGATAGGATTACGATTGCTGACAGCAATTAAAAACTCCTATCAGTAAAAGTACTGTATGTGCTGGGATTTCAGTGATCTGAATGGCAATCCAATATTAAAATACATTGGCTTGCCAAATCCCTTTCTCTCCTTGTCAGAACTAACTGGCAGAGAGAGAATTACAAGTGTCAGAAAAAGTAAATAAAAATATAGGTTTTCACTTTTATAACTATAAATAGTAACCCCTTTTAGCACTTATCTACAGCGGAGCTGCAAAATGTGTCTTATATCCAAAGGGGTTCATTTTTTTTAATAACTCCCTGATGACTGGTTATGTACAAAATTCACTGCTGTCACTAGGTGACAGTGATTGCACATTGTTGTATGTTACCTAGACTCTAAGTACAACATTTGCCAAAGCATTAGTTTGCAGTATTGAGTCCAGAATTGGCAAAATATTACAATATTTCTTAAAGAGTGAATAATAAACTATTATGAACAGTGATAGTCTCTACCTCTTTTCCAACAGTTTGTCCAATTTTTTTTAGAATTCCTACCCACAAACTGTTGTGTTAGTGTATAATTTTAGTCTGAAGTGTATATTTGTAAAACTCAGTTTGTGGTTTTTATCTTAACTATCCAAAAAAATGGTATTGATTTTTTTAAATTTTTGTCCGATTAATCGGAAAAATAATCAGCCAACTAATCGATTGTGGAAATAATCGTTAGTTGCAGCCCTACTTCTATCACTTATCACTCACAAATAAGGATTATTGGCAAAGCACACAAAAATAATGAGACTTATTCCTAGATCCCTGCTTTTTATAGATTTGAAATCGTGCACACAGACTTGTATGCTTCCGCTTGTTTGCGATGCCACCGGTGCACTCGCTCTGTAAACAAGTCATTACAAGCTCTCATATTCTTGTCGAAACATGCTTGATTGCATGAATCAAGTAATATTTGGCTTTACTTACCAACTTGCAAAGACTTGTCACGAATAAGACTAAAACGAATTCTAATGCGAAATTAAATTTTTAAATGCTTCTTTATGCGATAACAATAACATAAAAATTTCAAGCGTAGAAATTTATAATAAATATTATTAAGTTCTTCAAAACGCTGCCGCCCCCTTGACCACCTTACAGCCCCCTATTTGCCTCTGGACCAGCTACCGCCCCCTTGGAAGGCTTCAGCGCCCACTGGGGGGCATTACCACCCCGTTGGGAAACACTGTATTAGATGATTCTGCTATATACATTAACAAGTAACTAATATATGCTGTAACTTACACAAACACATTTAAGGAACAGTGAAACCATTCTTGTGTTCTTAACTATCACAATCATCAAAAACATATAAAGCCACCGGCTCAACAGACCCTCGCGATCATCATTCACGGATACCCCCAAACCAGTTTCTGTACACTGACCTTGTCACAACGACATTCTGGTCAATCCGAGCTTTCAAGTCTTCATTTTGCTGCTTGAGAACTTGAATCTTTTCTTCCAGGATAACATTTATTTCGGCCTGCATCAGGAAGGAAAGACGTGTTCAAAAAGTCAATGCAAAGACATGACAAACAGGAACAGAAACCTACCAGCAGGAGGAGAACAATAGTGACTGGTGACAGTAGTCTAATCACGAGCATTAATTAAACTTGCACTTGCCTTGAAAAACGTCTCATGCCGATGATGTAAGCAGCTCTAACTTTTTTAAGGGGACACTCTAGCCACCACGACCAAAATAACATAAGGGCTTATTCACTAGCTAACAGTCTATTCTTGAAAAAACATTGATTTGATGCTGGTAAATTTTGGTGGATCAAGTACAGTGAATTCACTATTTTTGGAATTGCAACTTTATCTCGCTGTACTTTTCACCATTTTTCCACCCTAGTTTCTGCTGAAGTTGACAAGCGTATTTCTGTCACGAGGCGTGTGCGGGTCAGGTGAGCCCAGCAGGTGGCGACACAGAGGGGAGGCCAGACACGCAATGCAGATTCTTTAAAACATAAATGGTCCTTAACTGCAGGCAAAAGAACAAAGGAAATAGCAATAAAGTCCAGGGAGAGTTCTTGGAGAGTCAGTGGATTGTGGGTAATGCAGTCCTAGACTGCAGACAGGGCCCACCAAGGATAAGTCTAGACAGCGGTACCTTGATCAAAAGGTCAGACGGTGAGTACAACTGTAATCCACAGGTAGACAGATGGGTACTGGATACGTAGGATAAGCTGGTACAGGAAGAGCAGGTTTGCACACAACCAAATGACCTCAGTCAGGGAGACCAATAATGCAGACCCACTGCTAGTTGGGTCTCTCTGCTATTTAAGGAGGCTTGATAGCAGATGGGCCTCAGCTGTAATTCCTAGGCTTGACAGGAAAACCCAGGCTGGATCTCCAGGATCCTGGACATGGCACTGGGCTGAAGTAAACCCCGGATTGGAGCCCAATACAGAAGCATTCCAGGACAAAAGGCAGTTGGGACCAGGCTGAGCAATATGGGTACCCCGGGTGGACTGTGACAATTTCTCAATGTACTTTCCAATAGGGGTTTCCATTTTGGTAGCACCAAAGCATCTGCCGGTGTTACTTAGCTTAGATTTCACCATAGTTTCAGTGGAAGTTGTCTAGCTTTGTTCTTTATCATTGTTCTCAGCTTTGTTTCTATCTGAGTTCAACAAGGATCGCCACAATAAAAACCACCAAAAGTATATTCACCAGTTACTAAAACACCAATGGAACAACACTGATTGGAGAATAGCCACAGTTTACTCATATAGGGTTATCCAGAGAAAGGTGAAACTGGAGAACGTTTGGAGATGTGAAAACTCTAGCAGGGTAATTCAAAGAGAATCGAAAAGTCACCGCACGTTCAGTGACTTTTCGTTCTCTTCAATTCGGTTTGTTTTGCCGATCCCATTTCGGCGACCCTGCGGTGTATTCAGCAAGCACCACAGGGTCCCCGAATTGCAGGGAAAGGCCGCCGCAAACCCGATGAAAACTAACTGTAAAACCCGGCGAATGCACGCAGAAAACCCGCAAAAACATCTGGATTAACCCACTGAAAATGCCGGAAAAACCCGAGCAGGAGCCGATCACACGCAGAGAAGCCGCCGGAAAAAGCCGAGACCGCAGACGAAGGCAGTGAATAAATTAGGAAAACCGTTTGCTTGAATGTTTGAAAAGTGAAACGCTGTTTGCAAAGAAACTACTGAGCGAAAATGTCTGAAATTTACATATGAGGTCCAATGAATGATAATAAAAAGGGCTGTTACAGAAAAAATAAGTAAAATTTAAAAAAAATAATAATAATAATAATCGGAATTTTTTAAAAAAAAATAATCCAGAAAAATGCTTAAAATATCCTAAAAAAATCTATAAATAAAGAGACTCTTTACTGCAGAATATTATAATCAACGGTTTATTAGATATTGAATTAAAACAGGAATATTTTTAACATTGAAGCCTATGGGATTCGCCTGAATAATCCTGCCGAATTAAACCACCGAATGGCAGGGCATTTCGGGAACCTTTCACTGCTGGTTTGTGTTCTCTGAATAGCCGAAGCATTGCTTCTCTATGGGGATTTCACTGCCCTCGAACAGGCACCGTATGAGCAGGCAATTCGCCAGGATTTGGCGAATTGCCTGCTCTCTGGATAGCCGAATGGCCAAGAAAGGTAACCGAACGCTGATTTTCAGTGTTCGGTTACCTTTCTCAAGCAATTCGGATCTCTCTGGATAACAAAGAAGTGAAACTTCTAGGTCAAAATAGCTGATTTGGAAAGTCAGAATTTTTCTGGTCTGGCTATTTTGACCTAGAATTTTCACTTCTCCAAAAGTTCTCCAAAGTTTTGCCTTTCTCTGAATAGCCCTGATATCATTTTACTATATTGGTGAAAAAATATTTGAGAAAATATTTATGAAAAAAAATAATCGTGTTTTCACCAACCAAAGGTAAATTGGGGTTGGAATACAGGGAGCAAGTGTTACTATAGGTGGGTAAAGGAGGTTGCAGTTCTATGGGAGCTCTATACACCCTCCATTGCTTTTACAGTAGATTATAATTATCAATTTAACATTTGAGGCTGCTGCATGGTTTCAGAATCACAGTATTGCCCTTAAATTAATACATAGGAGAGAAAGGGAGAAGAATATGGGTAGGGAAGACGTCAAGAATACAAGGGTGAGAGAAATGGGGTGTTGAAAAGAAGCAAAAGTGAAGGATTGATGGAAAGAAAGACCTTGTGGACCAAGGGGATGTGAAGGAAATCTAGAATTACATGAGGAAATGAACAGAGATACATTAGGATGTGGTTGAAATGGGGAGATGTGTTAGAAGCCTCTGAGATGGGGAAAAGGTGTCAAATAGTAGACAGAAGACATGAGGCAAAGGAAGAGATGGGACACAGAGGAACAAAGGGGGAGCAGATGGAGGGAGAGACGTGGGACAGGAGTTGACAACCTTGTTCGTCCTGATGTTTTGGAACTACATCTCCTATGATGGTCAGCCACTCATTAGACGGACTAAGCCTCAAGGGAAATCTAGTTCCAAAACATCTAGAAGGCCAAAGTTGGTGACCTCTGCCTCAGGTATTAGGAGACATAGAAAAAAAACATAATAAGATGAGCGAACGGGTGAAACAAACACGGTAAGGGAGATGTAGAGCAGTAAAGCATCTATGAACAATCGGGTCGTAGTGACAAGATGCAGAAAGGAACATAATAACACACAGAGAATTTTAAGTTCTAAGAGGGGAAAGAGAAAGGTGTGACAGTGGATAGTATTTGTGTGGATAGAGATGATGTGAAGGGAAGTTATAGGATACAACTGGAAGAAGAAAGAAAGGAGTAAACATCGACTGGACAAGACAATCTGATAGGAGAGAGAATGCATTGCAAGCTCCGTGCGTATTGAAAGGTGAAATAATAAGGCAAGAGGGTAAAACAGTATCAGGAAGGAAAAAAACTGCCGAAAGATCTATACAAGACAAGACTTCCAGTTATTTACATCCACCATGTCACCTATTTCTACAAGTAGCTGGTATCTGTGTCCCAGTAAACACCAGGGAACTCACCAGTTTTTCCAGTTCCATGATCTTCTTTTCCTGCTGGTGAATGAGTTGGTTTTTCATCTCTAAGACTTCCTTCACGCTTTTCAAATCTTCCTCTAAATACTGATATGGCGCTAATGCGATCTGCAACACAAGAGATGGATGTGAACACTGGTTCGTTCATATGGGGGGGGCAAAAACTGCAACGCAAAGCCTTTTGGTCATGGGAATAATAATGATTAACTAAATCATTCAGAACCTCGTTAGTTTCAGGAGGTACTACATTATTCTAGAAATTACCCACAAAATCAAATACTGTAAATATTGGTTGTAGTTTCCGTTTTGCACGCACGGGGGACTTTCTGAGCTCAACAAACCCCGCTGATAGGAAAATTGGTCATGCACCCCCCCCTATTTCTATGCATTACCCAAATATTTTGGAGTCTTTAACAGTTTGAGATATGGAGCCTGAAAGTTGCCTGTTATTCATGGATAACCTGGTTATTGTCAAGGTGTTATTTTCAGTTGCATTTTCTGGAATTCCTCCTGACTGTGACCTCCAATGGGGGATAGGTATGAAGAATAAACTCTAAAAGCGAAACAATGAACATCTGAATCTATAGAGCAGGAGTGTCAAACTTCAGTTCCCCAGATGGTGATGGCCTACAATTCCCAGAATTCTTTGAATGCAGTAAATGGCCAGAGAATCAAGGGAGTTGTAGTTCAGTAACATCTGTAGGCCAGAGTTTGACAGCTGTGCTATAGACCATTCCTGACATTTATTGCAATTCTGAAACTTTGATTATTCCACGTTGGTATTGTGTTGTACTAATCTGTGGATTTCGACAGGGCTAACACCAAGAGCATATTTGGAAAATGCGCAGATAAGCATTCCCTCGGTCTTGTTAAAGCAACACCTGGGCATTTTATTGCAATTTGTCCAAACTCTGTTCATGTGCGCCATAAACCTAAGACTTATTTTGGCTGAAGGAAAACTGGACACTGAATTTTGAATAGACAATAGGGGTTATTCAAAGGGCATCGTAATGTCACCGATATTTCGGTGCTCTCTCGCTCCCTGCACTTCAGGGAATCAAAGTTCCCCACCCTGCTGTGAATTCAGCATTCACCGCAGGGTGCCTGGAGTGCAGGGAAAACCTGTCTAAAACCTGGTGAAATCCTGTCGAAAAGTTGTCGAACACCCACCGAAATCCCACCGCAACCGCCGAAAAATACCCGCTGAACACGTCGGAAAAAGCCAATGAGCCATCGAACACATCGCAGAGCAGCCGCCGGAAAAAGCCGACAAGCTGATGAACGGGATTAAAAAAACAATACGCTTGAAAGTGGCAAAATTGAAAGGCTGTTTGCAAAAGAATTACTCAACGAAAATGTCTGGAATTTACATATAAGATCCAATGACTGATAATATCAGAGAACAGAAAAACGCTTTTAAAAAAAAGGCAATTTTTTTGATGAAAATATCCCGAAAAATGCCTAAAAGATCCAAAAAAAATCTATAAATAAAGAAACGTTTTACTGCAGATTAAAATAATAAATGGTTTATTAGATATTGGATAAAAACGATAATATTTTTAACATTGAAGCCTATGGGAATTGCTTGAATAAGCCTGCCGAATGAAACCACCGAACAGCAGGGCATTTCGGCAACTTTTCACTGCTGTTCTTGTTCCTTGAATAGATTAACCATTGCTTCTCTATGGGGGAATTCACTGCCTTCGAACAGGCACCACACTTGCTGGCAGTTCGCCAAAATTTACCAAACTGCCTGCTCTCTGAATAACCTTGGGGGATGTGGCAACCGGAAACGTCAGGGTATGATTTATCGAATAATTGGCAGCTGATTCGTCAGCTCTGCCACGGTGCTATCAAACGCCTGCTAAGACCATACAAACCTTGTAGAGGAATCAACCAAGATATCTATTCAGCAATGCATGTTATTTAGTATCAGCACTAACAGGGTTATTCAAAGAGATCCGAATGGCTGCCGACAGGTAACTGAACGTTGAAATTCAGTGTACGGTTACCTTTCTTGGCCATTCGGCTATTGAGAGAGCAGGCAATTTGCCAAATGTTGGCGAATTGCCTGCACATACGGTGCCTGTTCGGTGCCTGTTCGTAGACAGTGAAATCCCCATAGAGAAGCAATGCTTCGTCTATTCGGAGAGCAAAACCCAGCAGTGAAAAGTTGTCGAATTGCCCTGCCATTCGGTGGTTTAATTCAGCAGGTTTAATCAGGCGAATCCCATAGGCTTCAATGTTAAAAATATTCCAGTGTTAACTGCATATCTAATAAATCTATAGATTTTTTGGGATGTTTTAAGCATTTTTCAGGATTTTTTTTGTCAATTTTTTTTTCCAATTTTTAATTATTTTTTTTTTAAACATTTGTTCTTTATTCTGTAACAGCCCTTTTTATTATCATTCCTTGGACCTCATATGTAAATTTCAGACATTTTCGCTCAGTAGTTTCTTTGCAAACAGCGTTTCACTTTTCAAACATTCAAGCAAACAGGTTTTTTTTCCCTCCATTCGTCTGCGGTGTCGGCTTTTTCCGGCGGCTGCGCTGCGTGTGATCGGCTCCTGCTCTGGTTTTTCCGGCGTTTCCGGTGGGGTTAATCCAGATTTTTTGCGGGTTTTCGGTGTGCATTCGGTAGGTTTTGCGGTGAGTTTTCGGCAGGTTTGCTGTGACTGTTCCCTGCAATTCGGGGACCCTGTGGTGCTTGCTGAATACACCGCAGGGTTGCCAAAATGGGATCGCTAAATTGAACCGAATTGAGGAGAAAGAAAAGTCACCGAACATACGGTGACTTTTCAATTCTCTTTGAATAACCCTGTAAGTGTGTATATACCACAACTGGCTAGTACTTCGGCAGTTCATGCTGCCTACTATACCCACTACTTATCTGTACCGGTTATACTGCCAACCATCTTAGCAGGTGTTTGATAGCACCGTGGCAGAGCTGACAAATCAGCTGTCAATTATTCGATAATTCTCTCTTTTTAATAATTATATTTGAATGTTTCACACTATCCATTACTTTTTATACAATAAACCAGTATTAATTATATAGCTTTTTAATGTTATATTACTTTGCTTCATATTTTCGCCACCACTGAATGATCAGTTATTAAAAAAAATACAGAAATCATTTGACTACAGACATGAACATATTGTGAAAGATATTTTACCAAAGCTCGTCTCCAGTGCCGAGTATTGACGAGCTCCTATATCACAATCTTTCAGATTTCTTCTTCTGGAATGATTATAAGAGACATCCTCCACCAACGTGCACTCTTGCTGCCCCTGCTGTGTTTCATATGTATTTCTGCTCGCTATCACTGGAGATGATGCATACTGCAACTGCCCCGCAAACGCACCTTCATAAACTTACTACATTGTATAACTCATTCTGCCACTTTGTGCTACAATGTAACTACATGACCCACCATTGTGATACAGTAAGCTAAAAGAGCTAAACTGGCCATCACTGGAATCTAGACGGACTCTTCACCTCTTCACCTTCATCTCTATTAATATATCTCAATACAGAATGCCCCTGTAAACACGTAACATAGTGACTATATTTCCTACATATTTATTTTCTGTGTTAATCTGTATATTTGTCTTTTGTTTCTAATATCTTGCATTGTATTACTTTGTATTTCTGTACCTACTGTAAAAATTCGATGTTCTTGAACCCAGGACATCCTTGAAAAAGAGAGAGAAATCTCAATGTTTCCTTCCTGGTAAAATACTTTATAAGTAAATACTCTGTTTTTTTATCTAGACTGTATGTTCCCACACGACACGAATAGGGTCCTCCATCTCTCCTGTATCTGTTTGTCTAATGACCTGTCTTTCGTATATATTGCACCTCTATTTTTATTTCTTTCTTATATGTACTGCTCTGAGGAATGTGTTGTCACTTTATAAATAAAGTAAATTAATAATAATAATACAAATTTCCCGAGTTTTCTATTTTTTCTGTTTTTAAGGCTAGGGTCAGACGAAAGCATTTTTCCCTGCGAACGTGAAAAAGTGCGTCCGAACGAATTGACGTATTTTTTCAAGGAATGCGCAAAAACGGTCAGACGACGCGCATTTTCGGGCGTGATTTTGTACGGATCGTCAATAAAACTCTTTTTGCGTCTGGACGTTATGTAGGCTGGACATTATCAGTGTCTGACATCTCCTAATCACGCACACACGCCGCTATGCCGCAGCTGCGCACTCAGTACGTCAGTACTAGCGGTTCAGCGTTCTCAGAAAAATGTGCGTTCAAATTCCACTTGCGTTGCACGGCCGGACTTTTGTGCAGCTGTACATCGTATATTGTCCGTCATTGCCCGTCATCTGCTGCTAGTGCGGCCGTAATTATGTGCGCCAGAACGCACGTTAAAAGTGTGCTGGTCTGACCCCAGCCTTAACCTACCTTATCTGCCTGTTAAAAAAAACCTGGATAATCAAGTTTATTTTCCATTATTCAAAAACCCTTGTCAGAATCAATGGCAAATGTCTGAAC
This sequence comes from Leptobrachium leishanense, assembly GCA_009667805.1. Lineage (NCBI taxonomy): Eukaryota > Metazoa > Chordata > Amphibia > Anura > Megophryidae > Leptobrachium > Leptobrachium leishanense. The sequence continues at coordinate 399,292,031 of CM019064.1, read as the reverse complement.
ATTGGAGCCTGGTATCTGTAGAGCGCTTATTGAGATGAGAGGAGCAACATGCGGGACTACGTGCGTTCAGGTCATGCCATATAGGGGTTATTCAAAGAGCATCGAATTGGCCACGAAATTAGTTGAATTTTCCCATACGGTGCAATTTCGCGGCCATTCGACTATTCAAAAAGCTGGCAGTTTGCCAAATGTCAGCGAATTGCCAGCAAAATATTGTGCTCTTTGGCGGCAGTGAACTCCCCATAGAGAAGTAATGGATAATTTATTCAGAGAACGCCGAACAGCATCGAAATGTCAGTGAAATGCCTTGATTTTCGGTGGTTTCATTCAACAGGTATAAACGGGTTAATCCCATAGGTTTCAATGTAAAAAAAAATCCCCATTTTTCTTAAATATTTATTCAACCGTTTATTCTTTTCTTTTGCAGCAAAAAGACAATTTTTTGGATTTTTTTGCCATTTTCAGGATTTTCTTAGTGAAATTTTCCCCCCGATTTTTTTTAAAATGGCGTTTTTATTATTATTCATATGACCTTATATATTATTCTCAAGCATTTTCATGCAATATTTTTTTCAAAAAACTCCTTTCAAAAGTTGCGTTGTTTCATTTATTTTTTTTACCCTTGTTCGGCGGCTTGTCAGCTTTTTCCAGCGGTCTGTTCGGCGGGATGTCTATATTTTTCAGATCGATCCTGTGGTTTTGCTACGGTTTTTCGATTCGTTCAGTGGGTCGATTCGCAGCACTTCGGGGACCCTGTGGTGAATGCTGAATTCACAGCACGGTCGGGAAATCGAAATCGCCGAAGTGTAGCGAACAGGAGAGCACCAAAATGTTGGTGACATTTCGGTGCTCTCTGAATAACCCTGTACGTGTGTATCACAAACACAACTAAAGTTTAAAAGCCAGGGCTGCCATCTGACTAAAAATCCTTACATATAAATATTAATATGTGGACTAATGCCAGCTCAGCTGCGTCTAGGTTTTTATTTAGGCAATAGTTTTCTTCTGGGAATAAATACCTATATACGTCACGGGTGCATTTCATTGGTAGTGGGATGAAATAGATAGACAGGGTTATCCAAAGAGATTCGAAAAGTCACCGCACGTTCGGTGACTTTTCGTTCTCTTCAATTCGGTTCCTTTTGCGATCCCATTTCGGTGACCCTGCGGTGTATTCAGCAAACAGCACAGGGCCGCCGAATTGCAGGGAAAAGCTGCCGCAAACCCGACGAAAACTAACCGAATGCATGCTGAAAACAAGCAAAAACATCTGGATTAACCTTCGAAAAGCCTGAACAGGAGCCGAACAGGAGCCGAATCACACAGAGCCGAAGCAGCTGTGACGTAGAGGAGGCAGTGAATAAATTAGCAAAACCATTTGTATAAATCTGAGAAAATGAAACGCTGTTTGCAAAGAAACTACTGAGCGAAAATGTCTGAAATTTTCACAGGAGGTCCAGGGAATGATCATAAAGAGGGCTGTTACAAAAAAAATAAGTAAACTGAAAAAAAAATCAAAAAAAAAATCGGACTATTAAAAAAAAAAAAAAAAATCTGAAAAATGCTTAAAGTATCCTAAAAAATCTATAAATAAAGAGACTTTTTGCTGCAGAATTTTATAATGAACGGTTTATTAGATATTGAATTAAAACGGGAATATTTTTAACATTGAAGCCTATGGGATTCTCCTGAATAAATTTGCCGAATTAAACCACCGAATGGCAGGGCATTAGGGGAACCTTTCACTGCTGGTTTGTGTTCTCTGAATAGCCGAAGCAGTGCTTTTTCATGGGGATTTCACTGCCCTCGAACAGGCACCGAACAGGCACCGTATGTGCAGGCAATTCGCCAGGATTTGGCTATTGCCTGCTCTCTGGATAGCCGAATGGTCAGGAAAGGCAACCGAACACTGATTTTCAGCGTTCGGTTACCTTTCACAAGCAATTCGGATCTCTTTGAATAACCCTGAGAGTGTAATTTTATGGAACATTAATTCAATCAGTATATTTAATTTGCACGAACTCGAACCTATCACATCAGAGGACGCTTCACACGCACCTGGCAGCTCACTTGCACGTGACATGAAAAGGGTATAAGGATGCCAATCTAATTAGAATGACCCAGATTTATCTATTTCCATCCGTGTTATAATTTACATAAAAGAGCTTTTTGTCACTATTTGGAAACCACCAACGTGACACAGACAGGTCTGCTCAACCGTCACAGTAAATAAGACACGGATATAAAACGGTTAATATGGTGTTGGAGAGTTATTAAGGATATATATAATTATAACACTTATTAGAGTTGTAGTGGTGGGCAAATAATGAGATAAAAAGCATCCACGCTGGCGTGGCTTGCGCGCTGAAAGTAATAGCCGCCTGACTCCGGAGCTCCGCCGAGATCGCCCGCTCTGCTCCTTCCGCACCCCATCCGCCACGAGATGGGCAAACCCCGCAAGCCGCCGACCACTCCTGGCCCCTCAGAGCCCACCGGGGACCCGCAAAACTGCTCCATTAGGCAGTTTCTGACGCCGATCCCGGACTCTGTCTTGGCGCCATCGTGAGACAAAATGGCAGCGACCCTCGCCTCTTCGGCCCCCAGCTCCCCCACGCATGCTGCAGACACCTGGGCCATGCCGCCGGAGCTCCACCATCTCCTCAGCTCCTTGCCCACCAAAACGGATTTGGCGGCCTCCACATCTAGCCTCCAGGAATCCCTGCTGACGGAGATCAGAGGCCTCAGGAAGGAACTTGGCGGCCTGCAAACCCGGGTTCAGCACGTGGAAACAGCACAGGCCCGCCACACTGAAATCACAACATCCCACACCAATGCCCTGCAGTCTCACCATCACATCTTACAGACTATGACACGCCACTTGGAAGACCTAGAAAACAGAAGACGCAGGAACAACATTCGGGTAAGAGGCCTCCCTGAACTGGAACAATCCCCATCTGACCTGAAACGCACCCTACTCCGTTTATTTAACGGCCTACTACAACGAGACTCTGACACTGACATCGAATTTGAAAGACTTCACAGAGCTCTGCGCCCTAAAGGCCCTCCTGAGGCCCCGCCACGAGACGTGGTTTGCTGTCTTCTGCGACATCCCCTCAAAGAGGACATTATGGAGGCAGCCAGAGCATCTCGCACTGTACTGTTTGAAGACGCCAGTATCTCCTTATATCAGGATTTATCACCAGCGACCTTACAATCCAGGCGCCTTTTACGTCCCCTCACCGCGGCCTTGCAGGAACGGCGCATTGTATACAAGTGGCTCTTCCCATTCGGACTACAGGTCCGCACTGAAAACGGTCCAGTTATTTTGCGATCAGAACTTGACCTCCCGGTATTGCTGGAAGCCCTTTCATTGCCTAAAGACACCATACTTGCGTGGCCGGACCTGACGAGCATGTACGCCCCCTCATTTGGTGCGCCACCGCGATCTCAGAGGCCTCGCCGCCGCCGCTACTCCTCAACGCGGAATACTACACCCCATGATCCTCAAGATGGATGACCTACATCTGGCAACTACCCCTACAATTTCTGAGCACAAGTAGAGGATGCCATCCCTAATAGCTCAAGAGACTGGAGATCCTGCGGCTAACGACACCAGTGGCTAGATCCAGAACTGGAGACCCCCGCACTTTTCAAGACTGCTGCTTGTACCATCTCACGATGACCAGCGATTCACAGCACATCTGACTTGATTCTGACATATGCCGCTCGCTGAGGTACAAGGAAAGACACTCGTCTGAACAACGCTCTCGAGATAAGTAAGTCTCCCTGACGATTACATTGCATGTCTCCCCCGTTTTTCTTTTTCTGGACTCTGGCCCGATTAACACCGAATGGACTGCGTGAGTACTGGACACGGCCTGCACACGCATCTCCCACGATGCAGACTCCTACCCAGGAGGAGACCAGTACAGCGCTACATGCTGGGGTCGGCGGCACGCTAATACGAAATGTAGAGCGGGCCTCTAGGCCCGAGTTTTTTCTTTCTTCTGGTTTACAGTTAACTGTTTAGATAATTATTACGTTGATTGCATACGTCTGCATTTCCTATTTTGTAAACACGTTGCCCTCGGTTGTCGCTTGCTCCTGCCCCCGAGAACGTGCCTTTGTACAGAATAGTGCGACACGCACTTACCCCCGCATATTGCGGTTGTGCATTGTCTCACTTAGGCACACACTCTTCACCCTCCCTGAAACCCCCCCTCTTTTTTCTCTTGTACGTCTACCCCCTTCCCTAGTTGGTATCATGGCCACGGCACCTAGACCCATTAAAATCACCTCGATCAATGCCAAAGGACTGAACATCCCGGAGAAGAGGCATACGGCCCTCCGGGACTTCAGATCCACACACGCAGATGTGGTGCTCTTGCAAGAAACACATTTTGAAGTGGGTAAGGCTCCACGAATGCGCGATCTAAAATACCCAGTCGGCTTTTTTAGTAATTCCACTGCTGGCAAAGTATGCGGCACGGCCGTTCTCCTCTCCAGGGACTTCCCCCTCACCGTCACAGGCACGGAACTGGATCAGGACGGCCGATACACTTTTGTAAAGGGGTCCCTAGGGGACAATTTTATACCTTCGCCTCCATTTACTTGCCGAACAGAAAACAACACAAGGTATTATGCTCTATGCTGCGTATTCTTGCTGATTTTCAGGAAGGAATCGTACTTATTGGAGGAGATATTAACCTCCCATTGGATGCACGCTTAGACACATCACGGGGTATAACGAGCGTTCCACACTCCGTACTGCGACAAACTCACTCGGCACTCGACTAACACCGCCTAATCGATTGTTGGCGTGCCACACATCCCACCACACGAGACTACACCTTTTACAGCCCCCCGCACCAGTCCTATTCGAGGCTGGACTGTATGTTCCTACCATTTGGACACCTCCACCTCCTCGAATCGGTAGATATAGGCCCGATGACGTGGTCAGATCATCACCCGGTACTACTCACACTTAACTCCCCTTTAGTACGTCCTAAAGACAGAAATTGGCGCCTAAATGAAACTTTACTGAACGACCCCATGATCAGACAGGGCACCCTCCTGGCTCTCCAGCAATATTTCACTGAAAACTCCACCCCTGACACCTCACCTCTAATCATATGGGAAGCGCATAAGGCAGTGATCCGAGGTTACCTGATGCAGCAAGGCTCAATTAAAAAAAAACAACACACCCTTCAAAGAGACACACTTATTCAACGCATTCACGCACTGGAGAGATCCCATAAACTCTATGTGGATGACACAGTCTACGCAGAGCTTTTGGAGCTTCGCTCCGAACTGAACGCACTTTTAAACAAGACTGCCCACAAAGCCTTCCTCACTATTCGCTGGACCTTTCACGAGCATGGTAACAAATGTGGACGGCTACTAGCGCGCGCACTCAGAACCCACAGAGAGTTATACATCTCCAGATTACGCACCCCACAGGGTACACACGTCACGCTACCGCAAGACATGCTATCCCTTTTCCACGACCACTTCACGGACCTGTACAACCTTTCTACAGACCAGCAACCATCCTCCGCAGCTCACATGCATAAATTCGTGGAGACGCACACTCACACTAAGCTAACACCACTCATGCAAGAGGCACTAGATTCCCCTTTAACGGACGAAGAATTACACACAGCAATCAAATTGACCCCTACCGGCAAGACGCCAGGCCCAGACGGTTTGTCCCTCCGATATTATAAAACATTCCTACCCACCTTGACTCCCGCGTGGTTGCAAGCCTTTAATACGCTCGCGCAGCGCCCCCATGCCTTACCCCCTCAAACCCTCTCTGCCACCGTCACATTAATACCCAAACCTAACAAAGATCATGACTTATGCGCTAACTACCATCCCATATCACTCCTGAACCAAGACTTAAAATTATTTGCCAAAGCCCTGGCATTACGGATGGCTCGCTACATCCCCAGACTGGTACACCCGGACCAAACTGGATTTATACCAGGGAGAGAGGCCAAGGACAACACAGTCAGAACCCTGAACCTCATACATGTTGCCGCTGAATCCCGTTCAGTCCCTTCCCTTCTACTGTCGACTGATGCCGAGAAGGCGTTTGACAGAGTCAGTTGGCACTATCTGTTTTGCAGATGGGATTCGGCTCCAGCATGCTGGCATGGATTGGCTCCCTTTACGCTAACCCGACTGCACGCATTAACTTAAATGGCACGCTCACCCCTCCCTTCCACATCCGAAATGGCACCAGACAGGGATGCCCTCTTTCACCTTTACTTTTCGCGCTCTCACTTGAACCCTTTTTGCAGGCAGTTCGAACAGACCCCTCGATCCACGGCTTCGAGGTTGCAGATCACCGACATAAAGTGGCAGCATATGCCGACGATTTGTTGTTTTTCATATGCCAACCGCTAATCTCCCTCCCCGCCCTCACTTCTCTACTACGAGAATTTGGTACCATTAGCAACTACAAGATTAAAATGGCGAAGTCGGAAATATTGGGCCTCACCATCCCCCCCCGCTTCGCACCCAACTGCAAACCTCTTTCCCCTTTCAATGGTGCAAGTCATCTCTTAAACATCTGGGCATTTCCCTCACAGCCGACACATCAGACCTCTATTCAGCAAACTACCTCCCACTACTACACACCATAACGACAGACCTCACCAAATGGGCACTGCCCCATGTCACGTGGTTCGGACGCATTAACGTCCTAAAAATGAACATACTCCCTCGACTTCTGTACTTGTTTCAGACCTTGCCAATAGCTGTACCAAACTTATTTTTTCGATCCTTACAAACTAGGTTCACCTCCTTTGTCTGGAATAAACGACAACCACGGTTACGCTTTGCGCTCCTAACCACAGCAAAATCTGCAGGCGGTCTAGCGTTGCCACATGTTCGCCGCTATTACCAAGCCGCGCACTTATTGCGCATACTTGAATGGACATCAGGTCATGAAAACAAACTATGGATCCCCCTAGAACGAAAACTGGCGGACAGCTCACTGGCCTCTCTGCCCTGGCTATCCGGCACAAACGCTACCTACCGAGTCGCACCTCACCCAACCATCTCAGCCACTCTGCGTGTCTGGAAGTCGCTCCAACACACCACACCCATTGCTCCATGGCCGTCACCCCTCCTACCTCTCTGCTATTTACCTGCATTCTCCCGGAGATTAATTCAACCAGATCAAGCACACATCCCACACTCTCTACTTGCAACCAATCTCATAGATGGCGATACCTTTAAGTCCCCAGAAGACATCCCACTACCACTACCGCATTCATTCCTGACAATTTTCCACCATCATAGACTCACGTCTTACATACGCTCTTTAGCCCCCCTATCTCAGTTCACCCGTCCCCTGACTCAATTTGAAATTCTGGCTCAAAGACCACACCCACCATCTCAAGGTATATCGGTCCTATATGGCTTACTACAAAACCTCACAAACCCTATCCCATCCTACCGAGCCAAATGGGAAGAGGACCTCCACATGTCCTTCACTGATGAGGAGTGGAATCAAATCTCCCTCCTCACCACCTCTTGCTCCACTGCCTCCAAATCCCAAGAAACAGCCTACAAGCTCCTATCTCGGTGGTATCGCCCACCTAAAACTCTGGCAATCTTTGACCCTAACAGTAATGGATCATGCTGGAAATGCAAGTCGCCACAAGCTGATTTGTAACACATGTGGTGGTCCTGTCCCCAAATTCAACCATACTGGCGAGCTGTCCACGACACCATCTGCAAAGTCTCGTCACCTCCGCCGGACTTTACACCAGCAGCTATGTTACTGCTGCACACCACTGCTGAGCCTTCGGATTACAGACGCACACTCGAAATACGACTTCTGAACGCGGCTAAGGCTGTGCTGCCCAGACACTGGAAATCCCCTAATGTACCGACTATACGAGAATGGCTTCAAGAAGTACATAACATTCAGGACATTGAAGAGTTAATACACAGTGCATCAGGCACAAGTGCAACCCACCTACGCAGATGGTTTTACTGGTCAGAGGCCCGCCCTCGCACATAACTGCCATACCTTACGCTATAACTACCTGCTCCCCGAAAGTCACCCACCTTCTTGCACCAACTACACCCCCCCCCATTGTTCGTTTAAACATGTTACCCCTATTTTACACCCGCCCTATCACCACACCAGCTTTACTGACCTTAAGTTGTTTTGTAGATAACTGTATATTGAAGCGATATTCAATCGGTATGACGAGTCGACACATAAAAGTTTTGAGATATGTTTATTATAACTTGCCGCGTATCTATGTATAGATACTGATATTGCTTTTTTCTTGCACAAGAAATTGTTACAACGTTATTTCTGCTCTGTATGCAATTTATATCTCAATAAAAATTTATTACAATAAAAAAAAAAAAAGCATCCACGCTATAATTAATAAAGTTTATTATTGCAGAAGCCATTTGCACATCACAGCAATTCAAAGAACTGCTTCACAGAGCTTGTGTGCTACATTCCCCATATGCAGCAAGGAACTCTGGGTAAGACATGCAAATGACATCTGTCTCACTTTTTTGCATCCTGGGTCTGTTTTTACACACAACCCTTCAATCAATGCCATGCCATACTAGATGGCTTTTTTTTAGCAGAGATAAGGTTTATGCGACTGGTCAAAGCCACTTCTGGACAGCGATGTTTCAGGTTTTTTGGACCCTCATCAGCAGAAGCTAGGCATGACCAGTTACAGTTGGATGCTTGGACCCGTAGGGCAAATCAAACACATAACACATGTAATTGTGGCTAAAGTCTCTATTTAGATCTCATTTTTAAAAGTTACATAACTTTGATAAAAAAAAGTCAAGTTGGCCCGAAATTTTAAAGTTTTGTAGTCTTTACAAAATTCCAAGTAAATTGTTCACAGTAGATTTCAGATGTATAATCTTGGTTTACTATGATGCCACCTTGTGGTGGCTGTAGTGAACGACACGTCAATATAGTCAAGTTTTAAAATTGTTTCTTAACATAAGGGTGCTAGCAGAAAAAAGTTGTATTTGTCCAAAAAAAATGCTTACTGGCTCCAGTTTTTAGGTCAAGCTTAGTTCAAAACTAGTGTCATTTTTAGGATTTGGGTTACCAAAGGGGTTATTCAGAGCGCACCGAAATATCAACGTCATTTTGGTGCTCTCCCGTTCGCCGCACTTTGGTGGATAATTCGCTGACCCTGTGGTGAATTTGGCATTCACCGCAGGGTCGCCAAAGTGCGGTGAATCAACTCGCTGAACCATTGAACGAATCAAAAAACTACTGAATTGATCCGACTAAACGCAGAAAAACCGCCGAATCGATCTGAAAAGCTGCCAAACGCATCCTTAAACCGCCGAACATCGCCAAATGCATCCAACAATCCACTGAACAGACTGACCAATCGATACGAAGACCAGCCGCCGAACAGGGCTAAAAAAAAAGCATCGCAACTTTTAAAAGGCTTTTTTTAAAAAAAAACTACTACATGAAAATGGCTGGAAATAATATATGAGGTCCTATGAATAAAATTAGAAAGGTCTGTTACAGGAAAAAAAACGCCATTTTATAAAAATCTGGGGAAAAAAATCACCAAAAAAATCCGAAAAAAATGCCTAAAAAATTCTAAATAAAATAAATTAAGAGACTTTTTGCTGCAAATGAAAAGAATAAATAGTTGAATAAATATTTAATGAAAACTGGGATTCTTTTTTACATTGAAACCTATGGGATTCGCCTGCTTAAACCCGTTGAATGAAACCACCAAAAAAACCAGGACTGTTCAGTGTTCTCTGAATAGATTAACCATTGCTTCTCCATGGGGAATTCACTGTCGCCATATTACGCTAACCCTAAAACTAACCAAGAGATTCTGCACTATCTTTGCTTCAATTCAGTACAGATTTTTCTCCTTTTTCATTTAGCGCTCACAAGTGTGTTTTTGTTTTGTATCAAATACATTTTGTTTCCTAATATCATAATGTAAGGACTCATTTTCAAGCATTTGAACTGTTAATTTAGAGTAATCAGCTGCATTGTTGATCGGAATAAGCGGCTCAGCCATTAAGTGGTTATATATATGAGCTCAAGCCATTAGCTTAACGACAAGATTGGAAGAGGGTCCTTGGAAATAACGGAACCAAAATTTCTTGCCCCTACATTAAAGTGGGTTTAAGACAGTTTTCGGAATTTCACTCTTTGATGAAAGACAGTGGCGTTACTAGGGTTGGTGTCACCCGGTGCGGTAACTTATGGTGTCACCCCCCCCCGAGTTTTACGGATTTTTTTTAACTACTTTTACTCCTAAATCAGTACTCCCATATAACACTGAATGTTCATACACACAGCGCACATTACTGTGAGGTTTATTGCTGTGGAGCTCTCTCATATGCTCACACAAATTTTTGCCAACTGCCAGCAAGTACGGTGTCTGGTCGAAGGCAGTGAAAGCACACATGGATATATATTGCCCCCAGCAGCTCACCCATGGATCTATATTGCCCCCAGCTCACATATGGATATATTGCCCCAGTTCACAATTATATCTTGCCCCCAGCAGCTCACCCATGGATATATATTGCCCCCAGCAGCTCACCCATGGATATATATTGCCCCCAGCTCAAATATGGATATATTGCACCAGTTCACAATTATATATTGCCCCCAGCAGCTCACCCATGGATATATATTGCCCCAGCTCACATATGGATATATTGCGCCTCAGCTCACATATGGATATATTTCCCCAGACCAGCTCACACATGGATATATTGAAAGGAAAGGGTTGGGTTTACCTAGTGGCGCAGTAATTTAGTAGTTGAATTGGAACTCAGATGTAAGGGCTGAGTGTGTATCATATGTACAAGGTACAAAAAACCAGAGGTTACAAAGTATTGATACAATTACCTTGATGTAAAAACCAAGGTTATAATAACAGTGCAATACAATAGTGCAATATATAAAGTGCAAATGCAACAGTACATAAGGAGAACAAAGTGTCAAGGCTACTAATGAAGGTCCAGACACAAATTATTTGTCAGTAAGGACGTATGTACAGGGTACAAAAAGCCAGAGGTTACACAATGTTTATACAATGACTTTGAGTTGGAAACCATTGTATAATAGAATACCATTGTATAAACATTGTGTAACCTCTGGCTTTTTGTACCCTGTACATACGTCCCTTACTGACAAATAATTTGTGTCTGGACCTTCATTAGTAGCCTTGACACTTTGTTCTCCTTATGTACTGTTGCATTTGCACTTTATTATATTGCACTATTGTATTGCACTGTTATTATAACCTTGGTTTTTACATCAAGGTAATTGTATCAATACTTTGTAACCTCTGGTTTTTTGTACCTTGTACATATGATACACACTCAGCCCTTACATCTGAGTTCCAATTCAACTACTAAATTACTGCGCCACTAGGTAAACCCAACCCTTTCCTTTCAATCTTACTACACAACTTTTCGAGAGCCTGTGTAACACCGTAGTTGGCTGCAACCCTTTAAAATACTTCACACCTCTAAATACGAGCGCCTCCACCAAACCCCTACACATCCCATGGATATATTGCCCCGACCAGCTCACACATGGATATATTGCCCCAGACCAGCTCACACATGGATATTGCCCCAGCTCTCATGGATATGCCCCCAGCACACATGGATACTGCCCCCAGCTCTCATGGATATGCCCCAGATCTCATGGACATGCCCCAGCAGCTCTCATGGATATGCCCCAGCAGCTCTCATGGATACGCCCCAGCAGCTCTCATGGATATTGTCTCCAGCTCATGGATATGCCCCAGCAGCTCTCATGGATATGCCCCAGCAGCTCTCATGGATATTGCCCCAGCTCCTCTCATGAATATTGCCCCAGCTCCTCTCATGGATATTGCCCCAGCTCCTCTCATGGATATTGCCCCAGCTCCTCTCATGAATATTGCCCCAGCTCCTCTCATGGATATTGCCCCAGCTCCTCTCATGGCTATGCCCCCAGCTCCTCACATGGATATGCCCCAGCTCCTCTCATGGATATACTGCCCCAGCTCCTCTCATGGATTTTGCCCCAGCTCCACTCATGGATATACTGCCCCAGCTCCTCTCATGGATTTTGCCCCAGCTCCTCTCATGGATATACTGTCCCAGCTGCTCTCATGGATAATGCCCCAGCTCGTTTCATGGATATACTGTCCCAGCTCCTCTCATTGATATTGCCCCAGCTCATGGATATGCCCCAGCTCATGGATATACTGCCCCAGCTCATGGATACACTGCCCAGCTCATGGATAATGCCCCCAGCTCATGGATATGCCCCAGCTCATGGATAATGCCCCAGCTCATGGATATTGCCCCCAGCTCATGGATAATGCCCCAGCTCATGGATAATGCCCTAGCACATGGATAATGCCCCAGCTCATGGATAATGTCCCAGCTCATGGATATTGCCCCCAGCTCATGGAAATTGCCCCCAGCTCATGGATAATGCCCCAGCTCATGGATAATGCCCTAGCACATGGATAATGCCCCCAGCTCATGGATATGCCCCAGCAGCTCATGGATAATGCCCCAGCAGCTCATGGATATTGCCCCAGCTCATGGATATGCCCCAGCAGCTCATGGATAATTCCCCAGCTCAAGGATATGACCCAGCTCATGGATATACTGCCCCAGCTCATGGATATGCCCAGCTCATGGATATACTGCCCCAGCTCATGGATAATGCCCCAGCTCATGGATAATGCCCCAGCAGCTCATGGATAATGCCCCAGCTCATGGATATGCCCCAGCTCATGGATAATGCCCCAGCTCATGGATATTGCCCCCAGCTCATGGATAATGCCCCAGCTCACCTCCTGCACCACGTGTTCTGCTCCCTCTGAGCATCCGGCGGCATGGAGCTTGGGCGCTCGCCTGGGGGAGCCACGTGACCAGCCGCGATCTCGTTAGGACTCGGCTGGTGACGTGTTTCCCCCAGCGAGTGCCAAAGCTGCATAGCTGAAGAGGCCACACTTTTACTGGCGAAACGCGTCCTGGACCCCCCCCCACCAGATTTTTTTACTGAGTTGTTAAACTTATTTTATTTTATTATGCTGTTATTTTATTTGATTTAGTTCATTAAAAAAACCCTTTTTCCAATACCCTGCATCCTGATTCCTTTGGAAGCCCGGCTTATTTCTCCACCAGGCAGGATCCAGCTACAACACCCGCAAGGACTCCAGCCCGACTGAGGCAGTAAGGAACCCGAGGCAAGGAACCAAACGGCAGCAGGAAAGAAGGGAATCTGGCCGCCTTTACAGGCTAGAAGGGCATTACCGAGTGAGCGTGGTTATTATACCGGCTCAGGACCATGTGAGTGTACCACGTTTTATATATACATCATATTATCCCAACTATAAAACACCATCCGGTGTCCCCTTTTTTCCTAAAGGTCCCGCTCAAGCAGAAGAAAGAAGAGAGCCAAATCTCCCCCCCTTCTTTCCAATTCATGTATCCTATTTGGATACCACCTTTTGACCACAAGGTGGCAACAGAGGACCAGGAACGATTATAGATTTTTCCTGTTTTTATTTTCTTTGCCACATCCTTTCCATGTGTTTCGCACCGAACGAAGTGTGAAAACGACTACGTACCCATCGATTCCAATTTACCAAGTGTACACATACTGTATGATTTTAACACATGTTCTATAAATTGCATTTATTCAGAACTATTCGTGTCATACTAATTGCATTCACTCTGAACAAGGAGCCTCAGGACACTCACATTACTTCATAAGTGCAACATATAACACCCCATGTGTCATCCCTAGCTAGTGTATATAAAAACACTCTAGCACACATATTCCAATTTCCCCAGACAGGGAAAACGTAAAGTGCAGCGCCCATCCAGGATCACCCCACCTTCTATGCATAGCTTCGGACGCTCGCAGGAAGCGAACACGCGGCGCAGGGTGAGATACCTGCCCTTAGGGTGACGGTGTCACCCTAAGGGCGGGTGTCACCTGGTGCGGGCTGCACCCCCCACCCCCACGTTACGACGCCCCTGATGAAAGATGCTAATGCAGTTGATTTGGACTGGTACACTATATTGCCAAAAGTATTCGCTCACCCATCCAAATAATCAGAATCAGGTGTTCCAATCACTTCCATGGCCACAGGTATATAAAATCAAGCAACTAGGCATGCAGACTGTTTTTACAAGCATTTGTGAAAGAATGGGTCGCTCTCAGGAGCTCAGTGAATTTCAGCGTGGAACTGTTATAAGATGCCACCTGTGCAACAAATCCAGTCGTGAAATTTCCTCACTCCTAAATATTCCACAGTCAACTGTCAGCTGTATTATAAGAACGTGGAAGTGTTTGGGAATGACAGCAACTCAGCCACAAAGTGGTAGGCCACGTAAACTGACGGAGCGGGGTCAGCAGATGCTGAGGCGCATAGTGCGAAGAGGTCGCCAACTTTCTGCAGAGTCAATCGCTACAGACCTCCAAACTTCATGTGGCCTTCAGATTAGCTCAAGAACAGTGCGCAGAGAGCTTCATGGAATGGGTTTCCATGGCCGAGCAGCTGCATCCAAGCCATACATCACCAAGTGCAATGCAAAGCGTCGGATGCAGTGGTGTAAAGCACGCCGCCACTGGACTCTAGAGCAGTGGAGACGCGTTATCTGGAGTGATGAACCGCGCTTCTCCATCTGGCAATCTGATGGACGAGTCTGGGTTTGGCGGTTGCCAGGAGAACGGTACTTGACTGACTGCATTGTGCCAAGTGTAAACTTTGGAGGGGGGATTATGGTGTGGGGTTGTTTTTCAGGAGCTGGGTTTGGCCCCTTAGTTCCAGTGAAAGGAACTCTGAATGCCTCAGCATACCAAGACATTTTGGACAATTCCATGCTCCCAACTTTGTGGGAACAGTTTATAGCTGGCCCCTTCCTCTTCCAACATGACTGTGCACCAGTGCACAAAGCAAGGTCCATAAAGACATGGATGACAGAGTCTGGTGTGGATGAACTTGACTGGCCTGCACAGAGTCCTGACCTCAACCTGATAGAACACCTTTGGGATGAATTAGAGCAGAGGCTGAGAGCCAGGCCTTCTTGTCCAACATCAGTGCGTGACCTCACAAATGCGCTTCTGGAAGAATGGTCAAAATTTCCCATAAACACACTCCTAAACCTTGTGGACAGCCTTCCCAGAAGAGTTGAAGCTGTTATAGCTGCAAAAGGTGGACCGACGTCATATTGAACCCTACGGATTAAGAATGGGATGTCACTTAAGGTCATATGCGAGTCAAGGCAGGTGAGTGAATACTTTTGGCAATATAGTGTATCTATGTAAGTGTACCAGAAGTGTAGCAAATGGTTTAGATTCCCAGTAGCAGCTTGGTAAATAACAAAATAAAAATCAATTAAAGTAAGGATTGAATTACCTGTAGCTGCTCATCGGTGCTCTTCCGTAACGCTTCTTCAAACCTCTTTGCCCTTTCCTTTAGTGAATGGTTCTGGAATGTCAAAGTATCAACCTGGTCCTGTAAAAAAAGTCAGTGTTAGAAGAGGAAAGAGTCATGTGACTTGCGGCTAGCACAAGTAAATAACCCCAAAACATTTCATAATAAAAGGTACCTATCAGCACAGCGAGAGAGAAAAAAATACACCCTACAAAATGTCATGCCATTTCTAAATATCTGTTCTGTAACAACATCAGGAAGGCCAACACAATGCCTATTTTCCTACTATATCTGCTACCCTACTTGTGCTACTGCAGGGACGAGGCAAAGCTTTCTTGATTTAGAATTAGAATACCGGCTCGTTATTGGGTTTCTCCAATACCTCGAAGCCCTCCCCTCTCACCACCCCTTCCTTTTCTCCCATCTTTCACCACTTGTTCTTAAACAGTGAATTAGGCTCGTGTCAGACGAGCGCACCTGGCGTGACCGTGCACCCGCACTTACCGGCGGTCGTCGCAGCCACGTGATGCAGCAACGAGCGCCAGTCACACGTTTGTGTGCGCGCACGAACTGCGCGCACAGCAAGCGTCCGTCTAGGGAATGAATCCTTTGATGCGCTAGAAAGCACATCAACGGAGCTGCAAAGCACGATCCTCCATAGGAGGATCGCGATTTGCACAGCTGAGGGCAGTCAGCGGCAGCGGAGAGTGGAAGGAACGTCCACTCTCACGGATGTTCCTTTCACTCTGCAGTGCTCTCGTCTGACACACGCTTAAACTGGGTTCACAACTAAGCGTTTTTCATATGCACGTAATACGCGCATTTTTTTACGCGCATATAGCGAAAACGTGAAAAACTCGCGAACGGGCATTGCAGGGAGTTCACGCTGCAGTCTATGGCTGCAAACGTGCGGCAATATGCCCCAAAGAAGCTCCTGTACTTCTTTGGGCATAGGATGTTTTACAGCGTGTTCCTACGTGCTGTAAAACGCCCAGGTGTGAACTGGCCCCATAGGAAATCAGGGGATTTCCGTGTTTAGGCGTTTTGCAGCACAGAGGAACGCGCTGTAAAACGCCCAGGTATGAACGGGGCCTACTTAGACTGTACTTACCAACTATTTACTACCTACCCTTTCGATGTCTAGTTTCCTTTCTACGCCGAATGTGCTACATCCTGTATTTCTTCTGTGTAATGATAAATTGTGAATAAATAATAAAAAAAATAATAAATTAAATAAAAGATCTGCCAGTAACCTGACTTTGTGTGCGCTTATTTAATAGACAGGACGCCTGTACATCCCACATTCCCAATCTCACCTCCTTTAATCAAACACCTAACTCCAAAAAGCTTTTGGAGGAGAGGATGTTAATAAATTGGCATCTGGGTTTTCCGGCCAGCACTGTCACTATTACTCAGTGTCTTCAATACAAATGTTTGTGTTGTTCGGTTGGTTTGCTTGTTTGTCTATCACAGATTTAGATGAAGATCAGACCAGGTTTCATCCAAAATGAGTATGAACTTGCGCATCTTTCTGCTGATGTGGATGGGCCATAGAGGAAATACAGTCAGGTACAGAAATATTGGGACATCGACACAATTCTAACATCTTTGGCTCTATACACCACCACAATGGAGTTGGAATGAAACAAACACAATGTGCTTTAACTGCAGACTGTCAGCTTTAATTTGAGGGTAAGTACATCCAACTCAGGTGAACGGTGTAGGACTTACAGCAGTTTGCAGATGTGCCTCCCACTTGTTAAGGGACCAAAGGTAATGGGACAATTGGCTTCTCAGCTGTTCCATGGCCAGGTGTGTGATATTCCCTCATTACCCCAATTACAATGTGCAGATAAAAGGCCTAGAGTTAATTTCAAGTGTGCTATTTGCATTTGGAATCTGTTGCTGTCAACTCTCAAGATGAGATCCAAAGAGCTGTCACTATCAGTGAACCAAGCCATCATTAGGCTGAAGAAACAAAACAAATCCATCAGAGAGAGAGCAAGAACATTAGGCGTGGCCAAAAACAACTGTTTGGAACATTCTCAAAAAGAAGGAACACACCGGTGAGCTCAGCAACACCAAAAGACCCGGGAGACCACTCAAAACAACTGTGGTGGATGACCGAAGAATTCTTTCCCTGGTGAAGAAAACACCCTTCACAACAGTTGGCCAGATCAAGAACAATCTCCAGGAGGTAGGTGTATGTGTGTCAAAGTCAACAATCAAGAGAAGACTTCACCAGAGTGAATACAGAAGGTTCACCACAAGATGTAAACCATTGGTGAGCCTCAAAAACAGGAAGGCCAGATTAGAGTTTGCCAAACAACACCTAACAAAGCCTTCACAGTTCTGGAACAAGATCCTATGGACAGATGAGACCAAGATCAACTTGTACCAGAGTGATGGGAAGAGAAGAGTATGGAGAAGGAAAGGAACTGCTCATGATCCTAAGCATACCACCTCATCAGTGAAGCATGGTGGTGGTAGTGTCATGGCGTGGGCATGTATGGCTGCCAATGGAACTGGTTCTCTTGTATTTAATGATGATGTGACTGCTGACAAAAGCAGCAGGATGAATTCTGAAGTGTTTCGGGCAATATTATCTCCTCACATGCAGCCAAATGCTGCAGAACTCATTGGACGGCGCTTCACAGTGCAGATGGACAATGACCCAAGGCATACTGCAAAAGCAACCAAAGAGTTTTTGAAGGGACAGAAGTGAAATGTTATGCAATGGCCAAGTCAATCACCTGACCTGAATCCCATTGAGCCTGCATTTCACTTGCTGAAGACAAAACTGAAGGGAAAATGCCCCAAGAACAAGCAGGAACTGAAGACAGTTGCAGTAGAGGCCTGGCAGAGCATCACCAGGGATGAAACCCAGCTTCTGGTGATGTCTATGCGTTCCAGACTTCAGGCTGTGATTGACTGCAAAGGATTTGCAACCAAGTATTAAGAAGGGAAAGTTTGATTTATGATTATTGTAACAGAGAGATCTGGCCGGACAGGGTCACATCTGCCAAATGCTGCTTCCTCGCTGGACACCCAGTTTCTCCTTGTGACTCTCACACATTTCTCTGGTACCTTAGCCACAGCTCAAGGCCCGGTGTATGTAGAGAGCCTGGCTATCACCCCCAGGAATAAGCCAAAGCTGTAGACCTGGAGTCTTTCCTTGGAACAATGGGCAGAAGATTCCTGGTTCCCCAAAACATGAGTTGTGACTTCAAGCTTGGTCAGAATAGAACTGACTGTTTATTCACAGAGAGGACAGATAGAGTCAAGGACCATTACATTTGCATACAATCAGACAACATCACAGATCAGATAACTACCCAGGGCCTTCAAACAATGGAGAATGGGGGAAAGAGAAAGCACATAAACAAAAGGAATTTCTTACTGAGAGAATTTACACAATAGCAGGTACTAATACAGAGATCTACACTATACAGGGAATAACACACAGACATCAGAAATCTTTAGTTAACTGGCATATCTATAAAACAGGGAAAATCACATTGGGGTACTTATTAAAAGTCTGTTAGCCCTTATTTTTATAACACACAAATAAATAAACACTTGAACTGTTGTACTGCGCTACAGCGTAGTGGCGGGCGTCCCGTCACAATTATTATTCTGTCCCATTACTTTTGGTCCCTTAACAAGTGGGAGGCACATCTGCAAACTGCTGTAAGTCCTACACCGTTCACCTGAGTTGGATGTACATACCCTCAAATTAAAGCTGACAGTCTGCAGTTAAAGCACATTGTGTTTGTTTCATTCCAACTCCATTGTGGTGGTGTATAGAGCCAAAGATGTTAGAATTGTGTCGGTGTCCCAATATTTCTGCACCTGACTGTACATGGATTAATTTTCCACATAAGGTCTAAATGTTTTGCTCCTCACTATAGGACATCTAAAGTGCTTGCTCTATGCTTTGAAGCTTAATTGAGCGTCTAATTAATAGTTGTTATTCATTATCTGTACCTCAGAGGATTCAGACCTGAGTAGGCCGGCAGCATTTACTATCTCAGCCATTTCTTTATTTACTCCTTTATGTATTTTTCTTACAGAGTATGTCCTTTCATTGTGTCAGATTACAGGTTTCATGCAGGATTAATGGCGTCAAGCAGCACATAAGGTACTTTGATACCAATCATGCCATCTGCAGCCGGTGTACTTGCGGATAAGGCAGTGCTGAAGCAGCATCACATTTGGCCGATAGGGCATCACTAAACGATTGCAAGGCCCCTTTTTTCTGCTACTAAACAAAATTGCTGGAGGGTTGTCTGTAATGGTTTTGTAAGAAAATCACAGTATACAGAATCGCAGTATCACAGAATATTAAAGCTTAATTTCAGCAGAAAGAAACTTTATTTTGCAGCATCGCTATATAACTGTATTGTGAACTAATAACAAGTTAAAACAAACAGATGAGGTGCTACACTGCAGCAGTTAAGTAGGGATCAGCAACCGTGGCCCCCTAGATGTTTTGGCATTACATTTTCCATGAGACTCTAATAACCCAATGAGTGGCTGAGCATCATGGGAGATGTAGTTCCAAAACATCTGGGGCACTATCACCTGGCCCTCGCTAAAACCGGGACGCTAAGGGGAAAAATTAGCGTTTGCTAATTTCCCCTTTGAGTCCCGGTTTCACCTGTGAATTACGGGACGGGCGCTGAGACCCGCAGCCCGCCCTGTAGGGACCGTTAGGGTCCTGGATGCTCAGGACGGCGCTAAAGCACCATCCCAAGCATTATGGACTCCATGGAGGCTTCTGCTGCCGAGTCACGTGACTGGCAGGATCTCGCGAGGTCCTGCAGGTCAGCGGAGTGATTATGGAGGGAGACTGGGGACTTTTTGTCTCAGTCTCACTCTGCTCCCGTCAGCCAGAAGAGGCAGATCATTTTAAACATGGAGAGCAAAAACGCGAAACGCGTTTGGGTGCTATGCCTGTAACCTTATTTTAATGTATTTTAATAAATCTGCCTTTAAAAACAACACTTGGCGTCCAGCATTCACTGGAGTGATAAGGCTGCCAATTCTGTGGGAAATCCAGCGTTCCTATTCAATATCGCCGGCTGTCTGGAGCATCTAGTGTCTGATTGAGACACAAGAAAATGTGAGTGTAAACTTTCTTCTGCTGTGATACATATATTTCTTACTGTACAAGATTACTAAGCTATGGTAGAGTTCTGTTTATTTTATTTTAAAGGTATCTATTAATACATGCAGAAAGAAAGAAGACACTGGCTGAAGGAAGCGCTGACTCAATCGTCTTTCTCTCTTTTCCAAAGTACAGTAAGCTTGCGCAAAAAAGGGCTAATACCGATTCGCTAATGGGTTTTTTAACCCGTTAGCGATTGGGAGGTGATACGGGCAGCCCACTATCACCTCAAATAACACTAACGCCTATTTATTGTGAGCGCAATCGTTAGCTTTAAGGAGGTGATAGAGCTCCTGGAAGGTCAAGGTTGTTGACCCCTGAGTTAAAGGGACGCTACCTGTTATATAAGCTGTAACTAGATTACTTGTGTGTTACAAATAAAACCGCTTTATAAAACACATGCTGCTGATTTTTATTCTTTTTCTGAAGTATGTAAAAAGGAAAAATAAAGTTAGTTTTTTTTATCTCCTGATTCCAATTGTGGATTTTCCCATGATGCAACATTTACCAAAATCTTATGGTGAGTTTTACTTTGTGGCTATGCTTTATCTCATACATTATTTAACAGTTAATGAGGTGGAGGAGGGAATGTTTAGATAAGGCTGCAGGAGGTTTATTGTCTTGCCTCTGCTACCTGAGATAAGAGATGGCAGCTGAATGAGATATGACAGGGAGCTTAAAAGACATCCAATCTACCCCCTGGTGATGCCCTTTGAATACAGCCTACACAATACAATGATTTGAGTCAGTGATCGACCCATTGACTCCATTCAATGGCCAAAGCCATACAGTGAGGAGCAAGTGATGTAAACTGCCCCCGAGTATATTTACACAACAAAATATCACACAATGGATGCACCCAGTGACACACACAGTAAAAAAAATTCTTAACTAAACAAACAAGAGAAAAACAAAGCACATGTAAAATATCAGCAACATAAAATAAACTCAATAAGAACATTTCATTTTTTTGGTGGTAGTGGCCCTTTAAATTTAATAATCCACCAATCTCTTGTAATCCAGAAATTATCAGATAAATTGGTTCCAAGAAAAACACTATCTGAATAATAACTTTATTGGCACGATGTTTTACAATGTTGTGGCTTCCTGCCTTACTCGTATATCGATCCGGTGCATAATGACAGCAACCCGCTGACACATTGTAACCTCCTGCTCATAAAGCTGTCATGCAGATATTCTCCCTTGTGTCCCTGCATTTAAATAACAAAGACAGATATTTTGAGACATTTGACTTTTCTGGAGATGCCATATTGCCAGGTGTATCTGTTCTGAAATGATTGATTGTGGGTTTTTTTCAATAGAAATTTGTGAGTAGTACAGGAGAGGGCTTCCACATGCACATCACTAGTGAAGAGCTTACCTTTGAATATGTATATGTCTTGTATATATGCACGCTCGCTGCCCTATTCTTATCTTGCCGTTAAGTAAATGTCTGGAGCTGTTATCTGGGCTGGTCTGACTCTGGACCAACACAAGGGAATTCTTTAATGCAAAAACTACTTAACACATTAAAAGAAATCCCTCAATTCGGATCTCATGGTGAAGAGGGTGCAGCGATCCACAGCTTCCTGTCGCCATGCACAGCAGAAGACGGCAGCAAATAGTTCCCAGTGTCCTTCCATGCTTCATCCATGGCTACTGTGAAATTTTGCTCGTGCAGCGCTCACACAGTGTCACACTTGGCTTCCTGGAGTCCTAAGGACTCCAGAAGCAAATACCAACGGCAGCGCCGCCGGTATCTGTTTGCAGCACCCTATTATAAATGTGCTCTATATACCAGTGACGTGCGGTGAGGTCAGTGGCTGGTGAGGCACTGGTTATTATCAGAGCCAGATATACACAGGGTTACGCAGTGACAATTTACACATTTGATTATCGTTATATAGGAGAATAGAGTTTCACTATTTATAAAGTAAAGTTCGCATATTGTTTTTTTAGTTCTAAGAGCATGCACTTACAATACTGTCTAATAGAGGGCGATATTACACCTTTTACTTTAAAGTAGTTTGCATATTGTTTTTTAGTTCTAGGAGCATGCACTTACAATACTGAGTAATAGAGGGCGCTATTACACATTTTACAATAAAGTTCACATATTGTTTTATAGTTCAAGGAGCATGCACTTACAATACTGACTAAAAGAGGGAGCTATTACAACTTTTACTTTAAAGTAAAGTTTGCATATTGTTTTTAGTTCTAGGAGCTGTCATGCCCGTCGCCGCAGACACCGCAAAAGGCCTTGATATGGGTCTGAACTACCATCTTCCCTGTTCTGTCCCATTCCAGATTTCCCATCTAGCCCTTGCTTTGATCCAGTTCCCCATCCTCCAGCCCAGTATTTCCCATATGTTTGTCCCTGAGTTTAATTACCCCTCACCTACCCAGGTCTCCATATAGGGAGACTACGCCCAATGCTCGGGACTTCAGCATTAACATCTGACCACTGAGTCACACGCTGTGTGAACCTGCCTGTACCTGGATTCCAGACCCCCTTGTCTTCCCTACTGGACTTTTCGTTGCTATTTGGATTATCCCCTCATTTTGCCAAAAGGACTTCTGTTTATTTCAAGGACTTCCACCATTCATATGGACTCCTGCTGACCCCTGTACCAAGACCTCTTAGTTGCCACCTCCACCATAGACCCTCTGCTATTTGTGTATCTGTCCCTGTGTCCTGCAATCTGCCTCTGTTATTATCCTGCTTCTGTGTAAGTAGCCCTTTGTATCTTGTGTCTAGTTCATGTCATGCCCCTCTGTATCCAGCCTGTCTAGTTCATGTCGTGCCCCTCTGTATCCAGCCTGTGTCTAGTTCATGTCATGCCCCTCTGTATCCAGCCTGTGTCTAGTTCATGTCGTGCCCCTCTGTATCCAGCCTGTGTCTAGTTCATGTCATGCCCCTCTGTATCCAGCCTGTGTCTAGTTCATGTCGTGCCCCTCTGTATCCAGCCTGTGTCTAGTTCATGTCGTGCCCCTCTGTATCCAGCCTGTGTCTAGTTCATGTCATGCCCCTCTGTATCCAGCCTGTGTCTAGTTCATGTCGTGCCCCTCTGTATCCAGCCTGTGTCTAGTTCATGTCGTGCCCCTCTGTATCCAGCCTGTGTCTAGTTCATGTCGTGCCCCTCTGTATCCAGCCTGTGTCTAGTTCATGACGTGCCCCTCTGTATCCAGCCTGTGTCTAGTTCATGTCATGTCCCTCTGTATCCAGCCTGTGTCTAGTTCATGACGTGCCCCTCTGTATCCAGCCTGTGTCTAGTTCCTGTCATGCCCCTCTGTATCCAGCCTGTGTCTAGTTCATGTCATGCCCCTCTGTATCCAGCCTGTGTCTAGTTCATGTCGTGCCCCTCTGTATCCAGCCTGTGTCTAGTTCATGTCATGCCTCTCTGTATCCAGCCTGTGTCTAGTTTATTCATTTTTCTCTTAGTCCTCTATGTCAGCTCCTTTCTTGTGTCTAGTCATCTTTTAGTTCTAGTCCTGTATATTCCTTTTGTCCTGCCGGTGCATAAAATAAACTAAACCGTGCCCTTCAACCTGTATGGTCTCCTGCATTTGCTGCAAACCGGACTCCCCTGCTCCTCACACACAGCGACGCATGACAGGAGCATGCACTTACAATACTGACTAATAGAGGGCGCTATTACACACATCCTAACTGGAGGCACTGAAGAGCGTAAACCGGGAAGTCAGCTTGAGCTACGCAATTAGCGTAGCGTTAAGCTGTGCAAATTGCGTAGGCTATGCTGGCTCAGTGCTGCCCCTGCTGTCTATGTAGTGAATCACACATACACACACATTATAAGTTGGGCTCCGCGTTCACGTAAAGGAAAAACAAATCACAAAGCTTTACAAATAGTTTCAACACATCTGCTGTCATGTTGGATATGTCAAAATTTTTTATGCATTTTCTGGAGCCTATTTATAAATGAATGATAACCCGCTACAGAAGTAGTGGTGATGACACACCTGAAATACACGAGATGAAACCAATGTAATTGTGTCACAAGATGCTGGAGGTATTGAAACCCATTGAGTATGAAGAAAAAGCTGATCCACTGAACAAGTCAGCAGGAACACAATGCATCAGTGAAAACAAAATGAAAAACAAATTTTATTAGGGACAGAAGCCAAACTCTAAAAACCAAGGTATGGCGATCACCAAAACAAATACACACAACATGAAAGAAAATTAAAAACAAGTATTTATGTTAAGTGAATCTGTGGGGTTTTTCTTTGGGGTTTCATTCTCAATACACGTGATTAATTGTGACCATCTACACACGATTTCTTGCCCCAGCTCACATTGCTACCTCAGTACCAAGTATTCCATATTGTCGCATGTGTGAGTGAACTATATACTGGACACACATGCTGATTCTTATACCAAACATAATACTTGTTGTTTTTAATTTTCTTTCATGTTGTGTGTATTTGTTTTGGTGATCACCATACCTTGGTTTTTAGAGTTTGGCTTCTGGCCCTAATAAAATTTGTTTTTCATTTTGTTTTCACTGATGCATTGTGTTCCTGCTGACTTGTTCAGTGGATCAGCTTTTTCTCCATTTATAAATGAATTTCATTTGCAATAAACGAGATTCCTTCACATTCCACCAGAATTCCACCAGACAGAGTTGATATCTGGGCACGTGCAGATGCTTTTAAAGAATGAGTATACTTCATCTGGGGGACATGGGGAATGCAGGGAGACTCTTTCACAACCAGTCCTCTCACACATTAATACAGTTACATGGTAGCGGCACCAATAAAGGATGTGGCAGTGGGCAATGAAGCAGCTTTGCAGCCTTTACCAGCCAGTTAGATGGAGAACTGACTGAACAAGTGACTGAAGACTGTGGCACCTTCATCACTGCAGCATAGGCACGTATAGGTATAAAATTCTACTAAGCAAAGACACTTTAGGGATTATTAAGACAAAGAATAAATTTATAAAATACAGAGAGTAAGGCACAACAGCACCTAAACTGGTTAATTCAGCAACTGACACAACATCGCTCAAAAAGGATGCTGCTATCGATCCAGGTGGGTCAATCCCTGTAGGGATATCCAAATTAACAAAAGGAATACAGGCGCTCCATATGCGGTGAAACGGTAGCAGCTTTTATTGGGGGGGGGGGAGTGCAGGCAGCAAAGGTTGTCACCTGTACTCGCCCAATAAAAGCTGCCCCTGTTTCACCGCATATGGAGAGCCTGGAATCCTTTTGTTGATCCAGATAAAGAATACATTCATGGCATAATGCGATATCACTTAAAAATGGGTTATTCTTCACGATAGGATCACTTTAATTGGTGTTTGAATGTACGAGCCTATTCTGGAATTACTACACAATCTAGAAGAAGTGAAGGAAAATTCAGAGAATATTCACCTGTAGTGACAATCGCAATTTTTCAAAGCCGTCCTCTAGCAGCTTCTTGTCGTACTCGTGACTTTCTTTTAACTCTGGTGGAGAAAGTAGAAGTAGATATAGATATCAGACCCCTCTGGTACATAAGGAGAAAGTTTTAGACAATGTCACATTGTATAACATCACTAAAGAAACACAGCTCCCAACTGAAACAGTGACATTATATAATACATGTTTAGAAGATGACATCTTTATACAAAAGAGAATTAAGAACACAAACCTAGACATGTAGAACTACAGGTAACATTATCAGTTAACATTAAGCAAGTAATTGACGTTGGATTGTTGATATCATGTTACTTTTAGGTTCAACTGAAATTGTAATTGTCATGGAGCTGATGTAACGCTCCATGCTTCAAACCCCAAGAGACTTTATGTTCATTTATATCGGGTGTTTTTAAATATATTTTACATTGTTTGGTTTTAGTTTATATTAGTTTAGTGTAAAATGGCGTAGCTTTAGTTTTAAATATACTTATATCCCTGTAGGTAAATGTGTTTTTGTGTAGCCAGTAAACAAGCTTTACTGCTGTGTAATTTATGCAAAAGGTCTTTTCCCCTTATCTGGCTGCATGTTTGATTCAAGAAATCTGTGATAGTGTTTGTCTTTTAATCTGATGTGTTAGAACAATAGATTATGTAAATGTTGTGTGAGCTAAAGGCTAAAGAATGTTTATTGTAAATATCTGACATAATGTAATTAGCATTTTAGTAGGACGATGTGCGTCATTTATGCAAATTATGGCTGTTGGATTTAAGCATAAATTGTGGCGTTTTTGTTCATTAAAGCGAGAGAGACAGAGAGAGAGAATCCTGTTGGAACATACAGCCGCGTCTGGTGTTTCATTCAGCTACACTACACTACACTATCACCCTCAGAAGGCACAGAGCGGCCTTCTGGAAATTCCTAACGGCTCCAGGGCAGAGAAACAGAAGCAGGCAGGTCAGGCTGCTCGAGGCGCTGAGGACAGGGCTCCCAGTAGCCGGGCTGACCACAACGAAGGGGTGTCTGGAGAAGTAGGACAGGCGGAAGAGAATGGTTTTGTCACAGTAATTTTGAGTTTTGTTCGGTTGTCAGACCTGTATGGTAGAAAACACACTATAGCTCTCAGAAATATTTTCTGTGCATGCACCGTTACGATAATCTCCGCAAGACCATAGCAAGCTATAAGCACCATGATTTACCAGTGAATTTATGTATATATTAAAAAATATTATATATAAATTAATATTGCTGGAAAAGGCAGCACAACGAAAAAAATAAATAAGTAAGACTAAGGGGGGGGGGATAATGCCCCATACGAGCTCCTCTGAAACATTCATAAGTCTATTAAACGATTTGAAGCTGCCTTTTCACTTTCAGACACAAGAGGGCGCAGTGGTTTTACATTTCACTGAAATTAAAATACATCTGAGTCCTCCGTTTATTATAGGGGTTTTTCCGATTAATCCTGTTCCCTGCACTTCGTGGAATCAAATTTCTCCAACCTGCGATGAATTCATCGCAGGGTCCCCGAAGTGCAGGGAATCGGCCGCTAAATGATGCTACAAATACGTTGCCTGCCGACGCAAACCTGCTGCCCGCTGCTGCAAACCCACCGCAAACCCGTCACCCACCACCGCCAATCTGCCGGACAGCTGCAAAAAAAAGTCGACAAGCCGCCGGACGGGTAAAAAAACCAAACACAACAATATGATTGAAAGTGTCAATATTTAAACGCTGTTTGCAAAAAAACTACTGAGCGAAAATGTCTGGAATTTACATATAAGATCCTATGAATGATAATAAAAAGGGCTGTTACATAAAAAAGAAGGAATGCTATTAAAAAAACCAGAAAGAAAAATTTGTCAAAAAATGCCTAAAAGATCCTAAAAAAAATCTATAAATAAAGAAACTCTTTACAGCAGCTTCAAATAAACGGTTTATTAGATATTGGATTAAAACGGGAATATTTTTAACATTGAAGCCTATGGGATTCTCCTGAATAAACCTGCCGAATGAAGCCACCGAACAGCAGGGCATTTCGGCAACTTTTCACTGCTGTTTTGTGTTCTCTGAATAGATTATAGCTTCTCTATGGGGGATTTCACTGCCGCCGAACAGGCACCGTACTGGCTGGCAGTTCGCAATTTGGCGAACTGCCTGCTCTCTGAATAGCCGAATGGCCCCGAAATGTCACCGTACGGGGAAATTCACTGTTTGGTGCCATTTCGGGGCCAGATTGACTCTATCTGAATAACCCCTTAAGTGTTGGTGTTGGTGCATAGGTATGAGCTGTTCGGTTCGATCTGTTCGGAGTTCGAATCGAACATCGGCTGTTTGACAGTTCGCGAACTTCGATCTTTTTGGGACGCTCGCCAAAAGTCCAAATTTTTTTTTAAAAGTATAAAAAATGCTTAAAAAATACTAAAAAATCTAGAAATAAGGAGACTCTTTACTGCACAATATTATAAGCAACGGGTTATTAGATATTGAATTAAAACGGGAATAATTTTAACATTTAAGCCTATGGGATAAAACTTTCTTGTTACTAAAACATCAGGCAGACATGGCCCTCTAATCAGGCACTGTAGAGGGCAGCCTGCCGGGGCCTCCCAAGGATCCCCTTGAGGAGCATTTGGCTGCCGGATGACAGAGCTGCGACTGTGCGGGCTAGTCGCCCGGGTGCATGTGGCAGAGACAGGCAGCGCAGGGAGGGAGCCACTGCACCTGCGGCCACGGCAGGCCCCCCCACAACCAGGATCCAGGGAGCCCCCACTGACCACCAGGCTAAGGTAAGGCGACACATTTCTAAAATACATAAAATCCGAGGACATTTTTAAATGTCCCTGGGAACATGAAATAAAACCTTTTTTTTCTTTCTCTACCTGGCTGAATGTATTTAATTATATATATTAGATACATTCAGCCAGGTAGAGGGGGGTGGCACGTGGGCTGCACGGGGTCTCAGGCAGTGTTTTTTTTTTATTTGTGTGTATATTTTTAGCAAATTTATAGGGGAAGGTAGCGGCAGGTATGATATATATATATAGATAAGATATATATCTATATTCTTATAAATATATATTTCCAGACTTGTATTACACACACATTTTGGCAACTAATTGCCCCCCCCCCCCATTTGGCTGATCCCTCCAGAAGAAATGTTGAACCCGATAGTGCAGAGAATAATATATATATTCTCTGCTCTGTCGGGTTCA
This sequence comes from Leptobrachium leishanense, assembly GCA_009667805.1. Lineage (NCBI taxonomy): Eukaryota > Metazoa > Chordata > Amphibia > Anura > Megophryidae > Leptobrachium > Leptobrachium leishanense. The sequence continues at coordinate 399,262,767 of CM019064.1, read as the reverse complement.
ACATTTCTTCTGGAGGGATCAGCCAAATGGGAAGGGGGGGGGCGCATTTATTTGAGATTGTCCACATGCCACCCCCCATGTGCGTATGTGTATATATGGTCTGAGGCAGTGGCGGAAGTACCAGGGTCGCAGCGGTCGCAGTTGCGACCGGGCCCTGGCATTCCGCCACTGGAGGGGGGCCCAGCGCCGCCGCCAGATTCCGGCAATCAGCGCCGGAATCTGGGAGCCGCGCGCTGGCCGTCCCTCTTCCTACGCGAGCGGCCGCTGACATGCAGCTTGGCCGCTCACGTGGGAGAGAAACCACCTGACCAGCGCACGAGACCTCGCGCTGATCAGGTGGTTTCCGGTGAGCGGCCAAGCTGCATGTTTCCAGCGGCCGCTCGCCAAGGAGGAGAAGACGCCGGCGGAGCCTGCCCTGGGCCTGGGGCCAGCAGAGCAGGTAAGAGCTGAGCTGGGGGCAGTATATCCATGAGCTGGGGGGCAGAGCTGGGGCAGTATATCCATGAGCTGGGGGGCAGAGCTGGGGCAGTATATCCATGAGCTGGGGGGCAGAGCTGGGGCAGTATATCCATGAGGAGCTGGGGGGCAGAGCTGGGGCAGTATATCCATGATGAGGAGCTGGGGGGGGCAGAGCTGGGGCAGTATATCCATGATGAGGAGCTGGGGGTCAGAGCTGGGGCAGTATATCCATGAGCTGGGGGGCAGAGCTGGGGCAGTATATCCATGAGCTGGGGGGCAGAGCTGGGGCAGTATATCCATGAGCTGGGGGGCAGAGCTGGGGCAGTATAATCATGAGGAGGTGGGGGGCAGAGCTGGGGCAGTATATCCATGAGCTGGGGGGCAGAGCTGGGGCAGTATATCCATGAGGAGCTGGGGGGCAAAGCTGGGGCAGTATATCCATGTGCTGGGGCAGTATCCATGTGTTGGGGCAGTATATCCATGTGTTAGGGCAGTATTTCCATGAGCTGGGGGCAAAAATATCCATGTGTGAGCTGGGGCAATATATCCATGTGTGGCCTGGGGGCAATATATCCATGTGTGGTCTGGGGGCAATATATGTCCATGTGAGCTGGGGGCAATATATGTCCATGTGAGCTGGGGGCAATATATGTCCATGTGAGCTGGGGGCAATATATATGTCCATGTGAGCTGGGGCAATATATATATCCATGTGAGCTGGGGGCAATACTATCTTTATTATATTGCAGGAAAAAAAAAGGTAAAAATATGGAATTTTTTTGGGGGGGCCCTTCATGGATTCTTGCACCGGGGCCCTCAGGTTTCTAGTTACGCCACTGGTCTGAGGTCTGCGGGTAGGTGAATATATATATCTGCGTGTTGATATATACATATATATAGGTCTGCGTGTTGATATATACGTATATGTCTGTGTGTGGTTTCAATGCATCCCTACTCTATACACAGAGCTCCGTGTCCCTATAATATATATGATCAGGGGTTACCTTTTTTTTTTTATATTTTTATACTATTCCTATTAAATTAACAGTAATTTTTGATGTATTTTATTCAGTAGAAACTTTTTTTGCCTATATAACATGTGCTTTGTTAAAATAAAACGGTTTGGTGTGTACATTTAATTTAGTTAGTGGATTCCTGTCCAGTGCGGTGAGAAGCAAACGTAATGTAGTGTAGACACGCTGCGCGGCGGAGCGGAGTGAAGTCAAGCCTGCAAAATGTTTGCTTCTCTTTGCTTCGCTACACTGTGCGTCGCTACACGCTCAGTGTGTCTCAGCCTTTATTCCCGCATCGCTGGCTTACCGAATCAGTTTGTATACTTGTTACTGACCCTGCTTGTTCTGAGGACCCGATCTGTTGCCGACTTTGCCTGCCATTTGACTATTCTCTCTGTGTATTCCCTGCCTGTTCTGTTTGCTTCCTGTTGCTACTGGTGTGCGCCGATTGTCACCATATACAGTAGCGCAGTACAAGTGCCTAAACATTGCTGACCCAATTTTGTTATAGCTGCTGATGTAATTGAATAGATCGTGGATCTCTTCTGCATTACCAAAACCTCCACCACTGCACTCTTCCACAATACCTCAGAGGGGTTACGGTGTGAAGGCACTTGCTGCCACCAAAGGCAAAATATTTGGGAGCACTGACGCCTATACCAGATTCATATCATTTTAATATTTGACCGCAGAGTCCAACCCTGCACTCTTCCACAATACCACAGAGGGGCTACGGTGTGACGGCACTGTTGCCGACACTAAAGGCCCAATTTTAAAGCACCTATTGTTACTTTCATCCAAAGCCTGCATAAGTTTCACCATAATTTAGCCAAAAAAAATCACTAAACTTGTTCTGTGTGTCCTAAAATGTCTCCTCTTTTCATACAGGCTGCCGCCCCAAGCAGCTGTTTATGAATAGATTAAAGGAAAAACATTTACCGTCACTTAAAATGTAATTTTTTTGTTTTTAAATGTTTCTATACATCCTACAAATCCGCCACTTCACGGGCAGGTTATGGGGATCTCCTAGGCACGATATTTGAAGGAATTTTTCATTTTTATTCTTAACGTTTATTTCATGGAAAACTCACTGTTCCTTTAAAAACGTTTTTTTAAAAACTTTTTGTCCTTGTTTCCTGTCCCCCAGGGCACTAGCCGGACCCCCATACACCTTTTATGGCAAATATCTTGCATATATGCCCTCTTGGAGGGCACTCTAAAAATCTAACTTTCGAGTCCCATTGACTTGCATTGAGTTCGGTTCGTGTTCGAGTTCGAACTCAAACTTTTGAAATTGTTCGAGTTCGAATGTGAACCGAACACGGGGGTGTTCGGCTCATCGCTATTGGCGAATGGTATAAATTATATTTGAGAAATATGTCACATTTCAATAAACTAGCTGACTTGTCTCTCGGCAGATATTGTGCATAGACAAGTCTTTCTTATTTTAAACTATGTAAAAAAACAGCACTAGGTAATGCTTTGCAGCTACAATGACAGTGGAATAAAGTGGATTAATATACATTGTAGGAAATTGCACTTGAGTAAACATAAACAGGTTTCACAAACTAAAGTGCAGGTAAAAAAACAACACTGCAAATAATGTCCTTTTACTGTGTCAATGAGGTCTTATAAAATAGATTAAATTACTATATTATTAACACAATTATTGCAAAATAAATGCATTTTTGTGATTTTATTATTATTGTATTGTGATGGAGTAACTATTCTGGAACCCCAGGGTCATATGCTAAAAGTGAATGTCACATGCATGATACGATTGAAGTCAGATAGCTTAACTCTAAACAGTCCACTAAAGTCTGCAAAAAGAATGTGATATCATTCTCATGTTTCACCATCGTATCATGCTAGCAGTTTCGGAATTTGGAACGAAATTTGATAATTCGTATTCGGAAGTACTTCCGAATAACGAATCGATACAATACGAATTCGAAACAAAACAGTATATAATGAATTTATTTAGTTTTACACTGTGTCATCATCATAAAAGAAAAATTTGAATTACTGATATCAACCATTAAATTTGAAATGAACTATCAAATTGATATCGACTATCGAATTGATCTTAACTTACAATACAAGTAATAGTCAGCAAAGGACTTTATGAAACAAATTAATTTTGTTTCACTGTTTAATTTGACTCAAATATTAAATCTGTGACACAGCTTAAAATTTAACCCTAGCTTTTCTTTCAACAGCAAAATTTGATTAATTGGGGTTTTATCTAGTGATTCAAAATTCAAATTGTTATCAACTATCGAATTGATATATGAAATTCGAATCGATTTGAAATTTCAAAATCGATTCGAAACGAAATACGAAACAAAATTAATTACGAAATTCCGAAAACGAAATGATTTAAAAACGTAAAGAAACGAAACTAAACAAAATGGATTTTTCAGACATGCACATCCCTACTAGCAGTGTACGCCAACCTTTCAATATCACTGAAAATGGACCAAACATATGTAAAATAGTAACTTGCACATCTATGTGTCAGCAAAATTCAGAAGCAAAACCTTTTTTACCATGAACACGTCTTTCGTGATCCTCATGCATGGAATTTATGGTGGTCGAGTGGTTGTATTTTAGCTCCATTAGTGCAGCTTCATGGTTCTCACCCAAATCCTTAATCTGTATGGGAGAGCGGTACAAGAAAAAACATTCTATCGTTTAATTAAGTACATGGAAAAACATGTCACACATTATAATAATATTTCAATCAGTGTGAGAGCACTATTGTAACCCTGTCTAAACTGTGCCTATTGTACAGCGCTGCGGAATATGCTGGCGCTTTATAAATAAAGAATAATAATAATAATAATTCTTTAAAGGGATAAAGTATTAAAAAATAGTTCCTTTTTTGCCCTTAAATAATTGGGCAGATGATGTTGAAAGCCTCTACCCAATTATGTTTTATTTTTTCTATTCTTAGGTGAATGTACTCACCTTTTGTCTCTCATCACACGCTGCTGCTCCTCTCTTCAGCTCAGGGTCCCCCAAAACCCAGACGTCCCTGAATCTTTTCTGTGCAATCTGTGGTCCTACACAACTTGTGCAGCGTAGGGTCGCAAATTGTGCAGTGCTACAGGACTTGCGCACTTTACGTAGCGCCTGCGTAGAATGATAGATCAGACATGTGCACACATGTGCGGATCCATTCCATGCGATGTCTCTCCGAGACCACTTGCTACAGCGATTGGTATCAAAGAGGGTGACATCGGCAATGCTCTCTGAGTGCTGATGTCACTAGTGACGTACTGTCGACCGTCACCCAGGGAATTCAAAATCCCCAGCTACTGGATGGGCTGCAGGAAACTCCTCCACTTCACCTAATATAATAAAGAGGTCAGGATGAATAGAGTATTCCTTTAACCCCTTAAGGACCAACAACGTAACGTTTACATTGAAATGCATTGACTTTAAAGACCCTTGGTCCTTAAGGGGTTAAAAAAGAAACCAAAGATGCTCTAAGACTTTTAACCATTACATAATCAGTGCACTGCCCTGTGTTTATAGAATTTTTACTAAACAAGTATTACCATACCATTCCCTGGCCCATTATACCCTCACCCTACCCATAAGTAACACTGTTACCTTTACCAACAATCCCTCATTATATCAACTAATTAATATCCCTATCCCAAAACTTCACCTTATCTCCTAAATATTAATCTTTACTCCACCACTAAATCTTGCCAAATTGAAATCTACTGTCTAATGTTTTTAAGATGATTTACTTTTTTTTTTTTTTTTAAACATATTTTTATTCGTCTCAGATCAAGATGAAATTACAGGAAAAGGGGTAACAGTTTTTTCTTTTCATATCATGTATGATCTGTAACAAGGCAAAATCACAACTTCGGGTTTTAATTAAAGTATTACATCCCAAACCAGCACCGATGTGTCATGGCGATATGTCAGCAATTAAAGCTCAGAGGTGGACGGCTGGGTTAGGGTACCTCGGGAAGTGGAGGCAAGAAAGTTAACTAACAAGTGGTCAAACATAAAATCATACATTGGGCTTATAAATTTAGACGCTATTAAAAGCCGGACTACAGTTCACTTAACACCAGGTGTTGAGAGTCGGTATGTTTTCTTAAACAAGAGCTTGAAACAAGAATAACAAACAACCTTGGAATTGCTCGCGATTCTCTGGATGATTGCTTTATGCAAAATTATACTGGCAAAGGGGTAAAGCAGGGGTAGTAATATATTACCCTAAATACACAGCTACTCTTAGCTGAATACAACTAACCTGTTCCAGGTGTTGTGATCGAAGTTGGGAGAGTTGGGTACTCTGCTCTTTTCGTATACGCTCCATTTCTCCACTGTATTGGTCCTGCAAGCGATCTTTCAGGACATGGAGTTGCTCTCGCTGTTGACGTTCGAGCTTCCTCACTTCACTATCAAATTTGATTTCCAACTCTTCTTTTTCTTTTTGTATTTTCTCGCATTGGGCGATGTTAAAGGCTGAATTACACAGAGACAATGTGACACTTGGTTAACTCAAAACATTTGAGGATCTGTTGATGCATTATAAATGCTTGTAACTGTAGAGTCGCTGGGTGATGGTAAATCCTCCTGAAACTCATAAGGTGAGAGATTTTTACCCACCGTTAAAGGTTTTGGGAGATGTCATTTAGCCATACATCTTTGCAGCTACTTCAGAAATAAAAAATGAATTGGCTTATATTAGTAAAACATTTTAAGGGTTCTTCAAAGGGCATCGAACGGTGAATTTATTGGCAGTTCGTCTATTCACAAAACTGCTGATTCGCCAAATACTGGCTAAATGACAGTGAAATAAGGTGCAGTTTGCCTCAATTTGTCGATCTTCAGCGGCAGCTAAATTGTCCCATAGAGAACGTCGAACTGCAGCGAAATGTTAGTGAAATGCCCTGATTTTCGGTGATTCAGTTAGACAGGTTTAAACAGGCAATTCAATGGTAAAAAATATTATCTTTTTAAAAAATTAAAAAAAAATTATTTAACCGTTTATTCTGTTCATTTTCAGCAAACTGTCTTTTTATTTATTTATTTTTTGGAACATATTTTTTGATTTTTTTATACAATTTTTTTTTAAAGGCGTATTTTAAGATTCTGTAACAGACCGTTTTATTCTCTTTTTATAGGACCTTTTTTCTTATTTAGACACATTCTCATACATTTATATTGGTTTAAACACCTTGTAAAGAATTGCAGAGTTCCACTTTTTGTTCTGCAGTCCATCGATGGGCGATGTTCTTTGGCGCACTTAGGGGATCCTGCGGTGAATAGTGAATTCACAGCAGGATCAGTGAACTAGAATCGCTGAAGTGCGCCGGACGAGAAAGCACCGAAATATCACTGAAATTTCAGTTCTTTCTGAATAACCCTTTTTGTGTGTCCTCACAATTAAAGTTAGTAGGGTGAAAGATGACAGGGGGACACCTGTTACCTCATCATTACTCAACAACAGGCATCAGTGAATCATGTGATTCATACAGATCATTATGAATTACAATAACGATTTGGGGAATTTACTTGAACGTTGCATAGTTTTCTTCCATTGAACCAATAATAACAAAATACAATTTTTGAAAATACAATAAAGCTCATTATGTGTATAGTTTAATGAAGTCTATGAAGGGTGGAAATAATTTTGGCAGCTACCTCGAATGCTAGACAAATAACTCTGTCTCGTCTTCCTCACGGGAACAATCCAAAATACAGAGTGTGTATAAAGCAAGATTATAATATCTAATAAAACATAGGATCTCCAGCAGAGAATAAGTGAGAACTAAAAATGAGATTTAACCTATACTGTCAGAATTCTCACTTGCTTCAAAATCCCTCTGACATTACAGTATTACAGGCAATTTCACACATTCCTGCAGACAGGCCTATAGGGAGCGCTCAGTACAAGGGATCAAACTTTATAAAAAAACAGAATAATTGAAATGGCTGAAAATGTTTTTAGACAGAATTCTTTTTTTCTCTTTTTTCCTCTTTTTTTTCCATTATGAGTAAAAATGTATACAAATACAATATAACCACTTCAAATACTAAAATACAGTGGAACATATAAATATATATTCTTTACACATCCATGTAACCGGGACAGAGTGACATAACACACCTACAACTAACTAACTAACGGTATTAAAGCTTAAGTCATGGGTCAGCAACCTTGGCCTTCCAGGAGCTTTGAAACTACATGTCCCATGATGCTCAGGTACTCATTAGATTGTTTTAGCCTCATAGGAAATGTAGTTCCAAAACATCTGGAGGACCAAAGTTGCTGACCCCTGGCTTAGATGTTAAGAAGAGTTTTCATTTTTGTACGAATCAACAAATGCACAAATCAACTGAAAAACATATTGCATGGGAACAAATCTATATTCATGTGATTCATTTTGCACCTGCAAATTTACTAAAAAAATACTATAAGGCTAGGGTCAGACGAGCGTGATTTCTACGGACTGTACGTCCGTGCACACGGACGTACGTCAGTACGGAAGACACAGTAGTGGTCACACAGTCTGTTTTTTCACTGACGGATATATTTTGACGGATGTAGGAGGGAAAATAAATTAAAAAGCAAAACCATTTTGTCCGTGAAAAATGCTGGACGTATAAATGCAGTCCGTCTGACCACGTTCCATCACTCACACACAAAGCTATGCAGACGTTGCGGACGCAGCGCACTTTGTGCGGCCGTTCTAGCGGTTGTACGTTCTTGCCTGCCTTGCGTCCGTGGGCCGCGGCCGTTGTGCGTCCGCAGTTCAGTGCGGACGTACTTCATGTGTCAGGCTCCAATGGGCTTCCTGTCATGCTATCACGGACGTACTTTTAGGCGCAATCACGGACGTGAACACTACGCTCGTCTGACAGCAGCCTAAAGCATCTCTCTTTGCTGTTTGGATTATGATTTTTGAGAAGCGCCATGTTTCACGACACTGCATTAAAGAAAATTAATAGCAAACACCGGCGCTTTACCCCTTAACACCCAAAATCGAGTTATCTCGATTTTGCATTGTAATGCATTGAAAAGCACTCATTAGTTTATCAAAAGACCATTTTCACACCTTTTTCAAGCAAGATTAGTGCGTTCCCTGTGGAGAAATTAAATCCTTTGTTATGTGTCTCTCCAAGCATCCTGGAGAGACATAAAACCCATTGCAAATAGCAGCCCTAATCCCCACTGAAACAAAATGTTCAAATAGATTACTGCTGCATTACAGCTGCCAGGGAGAGGGCAGAATACAGGGAGAGCTGTGGGGTCACTCACTGCTGTGCAGGGATAAAATTTGGGGGTTATAATGACTGAAAATCCATTTACAGTACAGATACAAGGTGTTACTGTAAATTCCATACACAGGCATTATGTCACATACAGATAATATTTTTAAAATATATTGTTATTTTGTGGAAGCTGCATTGCTAATAATCTAATTATGATCAATCACTGTATCTAACACAAAGGTCTTTTCTGCCTGTATGATAATAATGCAGACCCCGTTTGAAATTGTGTAAGATAAGGGACACCATCTAGAGCTCAGAATCTTACAGTACATTTCAACAATATTTCTGTAAAGGAGAAATGAATACATGAAAAATTTCAAATGAGCAAATTAACATTTAATATTAAATTGTCCCCAAATCTGGCTTCATTTAAACGCTCCCTAAAGACCCTTCTGTTTAGGGAGGCCTACCACCTGACTCCATAACCAGACATCCAACAGACCTAAAAATGGTCCTCACCTCTCCCTGTATTAACTCATCACTGCAGCCCCCCTCCTGTTTCTAATCCCCTCACCCATCTAGATTGTAAATTCCCACGGGAATAGGGCCTTCACGTCCTCCTCTATCTGCTGGCAGCAATACTGACCTTCTCCTGTATGTATTGTTGGATTGTCCTGTACTGTATTTTAACTATATCAGAATAAGAATTTCTGTGTGAAACCTCTATTTTAATCTAGATTTTTTTTTTTGAGAAAGGATTTTACCAGGAAGGATACATTGAGATTTCTCTCGTTTTCAAGTATGTCCTGGGTGGCGAGTATGTACCGTTAGGTGTCTTGCCCAAGGACACTTACTGGAGAGGTGCTCGTCGGGATCGAATCCATGACTCCACAGGCTCTCTCCACGCAGAGCAGTGATGTTACCTCTACTCCACCCAGCCGGTACAACTTCACATCCCATGTTTCAAATCAATGTTATGATAACTTTTTTTCAACAAAAATCGCTTGGTAGTGAAGGGGTTATCGGATAACCCCACATCAACGCATGAGCTGCTGACCAATAACTCTGGCTTAACTCTAATTTGGGACATATTACATAAATTCATTTTCAGCTCAACTGATTTCTAATACAGCGATTTCAGGTGAATACAAGGAACTCGCTCTTTATTGGCCTCCCCAACTCCCGTATTGCCCCTTTGCAATCTGTAATGAATGCAGGGGCCAGGCTTATTTTTCTCACCAGACGCACCTCTCATACAAGGTCGGTGCTCCCACTAGGCAAGCTAGGCAACCGCCTAGGGCGCACTGCCCCTAGGGGCACAGCCGGCTCCAACCAGGATTCCATTATTGTACCCGTTCCTCATTGTGCGGCTTGTGTAGTCGCGGACCCCTGCTAGCGGCGCAGAAGGTGGGTGTCTTATGGTGACGCGCAAGTGCCATCAGATGATGTGCAGCCGCAACCAGAGGCAGATGAAAGAAAAAAAGAGGCAGAAGAAAGAGAAAGGCACAGAAGAAAGGCAAGAAAGAAAGAAAGAGGCAGAGGAAAAGAAAGTGGGGAAAGAAAGAAAGAGGCAGATGAAAGAAAAGAAAGAGGCAGAATAAGGAAAGAAAGAGGCAGAGGAGAGAAAGAGGCAGAGTAAAGAAAGAGGCAGAGGAAAGAAAGAGGCACAGACCGATCCCGGGTCTGACCAGTGTATTGGTAAGATGGGCAGGCGCAAGTAGCTGGTCTTGCCTAGGGCACTATATAGTCCAGCACCGGCCCTGCTCTCATACTTCCCCACTCCGCATTCCTCGTCCCTCCATTGGCTTCCTGTATGTTCCAGGATACAGTTTAAAATACTGATGCTCACGTTCAGATCGCTCAATAACTCAACTCCTCCCTACATGTCTTCGTTACTCCGCAAGCACGCCCTGTCTAGACAACTCCATTCAGCAGGTGATCTCCTCTATCTGTCTACACGCGCACGGCCAACTCTCGCCTCCAAGACTTCTCAATGGCAGCACCGGTCCTGTGGAATGACTTGCCTCGCCCTATCAAACTCTCCCCTGACCTTCAGGGCTTCCAGAAATCCCTTCATCAACCAAATCCCTCTAGACTGTAAGCTCCTATGAGCAGGGCCCTCTACACCTCTTGTTTCCATCCTATGTCCGTTTATCTCGTTCCCTTTGGTTATTGTAAAGCGCTGCGGTAACTGTTGGCGATATATAAATGATGACAATAATAATAACTAAACCACTCCAGATTTGTCATATACGATTGTTACAGAGTCAGTGAAAATGTACAAAAGTTTGTAATATACAAAAACACATTTTGTATAATGGATTCATTTTCAAGCCCTGATTTCTTCAACCGATATGTCTTTCCAGTAAATATACGCTTTCAAATGACAATTTTCACCATCCACCTCTATAAATAGAGACAGCTCAATGCAATATTTCCTTTCTGGAAAACTAAAATCAATTATATTTGTGTAAACCCTTTGAACCTGACCTTGATGATGGGTTGACAGTATTACATTAGGATGAGGTGCAATTATACGGCGGAAGCTGATTCTACGATAATGGAATCCTTCATTCGGTTCATCTCAAATATAGCCATTTTACAGGGTATGAATCCTATGAACAGGGTACATTTTAGAGCTATATAATAATAAGAGGTTGTTAAATAGTCAATAAACCAACCTATAGAGCTGAAATATACAATGCATTCTTTAAACTGTATTGTTACAGTGCCGGCTGTCATTGCTATTTTTCCCTGGGATGATGTGGCAATACGTCAATATATTTCAGACTGAAATACTGTATTACCAGATGCTTATATTGAAGTATTGCCATATAGAAATATCTTTTGTACAGAGTTACAGATTTCTATATTGTAATTTAACAATCTATACAAATATAACAGCTATGTGCGCCATGATGACCGGATATTATGAAGAATAGTGAATTATTTTATACATACGCATATTTGCAGATATTTTAGAAAAACGCCTGGAAACCAAAAATCTTTTTCCTGATATGACACATCAGCTGAAATGTTCCTAGCTGTACTGTAGAAGCAATACATCTTTATTTTATGGCATCAACTGAGCAATGGGAAGTTGAGAACAACTTAGAAAAAAATGAAATAACAGGTTTTTGTCTGTAGGGACTGCTTGGGACGTTTTTCATTTGTAGAAAGCAGTGTAAGAGTCACCCCTTTTCGAGGATCACCGCATTGACTTAATGATGCTGAAATGGAGATATTATGCTGTCGAATACAAAGCTTTGATGTGGAGGACTTGAGGGGCATCACCCGTGTGACCATGGTTAGAATCCCTAATAAGCAGCTTGACAGAGAGTGAGATGGAGAGATTCTCGGAGTGGAGGATGAGATGTAATGGGGTGATATCACCCTAAAAACCATGGAATTGGAATTCTACAAGAAAGAAGGCATCATATTATTTCAACACAACATTTAGTATAGATGTAAGGTTTATTTTTCTTCAAAAAAACCTTTTTTCACCCATTTCACTACTAAATCCAAAATCTCTCAGAAACCAGAGATGGCTTACTAAGCAATGGCTGACCCTGCAAAACAAGAGACGGGATACACTGGCATAAACCAGAAAAGGATAACCCCGACATACACCAGAGATGGAGAACCCTGACCTAAACCAGATATACCAAACCCCAGCATGAAAATAACTCTCCCGTAGACTAAAAATGGTTAACACTGGCATAAACCAGGGATGTAGAACTCGCTCATAAACCCAAAAAATGGCTAATACTGGCATATACCAGGGATGGAGAACCCGGGCATAAATCAGAGATAGAGAACCTTGGCATAGAGATGGACAACCCTTTCATAAAGAGAAGGATAACCTTGGATTATACCAGAGAGAGATAATCTTGGCTAATATTTAGCTAAACTTGGCATAAACCAAAAATGGGTAACCCTTAAACCAGAGAAGAATAACATTGGCGTATCCAGAGAAGGATAACCTTGGATTAAACCAGAGAAGGATAACATTGGCTAATATTTAGCTAAACTTGGCATAAACCAAAGATGGGTAACCCTTAAACCAGAGATGAAAAACACTGGCATAAACCAGAGTTTGATAACTCTGGAACTACATATTTCTTGTTAATCTTAGTGATAGCCGAGCATCATTGATGTCCGATGCAACTATGGCACCAAAGTTAGTGTTCCTTTTTTTAAAAAAAATCTTTATTTAAAATTTTGCACAAAGACAAAATAGGCACACATCGAAAAGTGGTCACGCAGGGCCACAGGAAGTCATCCAAAGTGTCACTCATGAAAACAAGAACAAAAGTCCACTGCAACAGGTGTCTCAAATACAAAAAGGGGGAGGGTGACAGGTCTGAATGGGCGGACTGCACACAGAAGTTGGGAAAGACTGCGAGGGGACATCAGGGAAAACCATAATGGGAAGGGGAGAGTAGTATGGAAAGAGCAGGGGAACTGCTCGAGAAAGGTAACATTCCCGGCTCACTCCGACAACCCGAAGAAAGGTCAGGGGCCATGGAAGAGGTCACTAGGATGGCTAGGACGGGAGACGTGGGGCCAAGCGTACGGCCAGAACCACCATGGTTGCCGCTCTGGTGGCTCACCCAGGGCAACCCAATATCCCACACGCCAAAATAAAAAAAACAGGGGGGCAAGGGGGAACAGTAAGGTCCCGATGTCCCTACGGTTGCATAAAGATATTTCCAATGCAAGGCAAGGCCCGCAAACAAGGGAACCACCTGGGCACAAAAATCACAGAAAATAAATCCAGAAAGTCACCCAAAAAATTAAAATGAAAGGGGGGGGGGGTGTCAGCCCAGCCAGAGTCCATAAAAGGGGTTTGTCAAAGATGAGGAGAACAGGGGGTGGGGTATCAGGTCATCCAGTGTCCAGCAAGGGCATCTGAGCCATGACAGGCACAGCGCCGCAGGGGAGGCCAGAACACGCACCCTCCCAGGCAGGAATGCACAGCGAAAGGTACGTAGAAGAAATAAGTCCCGTGCAACACTGCACTCCACACTTCCCAGGCCACAGGCCGGGTGAAGGGCCTCCGAGACCCAGGCCACCGCAGCTGAAGAGTAGATCTATCTACCGGTTAAGGCAAACAGCATGGCCATCACGTTCCTGACAGCCGGAACAGTCAACATGCGCCTGAGAGATCCGATGCCGCCAGATAGGACAGATCCCCTGAAAGCCCCACCGGGCCACAGCAGACATGTAGCTGCGCTCCAACCACTGCCTCCAGGGCCGCAGGGGAAACATCTGGGATGCACACGTCCTCCTCGAACAACTCCACACAGCCACACGAAGGCTGAGGCTCCGGCCCTCCATCCACCAGCAGCACATCAAACCGCTTCCTCAGCTTCACCGAGTAACAGCACCGTAGGTCAGCCAATAGACGATGCAGGCCACCCTTCATCAAGGGACGCTCATCCTCCTCTCCCAGCAGTTCAAGGTATGCTTCTGGGCCCAACATCACCACCCATTTGTGTTCGGGAGGGGCAGGCGGACCATCTCACTGCCAACCTCCACATTCCCTACCAGCCCTCTCCATCCGCGTCACCATAGTGGCCAGGAGACTTACATCTTCTCCTGTATCGGGTCCAGGCAGGGAGGAAGCAGAAAAGCCACAGAGGGGCTCCCAACACACCCCAGCAGGCGCACACATGCCTAAGATGGCTGCCGCTGACAGCCCGCAGAAGCAGGCCCGAAGCTGCAAATTGTCCCAACAGTGCCCAGAATGGAGCGAGAAGTCTTGGGCTCGCAGCAGCAGATCGTCAGACTCTTACACCTCCAAAAAGGCATGTCTCAGCCAACAGTGGGACGCCAAAATCACCACAGTAATGAAGACATCCAGAGAGCTCGTTTAAATGGCGACCTCACTCCTCGGTAGTCAGCTCAGCTCCCCCCAAAGTTAGTGTTCTTTGGTATAAACAAACATGCTCATATTTTATATCCATCTAAAAAATGACTTCAGAAAATAAAATGATGGAAATAATTGATATACTTGTCACACGAGGTGAAACTACAGGCCATTTGTCATAGTGCCACGATAAAAGGTGCTATACAATTCCTTTACATCCACACATTAATAAAAATAGACAGTTGGTTTTGCCTTTTTGCCTGTTCATCAAATAAAGCAGAGAACATATATTTTATGGGCAACTGTGCAATGTCAGGTAAACTATAAACCCGGGGAGACACAGATATTTCATTTATCAGCAGTTTATGTGCTTCAAAACTGTGACTTCAGTGTTTCCAGCTTTAGGATTTCCTTGGGCGTCCTCCTAATGTGCTCTCCGGGCCGGCAAAACATCCATCTTCATAGCTATAGCAGTATGTGACAAATGTGGCCGAAACATTTTCTGTTTATTTTAGGTAAAATAAAGACAATTCGCTTCTGATTGGCTTTGAAATGGATTCGCTTGGCTTCATTTATTTTGCACATTATGATAATATTTCTCTCAAAGATTATTTAATAAAATTAAAAAGCAAGAGTAGAATTATCTAGATAACATCACTGAGTCACATCTAGTGGGTACAGGGATTGATGAAAAGGAAAAAAATAAAATAGTGTAATATTTATATGTACGTATATATAATCAATAAAAAATAAAGCATCTTGCCTCTTCACAAATCACTGGTAAGACGCACCTTGAATATGCCGTGCAATTTTGGGCACCTGTCTTAAGAATGGGTATTATAGCACTAGAAAATGTGCAGAGACGGGCGACTAAATTAATAAGGGCTGCGGAATATGCTGGCGCTTTATAAATAATGAATAATAATCATAATAATAAGGGGAATGGAAGGTTTAAGTTATAAGGAAAGACTAACAAGCTTAAACCTGTTTAGTTTAGAGAAACGGCGCCTTAGAGGGGATCTGATAACTTTATATAAATATATACGGGGCCTTAGAGGGGATCTGATAACCTTATATAAATATATACAGGGCCATTATCAACCATTGTCTGATAACCTATTCATTAATAGGACTATACACAGGACAGGAGGTCACCCATTTAGACTGGAGGAAAGGAAATTCAGCTTAAAGTATAGGAAGGGTTATTTTACAGTGAGAACAATAAAGCTGTGGAATTCTCTGCCTGTTGAGGTGGTTGGGTCAGAGTCTGTACAGACGTTTAAACAATGACTGGATGACTTCCTGCAGACACAGAATAATAAGTGTTATAATATTTAAATTGTGGG
The DNA here is from genome assembly GCA_009667805.1 of Leptobrachium leishanense. NCBI lineage: Eukaryota > Metazoa > Chordata > Amphibia > Anura > Megophryidae > Leptobrachium > Leptobrachium leishanense. Next base: position 399,246,829 of record CM019064.1, on the reverse strand, counting down.
TAAAAGCTGCTTGATCCAAGGAGAAATCTGAAGCCATTCTGGGGTCAAGAAGGAATTTTTTCCAGTATTTTGCATATTGGCAAGTGCTACAGACTGGGGGCTCTATTACATTCTTCACGCTGTGTATTTTGAGTGCGCAAATGCACATTTGCGCGAGGGGCAAAAGCCTTTGCGCTGAACGTCGTATTTAAACGTTCGAGCAAACGATGCGCGTTATCGTTTAACGCGGATGGACTTGCGCGAGTGTGATGAACTGTGCGCGTCCTATACTTAACATTGTGAGCGCAAATTCATTTGTGCGCTGGTAAGCGGATGGTATTTCAATCGATGTGCATATTTTTACGAACGACGTTTGCGTGCATAATTTTAACATCTTTGAAAAGCTGGTGGTAACTGCAAATCGGAATGTTCTGGCCAAAACCAAATACACCAGCACAAAAAAAACAATACAGCACAGTATAGTTACACATTCTACACATACCCAAACAATAAAATTGTGAATTTGTGCATATTTTTTTTATTGCTGCAGCATGTATACTCAGATTTACTTTGACAGGCGCAAAAACTTAAGTGAGTCAATTAAGGTAAATTGATGTCAATTAAAGGTTCTTAATACTGATTGGCTGAATCCCGCGAAAAACAGTCTGCGCACTGATTTACGTGCGCAACGTTACTGCGCGTGTATTACACTTCGTTTTGTGCGTCTTTTTTACGAACGTTATTTTTTGACGGTTGAGAAAATGAGTTTGGATTGGAATATCACGTTAATTTTCGCGAGATAAAGCAGGATGATGCGTGCAAAAAAAATTAGCACTGCGTGAACGAAATTGCGCGAAGAATGTAATAGGGGACTGGGTTTTTTGCCTTCTTTTGAATCAACAGCAGGAGGTGATGTGTGAAAGGCTAAACCCGATGGACGCATGTCTTTTTAAGCCTATGTAACTATGTAATCTCTACTGTAAATTCGTTTGAAGATCTAAGATTTCTGTGATCAAAATGATTTGATGAAAGTGCACCTCAACATATTTACCTAAAAAGACCAGTGCGACAAGTTTCATTTGTCTGATTTATTTAGTTTTTTGTATATTTCTAATATTTGAGGGTGCATTTCACTAAATTGAAATAAGTGCGGGTGGGCTGCTTGGCATTAATGACCCTTACTCACCCATGGCTAGCAGGTGGGGGGTTGAATCTAGGGAAGGGCAGAATGATCTCTTCTGATTTAAGCCATCATCTGTTTATCATGATTTGAAGCCATAGGGCTCAGGAATGGGTGGACTTTCTTCAGAAACTCAGCCTAAATACTCCTCACCTGCTGCCAACGGGTGAGAATTTACTTATATAACTAGTTGTGTAGTAACAAGCCTGTGGGCATTTACTCTTTTACCAGCAAAGAGTAGCTTTTAACTTTGTGAAATAAATATTCAGAAATGCCGAAGAACCGAAACAAAGTTCCAATAAAATTCAGACGAATGGAATGGTTTATGCTTTTTGGCCGGACTATAGATTGTGATCAAAATTTAATTCCCTTGCACATGTCTAATAAAACCATTTGATGTGAGAAGGGCACACCAGTAAATACAGCAACAAGAAAAATACGTGAACCCTTTTGGAATGACTACATTTCCGTATAATTCTTTTCTTAAAATCTGGATTGATGTTCATCTAAGTTACAGTAATCAACAAACAAAATCCCTTCTGAACCTGGTGCAGCTCTGATCCACGGCTTTTGGAAACACTTGGTTGAGGTTATTGCTTCCAAAGGAGGCTCTAATTATTAAATCAAAGTATTCATTTACTTACAGTCCGGGCCTCGCAGTGTCTGCTACTGCTGCTGATCTTGTACACACGATCACGGCAGTGAAGGGGATAAGCACAGTGTGTTTTCCTATAGTTGTAACTTTGATGAAGATGAGATAACATTTTATGACCAATTCATGCAAAAAAACAACTAATTGCGTAGGGTTTTTCATACTTTTTCTTGCCACTGTACGGATAGTAAACCCTGTGGCCATCTTCAGGACATTCTCTGCAGATCCCAAATAACAGTGTTTTTGTTAACTTTATGAGAATATAATGAATTTCACTTGATGTTTCCTATGATCTCTGATGTATACCATTAATTACATAGAAACATAGAAAATGTTGGCAGATAAGAACCTTTCGGTCCATCTAGTCTGCCCAATTACATGGATACTTAACCTGGATTTATCTTTTGTTTAGGATAGCCTTATGCCTATCCCATGCTTGCTTAAATTCAATCACTGTTTTGACCTCTACCACTTCAACTGGAAGACTGTTCCATGTATCCACCACCCTCTCAGTAAAATAATGCTTCCTGATGTTACTTTTAAAACTTTGCACCTCTAATCTAAGACTATGTCCTCTTGTTTTGCTATTTTGTTTCCTTTTAAATATACTCCCTTCCTCTACCTTGTGGATTCCCTTTACGTATTTAAATGTTTCTATCATATCTCCTCTGTCTCGTCTTTTTTCCAAGCTGAACATGTTAAGATCATTAAGCCTTTCCTGGTAACTTTTCTCCTTCAAGCCGTACACCATTTTAGTGGCCCTTCTCTGAACTCTCTCTAAGATGTCTATATCCTTCTGGAGATACGGTCTCCAGTACTGCACACAGTACTCCAAGTGAGGTCTCACCAGTGCCCTGTACAGTGGCATGAGCACTTCCCTTTTCCTACTGCTAATACCTCTCCCTACACAACCAAGCATTCTGCTAGCATTTCCTGCTGCTCTATTACATTGACTACTTACCTTTAGACCCTCTGAAATAATAACCCCTAAATCCCAACCCTCAGATGTTGAGGTTAGGACTGTATCAAATATTCTATATTCAGCCATGGGGTTTTTACGTTGGGCACTTACAGCCCTCCAGATGTTTTGAAACTACATTTCCCGTGATGCTCAGCTGCTAATTAGGTTTGTAGAGCCTCAAGGGAAATGTAGTTTCAAAACATCTGGAGGAGGGCCGTAAGTGCCCACCCCTGACAAGGAGCATACATTATGCAACTTCACCTGCAATTAACATTATGGCCACTTGCCGGTGATTACTGGAGACTTCTTGAATTCTAGTGCAGACAGACTTAGCCATAAAATGAAGATTACATATCCTGGACATGGACAGTATCAATGTTTATTAGGATTTAGTCATTAAGCAGAAGCAGGAACGCAAAGTGAAGAATTGAGGCTGCACGGCCATTTAATGGGTTTTAAAGCTTATTGGGTTTCTTAGAATATCAGGAAATACAGAATATATTTATAGTGTAAGACACATTTGTTGTTTATGCACAACACATTCAGTTTCGGAGGTTTGCAGAGCCACAATATCACCTTGAAGAAAGAGCCTCAAAATAATTGTGGACACAATGACCCAACAACCTAACTTTTTCTGGTGGTTCCCTGACCTTTGAGGAGTGTCTGCACTTCATAAAGCACCCCTGATTTTTTGCAGGAAGCGTTATGCAACAGGCAAAGTCTTGTAGTGCTAAAACACTGGACCCTCAGGAACAAAAAGATATGCGGATTGATTTTCCACTGCAACTCTACTTTTCCCCCCTGTCTTTCCCTGCTCCCGCCGGCCAGAGGAGGCGACCGGAGCCGCGGTCCTCGCCGCAGGACAGAGGGTAAGTATCAGATTTTTTTTTACTGTTTTAAGCTGGTGTTAACGGATTCTGCACCAGCGGAATCCGTTAACACCAGGTCCTGGGCTCTGGTTAACTTTTCGTTGACCAGAGCCAGGCGTTAATCAGCGCTGGGATTTTGTAATCCAGCGCTGATTAACACTTTGCGCTCCCCATGTTAAGTATAGGGAGGGCAAAGTGCACTAGCCTCACGCAGAGGAGCGCAAGATACCAAACACAAACGGTTTTTTAACCCTTTTGCCTTTGGATTGTAATATGCCCTGAACACCGCAGCTAACGGTAGTGCTCACGCAGGTGAGCGCTACCATTAGCGTTTAAAGTGTAATAGGGCCCTGTCTGTATGTGACATAATGGATGTGTATAGAAATTACAGTAACATCTTGTATCTGTACTGTACAGGGATTAACAACCATTATAGCCCCTGAATCTTATCCCTGCACAGTAGTGGGTGACCACAGAGCTCTCCCTGTACTGTGACCTCTTCCTGGCCGTTGAAATGTAGCAGCAATGTTTTTAAACTTTTTGTTACAATGAGGTTCGGGACTGCTATTTTCAGCTTGCTTTACAGTATTACAGAGGGACAGGAGTGAACTCTCACAGGTCATTTTGTTTCTTCACAGGCAGCACACTAATCCTGCCATACAGAGGTATGCCAATGGGTTTTGATGTGCTAATGACAATGCACAAATGTATTACAATGCAAAATCAAGTTAACTTCACTTTTTTAGTGAAAAGGGTTAGAGATAAGGTGTACAGTATATCTATTAAAAAAATATGTTTTACTCACCCACTTCATCGCGCATCGTTGCAAGTAGAAGCACTAACTCCTTTTCCTTAATAAGACTAGCCTCGTTCTGTAGAGGAAACACACAACATGGGAAGCAAATTTCAGAAACCACATTGCAATAAGGTAATTATACATAACCAAAATCCTGATCCTATGTTCCATGCAACACCTCTATTACACATGTTTGAGTTGAATAAAGAGCCAAATGCACCTGGTTTCAACTTTTCAATATCAGCTCTAGTGCTCCAAAAGAAAACCCAATTAGACTGAATTTCCAAGTTTGATACTGATGTGCTCCCTATATTGAAGAAGGGTTAAAAATGTCTGCCTGGGAATTATAGACCTGTGAGCTTAACTTCTGTGGCTGGGAAAGTATTTGAAGGGTTACTAGGGGATAATATTCAGGAATTTATTGGGATGTATAATGTAAATGGAAAAAATAAGCATGGTTTTATGAAGCACAGATCATGTCGGATTAACCTAACTATGAGGAAGTAAGTGTCAGTATAGATCAGGGAGTCGCAGTGGATGTGATTTACTTGGATCTTGCCAAAGCTTTCGACACAGTTCCACACGAGGTTACTATTTAAATTACGAAAAATTGGCCTAGATGAAAATAGAACACTGGCTGAAAGATAGGATACAGAGAGTAAATTGTACATTTTCAAGATGGACATCAGTGGTAAGCGGTGTCCCTCAGGGGTCTGTTATAGGACCAATTCTATTCAATCTATTTATAAATCACCTTGAGATAGGCATTGAAAGTCATGTATCAGTGTTTGCAGATGACACAAAACTAGGAAAAGTAATACAATGTGAGCAGGATGTTACTTCGCTGCAGAGGGATTTAGATAGATTGGGGGACTGGGCACTTAAATGGCAGATGAAGTTTAATGTAGCTAAATGCAAAGTTATGCACTTTGGAGTGAAGAACACACAAGCAACGTATTCCCTAAATGGTTCTGAGTTGGAGAAATCCAAGCAGGAGAAGGATTTGGGAATCATCATAGACTTCAAACTAAGTAACAATGTGCAATGTCAAGCGGCAGCCGCCAAGGCCAGCAAGGAATTGGCATTAAAAAGGGAATTCACGCTCGGGAGGAAAACATAATTCTGTATAAATCAATGGTAAGACACACCTTGAATATGCCGTGCAATTTTGGGCACCTGTCTTAACCTCCCTGGCGGTCTAATTTTTTCAAAATTTCGTGTCTAAAAGTGTCTCAATTTTTTTTTAAAGGAAATGTGTTTTTGTACATAGTTAGCCTGTAATAATTAGGAATCACGCCCTGAAATCCGTGCAAGCAAGAGTCCTTACTGGTAAAATCCTTTATAAATAAATTTAAAAAAAAAAGTAAATACACTGAGTCCGATAAAGTTTGAAACTCGATATAATAATTTATTATCCCAAAAATAATTATTCAAAATAATGCAAATAAATGATATTCAATAAAATACAACAAAAAACACTGAAATCTGTCTGAAAACAAGGGTGAGACGATGTATGGTCTGTTTCTTATCCTGTAGTTCATAAACATTGCACTTTGGATTATACAGTGTATTATAATTTTTTTCTAAGTTTGCTGCTGGTCCCGCCCCCCGCATTGTGTGACTCGCAGGCAGCCTTACCAGGAAGCAACTCGCCGCGATCACACTGCGGGGGACAGGAGGAGGCGAGTATGCATCCAGCCTGATTGTGGCTCGCGGTTACCATTCGCGGTAGTGAAATTTAACCCCGAGTCACACTCGCGAATACCACCAGGGAGATTAAGAAAGGATATAAAGGATAGAAAAATGCAGAGACGGGCGACTAAATTAATAAAGGGAATGGAAGGTTTAAGTTATGAGGAAAGACTAACAGGCTTAAACCTGTTTAGTTTAGAGAAACGGCACCTTAGAGGGGGATCTGACAACCTTACATAAATATATACGGCGCCTTAGAGGGGATCTGATAACCTTATATAAATATATACGGGGCCATTATAAACCACTGTCTGGAAACCTATTCATTAACAGGACTATACACAGGACACGAGGTCACCCATTTAGACTGGACGAAAGCAAATTCAGCCTAAAGCATAGGGAGGGTTATTTTACAGTGAGAACAATAAAGCTGTGGAATTCTCTGCCTGTTGAGGTGGTTGGGTCAGAGACTGTACAGACTTTTAAAAAACGACTGGATGACTTCCTGCGGACACAGAATATTAAGAGTCATAATATTTAATATGTGGGTAAAAGATTCTTGATCCAAGGAGAAATCTGATGCTATTCTGAGGTCAAGAAGGATTTTTTTCCCAGTATGTTGCATATTGGCGAGCGCTTCAGACTGGGGTTTTTGCCTTCTTTTGGATCAAAAGCAGTAGGTGATGTGTGAAAGGCTGAACTCGATGGACGCATGTCTTTTTTCAGCCTATGTAACTATGTAACTATGGTACAAAGGAAAACACTTCTCCACAGCTTCATAAATGACACAAATAAATTTTTTATTAGCCAACAAAGAGCCACATTACATTCCTGATGTTAAAACGGGGGCGCCAGGGGGAAAAACTGCACCCGCAGTTTTTTCCCTACCGCCCCGTTTTAACGTGGGATTACAATGCAGGCGTTTAAAAAACTGCTTGCATTGTTACCGCGCGCTACGCCCCGGGATGCTCGCGGCAGCGTTGAGCACCGCCGCGAGCATCCACTCGATGGAGTCCATAGGACTCCATTGAGCCAGACGCCGGCGGTCACCTGACCTGCTGGATCTTGCCTCGCGAGATCCGGCCGATCGGCGTAGCGATACGCAGGGGGAGACTGAGGAACTTTCCCCCCCAGTCTCTCCTTGCTCCCGCCGGAGGGAGGAGGCAGACAGAACACTCGCCGCGGAACAGGAGGTGAGTATATGATTTGTTTTTTTATTTTTTTGGCTGGTGTTAACGGATTCTGCAGAAACGGAATCCGTTTGCACCAAGTCCTGGCTCTGGTTAACTTTCTGTTAACTGCGGCCAGACGTTTAGTCAGCACTGGGACTTTGTAATCCTATCGCTGATTAACACTTTGTGCTCCCCACGTTAAGTATAGGGAGCGCAAAGTACAGTAACCTCACACTGAAAAGAGCAAGGTCGCAAACGGATTACTTAACCCGCTAGCGTTTGGATTGTAATATGCGGTAGCCACCGCGGCTAACGTTAACCCTCACCAGGCTGCGTGAGCATTAACGTTAGCACCTAGTGTCACGATTGTAACATATATTAAATACTGTTTTCTAGCTAATCACTCTTGCCTTTGTGAATTTTGCTGTGTTGCTCTATACGATGGAATTCCTGCCCTGTAACAGTTGTATCTCCCTAAAAATATAAACCTGTGTAATTTCGCCACCTAGTGTTCAAAATATATTTCAACACATTCACCAAGAAGAATATAGATAGTACATATACCGTATAACAGTCAGCAGACGTATTCCAGAAATTGTGGTATATCCCTCACAACATCCACCGTAAAAAATATAGATCATATAGAACATAATGCAAAGACGTATACATATATATAAGTGGGACTCTAAAAATACACACACAAATATATATTCATATATACTAAAACGAGACATAATATATTCATAAGAACATCCGGTATAGCTTGTAAATTTGGCCTCTTACAAACTTTCCTTGCATTAGATTGAGTTTACTTGATGTTGCGCTCCTGCAGGGGCTTTTGATCATTAAGTATACACAACCATGACAGTGAATGGGGTTAAAGAAACACATGGAAATATATATATATATATAAAATAAAGTTTATAGTTGCAGAATACATTTACACATCCCAGCAATTCAGACAACTGCTTACAGAGCTCATGTGAGGGAAAGGGAAAGGGAAGTGCTCATGCCACTGTACAGAGCACTGGTGAGACCTCACTTGGAGTACTGTGTGCAGTACTGGAGACCGTATCTCCAGAAGGATATAGACATCTTAGAGAGAGTTCAGAGAAGGGCTACTAAAATGGTGTATGGCTTGAAGGAGAAAAGTTACCAGGAAAGGCTTAATGATCTTAACATGTACAGCTTGGAAAAAAGACGAGACAGAGGAGATATGATAGAAACATTTAAATACGTAAAGGGAATCCACAAGGTAGAGGAAGGGAGTATATTTAAAAGGAAACAAAGTAGCAAAACAAGAGGACATAGTCTTAGATTAGAGGGGCAAAGGTTTAAAAGTAACATCAGGAAGCATTATTTTACTGAGAGGGTAGTGGATACATGGAACAGTCTTCCAGTTGAAGTGGTAGAGGCCAAAACAGTGATTGAATTTAAGCAGGCATGGGATAGGTATAAGGCTATCTTAAACAAAAGATAAATCCAGGTAAAGTATCCATGTAATTGGGCAGACTAGATGGGCCGAAAGGTGCTTATCTGCCGACATTTTTCTATGTTTCTATGTTTCTATGTGCTACATTCCCCATACGCAGCAAAGAACTCTGGGTAGGATATGCAAATGCAGTCCACAACTTATCACATTTTTTTGCATCTAGGATCTTTAATAACACAGAACCCCCCCTTGCCAGTGCCATGCCCTACTAGATGGCTTTTTTTATAGCAATGGTCAGGTTATGCCACCAGTGACCAGTCACAGCCACTGTGTATGAACACTTGTTTCAGACTTATGATGCCCTCGTCATCAGCAGGAGACAGACTGTAACTGGTTGCTATTTAATGCTTTACCTGTAGGGCAAATCAATAAACATTTAAGTTGTGGTAGAGGCCAAAAAAACAGCATACGTCTTGGACTGGCGATACTAGGAAATTAACATAAATACAAGATTTCCATACTTACAACATGGCTCTAAAGTGTAAGCACTGAATCACTCGGGCAAGCTGTGTCTGTGTCTTACTGTTATTTAAAGATGCCCTGCACCATTACACAAAACCACAAACTCATTAAAAAAAGCATATTAAAAGGATATTAAGTATCATTATTCATGCCAGAGTAATCAGCACCACATACACAATGACAGGAAGGAGTTTAGCAGATTAAAACAAAATGTTTTTGGCCAATCCCCCCTCCACTCCGTAAAAAACCCCGCTAAAAACAGCAACTATATTTTCTATTTCTATTAATATTTAGTCAAAGATGGCCATTTCCCAACACAGAGGAACAGAGGAGAACATTTTCTGATAACCGTTGGGAATTCTGCATTTTAAGTATTACAATGAAAACTTTCCACACATGACATATTTGTGTTTTTTACGTGTTTCTGCGCACCGATCATCCACTAATAAGGATTATCAGACAAAACATTTCCGTAAAATTAATCCGGGATAAAATGCACGCCGAGATGGAAAAGAAAATGTATCTGTGTTCTCCACAGACAATAGACATATTGTTTCATATGAGCTTTAAGATAAAGTTAAATCCTGCAGATTATTTTGCATTCCTAACAGCTTTATACCACAAAGAACATCGAAGAACGCGAAGAATAGGAAAAAGCTGCTCCATTCACTTTACTAGAATACATTCTCCCTGGCAAATTTCTAGGACAAGCTTATGAATATTATAAAACATGTACCTAAAGAGATTTCCGCCTCCCCAAAAAAATAGACTTTAAACTATTAGAGTATAAAAAAATTGTCGTAGACACAAAGAAAAATGAGGTCAGAAAATCATATCTCCCAACTGTCTACTCATTTGGACTTTTATAGTGGGATAGTTTTGGTCTGATGTCACGACAGGGAAATGTTGCCATTAAACATGTCGCAAGTGCAGATTACATGCAATTGCATTGTATCAATGAAGTGAGGGCAATCCCTGTCCAGGCAGAGTGCTTCAGCAACGTAATGAGCATGTGCATCCCTGAGAGAGGCTGGCTGAACAAGCAGTCAATCCAGTGTGATGTGCTCACACATGCCAGGCTGACACAACCATGCCCCATCTGTATCACTAATAATGTATAAGGCTGGGGTCAGACCAGCGCACTTTTAACATGCGTTCTGGCGCACATAATTACGGCCGCACTAGCAGCAGATGACGGGCAATGACGGACAATATACGATGTACAGCTGCACAAAAGTCCGGCCGTGCAACGCAAGTGGAATTTGAACGCATTTTTCTGAGAACGCTGAACCGCTAGTACTGACGTACTGTTTGCGCAGCTGCGGCATAGCGGCGTGTTTGCGTGATTAGGAGATGTCAGACGCTGCTAATGTCCGGCCTACATAACGTCCAGACGCAAAAAGAGTTTTATTGACGATCCGTACAAAATCACGCCCGAAAATGCACGTCGTCTGACCGTTTTTGCGCATTCCGTGAAAAAATACGTCAATGCGTTCGGACGCACTTTTTCACGTTCGCGGGGAAAAATGCTTTCGTCTGACCCTAGCCTAAGCTGGACAGTCCCCTTACAGCAATTGCCCCCTTCCTATTTGTTATGAAATGGTTAAATTGATGATTAATTCTGTTATTAACATTTGTAATAGGGGTCGACCGATTATCGGTACCACCGATATTTGGGGCCGATATTCAGTGATTTCCAGGTTATCGGCATCGGGCTGTTTCACTTGCCGATGTGCCGATAACTCTGAGAAGCTGCGATCTCTCTGGGCATGCGTCCCATCCCGGCACTTCCGCACTCTGGCCGGCAATGATGAGGTCACCTCGAGGTCTCCCCCTTCCACTGGCTCGAACACAGTAAGAAACAGAGGGGGAGGAAGCACATCTAATTGTAATAAAAACAAACAGGATGGTCGGACTGATTTACGGAGGGTCCGTTCCGCTCTGTTGTGCTCCTCCCCTGCTCTCACTCTCCCTGTCTGCTCCTTCACGCTGTGCTACCTGCCAGTCTGTAAAGCTCCCCATCCCACTTCAAGTGGCTGCATAGGAGCATAAATCTTGCTCAACTCTACTGCCCTGACACCGAGATTAAATAAATAAATAAAAGCCTCAAATAGTTCACGGCACCCTTTATCTGCCAGCCATTTAGTTTTGTCTTGGCAGGTGCAGGGATTTGAGTTCACATTAGGAAAAATTTGATTTCTGACCCCAGGAGCTTACAATCAGCTTTCTAGGGAGCCACCTGGGGACAAGGAACTGAGTTTGCAGATTTTGTTTTTAGTAATGATAGAAGCCACAGTTAGGGTTTTAGTGGTCCTGGGCTACCCGACTGCCAGCTTCTGTGTCACGGCCCCTTGCATAAAAGTTTGCTATAAAGTAGTGCTGCACTTTTTACAAATGAGGGTACATCCTGCAAACATCTGACTCCTGCTGCAAACACCTCTGCAGCCACCATACCTGAGCCTGACAGAGTCGAGGCAACACCTAGGAGCCAGGCCAGGCATGCTTTGCATAGAATAAACCTGAAATTTATGACCCGCATGGCAGCAAGGACAGCCAACAGGAAGAACAGTTTAGTGAATAAACCCCTTAAATGAATTGTAAGGTCCTGTGAGCTGGTCCCTCTGCTCCTCTATATTGTAAACTCCTGTGAGCCGAGCGGCTGGGACCAGCATTTTACAGATCATCACTTCTATAGCACCAGCAGGTTCCGCAGCGCAGTACACCAAGGAGCGGGGAAACAAAATAAATAAATGCCTCAAATAGTCCCTTTATCTGGACTATTTGCATTGCAGGTTGCTTTGTTGTACCAAAAAAGAAGAAAAGCTGGAGCTTCTGAAAGAAAGAAAAATGGGGTGGTTGCGATTTCTTAACCATCACACTTTTTTTCAAGCACTTTATTTCTCTCAGCTGGTATGTTTACAATTTTGACACCAGATTTATGTAGAAATTGTGATTTCCCCCCCCCCCCTCGAAAAATTTTAATGTACAGAATATCGGCACCCGATATCGGTTATCGGCCTGAAAGGTAGCCGATTATCGGTATCGGTATCGGCACCTAAAAAGTGATATCGGTCTATCCCTAATTTGTAATGAAATAGTTAAAGGAGTTATTCTAATATAACTCACTGTTCTTGACATAGGACTTAAGTTCCTCTTTTTTCTTTAGCTAGATGACATATGATTTAAGTTCCTTGTCCTTGGCTATTTGAGGTGCAAGTGGGAGGTGAATGACGGGTTGTGGTTGTGAGTGACCTTTTTTGGCAGAAAACCACAGATGTACGCCATCCACCAAGTGTAAATCAAGGCCTTGGCCACGCCTTGCTGGAAGCGAGTAGTGTGATGACATACATTTGTGGGCAGTTTTTTGTCGTTTTGCAACTAGTATAAGGATAAGAGGGGGGATAGGAGACAGAGTTTGAGTTTCACTTGTGAAGAGAGTGCGCTGAGCAGGATTTTGCAGTTTGCGTATGCATCCTTTGACATAGAGAGACCTTTTCACCTGGAAGGAGTCTTTGCATGCGGAAAGGAGATGCTTTACCCAGGGTGTTGATTCAAGACCCTAAGATGTTTGCAAAGGAACTCTCAGACAGATCTAGATGTTCAATACAATGGTGAGTGTAGCGCTGTGTTAAAATCTTGCTGCTGGCAGTACCTATTTTTGGCCACAAGATGGAGACAATCGCGATTAGAGACACTGGACATTGGGACTACGTTTCCTGGCATGCTTTGCAAACAGACACAGGAAGTGGGTGGGACAGAGACGCTGTACATCCTGAGCCTCGTGGAAAGCATGCTCAGAGTGAGCTGGGAGCTGGAAGGAGAAAGAAGCAGGCAGGGCTGTTCAGGATTGTGACCAGGCCAGAGCGCAGGGGCTACCTCGCTGGTGCTGGGGGATTGGGACAGTGACCCTGCAGAGATCTGTCTACATCAAGCTGTAAGGTCTGAGGACAGAAATAGCTGGGAGGACGCGCCAGGGAGTAATAGAGAGAGGATGCAGTGCTGCAGAGTGGAACAGTGACTAGGCCGGAGTGCAGGTGCGGCCTACCAGGATTCCAAGAGGGGTTACCCAGTCTTGTAAGAAGGAGACCCAGTGATCTACAGACATTACCCAAGCTGCCATCAAGGAAGCCAGAGGATCCTTGAGTGAGGAGTACCGCAGGTCCATCGGATGGGAGAGCAGGCGGTAACTGGACAAGTCACGGTTGGAGCAGAGAGAGCCAGACAACGGATCCAGTAACCAGTATCCCAGCGAGGCATCGAGCGGATGGGTGAGAGAGGCTCCAAGGCCGGTTTATAAAGCAAGAAAGCACGCGCTGTTTGTCTCTAAAACCCACAGGGCCCCAACTTGACTAGTCGAAGACATCACTTTAAATAATTCACTGGCCAGTTGAATAGTACCCGGGTACCATAACACACACATACACTCACAGTTCGGGACTTAACCTGTTCGGGACTCACTCCCTAGTATCCGAAAAAGGGGCAAAGATTCGCATCTTAATTTGTTTTCCGCTGCGCGTTTCTCGTAATTACGAAGCATTGTACTTTTCTGTTCGGTCGCGCATTTTCCGAAATACGAAGCCTCGTATTTCTTTTCCGCTGCGCGTTTACCGCATTACGAAATACTGTAGATATATCCAAAGACCGTGTTATTCTTTATTTGCCTTTTATTCAAGTAAACTATATAATATAAAAATCCACAACGGTGCTGGAGTATATTTATTCCCTAGTGCGGGGAGACTGACCCGTGGTTCATTTTCAGCGGCTCCTCCGGGAGTGAGCGCTACACGTGGGGGCTCGTTTCCGGGATTCAGTCTCTGGAAAAAACCGCATTTAAAGGGTTAAATATGGATCCAGAAGAAGCAGCAGAGAGTGGTGTAAAGCACAAAATGGCCAGTTAGGGTTGAGTGTAGTAATGGACATTCCTGCAGGCACCTGGGCAGAAGAACAGATCTGCCAGGCCATGGCAGCGTTGGCACCTGACCAGCAGGGATTCATAGTGGACGTTAAAGTGAACCCAGAGACTTCTCACACATATGTTCTTTTCGAGTGGAGAAAGGGTGTTCCAGTGTTTTTCAGGGCGCGAGTGTGAAGCTGACCGACGATGTGGAGGTTCGACTGGTCCAGCCAAGTACGCCACGTGGTGATCACGCGAATGCTCCCGTGACTAGACCAACAACGTCAAGAGACGAGATACCCGATGCTACCCCTCCTCAATTGCAGGGTTCCTCCACTACTTTCTTTACCACTATGGGGAAGCTGGTGGAAACGTTGGCCCAAAACTCAGCCGCGTCTGCAAATTATGGATATCGCAAGTTGGGGGTCTGTTCCGGTAAGGTCCCTGTGCCAGCTGGAGAAGAGGACTTTGACACTTGGATAGATCAGGCAGTGCAAGCTGTGGAAGAATGGGAAGTTGCGGACACCGTGAAGAGACAAAGGTTGATCGAGAGCTTAAGAGGTCCTGCTTCAGATGTCGTCCGAAATCTGAAAAGAGACAAGCCAGGCTGCACTGCTGCTGAGTATCTAGAAGCTTTACAGGAAATTTTTGGAGGAGTGGAGGATTGTGCCGAACTTATCCACAGGTTCTCTCACACCTATCAAAAGGAAGGAGAAGAATTGTCCACCTATGTCTGGCGGCTGGATAAAATCCTCCATCAGGTTATTCTAAAAAGAGGCATGGAGCCGAGTTGTGCAAGCAAAGCTTTGATGGATCAAATTTTCAAAGGTTCACTCCCACTGGATCCCATAATGTTGAAATTTCACACTAGATACCAGAGCAAGAGACTGACCTATTCCAAACTGGTCAAAGCTATCCGAGAAGAAGAGGCTTTAATTGAGGCTAAAAAGATTGCTAATGCTTCACATGCAGTTTTCACTGCAGAAGTAGAAACTCTTGGTGTAGCGGACATACAGACTGAAGTGATGGCTTTGAAAACTCTGATGTCGAAAATGATAGAGTTGATGACGTTGCTGTCTTCTTAGGATTGCCGTACCTGAGGAGGGAGAGGCAGTGCGGAGTATTCCTGCTGGAGAACCCTCTGGGTCGTTGATCTGCTACAACTGTGGGGGGTTGGCCACTATCGACGTGACTGCCCCAGCCCACCCAAACCGCGAAGAGGACAGACGTTTCTAGCAGATATACGAATGACAAGAGCGGCTGTGGTTCCTAACAAGGGGTTTTCAAATGAGGCGCAAGAAGAAAATGTGCCCACATGCTCGAGGAAAAGATGTTTTGGCTGCAGGGAAAAGGGTCATTTCAGGGCTCAGTGCCCAAAAATGTGGCCCATAAAGAGATCGGTCGAAGAACTCCTGAAGGCCTTGAAGGAGCAGTCGCCTGTCTTGCAAGGGGAAAATCTTAGAGGACCCCGGTTGAATGAGCAAACTGGGTTCCCACCTTGTACTACAGCGGAGAAGTTCCCTGACAAGTTGATCAGTCCTTCGTCCATCATCCCGGTCCAAGTGGAAGGGGTCTACACAAATGCTCTTCTAGATTCAGGTGCTCAAGTAACTCTGATTTACCGAGATTTCTATCAGAAACATTTGAAGCATATACCCTTGAAGAAGTTGAAGGATCTTGAAATCTGGGGTATGGGGACTGAGAGGTTTCCCTATGATGGATATCTACAGGTGAAGCTGGAATTCAGTTCAGCGACCGTTGGACAACCGGCAGTATGTGACACGTTGGCCATTGTGTGTCCTCGTCCCTCGGGCACTAATCGAAGTTCTATGATAGTGGGGACGAACACTGACTTAGTGAGATGTTTTCTAACCCCGCTGAGGAATGAAGAGAGTCCTGCTCCCAAGAAGGCACACTCGATGTCAAGGCCGGTATGTCAACGGATGGTCGAAGAACAGAGAGCCCCTGCAGAAGTGAGGCGGCTGAGGAAAGCGGAAGGAACAGAGAAGGTTATGCAGTCCAGAGAAGTCCCCAAAATAATCTCTGGAAGAGTTCTGAAACGGACAAGTGAGAGAGTTTCCGTCAGCGTATGCAATGTGACTGACTCTTCAGTAAATTTGAAGGCACGGATGTCGATCGGGCAAGTGGCTTCTGTTAAGCCCCTCTCCACTACCGATCTAGGGGGGGGAGTGAATAAAGTGATTCAAGCTGAACGGTTCTACCCTAAAGATGCTCCTATCTCGTTCAAGCGGAAGAAGCGGGTTCAGTCTCCAATACTCAAGTCGGAAAATTCGTTCTCCAGGTATGAGTCTGACGTGGGATGGGCTAAGAGCACTAAACTCTGCATTCGTCTCCAGGATGATAAGCCTTCTCGAGAAAGGTCAAGGCGAGCTTCATCGAGAGACCTAATTGAACTGAAAAGAACCCAAGGAGTGGTTGGAACAGAGGGAATGAGAGTCATGGCTGCGGGTGTTCCTGAACTATATTGTAACCCTGCACAAAGAAAGCTGTTACGACTATGCGAAGGTTGCCCAAAGTGTCTGCCACGCTAGCTGAGGTAGTTAGGGACACCAGTCAGTTTGAGGATGTATATCTGACCCGTTGTATGTCTGCTACTGAACCTGAATGTATCGCTTAATGTAAATATTGCAATGTTATGTATCTGTTATACCTCCTTGGAGAGACCCAAGAGTTCTAGGAGGGGGAGAGTGTAGCGCTGTGTTAAAATCTTGCTGCTGGCAGTACCTATTTTTGGCCACAAGATGGAGACAATCGCGATTAGAGACACTGGACATTGGGACTACGTTTCCTGGCATGCTTTGCAAACAGACACAGGAAGTGGGTGGGACAGAGACGCTGTACATCCTGAGCCTCGTGGAAAGCATGCTCAGAGTGAGCTGGGAGCTGGAAGGAGAAAGAAGCAGGCAGGGCTGTTCAGGATTGTGACCAGGCCAGAGCGCAGGGGCTACCTCGCTGGTGCTGGGGGATTGGGACAGTGACCCTGCAGAGATCTGTCTACATCAAGCTGTAAGGTCTGAGGACAGAGATAGCTGGGAGGACGCGCCAGGGAGTAATAGAGAGAGTATGCAGTGCTGCAGAGTGGAACAGTGACTAGGCCGGAGTGCAGGTGCGGCCTACTAGGATTCCAAGAGGGGTTACCCAGTCTTGTAAGAAGGAGACCCAGTGATCTACAGACATTACCCAAGCTGCCATCAAGGAAGCCAGAGGATCCTTGAGTGAGGAGTACCGCAGGTCCATCGGATGGGAGAGCAGGCGGTAACTGGACAAGTCACGGTTGGAGCAGAGAGAGCCAGACAACGGATCCAGTAACCAGTATCCCAGCGAGGCATCGAGCGGATGGGTGAGAGGCCTCCAAGGCCGGTTTATAAAGCAAGAAAGCACGCTGCTGTTTGTCTCTAAAACCCACAGGGCCCCAACTTGACTAGTCGAAGACATCACTTTAAATAATTCACTGGCCAGTTGAATAGTACCCGGGTACCATAACACACACATACACTCACAGTTCGGGACTTAACCTGTTCGGGACTCACTCCCTAGTATCCGAAAAAGGGGCAAAGATTCGCATCTTATTTTGTTTTCCGCTGCGCGTTTCTCGTAATTACGAAGCATTGTACTTTTCTGTTCGGTCGCGCATTTTTCCCGAAATACGAAGCCTCGTATTTCTTTTCCGCTGCGCGTTTACCGCATTACGAAATACTGTAGATATATCCAAAGACCGTGTTATTCTTTATTTGCCTTTTATTCAAGTAAACTATATAATATAAAAATCCACAACGGTGCTGGAGTATATTTATTCCCTAGTGCGGGGAGACTGACCCGTGGTTCATTTTCAGCGGCTCCTCCGGGAGTGAGCGCTACATGATGTATATTATTTTTCTTTAAATTGTCTTATCAAATAAACTGCCAATTTATCTTAATAAATTATTACTTTTAGGCTGGGGTCAGACGAACGCAGTGTGAACGTGCGTTCAGCTGTACTTTATTACAGCTGTAGTAGCAGCAAATGATGTCCAATGACGGACAATATACAAAGTACAAAAAAAAAAAAAAAAAAAAAAGGGGAGAGGTGAAGCGCCCACCGGAAAAGTGTCTATCCCACTCGCTGAATGCTGTGTATGGGGGTTTCTCTAAATACCTGAGTGGCAATTGAATGAACAGAAATACAACACAGCGCTTAAAAAGACCAAAGTCCGAATAAGACAGTGGGGTAGACACCCAATATGTCCACAGGCAGAAGTTGCTATCTTTAGGAGTAGATCTTCTCAAAAGTACAGATGCAGTATGAACTGTAAGGAGGAAACACAAAAAAAGAGGGACCAAAATTGCGCAGTATGCCAGT
Organism: Leptobrachium leishanense; assembly: GCA_009667805.1. Lineage (NCBI taxonomy): Eukaryota > Metazoa > Chordata > Amphibia > Anura > Megophryidae > Leptobrachium > Leptobrachium leishanense. The sequence continues at coordinate 399,228,320 of CM019064.1, read as the reverse complement.
ACTCAGAATGAAAGTAATGCGTATTGGTGGTAAACTCACATTCTGTGGAGCCTACAACCGGCTCTTAGGAATAAGGCGGGCTGGGACTTTATTTCAGGTGCCCATAAGACCTCCAAATGACTTCTCCGGAAATCTCCAAAGATCGGAACACTGTAGAGAAATTGGCAAAAACCAAAAAGGCACCTCCTAGTGAAATAAATCAAAAGCAGCTTTGTATTTTAGAAGAGAATTTGCCAAGTTCAAACTCACACTCAATTGAGCCTCTATTGGCTCCGTCACAATGCGCATAGGGAATCGTAAGGTGTTCCCCAAACCTTCTTTACAAGAGTTATGGAGGCAGACAGCAATTAGAGTTGTTCAAAAATTAAAAACATTTATTCATTTTAAAATAGATAGATCATATCTACCAAACCAAAGACCAGGACGCGTTTCGCCTATAAAGGCTTCCTCAGCTGGTAATCTGCACTTCAGGGAATCAATTTTCCCTGGTGAATTCACCGCAGGATCCCTGAAGTGCAGGGAATCAGCCACCGAATGCCACCACAAACCCATCCCCCGCTGTTTTCAAAAAAACTACTGAACGAAAATGTCTGAAATTAACATATAAGATCCTATGAATGATAATATAAAGGGCTGTTACAGAAAAAAACCCGCTATTAGAAAGAAATGTTTTAATTTTTTTTTTGAAAAATACCTAATAGATACTAAGAAAATAAAATCAACAAATAAAGAGACTAGGAATGTGCACCAATTAGTTTTTTGGCTCGTTTCGTTCGTAATTCGACAATTTTCATTTCGGATCGTTTCGGCCGATTTTCGGTTCGTTTTGCTTCGGTTCGTTTTTCGTATCGACTTTTTTTTCGTGAAATCGGAAATTTTCGTGTTTTCGGATCGGCTCGTTTTTCGTATCGACTTTTTTTCGTGATTTCGGACATTTTCGTGTATTCGGTGTGGGAAATGTTTTGCCCCATAGACTTCAATGTTAACTTAAAATATTCCCGTTTTAATTCAATATCTAATAAACCGTTTATTATTATATTCTGTAGTAAAGAGTCGCTTTATTTCTAGATTCTTTAGGATCTTTTAAGTATTTTTTGAAAATTACCGAAGTGGAACCGAAATTGTGAATTGAACGAAAATGATTTCCAATTCCGAAAATTTTTCGGATCGGAAATCGTTTCGTTTCAGATTCGGAAAATTGGCCGAATCCGAATCACCGAATCGGGCCGATTCGTGTAAAAAACGTCTGAAACGAAACGCACACCCCTAAAAGAGACTTTTTACTACAGATTAATGGAATAAACGTTTTATTAGATATTGGGTAAAAACGGGAATATTTTTAACATTGAAACCTATGCAGGATTATTCAGAGAAGGGTGAAAACCTTGAGAATGACTGTAGAATTGAAAATTCTAGGGCAAAATAGTCAAACCAGAAAAATTCTCCCATTTATCTCACTTTCCAAATTGGCTATTTGGTCTAGATTGTTCATTCTCCTGAAAATACTCAAGGTTTTCACCTCGCTCTGAATAGCCCTGATGGTGTTCGCCTGAATAAACCTGTCTAATGAAACCACTGAACATCAGGACATTTCTCTGCTGTTCGGTGTCTCTGAACAGATTTACAATTACTTCTCTATGGGGACTTTCACTGCCGTCTAACAGGCACCGTACTTGCTGGCAGTTCGCCAAAATTTGTGTGTGAGTATATGAGAGAGCTCCACAGCAATAAACCTCACAGTAATGTGCGCTGTGTATTATGAGCATTCAGTGTTATATGGGAGTACTGCTTTATGAGTAAGAGTAGTTTAAAAAAAACAAAAACGTAAAACTCGGGGGGGGGGGGCCACCATAAGTTACCACACCGGGTGACACCAACCCTAGTGACGCCACTGATTCAGCTTATGTAATTGAAATCTGCAAGAGTCTGTGAGAACTACTTGTCCCTGCATGCAATTCAGCTCCAGTTAAGGTCAGCCAGTCAGAGCAGAGGTCAGGCTTCCCAGCAGCCTCAGAGACAGAGCTGTAGAGGAAGGGAGGGGCCATCTGAGAGCTCCAGGCATCCCATGAGGCAGGCAACCTGGACATAGCGAAGTGCACAGATTTACAAGCATCTTCAAATCCTGGATTGAAGCCGGTGAGCTAAAAGACTATTTTCACAGTCATATGTAGGAAAAAATTGTGTCACAGTCATGTACAGAAAAGGAATTGAGCCAGTTCAGTAATAAATGCAGTCAGTTAACTTTTTAGATCTATTTCATGCTCAGTGTGAGGAGATTCCACATGCAGTCTTTATAATAGCTCATTTCATGTCTGTTTCCTTTAAGTTAAAACATATTTTGGCAGTAATAATATCCTAGAAGTCTGTGCTAGTTAATGTATATGAAACTGGCACAGAAGTAATGATTAACAAGCTTTATGTGCAATGTATTTATACAATTTCTGTATTTCTTTCTGTTTAAGGTTTTTCACCTTTAAGTCATCGCTTTAAATCATCGCTTTAATTCATCACTAATTCTAATTGCTAAGCTACTCATCACTTTAATTCCGCTATCTATTTATCACTATTCAACTACTCATCTACTCACATATTCACCTAATCAATCTACAGCAACTTAGTTTACCCCACAACTTATTGAAATTAAACTTAAATACAAGTGAATGAAGAGTGGAATCCAGTTATTATTTCCAGTGTTGATGTTTGAATTTCCTTTCAAGCGGGAAGATTGTGCAAAAAACCAAAGAGCTTGACAAACATTGTTATGTTACTCAATTATTTCTAATGAACATAATTAATTTCCTTTTTAGAAATCTAACCATTCAATGAGTAGCTTTGTTGTGTAGTTCCATCTGCAAATTAATTCACTTTAATAAACTCTCCACGTATTTTCATATGAGCATATGAAGTATGCAATTACAGAAGCCCATGGAGACCATGCGTGTTTTCATTTTTTTCTGGCCTGTTATTTATTTATTTATAAAGGATTTTACCAGGAAGGATACATTGAGATTTCTCTCGTTTTCAAGTATGTCCTGGGTTATGTTGGTATGGCAAGTTATTTTAGGATGAATTTTCTTTTTATACTCAGATTGTTTAATTTACAGGCAGGATTAAAGATTTTGAAATAAAAGAAAAGATGTTTCAAAATGGCAGAGTTGGGATCTTCAGTTTCCCCATCATCCCCAGGCTGCTACAGCCTGAAATGCTTCTCAAGAAAAGGCAAATAGCACAGAGCTGACTCATAACAAATTCACATTGAAAAACATGGCCATCGGTGTTAGGGGAAAGTGCACTAATCAGGTGTGCGGTATGTAAATCTGATGGTTTTCCGTCTAGAGGCTCTATTCCATTGTGAACGGTAATGGTAGCGTTCGGATGAGTTGTGGTTACCGTCAGGATAAGTGACTTTAACGCATGCCCCCCATATTACATCCTTTACCCTAAACCCGTGAAAAATCTGTTAGCGCATCTTTTTTATGCTCTAGCTTTTGCAAGCTTACTTTACTTTGCGCACCCAATACTTAACATGGGGAGCGCAATCAGTAATTAGCATTAAGATAAGTAAGGTATTACAAACTCTCAATGCTAATTTAGTGTTAGGTGGGTAATAGGGCCCTAAATGTACACCATACCCACTGCTTCTTCAGCTGACTCTATAGCGATCTTTTTGCAGGGCACCAGAGAGTGGAATTTTAGGGGGGTTGACACCTCTACAAGGTGACTGGCATGGGAATTGGAGGATTATTTTGGGTCATTTGACCCAAACCAAGTAAGAGTGCGGGGGCAGGTCTCTGCCTTGAAAACGCCTTGCTGACAGCCACCATGGCTCTGCCTGCCATGCTTGATCCTGAGGCAGCCTGGCATGTGTCCACTTCCACAGCCTTTTGTTTGCTGCAGGGATAGGGGAAAGAGTTGGGAATCCCTCTAATTAAGGTCACTCATCCCCAGGGGTCGAACTGATCATTAGGACACTTGGGCACTGCCCGAGGGCCTTGGCATAGGAGAGGGCTCCAGGAGGTTGATCTCTAAATATTGGTCTGTCCTGCCCTTCCATCTGGGCCCCACACCACCTTGAGTAAAAATCATGGGGCCATAGTATGAGCAGTCTGTTTTAATGCTGGCTGGTATTGAACAGTGAAGAGAGATGCAGAGGGACGGTTCTCCACTCTCACACCTGCAATCCTAGTGAATACATAGAGAATGACAGGTCCAGAGGGGACTCAGGCCACACTGCCCTTTACAATTCATTTAAATGATCATGTAATTGCTGGCAGCCTTTAGGTGGAGCCCTGTGCTGTCAATAAGCTCCTGCATGTGGGGGATAGGCGGAGGGGTCCCCTGCATGCCAGATCCCCAGCTTCAGTTCTCATTCACAGCACAGAAACACTGATTGCTACATTGACATTATTAAAGATAAAGCCAGGACACAGTACTGAGGGTGAGTAAAGGCTATCTGCCCAACTGTATACATAGATCTGCCCCAATGTATTGTAGCGCTGTGCTAAAAATCTTGCTGTGGCAGTACCTATTTTTGGCCACAAGATGGAGACTATCGCGATTAGAGATACTGGACATTGGGACTACAATGCCCGGCATGCTTTGCAAGAAGACAGGAAGTGGGTGGGGACTGGACCCTTACATCCTCTGCCTCGTGGAGAAGGTTCCAGAGCGCGCCAGGGAAGGGAAGAGAGGAGACGCATTGTGTGAGATCACGAGAGGGCCTATGCCAGAGACCCAGAGAGAGCCAAGTAAAGACCAAGAGAGACCTGTTATTGCAGAGAGGATCACCCCAGCTGAGGAGAAGAAGACCCGCCGGAATCCAGGCATTGCTGCAGACCGGAGGACTCGAACGGAGAGCAGGCGGTGAGCTGGATAAGCTGTATGGAGTCAGACAACGGATCGGGCCGCTAGTATCCCCAGTCAAAATCGGGTGGAGAGACGTCCTGGGTCAGCGAAGCCTAAAGCAGTCATCGGATGGGTGAGAGGCCTCCAAGGCTGTTGTATGATTAAAGGACGCTCTGCTGTTTCTCTTTAAAGTTTACAGGGCCCCAACTGACTAGTCGAAGATCTTCCTTTAATAAATTCACTGGCCAGTTGAACAGTACCCGGGTACCACACACACACACACACACACGGATACGCTTCTCACATTCTGGAACTTAACTTGTACAGGACTCATTTCCTTTTACGAATCGGAACGGGGGTTAAGGACAAAGATACGTTCCGAATACATTTTTCTCTTTTCCGCTGCGCGTTTGCCGTAATACGAAAGGGATTGTATGTTTGGGGTTTCGCTACGTGTCCCTTTTTCTGAACTATCGGGAAATTGCATTCTTTTATGTTCGGTCGCGAATATTTTATTTTCCGAAATACGAAGCCTCGTGTTTCGTTTCTTTTCCGCTGCGCGTTTTACCGGAATACGAAAATATTGTAATAACTCTTGTGAATACCGTGCTTCAACATCTGCTCAAGATTTTAGTAAACTATTTAAATGATAAAAACTCACAACTGTGTTGGAGTATATTTATTCATTAGTGCGGGGAGACTGACCCGTGGTTCATTTTCAGCGGCTCCTCCGGGAGTGAGCGCTACAGTATATTACTAGAGGTGCCATAAAGTTCACCCCTTTACGGAATTCTAGCCCCCCTGCCACCTTTGATTTCCTTTCTAGTATTACTTTTTTTTTGTATTCAAAATTTTTATTTTGAAAGAACGTAAGTGGTACAATCAGCTAGGTAAAATAAATGAAAGCAATAACACAGAATCAACATACAAGTATTCAGCAAGTAATAAAACAATATTCAAATAGGAAAGTGGGGGGGGGGAGACATACCAAAAAGTGCTCCAGGGGGTAAAAGAAAAAAGAGAAGAAAGAAAAAAGAAAAGGAAAAAAAAAAAAAAAAGGGGTGGCAAAGGCCATAAATGTGACTTTCCTGGCTCTCTCCTAGAGTAGGAGGCCATGGAAATGTGCAGGTCACAAGACCGGGATACTCGGGGGCCAGGTATGGTGGGCAGAGCCATGGTGGCCACCACAATGGGGCCAACTCGGGGTGTGCCAAACGCCAAAAGAAAAAGTAATAAAATAAAAAAATAAAAAAAAGGAGAAAGGGGGGGAGGGGAGTCTGCAGCACGAGGTGGCGTGTAAAAACAAGGGGAAAGGGAGGAAAAAGGGGGAGGGGGTTGGAGTCATCAAGGGGACATGCATATGGGAATATTACACAGCAGGCCTGGGAGTGTGTAGAAAACAATAACCTTTCTGATAGTATCAGCAGTAGTCCACAGAAAACTTCAAAAAGGCATAAGTCCTCTTAAAACAAGCAAGTGTCCTCGGAAAATGTAAGTCATCGGGGGTATCAAAGCTGAGATCAAAAATGAGTGAGAGTTTCAGTCCAGGACATGAGGCGAGGTACTTCAGCCCGTGTCTATAAACAGAAGTGGGGCCATAGCAGGCAGCGTCCCGCAAGGCAATCCAGGAGTTACGGCTTTATCAGACTCAAGTTCTTCAGCCAGCAGAGGGGTAAGGGACAAAACTGAAGTTGCAGACCGTGGTTTCCTTCCAAACGTTACGGGGGGACGTTCCTCCAGCTTCAGGTCGCGTTTGGTGTCCATGGGCTCCTCCACCGCACCGTTAAGCCCTGCGCAACCCAGCGAGCCATGCATAGCAGATCCTCCGAAATCATTCAGCGGCGGCAGCTCGTCCTCCCGCAAGGGCAGAGATTCTGGGTCGCTTTCCCCACCATTATCCACCTCCATGATCTCACATATAGGCGTGTCGGCAGCTCCTCTGGGCCTCCCCGGCGGAACTCCGTTCAGGGGAACCATCGCTTCACAACTCACCCTCGGCCCCATCAGAGTTTCCTCTCCATAGCCCCACAGCGCTGCCATCAACCGGTGCCAGACGCCTTTAGTCAGCGGAGCATTGTCGTCCTCTGCTTGTAACAGACGTACACAGGCATCTAGGCCTGAGGCAGCGTCGACCATACCTCCAGAAGCAGCAGGGGAGGCCCCCCCTCATCCGCCCGCCAGGTCATCTGTCACATCTGCCCAACACCCGGTCGGGACGGCCAAGAGACGTGGTCCCACCATCTCCACAGCCTCCGACCAAGCGTCAGGTTGGGGTAGAGCATATAAGGCATCTGATTGGGGGGACATCCGAGCAGTAGGCCTCAAGATGGCCACCGCCCTCGTGGTGGAGACGGCATACTGCCCCAGGTTAAGTCTCTGGTCCGGGGGGGGGGAGCAGTGCGGACCCCGGACATATGAGTTCCGTTGGCCAGCCCTTTAGAAGCCCCCAGGTTTGTCAGCAGGCAAAAATATTCGTCAGGGGGACCTCATAACAAGCATAAGAAGCGGAGCTCCTACAAAAGACGTCCGCTCTCCTCGATGGCTGACTGAGATCTCGTTCAGTAAATAGATTATTGTTGCTGGATTCTATCGCCCACCGAGCTCTCCAGTGCACTCCCTTTCTGACATAACCCAAATCATTAGTAAATTCATTAACATGAAAAGCCCTAACCATACCTTGCTGGACTGGATCCTCTCCTCCAGCCCTGATAGAATACAGGAGGCAGGCGTTCTCCATAATAGATTCACTGTGTGTGCAAAATAAAGGCCACAAAATCCTCACCAAAGGTAATAATCACCAGGTCTTTCAAGAAATGTAATCTTGAATCCTTCCTAAATGATCTCAAGCAGCTCACATGGTACAGACTAAACCTAATCCCAGACCTGGACTGTGCAATTGAATACTTTCAATCCAAGCTCCTGCAAGTCTGGAATTCCCATGCCCCACTGCGTAAAGTGCGAGTAAAAGGGGCCCATCTCCTCTGGGTTACAGCTGACCTTACGCTAATGTACCAGCTTAGAGATTCACTGTGGTCAAAGTTCAAGTGTACTGGTTCCATGAGCGATCACTGTGCTTACCGAAAATGGCGAAAATGCATGCACAAAACAAACAAAAATGGCTAAAGCCCAATACTTCAACGAAAATCTAAACAATCCTGGTAAAATAATTTATAAATAAATAAATCTGCCCAAGTGCATGTAACTATATCTGCCCCACGGTATATAACTATCTTCCCATCTGAATTTATATCTGCCCTGCTGTATATTTTCTGTTAATCTGTATATTTGTGGGGTTTTTTTAATATCTTGCATTGTATTACTTTGTATTTCTGTAACTGTAACACTTCAATGTTCTTGAACCCAGGACATACTTAAAAACGAGAGAAATCTCAATGTATCCTTCCTGGTAAAATCTATACTATAAAAGAGTAAGCTAAAAACTGTCCGTCGCCAAAACCCTACTGCGCATGCGCGACGGACATTTGAAAGCGGCCGTTAAAACACACAGGTAGCTGCGCGTGCCGGCCGCGTGAAAAAAAAAAAAAAAAAACGGCACGAGCCGCGCGCAGCTACCCGTGTGTTTACACGGCCAGATGCCCCGATCCTCCAGCGGTGACCGTCCTCCGGCTGCCGGCGGGCCTCCAGGCTCAGGCGAGCCCCCGGCTCGGTTTGGGCCTACAGGCCCAGCCGAGCCGGGGACTCGCCTAAGCCTAGAGGCCGCCGAGCACCCAGCGGCAGCCGGAGAAGGTCACCGCTGGAGGATCGGGGCCGAAGTTCCCAAAAAATACACCCCAAAATCGGCCCTGAGCTCCAGCGGAGACCTCCTCCGGCTGCCGCTGGCTGCTCGGCGGGCCTCTAGGCTTAGGCGAGCCCCCGGCTCGGTTTGGGCCTACAGGCCCAGCCGAGCCGGGGACTCGCCTAAGCCTAGAGGCCCGCCGAGCAGCCAGCGGCAGCCGGAGAAGGTCACCGCTGGAGGATCGGGGCCGAAGTTCCCAAAAAAATACATCCCAAAATCGGCCCTGAGCTCCAGCGGAGACCTCCTCCGGCTGCCGCTGGCTGCTCGGCGGGCCTCCAGGCTCAGGCGAGCCCCCGGCTCGGTTTGGGCCTACAGGCCCAGCCGAGCCGGGGACTCGCCTAAGCCTAGAGGCCCGCCGAGCACCCAGCGGCAGCCGGAGGAGGTCACCGCAGGAGGATCGGAGGCGAGGTTCCCAAAACATAATCCCGTAAATCGGCCCTGAGCTCCAGCGGTGACCTCCTCCGGCTGCTCGGCGGGCCTGTAGGCCTAGGCAACCCCCCGGCTCGGTTTGGGCCTGTAGGCCCAAACCGAGCCGGGGGCTCGCCTGAGCTTGGAGGCCCGCCTAGCAGCCTGCTCGGCCGGAGGAAGTCACCGCTGGAGCTCCGGGCCGATTTACGGGAGTATGTTTTGGGAACCTCGCCTCCGGCCCAAGCCTAGAGGCCCGCCGAGCAGCCAGCGGCAGCCGGAGAAGGTCACCGCTGGAGGATCGGGGCCGAAGTTCCCAAAAAAATACATCCCAAAATCGGCCCTGAGCTCCAGCGGAGACCTCCTCCGGCTGCCGCTGGCTGCTCGGCGGGCCTCCAGGCTCAGGCGAGCCCCCGGCTCGGTTTGGGCCTACAGGCCCAGCCGAGCCGGGGACTCGCCTAAGCCTAGAGGCCCGCCGAGCACCCAGCGGCAGCCGGAGGAGGTCACCGCAGGAGGATCGGAGGCGAGGTTCCCAAAACATACTCCCGTAAATCGGCCCTGAGCTCCAGCGGTGACCTCCTCCGGCTGCTCGGCGGGCCTGTAGGCCTAGGCAACCCCCCGGCTCGGTTTGGGCCTGTAGGCCCAAACCGAGCCGGGGGCTCGCCTGAGCTTGGAGGCCCGCCTAGCAGCCTGCTCGGCCGGAGGAAGTCACCGCTGGAGCTCCGGGCCAATGTAAGAGGGTGTTGCCATACACATACTCACCGACATCGGCCCTTCTCCAGCGATGGCGGTGCCGCTTCCAGCGTCTTCTCTCTCCGTTGGTCGCCGGCATGACGTCACGAAAGCCTTTGACCCCGGGTCAACATGCCAGGGTCAAAGGGTTTCGTGACATCATGCCGGCGACCGGCGGAGAAAGAGAGGACGCTGGAAGCGGGACCGCTACAGGCCCGCCGAGCAGCCGGAGGAGGTCACCGCTGGAGCTCAGGGCCGATTTACGGGAGTATGTTTTGGGAACCTCGCCTCCGATCCTCCTGCGGTGACCTCCTCCGGCTGCCGCTGGGTGCTCGGCGGGCCTCTAGGCTTAGGCGAGTCCCCGGCTCGGCTGGGCCTGTAGGCCCAAACCGAGCCGGGGACTCGCCTAAGCCTAGAGGCCCGCCGAGCAGCCAGCGGCAGCCGGAGAAGGTCACCGCTGGAGGATCGGGGCCGAAGTTCCCAAAAAATACACCCCAAAATCGCCCTGAGCTCCAGCGAAGACCTCCTCCGGCTGCCGCTGGCTGCTCGGCGGGCCTCTAGGCTTAGGCGAGCCCCCGGCTCGGTTTGGGCCTACAGGCCCAGCCGAGCCGGGGACTCGCCTAAGCCTAGAGGCCCGCCGAGCTGCCAGCGGCAGCCGGAGGAGGTCACCGCTGGGGATCAGGGCCGATTTTGGGGTGTATTTTTTGGGAACTTCGGCCCCGATCCTCCAGCGGTGACCTTCTCCGGCTGCCGCTGGCTGCTCGGCGGGCCTCTAGGCTTAGGCGAGTCCCCGGCTCGGTTCGGTTCCCAAAACATACTCACCGACATCGGCCCTCCTGCGATGGCGGTCCCGCTTGCAGCATCCTCTCTCTCTCCGTTGTTCGCCGGAATGACGTCACGAAAGCCTTTGACCCCGGGGGTCAAAGGCTTCCGTGACGTCATCCCGGCGACCAACGGAGAGAGAGAGAGGACGCTGGAAGCGGGACCGCCATCGCTGGAGGGCCGATGTAGGTGAGTATATCCACGAGCTGGGGGCCATATCCACGAGCGGGGGGGCCATATCCACGAGCGGGGGGGCCATATCCACGAGCGGGGGGGCCAATATCCACGAGCTGGGGGGCCGTATCCATGAGCTGGGGGGCCAATATCCATGAGTTGGGGCAGTATCCACGTGCTGGGGCAGTATCCACGAGCTGGGGCGATATCCACGTGCTGGGGCGATATCCACGTGCTGGGGCAGTATCCACGAGCTGGGGCAATATCCACGTGCTGGGGCAGTATCCATCCACGTGCTGGGGCAATATCCACGTGCTAGGGCAGTATCCACGAGCTGGGGCAGTATCCACGAGCTGGGGCAATATCCACGTGCTGCGGCAATATCCACGTGCTGGGGCAATATCCACGTGCTGGGGCAATATCCACGTGCTGGGGCAGTATCCACGTTCTGGGGCAATATCCACGTGCTGGGGCAGTATCCACGAGCTGGGGCAATATCCACGTGCTGGGGCAATATCCACGTGCTGGGGCAGTATCCACGTGCTGGGGCAATATCCACGAGCTGGGGCAGTATCCACGAGCTGGGGCAGTATCCATGAGCAGGGGCAGTATATCCACAATAGACTGCCCTCTGGGCAGGCTTTACAACTAGTCCTTTATAAATAAATAAATAAATATGACTTTACCTGCTCCTGGACATTTGTTTTGTAATGATGGCCTCCATGCATAGAGACTGCCATCTTTAAACCTGTAAACTTTGTGGTGGATTCCCACGTGTGCTGCTAGGACCTTCCTGTACAGTGGTGTAGTCAGAGCTGCAGTGCGTGATGTCGGCCGCAGCACTGAGGCAGCTATTATTTTGAAAATAGAGATACATTCTGTAATACAAGAATGTACATGTGGGAGGTGTTTGTATGTGGGTGTGGTTTAGGGATAGACCGATTATCAGGTTTGCCGATTATCGGTGATTGACATCCAGGAAATTACTGATATTGGTATCGGCTTTTTATTTGCCAATATTGCCGATAATAGGACACATTGGCTCAATGCAGCCCCGACATGCGAGGACCTGCAGAAAGTTGCCGACCCGATTTGGGGCTTCTCCCACAGCGGGCTGACAACTCTTGCTATAGATCTTCCCCTACCCAGTGACAGTATTGCACATGAGCGTGATTGACAACAGAAATTTGACTTCCCTCCCATCTGGCAGTGAATTCCCTATAGAGATAGTCAGCTCCAGAAATATTGGGACATCGACACAATTCTAACATCTTTGGCTCTATACACCACCACAATGGAGTTGGAATGAAACAAACACAATGTGCTTTATCTGCAGACTGTCAGCTTTAATTTGAGGGTATGTACATCCAACTCGGGTGAACGGTGTAGGACTTAAAGCAGTTTGCAGATGTGCCTCTCATTTGTTAAGGGACCAAAAGTAATGGGACAGAATAATAATCATAAATCAAACATTCCCTTCTTAATACTTGGTTGCAAATCCTTTGCAGTCAATCACAGCCTGAAGTCTGGAACGCATAGACATCAGCAGACGCTGGGTTTCATCCCTGGTGATGCTCTGCCAGGCCTCTACTGCAACTGTCTTCAGTTCCTGCTTGTTCTTGGGGCATTTTCCCTTCGGTTTTGTCTTCAGCAAGTGAAATGCATGCTCAATGGGATTCAGGTCAGGTGATTGATTTGGCCATTGCATAACATTCCACTTCTGTCCCTTCAAAAACTCTTTGGTTGCTTTTGCAGTATGCTTTGAACCCAGGACATACTTGAAAACAAGAGAAATCTCAATGTATCCTTCCTGGTAAAATCCTTTATAAATAAATAAATAAATTGTCCATCTGCACTGTGAAGCGCCGTCTAATAAGTTCTGCAGCATTTGGCTGAATGAGAGCAGATAATATTGCCCGAAACACTTCAGAATTCATCCTGCTGCTTTTATCAGCAGTCACATCATCAATAAATACAAGAGAACCAGTTCCATTGGCAGCCATACATGCCCACGCCATGACACTACCACCACCATGCTTCACTGATGTGGTGGTATGCTTAGGATCATGAGCAGTTCCTTTCCTTCTCCATACTCTTCTCTTCCCATCACTCTGGTACAAGTTGATCTTGGTCTCATCTGTCCATAGGATCTTGTTCCAGAACTGTGAAGGCTTTGTTAGGTGTTGTTTGGCAAACTCTAATCTGGCCGTCCTGTTTTTGAGGCTCACCAATGGATTACATCTTGTGTTGAACCCTCTGTATTTACTCTGGTGAAGTCTTCTCTTGATTGTTGACTTTGACACACACACACACACCTACATCCTGGAGAGTGTTTTTGATCTGGCCAACTGTTGTGAAGGGTGTTTTCTTCACCAGGGAAAGAATTCTTCGGTCATCCACCACAGTTGTTTTCCGTGATCTCCCGGGTCTTTTGGTGTTGCTGAGCTCACGGTGCGTTCCTTCTTTTTGAGAATGTTCCAAACAGTTGTTTTGGCCACGCCTAATGTTCTTGCTATCTCTCTGATAGGTTTGTTTTGTTTCTTTAGCCTAATGATGGCTTGCTTCACTGATAGTGACAGCTCTTTGGATCTCATCTTGAGAGTTGACAGCAACAGATTCCAAATGCAAATAGCACACTTGAAATGAACTCTGTGTTAGGGATCTGGAAGTGGAACCCAGGATGCGGAGAGGAGGACGACGGGGATAGGTTTCACAAGGCTTTAGGCAGAAGAATGGTCTAGATGTTCCGAGGTCAGGGCGGGCGGCAAGAATCGTAGTCGTGAGGAAAGCTGAGGTCGGCAACGGGTAGGGCAATCAGATAGTGATACACAGGTAGCTAAGGGTTAACGGGGAGAGCTCTTGTAGCAGGGATAACACAAAATAAATGAGCGTCTTGTCTCTGGCACTCAGGGGTTTTATGGGGAGTCAGGAGCCAGTCCCGCCTACCCACCAGCCCCGCCTCTCTACTCTCTCCCTCCTCCGGTTGGAGCTGTGAGGGGAGATTCCCGGCATCACCATGGACGCCCCTCCTGTAAAGGGTGCCGAGGCCACGCCCCCGCCCGATCCGCCACGCGCACGCCGACCCGCCCGGACGCCGGCAACCTGAGGAGTCTCCGCCATCTTGGATGGGAGGAGGACCCTGCGGCTGGTGCCCGGACTCTACAGCCCGCGCACCTCGGTCAAGAGAGCGGAGCCCCACCTCCACATCGTCCCGGAGGATGCCCATGGGACCCGGGTGAGTCCGAGAGGTCGGGGAATCGGCAAGGCGGCTGCCGGAACCTGACAGAACCCCCCCTGAAGGCGCGACCTCGGGGGCGCCTCGGGCCGGCTTACCCGGATAACGCCTATGAAAGGCAGAAACCAATCGAGGAGCATGAATCAGGTGTACCGGCTCCCAAGAACGCTCCTCAGAGCCATAGCCCCTCCAGTGTGGCCTCCACTTCGAACTCCTCAGCGTTATCCACCATGACTGGAGGTGGAGGCGTCTTGTGCCTCTGCACGTATCGATCTGGGGTATGTGGTTTCAAGAGGGAGACGTGGAATATCGGATGTATCTTCATTAAGGGGGGTAGTTTGAGACGAATACAGACAGGGGACAGTATGGATAGAATGGGGAATGGACCCAAGAACCTGGGGCCCAGCTTTTTTGTTGGACAAGTCAGGCGTAGATGTCTAGTGGAGAGCCAAGCCTGATCTCCTTCCTTATAGACCGGAGCTGGGCTTCTGTAGCCTAACGTTTTTGTCGATGTTGTGCTTCCTTTAAGGCCACAATGAGTTGTTGACGACAGTCCTGAAGGTGTCGTAGTCGTTTGTCAACCTCGGGGACTGGACTCGTTGTTGACAGATCTGGAAGTGTAGAGGGATGGAACCCGTAGTTGACGAAGAACGAGGTATTACGGATAGAGTCGTGGATCTGTGAATTATATGCAAACTCTGCGTTGGGAAGAAGGTTGCTCCAATCATCCTGCTGATAAATCGAATAGCATCTTAGATATTGTTCCAATTGTTGATTCACCCTTTCTGTTTGGCCATTAGATTGTGGATGGTAGGATGACGAAAGGCGTATTTTTATATTGAGTGTCCGACAAAAGGCTGACCATACCTTCGAGGTGAATTGGACCCCTCTGTCTGAGACTATGGAAGAAGGGACACCATGCAGACGTACTATTTCTTTGAGGAATAGCGATGCTGCTTCACTGGCTGTGGGCAAACCCAGTATCGGAAGAAAGTGAGCCATTTTTTGAAAACCGGTCGACAACAACCATGATGGCTGTATTTCCTTGAGAGGGTGGAAGGTCTACTATAAAATCCATTGACAGATCTCTCCATGGTGTTGAAGCAGTGGGTAGGGGTTGTAAAAGAGCAACCGGTTTGCATTTAGGCGACTTCATCATGTTGCACTTTGGACATGAACGGACATAATCCGGAACATCCTTTTTCAGTGACGGCCACTGGTACAATTGGCGAGCTCTGTGGAGTGTTTTTCTTATACCTCCGTGTCCTGCCATAGGTGAGTCATGGATGTTCTTTAGTACGTCCATTAGATTGTCTGGGGATACATAAAGACACTGATTTTCAGATGACTGTTTTTTTGTACCTTTTTTGAGTTTGGAAAAGAGGGTCGACTGGACCGTCGTGAAGTGTTTTAGCTGTAAGATCGTAGGAGTGGATGTCTCTACTGTGGAGTCCACCGAATAGCGCCTGGATAAGGCGTCTGCTTTCCTATTTCTACTACCAGGCCTGTATGTGATATGGAAGTTGAATCTCGTGAAAAATAAAGCCCACCTGGCTTGCCGAGGTCGTAGATGTTTGGCAGTTTTTATATGTTCGAGGTTTTGGTGATCGGTGTATACTGTAATGGGGTAGAGGGATCCCTCCAGAAGATGTCTCCACTCTTCGAATCCGCGTCTAATCGCTAGTAATTCTTTGTCTCCAACATCATATCTTTTTTCAGCCGGGTTCAAACGTTTTGAATAAAAGGCTATAGGATGTAGATTGCCACTGGTAAGATTCCTTTGGGATAGGATGGCCCCGGTGGCACTTTCTGAGGCATCTACTTTGAGAAAGTAGGGATGGCTAGGATCTGGTTGTTCTAAGATCGGGGTACTGGTAAATAGATCCTTCAATTTGAGAAAGGCTTTTTGAGTGTCTTCGGCCCACCTGAATTTTTCATGTTTTTTGGTATGTTTGGTAAGGGGTTGTACAATGTGGGAAAAGTTTCTAATGAATTTTCTGTAGAAATTAGCGAATCCAAGAAACCTCTGGACCTATTTTTTGTTTGTGGGGGTAGGCCAGGAGTGTATGGCAGATAATTTTTCGGGGTCCATCTCGAGTTTGCCAGGAGAAAGGATGTATCCTAGGAAGGAAATTCGGGATTGGTCAAAGGAACATTTGTCCAGCTTGGCGTATAGCTGGTGGTTGTGAAGGCGGGAAAGGACCTCTTTCACGTTCTTCCGATGTTCTTCCAGCGTAGGTGAATATATCAGAATATCATCTAAATATATCACCACAAAACGATCCAACAGGTCCCTGAAAATATCGTTCACCAAATGCTGGAAAGTTGCGGGAGCATTACAAAGCCCATAGGGCATTACTACATACTCGAAGTGACCATAACGAGTGCGGAACGCGGTTTTCCACTCGTCTCCTTCACGGATACGAACGAGGTTGTAGGCTCCTCTTAAGTCGATCTTTGAAAATATTGTGGCAGTTTGAAGACGTTCCATGAGTTCTGGAATAAGTGGTAACGAATATCGATTTTTAATAGTGATGTAGTTCAGTTCACGAAAGTCTACGCACGGGCGGAGTCCCCCGTCCTTCTTCCCTATAAAGAATATCCCCGCCCCTGCCGGAGAAGTTGATGGACGTATGAAGCCTTTATGTAAATTCTCTTGTATGTAGGCTTTGAGTACTTCGAATTCAGGGGTGCAGAGGGGATAGATGCGTCCGAAAGGTATAACCGCCCCGGGAAGGAGGTCGATGGGACAGTCGTATTTGCGATGTGGAGGGAGAGTCTCCACTCCTCTCTCAGAGTCTCCACTCCTCTCTCATCAAACACGTCTTTATACTCTTGATAACAGGTGGGTATCTGTACCCCAGTTTTTCTCATATTCGTGTCTAGTATTGTATTAATGGATAATGTAGGAGAGGACTTCAGACAATTCTGGTTGCAATAAGGAGATGAAAAGGTGATCAGCCCCGTGGACCATTGTATTATCGGATCATGTTGTCTAAGCCAAAGTATACCTAGTATCACCGGGAACATTGGTGAAGGGACTAGGTCAAAGGAGAGAATCTCCTGGTGACGAGGTCCCGCCCAGTCCTTAACTGGCAGCGTCTCTTGGGTGACTACCCCAAAACTCAAAGAAGATCCATCCACAACTTGTATCTTTATGGGGTATTTTTTATTGTGCACAGTAGGGCTGTGCAATTAATTGCAATCGCAATCGAATCGCAATTTCTGACCCTGCAATTTCTAAATCGCGTAAGGCTGCAATTTTCGGCTCCCTGTTAACTTCCGGCGGCATGGTGCTTTGGGCGCTCGCAGGGGGAACCACGTGACGAGCTGCGTTCTAGCGGCTCGTCACATGGTTCCCCCAGGCGGGCGCCCAAGCTCCATGCCGCCGGACGTTAACAGGGAGCCGAACACGTGGCACACAGAGGTGAGCTGGGGCAGTATCCATGTGCTGGGGCAGTATATCCATGTGCTGGGGCAGTATATCCATGAGCTGGGGCAGTATATCCATGAGCTGGGGCAGTATATCCATGTGCTGGGGCAGTAATTCCATGTGCTGGGGTAGTAATTCCATGTGCTGGGGCAGTATTTCCATGTGCTGGGGCAGTATATCCATGTGCTGGGGCAGTATTTTCATGTGCTGGGGCAGTATTTCCATGTGCTGGGGCAGTATATCCATGTGCTGGGGCAGTATTTTCATGTGCTGGGGCAGTATTTCCATGTGCTGGGGCAGTATTTCCATGTGCTGGGGTAGTATTTCCATGTGCTGGGGCAGTATTTCCATGTGCTGGGGTAGTAATTCCATGTGCTGGGTCAGTATTTCCATGTGCTGGGGCAGTAATCCATGTGCTGGGGCAGTATTTTCATGTGCTGGGGCAGTATATCCATGTGCTGTGGCAGTATATCCATGTGCTGGGGCAGTATTTCCGTGCTGGGGGCAGTATATCCATGAGCTGGGGCAGTATATCCATGTGCTGGGGCAGTATATCCATGAGCTGGGGCAGTTATCCATGTGCTGGGAGTATTTTCCATGTGCTGGGGCAGTATCCATGTGCTGGGGCAGTATTTCCATGTGCTGGGGCAGTATGTTCATGTGCTGGGGCAGTATATCCATGTGCTGGGGCAGTATGTTCATGTGCTGGGGCAGTATATCCATGTGCTGGGGCAGTATTTCCATGTGCTGGGGCAGTATATCCATGAGCTGGGGCAGTATATCCATGTGCTGGGGCAGTATATCCATGTGCTGGGGCAGTATTTCCATGTGTTGGGGCAGTATTTCCATGTGCTGGGGCAGTATCCATGTGCTGAATACTGAATACATTTAGAATGTATGTAGCATGTTTGAAAAAGCAAAAACAATTGGCTAAATCGCAAATAAAATCGCAATCGCAATATTCGTTCAAGAAATCGCAATATGATTATTTTGTCAATATTGCACAGCCCTAGTGCACAGGAACACACAAACAGTGAGCAAGAGAGGAATCGATGATACAGTTGCTGGCTCCAGCATCAACCATTGCGCGGAGGGGGATCTTCTTGTCGTCCCACTGTAAGACAATTTCAAAGGATAGAAGATGTGTGGAGTCAGAGGGAGACCTTGTTACTCGTACATGACATAGAGGCTTACCTCTGAATCTGTTCTTTTCTGGACAGGCTCTAGCCACGTGGCCTAGTCCTCCACAATAAAGGCAACGGTTTTCTCTTCTACGCCTCTCCAATTCAGCAGGGGGTAAATGTCCTCGTATCAACCCAACCTGCATAGGTTCCTCCGAGGATGTAGGTGGTGAAGAGGAGGTGGGAGGTAGGGCCAGCAGTCGTGGAGTGCTAGGGCCGGTTTGCCGCGGCGGGGGGGGGGGGGGTAGTGAAAGATGAGGACTGGTGTTTTCTTTCTTGTTGGCATTCACGCCACCGGCGATCAACTGAAATGGACAGAAGAATGATCTCCTAGAGGATTCGAGGACGTTCTCCTCTGGCTATCTCGTCCTTTATGTGATCCGCCAGTCCCCTTCGGAATTGGTCCACCAGGGCGGCTTCATTCCAGGCGGTATCTAGAGCGTATTTTTTAAAGGATGTAACATACTCCTCGACAGGGTGCCTCCCCTGTCTCAAGGCACGGATCGCCGTTTGGGCAGTATCCATTTTGAATGGATCTCGAACATCGTTTCCATAGAGGCGAAGAACGATTGCCAAGAGTTCAAAGCTGGATCTTGGGCATGTATCAAGGTATGGGCCCAAGTGCGTGCCTCTCCTGTCAGTAAGGTAATCACCATTTGGATCTTTACATGATCGTTGGTGTATGTACGGGGCTTAAGCAAAAAATATGAGACAGCTCGTTATGAAGTCTTGGAACTGTTTTCGATCTCCGTTGAAGCGTTCTGGCGTGGAGACTTCCGGTTCTGGAGTAGGGGAATCACCTCCTGGGGGTACCGATGAGGCGAAAAACGACCAGGGTAGAGGCGGAATAGGACCAGGTCGCCCAGCTTGGAGATCCTGTAACTGCGATTGGAACTGTGCCTGGTTTGACTGTACCTCTTGTAGAGATTGTGTTAGCGACCCCATCTGACGCGTTAGGGTGGTCAAGGCTTCGGCCAGCTCCGCGGATTCCATGATGTGGCTCATTTATTATGTTAGGGATCTGGAAGTGGAACCCAGGATGCGGAGAGGAGGACGACGGGGATAGGTTTCACAAGGCTTTAGGCAGAAGAATGGTCTAGATGTTCCGAGGTCAGGGCGGGCGGCAAGAATCGTAGTTGTGAGGAAAGGCAATGGGTAGGGCAATCAGATAGTGATACACAGATAGCTAAGGGTTAACGGGGAGAGCTCTTGTAGCAGGGATACCACAAAATAAATGAGCGTCTTGTCTCTGGCACTCAGGGGTTTTATGGGGAGTCAGGAGCCAGTCCCGCCTACCCACCAGCCCCGCCTCTCTAGTCTCTCCCTCCTCCGGTTGGAGCTGTGAGGGGAGATTCCCGGCATCACCATGGACGCCCCTCCTGTAAAGGGTGCCGAGGCCCCGATCCGCTGTGCGCATGCCGACCCGCACGCACGCCGGCAACCTGAGGAGTCTCCGCCATCTTGGATGGGAGGAGGACCCTGCGGCCGGCGCCCGGACTCTACAGCCCGCGCACCTCGGTCGAGAGAGCGGCGCTCCACCTCCACATCGTCCCGGAGGATGCCCATGGGACCCGGGTGAGTCCGAGAGGTCGGGGAATCGGCAAGGCGGCCGCCGGAACCTGACACTCTGGGCCTTTTATCTGCACATTGTAATTGGGGTAATGAGGGAATATCACCCACCTGGCCATGGAACAGCTGAGAAGCCAATTGTCCCATTACTTTTGGTCCCTTAACAAGTGGGAGGCACATCTGCAAACTGCTGTACGTCCTACACTGTTCACCTGAGTTGGATGTACATACCCTCAAATTAAAGCTGACAGTCTGCAGTTAAAGCACATTGTGTTTGTTTCATTCCAACTCCATTGTGGTGGTGTATAGAGCCAAAGATGTTAGAATTGTGTCGATGTCCCAATATTTCTGGACCTGACTGTATGCAAGGGTCTATTGGTCCCCTGTATTTTTGGTACCCATTTCCTACAGCAGGGTCAGCAACCTTGGACCTCCAGATCTTTTGGAACTACATTTCTCATGAGGCTCTAAGAACCTAATGAGTAGCTGAACATCATGGCAAATGTAGTTCCAAAACATTTGGAGAGCCAAAGTTGCCGACTCCTTACGTACAGTGTCATATGAGGCATCATTGCAAAAGCCAGAGCCTAGATACGGCCATATTGTAAAAATAAAACCTTAAATACAAAATATTTTTTTTTATTAAAATTTAAAAAATTATATGGACAGGGTACAATGTTTGAAATGTTATTAAACTCTGTTTGTGGCATAATGCCAGATTTGTTGTTTTTTTTAGCAACTTTAAATTTACAGAATATTGGCAACAGATATCGGTTATCGGCCAGGAAGGCTGCCGATAATCGGAATCGGCTTCGGCTCTGAAAAAAATGATATTGTCTATCCCTAGTGTGGTTTGCACATGGGGAGGCACAATGGGGGGCCCTTTGATCTGTTATTATCTGGGGAGGCCATGAGTTGTCAGTCCACCCCTGCCCATCCCCTCATTTGTTAAAAATCCCTGTTCTTCCTACCCCTGCGCACAGCCCTGCATCATGAAGGAGGTTCTCTGACATATCATTGATTTGCTGATATTCTTCCCTGCAAATAGTGTCGTACCTAACTCTTACTACTAGTACTGCTACTTACTACTATTACTACTGCTGAACGCTACATGCCGGTATCGAATAAAGTTTTCCTTTTATTTTTATTCTGGTCTTTGAAATTCTGCCACATCACTAAAATAAAAAAACTATAAAAAAATAACGAAATTAATAAATAAAAGGGGAGTCGCTAATGTTAGTGAGTGAGGCCGTTAATATTTATGATCTATCTGTAGTATTTCGTTAACGGCTGTGCCAGAATAGGGGCGAGGGGTGCCCAGCTGAGGCATCCCTAGGTATGCGGAAATTCGAAAATTGATACAATACAGACTCACTGCAATACATATACAATGAAATGTGATACATATTGAGTTACAGCCCCGTGACACTAATCCGCCACAAATACATTTGGGAGTTCCCGCTGGAGACTAACTAGGTTAGATAAGCAGATATAGATCATGCATGATGGATCCCTTTTAAAGGTCACAGTTCAGAGATCATCTGCTCATCAGTAGGTTCCCATGTGACTGCTGTAATGTATGTGGTGGTCAGACCTGCCTGTTAAAGGAACAGCCCTAGGACGATACACAGTAACCGTGGCTGCGCATACCAGTGCATTGTCCTAACAGAACAAGAGAAATATCGAAACTGCACAGCTCTATTCGTTCTAATAACACTTTATGTGAAACGCATGTTATAATGGGACATGCTGAGGCTCTGACATACTATGCCTTAGGTCAGGAGGACCCCGCTTCCAAATTTACACCCAAACATTGGCCAAGATAAGGTTATCGGGAGAAAAGTCACCGCTCATTGTAAATTATAGGGAAGCCACATGGGTTTCCATGGCAACATTTCCTTTGCAGATACTTTGTGATTGTTTGTCCCTGGTGTGGTGGGGAGAGAGATATATCTATATTCTTATATATCCACCCTCATCCAACAAACTACTGATGCGCATCTGTGTGTCTGTGGTCTATCTTTCTATCTCTCTGTGTGTTTGTCTGTATATCTGCGTGCTTTTTTATTTCTGTCTATGTCTGTCTATCTGTCGGTGTCTGTCTGTATAGCTCTTGGTGTCTGTCAGTTTGTATTTCTTAGTGTGTGCGGCGTGCCTGTATATCTGTGGGTGTGTCTCAATGTATGTCTTTATATCTGTGTCTGCATATCTGTCTGTCTGTTTATCTGTGTGTCTACATTTCTGTGTATGCATATATATCTGTGCATGCTTGTATATATGTGTGTGTTTGTGTGTCTGTATATCTCTGTGTGTATATCTTTGTGTATCTGCATATCACTGTGTGTGTCTGCATATCATTGTGTGTCTGCATATATATCTGTGCATGCTTGTATATATGTGTGTGTTTGTGTGTCTGTATATCTCTGTGTGTATATCTTTGTGTGTCTGCATATCACTGTGTGTGTCTGCATATCACTGTGTGGTGTCTGCATATCACTGTGTGTGTGTCTGCATATCATTGTGTGTGTCTGCATATCATTGTGTGTGTCTGCATATCACTGTGTGTGTGTCTGCATATAATTGTGTGTGTGTTTGCATATCACTGTGTGTGTCTGCATATAATTGTGTGTGTGTCTGCATATCACTGTGTGTGTGTCTGCATATCACTGTGTGTGTGTCTGCATATAATGTGTGTGTGTCTGCATATAATTGTGTGTGTCTGCATATAATTGTGTGTGTGTGTGTATATCATTGTCTCTTTTTTGTCTATCACAAAAGTGAAAGGACTTGTCTACAGATCCCCTTCTTCTTAAAGGGCCACTACCACCAAGACATGAAATGTCCTTATTGTGTTTATTAGATGTTGCTGATATTTTCAATGTGGTTTGTTTTTCTCTTGTATGTTTAGTTAAGAGAATGTTTTACTTTGTGTCACTGGGTGCATCCATTGTGTGATATTTTGTGTTGTAAACTGCCCCTTTCCTGTATCTTTACATCACTTGCTCTTCTCCGGTAGCTTTGGCTATAGCATGGAGTCTATTGGTCGATCGCCGACTCAGACCATTGTATTGAGTGGGATGGATTCCTAGGGGGTAGATTAGAAGTTTTATAAACTATCTGTTTTATCTCATTTAGCTGCCAGCTCTTATCTCAGGTAGCTTAGAGAACAATACATTTATCTAAACATTCCCTCCTCCACCTAATGCACTGTTAAATGCTGTAGAATAAATAAACAAGAGCCAAAAAGCAAATCTTTTGGTAAATCTTACATCATGGGAAAATAAAAAAAAAGGAAATAAGAGATCAAAACCTTACTTTATTCTCCCATACAATTACTTCAAAGGAAAAAAAATACATTGTTTTATAAAGTGGTTTTGTTAGTAATGCACAAGTAATCTAGTTACAGTTTCTGTAAGTGGTAGTGTCCCTTTAAGGCATTGTATTGTCCATTGTAGCTGTGCCACTGCAGATGCCACCTGACCCCTGAACCCCCTGAGCAGACACAAGTGACATTAAGGAGTTAATTTGCAGTCAGAGTGTGCAGCAGTATTTTCAGTTTGAGGTGGTGGAAGTGGTTGCAAGGAGAGAGATAACAAAAAAACATCCCACAATTACAGTATCCCAAATGTACAGCCATGACTTGCACATTCCTCAAAATATGTTACTAAACATAGAAACATAGAAAATGTCGGCAGATAAGAACCTTTCGGCCCATCTAGTCTGCCCAATTACATGGATACTTTACCTGGATTTATCTTTTGTTTAGGATAGCCTTATGCCTATCCCATGCTTGCTTAAATTCAATTACTGTTTTGGCCTCTACCACTTCTACTGGAAGGCTGTTCCATGTATCCACCACCCTCTCGGTAAAATAATGCTTCCTGACATCTCATGGGCTGAGAGCCCCTGTGACAATTCCACCCTACTCAGCCTGGCACACCTACTCAGCCTGGCACTATCAGCCTGGCACACCTACTCAGCCTGGCACTATCAGCATGGCATCCAAACTCAGCCTGGCACTATCAGCATGGCATCCCTACTCAACCTGGCATCCCTACTCAGCCTGACAGAGACAACCTGGCACCACTACTTATCTTGCATTCCTGCCCTGGCTTTTACCCCTATCCAGCCATGGTACCCCCTACACATCCTAGCACATACTCAGCCTGGAACTCCTACCCAGCCTGGCACCCCTACTCAGAATAGCAACCCTTCCCAGCCTGGTACCGCTGCATACCCTGGCACCCCTACCCAGCATGCCATCCCTGCCCATCCGGGCATCTCTACTCATCCTGGTACTCTTGCCCAGGCTGACTCAGCTCAGTAACCCTTTATGGCCCAGGCAGTCCCAGCTCTGGGTGAAGTTAGTTACAGACACAGACCCCGGTGTATCTCTAACAGCACTGTGCGGCACTGCGGTATATGCAGGCGCTGCACATAATAACAATACACTGGCGGTAATAAGCATGGCCATGGAGGGAGGGGGGCTGTGATGAGCAGCCCCTCCCCTGGCACCGCTGCCAGACAAAGGAGGAGCCATTAACCCCTGGCAGCCCGTGCAGTGCCAAGCTGCGGGCAGTCACAGTACCTGGGGCTTGGCGCAGGGGGAGCAGGCAGGAAGCTTGCGGCAGCCCTGGCCCATCCTGGCACCGGGGACACCGGGCAGCTTCATCCAGAGGAGCCCGAGATGCTGCAGCGGCTGCTGGTCCTGAGAGCGGAGCCGGCTATGGAGGAGGGGCCCGCGGTGATAATGAGGGGGCGTGCCCGGGCAACGGGGGGGGGGGCTATGTGCCCACCTCTCTCCTCCCATGCCAAGAGAAAGCGAGGGGGAGTAGAGGGCTGTAACAGGCTATACCGGGATGCAGGGGGCACAGAGCAATGTGCCAGCCTGCCTGGGTATTACCAGGATATAAAGGGCACAGAGCAATGTGCCAGCCTGCCTGGGTATTACCAGGATATAAAGGGCACAGAGCAATGTGCCAGCCTGCATGGGTATTACCAGGATATAAAGAGCACAGAACAATGTGCCAGCCTGCCTGGGAATTACCAGGATATAAAGAGCACAGAGCAATGTGCCAGCCTGCCTGGGAATTACCAGGATATAAAGAGCACAGAACAATGTGCCAGCCTGCATGGGTATTACCAGGATATAAAGGGCACAGAGCAGGGTGCCAGCCTGCATGGGTATTACCAGGATATAAAGGGCACAGAGCAGGGTGCCAGCCTGCATGGGTATTACCAGGATATAAAGGGCACAGAGCAGGGTGCCAGCCTGCATGGGTATTACCAGGATATAAAGGGCACAGAGCAATGTGCCAGCCTGCCTGGGTATTACCAGGATATAAAGGGCACAGAGCAATGTGCCAGCCTGCCTGGGTATTACCAGGATATAAAGGGCACAGAGCAATGTGCCAGCCTGCATGGGTATTACCAGGATATAAAGAGCACAGAACAATGTGCCAGCCTGCCTGGGAATTACCAGGATATAAAGAGCACAGAGCAATGTGCCAGCCTGCCTGGGAATTACCAGGATATAAGAGCACAGAACAATGTGCCAGCCTGCATGGGTATTACCAGGATATAAAGGGCACAGAGCAGGTGCCAGCCTGCATGGGTATTACCAGGATATAAAGGGCACAGAGCAGGGTGCCAGCCTGCATGGGTATTACCAGGATATAAAGGGCACAGAGCAGGGTGCCAGCCTGCATGGGTATTACCAGGATATAAAGGGCACAGAGCAAGTGCCAGCCTGCCTGGGTATTACCAGGATATAAAGGGCACAGAGCAATGTGCCAGCCTGCCTGGGTATTACCAGGATATAAAGGGCACAGAGCAATGTGCCAGCCTGCATGGGTATTACCAGGATATAAAGGGCACAGAGCAATGTGCCAGCCTGCATGGGTATTACCAGGATATAAAGGGCACAGAGCAATGTGCCAGCCTGCATGGGTATTACCAGGATATAAAGGGCACAGAGCAATGTGCCAGCCTGTATGGGTATTACCAGGATATAAAGAGCACAGAACAATGTGCCAGCCTGCATGGGTATTACCAGGATATAAAGGGCACAGAGCAGGGTGCCAGCCTGCCTGGGAATTACCAGGATATAAAGAGCACAGAACAATGTGCCAGCCTGCCTGGGTATTACCAGGATATAAAGGGCACAGAGCAATGTGCCAGCCTGCATGGGTATTACCAGGATATAAAGGGCACAGAGCAGGGTGCCAGCCTGCATGGGTATTACCAGGATATAAAGGGCACAGAGCAATGTGCCAGCCTGCCTGGGAATTACCAGGATATAAAGAGCACAGAACAATGTGCCAGCCTGCATGGGTATTACCAGGATATAAAGGGCACAGAGCAGGGTGCCAGCCTGCATGGGTATTACCAGGATATAAAGGGCACAGAGCAGGGTGCCAGTCTGCATGGGTATTACCAGGATATAAAGGGCACAGAGCAATGTGCCAGCCTGCCTGGGTATTACCAGGATATAAAGGGCACAGAGCAATGTGCCAGCCTGCCTGGGTATTACCAGGATATAAAGGGCACAGAGCAATGTGCCAGCCTGCATGGGTATTACCAGGATATAAAGGGCACAGAGCAATGTGCCAGCCTGCATGGTATTACCAGGATATAAAGGGCACAGAGCAATGTGCCAGCCTGCATGGGTATTACCAGGATATAAAGGGCACAGAGCAATGTGCCAGCCTGTATGGGTATTACCAGGATATAAAGAGCACAGAACAATGTGCCAGCCTGCATGGGTATTACCAGGATATAAAGGGCACAGAGCAGGGTGCCAGCCTGCCTGGGTATTACCAGGATATAAAGGGCACAGAGCAATGTGCCAGCCTGCATGGGTATGACCAGGATATAAAGGGCACAGGAGCACAGCAGGGTGCCAGCCTGCATGGGTATTACCAGGATATAAAGGCACAGAGCAGGGTGCCAGCCTGCATGGGTATTACCAGGATATAAAGGGCACAGAGCAGGGTGCCAGCCTGCATGGGTATTACCAGGATATAAAGGGCACAGAGCAGGGTGCCAGCCTGCATGGGTATTACCAGGATATAAAGGGCACAGAGCAATGTGCCAGCCTGCCTGGGTATTACCAGGATATAAAGGGCACAGAGCAGGGTGCCAGCCTGCATGGGTATTACCAGGATATAAAGGGCACAGAGCAATGTGCCAGCCTGCCTGGGAATTACCAGGATATAAAGAGCACAGAACAATGTGCCAGCCTGCATGGGTATTACCAGGATATAAAGGGCACAGAGCAGGGTGCCAGCCTACCTGGGTATTACCAGGATATAAAGGGCACAGAGCAATGTGCCAGCCTGCATGGGTATTACCAGGATATAAAGGGCACAGAGCAGGGTGCCAGTCTGCATGGGTATTACCAGGATATAAAGGGCACAGAGCAATGTGCCAGCCTGCCTGGGTATTACCAGGATATAAAGGGCACAGAGCAATGTGCCAGCCTGCCTGGGTATTACCAGGATATAAAGGGCACAGAGCAATGTGCCAGCCTGCATGGGTATTACCAGGATATAAAGGGCACAGAGCAATGTGCCAGCCTGCATGGGTATTACCAGGATATAAAGGGCACAGAGCAATGTGCCAGCCTGCATGGGTATTACCAGGATATAAAGGGCACAGAGCAATGTGCCAGCCTGTATGGGTATTACCAGGATATAAAGAGCACAGAACAATGTGCCAGCCTGCATGGGTATTACCAGGATATAAAGGGCACAGAGCAGGGTGCCAGCCTGCCTGGGTATTACCAGGATATAAAGGGCACAGAGCAATGTGCCAGCCTGCATGGGTATGACCAGGATATAAAGGGCACAGAGCAGGGTGCCAGCCTGCATGGGTATTACCAGGATATAAAGGGCACAGAGCAGGGTGCCAGCCTGCATGGGTATTACCAGGATATAAAGGGCACAGAGCAGGGTGCCAGCCTGCATGGGTATTACCAGGATATAAAGGGCACAGAGCAATGTGCCAGCCTGCCTGGGTATTACCAGGATATAAAGGGCACAGAGCAGGGTGCCAGCCTGCATGGGTATTACCAGGATATAAAGGGCACAGAGCAATGTGCCAGCCTGCCTGGGTATTACCAGGATATAAAGGGCACAGAGCAATGTGCCAGCCTGCATGGGTATTACCAGGATATAAAGGGCACAGAGCAGGGTGCCAGCCTGCATGGGTATTACCAGGATATAAAGGGCACAGAGCAATGTGCCAGCCTGCATGGGTATTACCAGGATATAAAGGGCACAGAGCAGGGTGCCAGCCTGCATGGGTATTACCAGGATATAAAGGGCACAGAGCAGGGTGCCAGCCTGCATGGGTATTACCAGGATATAAAGGGCACAGAGCAGGGTGCCAGCCTGCATGGGTATTACCAGGATATAAAGGGCACAGAGCAATGTGCCAGCCTGCCTGGGTATTACCAGGATATAAAGGGCAAAGAGCAATGTGCCAGCCTGCATGGGTATTACCAGGATATAAAGGGCACAGAACAATGTGCCAGCCTGCATGGGTATTACCAGGATATAAAGGGCACAGAGCAATGTGCCAGCCTGCATGGGTATTACCAGGATATAAAGGGCACAGAGCAATGTGCCAGCCTGTATGGGTATTACCAGGATATAAAGGGCACAGAGCAATGTGCCAGCCTGCATGGGTATTACCAGGATATACAGGGCACAGAGCACTGTGCCAGCCTGCATGGGTATTACCAGGATATGAAGGGCACAGAGCAGGGTGCCAGCCTGCATGGGTATTACCAGGATATGAAGGGCACAGAGCAGGGTGCCAGCCTGCATGGGTATTACCAGAATACAAAGGGCACAGAGCAGGGTGCCAGCCTGCCTGGGTATTACCAGGATATAAAGGGCACAGAGCACTGTGCCAGCCTGCATGGGTATTACCAGGATATGAAGGGCACAGAGCACTGTGCCAGCCTGCATGGGTATTACCAGGATATGAAGGGCACAGAGCAGGGTGCCAGCCTGCATGGGTATTACCAGGATATGAAGGGCACAGAGCAGGGTGCCAGCCTGCATGGGTATTACCAGAATACAAAGGGCACAGAGCAGGGTGCCAGCCTGCATGGGTATTACCAGAATAGAAAGGGAACAGAACAATGTGCCAGCCTGTATGGGTATTACCAGGGTGCAGAGGGCACAGAGCAGTGTCCCAGGCTGCATGGCTATCACCAGAATATAAAGGGCACACAGCAGGGTACCAGCCTGCATTGGCATTACCAGGATGCAGATGGCATAGAGCAGGGACTAGCATGCCTGGGTATTACCAGAATGTAAAGGCAACAAAACAGGGTACCAGCCTAGAATATACCAGAAAACAATGAATTAGCGCTGCCTTCTCGCCCAGGATCAGCTTTCTGTTGCCTAATTACAGCCAGTGACACATACTGTCACCCTCATTACTATCATTTCTGTAATAATAATGGTTATTATTGGTTTGCCATAGCTCCCTGGGCTCCTGTAGTTCCAGGTTGTGGTCACAGGCAGCCTCCCAGCACATTCTGCTGATTAAATACAGCATATGGTGAGGTGACTGGGCTGTCTAAGTGTCTATACACACAGCACTGCAGGAGAGAGGCATCCATGGGGATCATGTGAGCGTTTATAAATGGGGGGGGGGGGTATAATAAGCACTGTACAACAATCAATTAAATATTCTTACCATTCAATCACCAACATTCTTATCCCAATTAAGAATTCTCGTCTCACTTTTAACCCATTACACCCGAGACTCAAACAGAAAATAATAGTTCAGGCCTCGATATCATCATGCTACCATATATCTGTCGTGATTTAACCTTTTCATTACCAAGCACTTTTTGTTAAAAAAAATATTATTATGTCATTTATTTGAAAAATTGGATGCACGGTATTTGTTTATTCATTAAAGAAATATTGCTGAGCTGAAAAGTTCTAAATGCTAAATGATGGCTATATTGCACAATGTTACACAGGGTCTGCATTATCAGAATGCAGGCAGAAATGGTCTTTGTCTGAAATACAGTAAATATGATACTCATCTAGTGTGTCACCACTCTCCTCTTAGATTGCAAGCTCTTGGGCAGGGACCTCTCTGCTACTGTTCTGTGTGCTTAACTTGTATGTGCAGTATATTTGTTATTCTGCTTCTACCATTATACAGCGCTACAGAACTTATTAGCGCTTTATAAATTCTTGTAACCACAACTGATAAAGATAGTTAATAAAAACGGTCAGATCTCCTGCTTGTCGGGGTTTGTAGTGACCATAACGAAATTATTAGCAATGCAGCTTCCATAAAATACCACTAGAATATAAAATAATATCTGTATGTGGCAAACGCCTGCTGTGTATGGAAATTACAGTAACGCCTTGTAGCTGTACTGTACAGGGATAATCAGTCAATAATTTATAACCCAATGAATCTTATCCATGTAGAACAGTGAGTGACCCCAGAGCTCTCCATGTATTCTGCCCTCCTGGCTGTTGTAATGCAGCAGTAAAGTTTGTTGCGAATATTAATACATACTACTTTTATTATTATTAGTATTAGTAGTAGTAATATTATTACCCCTTGGTAACACAGATATTTTGGAATTTAGGAGGTTATGCATTAAATGTCAGAGTATGCCATATTCCAAGCAACTGAGAATATCCTGTTTGTTGCAACCGCCAACAAGCTTCAGTGTTTCACAAAAGAGAAATTCAAACAGCAGCAGGAGAAGCTTCATTGAGGAACCTTCTCCTACCACTGTTTGAACTTCTATTTAAGTTTGTTGAGGTTGCAATGATGGCAAACACCGGCAGGGCCGGTCCAAGCATTTTTATCTAGTCAGGCGAAGGTGCATTTTGGTGCCCCCCCATCCGTGTCATGTCAAGCCAATCAGGATAGAGGTGACATGATAATCTCTATATATACACATATACTATATTGCCAAAAGTAGGGTTGCACCTATACCGATACTAGTATCGATATCGGTGCCGATACCGGCTACTGCATTAGTAGTTGGTACTCGTGCAGTACCCCGATATTTTTTTCCGATACCGGAAGCCGGCATTGAGCCGGCTTGCCGTCATCCTAGGGGCTGGGGCAGCTGTCCGAATGCTCTATCGGCATTCGGACAGGCCCTGCAGCTGCTCTCGCCACTTTGTTTATACTTACCTTCCTGAGCGACGCCGGGAAAGTCTTCGCGCGCGCGCGCTCGTTGGAAAGCCCCCAGCTGCGACCACGTGGGACCATGTGATCGCGGCTGGGGTCCTTCCAACGAGCGCACGCGCGGAAACTTTCCGGCGTCGCTAAAGGAAGGTAAGTATAAACAAAGTGAGCAGCTGTAGGGCCTGTCCAAATGCCGATAGAGCATTCAGACAGGCCCTGCAGCTGCTCTCCGCTCATACTTACCTTCCTTTAGCGACGCCGGGAAAGTTTCCCCGCGTGCGCTCGTTGGAAGGACCCCAGCCGCGATCACATGGTCCCACGTGAGCTGGGGGGGCATTATCCATGAGCTCGGGGCAAATCCATGTTCTGGGGGGCATTATCCATGAGCTGGGGGCAAATCCATGTGCTGGGGGGCATTATCCATGAGCTGGGGGCAAATCCATGTGCTGGGGGGGCATTATCCATGAGCTGGGGGGCATTATCCATGAGCTGGGGGGCATTATCCATGTGCTGGGGGGGCAAATCCATGTGCTGGGGGGCATTATCCATGAGCTGGGGGCAAATCCATGAGCTGGGGGGGCATTATCCATGAGCTGGGGGCAAATCCATGTGCTGGGGGGGCATTATTCATGAGCTGGGGCAAATCCATGTGCTGGGGGGGCATTATCCATGATCTGGGGGCAAATCCATGAGCTGGGGGGCATTATCCATGAGCTGGGGGGCATTATCCATGAGCTGGGGGCAAATCCATGAGCTGGGGCAAATCCATGTGCTGGGGGGGCATTATCCATGAGCTGGGGGCAAATCCATGAGCTGGGGGGGCATTTTCCATGAGCTGGGGGGGCATTATCCATAGGTTGGGGGGAAATCCATGTGCTGGGGCATTTCCATGAGCTGGGGGGCATATCCATGAGATGGGGGGCATTTCCATGAGCTGGGGCATATTTCCATGAGCTGGGGAATATCCATGAGCTGGGGGGCATTTCCATGAGCTGGGGGCATATCCATGAGCTGGGGGGCATTTCCATGAGCTGGGGGCATATCCATGAGCTGGGGGCATTTCCATGAGCTGGGGGCAGTATCCACGAGCTGGGGGCATTTCCATGAGCTGGGGGGGCATTATCCATGAGCTGGGGGGCATTATCCATGAGCTGGGGGCAAATCCATGTGCTGGGGGGGCATTATCCATGAGCTGGGGGCAAATCCATGAGCTGGGGGGCATTTTCCATGAGCTGGGGGGGCATTATCCATAGGTTGGGGGGGAAATCCATGTGCTGGGGCATTTCCATGAGCTGGGGGGCATATCCATGAGATGGGGGGCATTTCCATGAGCTGGGGCATATTTCCATGAGCTGGGGAATATCCATGAGCTGGGGGGCATTTCCATGAGCTGGGGGGCATATCCATGAGCTGGGGGGCATATCCATGAGCTGGGGGCATTTCCACGAGCTGGGGGGCAGTATCCACGAGCTGGGGCAATATCCACGAGCTGGGGCAATATCCACGAGCTGGGGGCATTTCCATGAGCTGGGGGCATTTCCACGAGCTGGGGCATTATCCACGAGCTGGGGGGCAATATCCATGAGCTGGGGCAATATCCATGAGCTGGGGCAATATCCACGAGCTGGGGGCATTTCCACGAGCTGGGGCATTATCCACGAGCTGGGGGGCATTATCCACGAGCTGGGGGGCAATATCCATGAGCTGGGGCAATATCCATGAGCTGGGGCAGTATCCATGAGCTGGGGGGCAAATCCATGAGCTGGGGGGCAGTATCCATGAGCTGGGGGGCAGTATCCATGAGCTGGGGCATATCCATGAGACCTGGGGTCTTTATATGAGGTCTGTTCTTATTGGAAAGCGGTCACATGACATAAGATAAAAGTATCGGTACTCGGTATCGGTGAGTACTTGAACAAAAGTATCTGTACTCGTACTCGGTCTTAAAAAAGTGGTATTGGTGCATCCCTAGCCAAAAGTATTCGCTCACGCATCCATATGCGAGTCAAGGCAGGTGAGTGAATACTTTTGGCAATATAGTGTATATATACACACACTAGGGTTGTTCATATAAGTATATTTGCCCCAGCTCATATGGATATATTTGCCCCCAGATCACATGTGGGTATATTTGCCCCAGATCACATGTGGATATATTTGCCCCCAGATCACATGTAGATATATTTGCCCCATATTACATGGGTATATATTGCCCCAGCTCAAATAGAGATATTTGCCCCAGCTCATATGGGTATATTTGCCCCCAGATCACATGTGGATATATTTGCCCCCAGCTCATGGATATATATATATTTGCCCCCAACTCATGGATATATTTCCCCCCCTGATCACATGTGGATATATTTGCCCCCAACTCATGGATATATTTGCCCCCAGATTACATGGGTATATATTGCCCCAGCTGATATGGAGATATTTGCCCCCAGCTCACATATGGATATATCTGCCCCCAGCTCTCACCTGCTGCCAGGCCCCCCAGGCTCCGCCGGCGTTCCTCATGGTGGCGAGCGTCTGCTGACATGATGCAGCTTTGCCGCTCGCCGGGCGGGACCCACATGACCAGCGCAGCCGCGTTCTTGCGAGAGGCGCTGGTCAGGTGGTTCGGCCCCTAGTGCTGCGCCGGGTCTCCCCGGCCGACCAAGATAGCGGCGCTCGGGGCCGGGGAATTCTGCCCCCACAAACTGGCAGGAAGCCGGCCGCCTGTGCCGCCTTACGCTAGCGCCGGCCCTGAACACCGGCACTAACAGTGGCTGGTCATCATGTGAAATGTAGTCCAGAGTGATCTGGTGAATTGCTGGTATCAAGGTAGCTGACACTTGTGTGATTGTATTGACCTCTCAAAACAATTAGGGTTGTGTCACCCACACTACTGCCACTAGCAAAAAATACTATCGGGGTTATTCAAAGAGAGTCGAAAAGTCACCGCATGTTCGGTGACTTTTCGTTCTCTTCAATTCGGTGCGATTTGGCGATCCCATTTCGGCGACCCTGCGGTGTATTCAGCAAGCACCACAGGGCCATCGTAATGCAGGGAAAAGTCACCGCAAACCCACCCAAAACTCACTGCAAAACCCGGCGAAGGCACACCAAAACCTGCAAAAACATCTGGATTAACCCCGCCGAAAACGCCAGAAAAACCCGAGCAGCCGCCGATCAGAGTGCAGAGCAGCCGTCGGAAAAAGCAGACATCGCAGACGAATGGAGTGAGAAAAACAAAACAGTACGCTTGAATGTTTGAAAATTGAAACGCTGTTTGCAAAGAAACTACAGAACGAAAATGTCTGGAATTTACATATAAGATCCAATGAATGATAATAAAAAGGGCTGTTACAGAAAAAAGAAAAAAACGTTAAAAGAAAAGAAAAGAAAAAAAATGTTTGCAAAAAAATCCCAAAAAATGCCTAAAACAACCTAAAAAATCTATAAATAAAGAGACTTTTTACTGCAGAATATTATAATCAACGGTTTATTAGATATTAAATTTAAATGGGAATATTTTTAACATTGAAGCCTATGGGATTCGCCTGAATAAACCTGCCGAATTAAACCGCAGAACAGCAGGGAAATTCGGCAACTTTTCACTGCTGGTTTTTGTTCTCTGAATAGACGAAGCATTGCTTCTCTATGGGGATTACACTGCCCTCGAACAGGCAACGAACAGGCACCGTATGTGCAGGCAATTTTCCAGGATTTGGCGAACTGCCTGCTCTCTGAATAGCCGAATGGCCAGGAAAAATAACCATATGCTGAATTTCACTGTTCGGTTACCTTTCGCCAGCAATTTTGATCTCTTTGAATAACCCTGTATGGAGCTGAATCGTCAGTAATACCAGTGATGCAAAATGTATCATAATGCCCTGTCAGTAACGATTAGCACTTATCTTCTCATCGAGCAAAAACACAATAAAATTTCTAAAATGTCAGAGATGGAATATTATTGGTTTGTCCTAATAGTATCAATTTGAATTCACTGTTATTAGTAATAAGACATGCTGTGTGCTCTGTATTGAATTATAGACATAAATTAATACCGAACTGGCTTCTCATTAACATAATTAACATTGTATTACCTAGCTAGTATTTATTATTAATGTAAGATCTTACTGTGATCATTTAAGAATTTTTAAGTGTTATTGTTGCAGAGAAATTAAAGGGATACTCTAGGCAATGCCCGGATGCCCGGAGTATGCCGCCCTCTGTCCCCCCTCCCTCCGCTCAGCGGTTCAGCTGAAAAAGCTGAAAACAGCTGAGAGAGGCGGAGGACTTTACTCCGCCCTCCCAGCTGTCAGTCAGCAGAGCGGGATTCATATTTGCCGCTTCTGCTGACTATTGCCGAGTAGGAGACGTCATCGCGCTGAAAGCGCGATGACGTCTCCAACACGCTGCAGTAGCTGGCGGCAGCGGCTGAGGATTAGTGTTGTGCGCATCCTCTTGCGCGCAACACTAATCCTCAGCAGATGGAGCCGGGAGGAAGCCTGCCGATTGGCTGGCTTACGTGAGAGGCGCGCAAGCGCGCTTCTCACGTAAACCATAAGCCAAGTGAAAGCAAGAAGGACAGGAGCGGAAGAGGAGGGAGGTGAGTATAAAAAAAAAAGACGC
Source organism: Leptobrachium leishanense (assembly GCA_009667805.1). Taxonomy (NCBI): domain Eukaryota; kingdom Metazoa; phylum Chordata; class Amphibia; order Anura; family Megophryidae; genus Leptobrachium; species Leptobrachium leishanense. The sequence continues at coordinate 399,192,321 of CM019064.1, read as the reverse complement.
CGCTGGAAACAAGTGGATTTTAGGGTAAGTATTACAGTTAAAAAAAATAAATAAATCCCTACCTAGTTAGTGAGGGAATAGGGATAGCTTAATGTAAAAAAACGGGGGGGGGGTTTGATTAGAGTGTTCCTTTAATAGTAACTATTGAGATTTTCTAATAACATATGATGTTGTCTTATTATGAATGGTATTACCTGGCTAGTAGCAGTTATATTGATACAGTATTAATGACAAATATTTACATTATCCAATTAACCTCTTCACTACCCAATGATTTTCTAATTTACCAAAATATCACTGTCAGGAACCAATTGATTTGTGGAAAATCTTTTTTTTTTCTAATTAATTATACAGTAAGATATATCTGAGAATATTCCCAGAGCATTTCTTACTGTAATAACCTATTTGGCAGGCAGAGGTCGCCATCTGCTGGCTAAACGGAGTTAATGGGGTTTTGGCCTCTGTGCAGGATCAGCTGGGGAGATATCTTTCAGACACATTACCAGCTGGTTTTAAAAAAGTGTTAGCACCTTGGGCATCATGTCCAACATTACTAAAATATTAGGGGCATGCCCTGAGGCCCAAACGCAAATGAATTTCCATTTCAATAAATGACATTCCTTTGCATTGCTCCTGTAGAATACCATATCAACTATACTCAATATCTGTGCACCAGGAGGTGACTTACTAATTGAGTATAGTCGATCTTGTAAAGAAGGGGTTAATAGGATGTTTTAGCTGTGTTCGATTTAATCTAAAGTACATTTTATAGATTAAGAACCGTTTCAAGATGGTCTTGAAATCTTCCAAAAGGTTTGCCAAATAATGACTTATTCAAACGTTTTCAGATAAAAAAAAAATCATGGCTGAGTTTTTTGTGCTTACAGCGGAGCTTTCTGCCTCTTCACTCTATAACCTGACATCAATCCTCTTCACCCTGCACAGAACAGCAGAAACCCCTACCTGCTGCTGTGAACAAAGAAGATATAGAGCAAAAAGCTGAGACAGCAGTAAACTGAAGTCTGCTGAATAGATTCTTCTAAATAGTTTCAGTTACTAATTATTTTTAGTGCTGAAACAACTAATCGATTAATCGACAACTTATCAATGATTAAAATAGTTGACAACTATTTTAATCATCGATTAATCGGTGTTGATTAATCGACCTGTGTACAGCACACACTGTTTAGAGTCAGACTGAGTTAAACGTAAATAGCCTCAACTTTGGAGCTGATTGGAGAAGACCGCTGCTTTACTAGCTATGATTTAGTTCTAGGGTTATGTCAGACACAACCAGTTTGTTTTTATTCCGTTTACGACAGTAGCAGAACTATAACACAAACAATAGGATACTGCCACTGGGTGAAGGAGCTGTATGCCTGTGGTTTATCCTTACTTGAAGCTGGAGTCCTGTGCCACCACTCCACCCTCCCTGCTACACCCTCTTTGGTCGGGAACTGCCATTCCCTCCCTTTGGTCTGGTCCCTTTCCCCAAACTCACTCCCACACTCAGATCCCGTCTTTTGTCCATACCCACTCCCTCTCACACTCAGATCAAGTCACTTGAGTAAAGTTACTCCCTTCCACCTCCAGTCCCTCCTCCCACTCCGTTTGTTCACGAAATTATTTAAAAAAAGGGACACTACACACCCTGACGATTTTAGCTTATTAACCCCGATTTCATGCTGAGATCGTCATCTTTGACCAAGTGCTTGTAGCCGCGTTCATTTGAGAAAGCAAACATGGGCTTAAGCTGCGCATGCAGCATCAACCCATAGAAACATAGAAACATAGAAAAGTGTCGGCAGATAAGAACCTTTCGGCCCATCTAGTCTGCCCAATTACATGGATACTTTACCTGGATTTATCTTTTGTTTAGGATAGCCGTATGCCTATCCCATGCCTGCTTAAATTCAATTACTGTTTTGGCCTCTACCACTTCAACTGCAAGACTGTTCCATGTATCCACCACCCTCTCAGTAAAATAATGCTTTCTGATGTTACTTTTAAACCTTTGCCCCTCTAATCTAAGACTATGTCCTCTTGTTTTGCTACTTTGTTTCCTTTTAAATATACTCCCTTCCTCTACCTTGTGGATTCCCTTTACGTATTTAAATGTTTCTATCATATCTCCTCTGTCTCGTCTTTTTTCCAAGCTGTACATGTTAAGATCATTAAGCCTTTCCTGGTAACTTTTCTCCTTCAAGCCGTACACCATTTTAGTAGCCCTTCTCTGAACTCTCTCTAAAATGTCTATATCCTTCTGGAGATACGGTCTCCAGTACTGCACACAGTACTCCAAGTGAGGTCTTACCAGTGCTCTGTACAGTGGCATGAGCACTTCCCTTTTCCTACTGCTAATACCTCTCCCTACACAACCAAGCATTCTGCTAGCATTTCCCGCTGCTCTATTACATTGACTACTTACCTTTAGATCCTCTGCAATAATAACCCCTAAATCCCTTTCCTCAGATGTTGAGGTTAGGACTGTATCAAATATTCTATATTCAGCCCTTGGGTTTTTACGTCCCAGGTGCATTATCTTGCACTTATCCACGTTAAAACTCAATTGCCACAGTTCCGACCATTTTTTTAGTTTACCTAAATCATTTGTCATTTGGCTGATCCCTCCAGGAACGTCAACCCTGTTGCAAATCTTTGTGTCATCAGCAAAAAGACATACTTTTCTATTAATACCTTCTGCAATATCACTAATAAAAATATTAAATAGAATGAGTCCAAGTACTGACCCCTGAGGTACCCCACTGGTAACAAGACCTTGCGCCGAATAAACTCCATTTACCACAACCCTCTGTTGCCTGTCACTCAGCCACTGCCTAATCCATTCAACAATATTGGAATCCAAGCTCAAAGATTGCAATTTATTGATAAGCCTTCTATGCGGAACAGTATCAAAAGCCTTACTGAAAACTAAATAAGCAATGTCTACTGCACCACCTGTGTCTATTATTTTTGTTACCCAATCAAAAAAATCAATAAGATTAGTTTGGCATGATCTCCCTGAGGTAAACCCATGTTGTTTCTGATCCTGTAATCTATGTGTTTTTAGATGGTCAACAATCCTTTCCTTTAACATGGTTTCCATTAATTTCCCCACTACTGACATAAGACTAACTGGCCTATAGTTCCCAGATTCCTCCCTACTACCCTTCTTGTGAATGGGCACAACATTTGCTAATTTCCAGTCTTCTGGGACGACTCCCGTTAGCAAGGATTGGTTAAATAAATCTGTTAACGGTTTTGCTATTACATCACTGAGCTCTTTTAATAATTTAGGGTGGATCCCATCAGGCCCCATTGACTTATTTGTCTTTACTTTAGACAGCTGCTGTAGAACCTCCTCCTCTGTAAACTGATATGTAATTGTCTCGTTAGTGTTTGCTCCTAACTGAGGTCCCTTTCCTTCCTTTTCTTCTGCAACCCATCCCTCTGACCAAGCACTTACTTACCTTCTGTGAAAAGTACGCAAGATACGTAATTTGCTTATAGAAAAAGGGGAAGGTTTTGTTTTTTTTTTACATAAAATTCCTTTTACGTAAACAAAATTTTTTCTAATTTTTTTTATCCGATGAATCGATTAATCGAAATAATAATCGGCCAACTAATCGATTATGAGAAAAATCGTTAGTTGCAGCCCTAATTATTTTACAACATTTAATTTACTAAGGTTTATTTAAAAAAAACACTAGCAAGCTCCTTTAATAAAATGCTATTTTATTACACAACAAAAACATATTACTTTATGTTGCTGTTATGTATTATCCCACCAACACTGAAATATTACCGTAAGAATAGAATTAGAATATTAAGGTATAATCTTCTTAGCAATACATATTCTCATATTAAGTTACTGTTTAATTATTAAGTAGCTTTATATTGTATCACTCGTTAAGAAGTATAGTATTGTCCTATCAATTAAATATTACTGTATTTTATTGGTCCCTTGGTAATCTAGTATTATTATACTAGTTCCGGTAATACTTTATATATGATTCCTCATCTGTCACTCTATTGATCTACCTGTATCTATCTACTGACCCAGAGGCGTAACTAGAAACCTCAGGGCCTGTGCAAGAATCCATCAAGGCCCCCCCCCCTCCCCAGCGAGAGAGTTTTGCATTTTTACTAAAAACATTTTGCAAAAATCCCTGTAGACACGTCTCCTGCACTATCCAAAAATTGCTGGTGTCCAAACCTAATAATACTATAACCTATCGCCTGGTATCCCTATTATATTAACATTACTATAGCATTAAATTCCATAGCTAATGCATATTTAATAGGGATACTAGGCAATAGAACAGGTTCAGCCTTTCACACATCACCTACTGCTGTTTCAAAAGAAGGCAAAAAATCCAGTCTGAAGCGCTCGCCAATATGCAACATACTGGGAAAATATTCTTTCTTGACCCCAGAATGGCGTCAGATTTCTCCTTGGATCAAGAAGCTTTTACCCACATATTAAATAGTATAACCCTTAATATTATGTGTCTGCAGGAAGTCATCCAGTCGTTGTTTAAAAGTCTGTACAGTCTCTGACCCAACCACTCAACAGGCAGAGAATTCCACAGCTTTATTGAATCTTTCCGTAGTCAGGTGCTGAAGTACCCTTTTTATATTTCACATTGTAATTAAATCCTGAGTCTTCATGCTTAAAAAACAAACAGGGCAGATAAGGCAGTAAACGTAACTCCTGGGAATTTTAGAGATTAGAACAGAGAAAAATAAAAGACGTCCTTGGCAGTCAGTACTGGCTAATGGCTACTAGGGATGAGCTGTTCGGTTCGATCGGTTCGGAGTTCGATTCGAACATCGCCTGTTCGCGAACTACGAACATTTCCGCGTGTTCGCCGCATGTTCGCCCACAATGCACTTTTCCACTGGCCTGAAGCTTGTAATTGGCTACAGCCTTGCACCTGACCACAGGTCAGGTGCAAGACAGGTTCAAGACTGTGCCAATCACGGCTCAGAGTCCTGATTGGGCAAATTTTTCCCAATCATGGGCTCACAGAGCTAAATCCCGCAGCACACTAAGTCCCGCAGCACACTATATTCACACAGCGCTTCAGCATGTGTTTGAGAGGAGATTGTTGTTGTGTTAGTGTCTGTGTGTTCTCACTGCCAGTCTGCCACCAGCTACTGGGGGGTCTCATTTCTACAATATTTGGGAATTGTTCTAATCTGTGTGTTCTCACTGCCACCAAGTATTTTGGGGGTCAGTAATTTCTACAAAATATCTGGGAATTGTTATAATCCGTGTGTTCTCACTGCCACCAAGTATTTTGGGGGTCAGTAATTTCTACAAAATATCTGGGAATTGTTATAATCCGTGTGTTCTCACTGTCACCAAGTATTTTTGGGGGGTCAGTAATTTCTACAAAATATTTGGGAATTGTTATAATCCGTGTGTTCTCACTGTCACCAAGTATTTTGGGGGGTCAGTATTTTCTACAAAATATTTGGGAATTGTTATAATCCGTGTGTTCTCACTGCCACCAAGTATTTTGGGGGGTCAGTAATTTCTACAAAATATTTGGGAATTGTTATAATCCGTGTGTTCTCACTGCCACCGAGTATTTTGGGGGGTCAGTAATTTCTACAAAATATCTGGGAATTGTTGTAATCTTTGTGTTCTCACTGCCAGCAGCAATTGTGGGGGTCTCATTTCTACAAAATATCTGGGAATTGTGGTAATCTGTGTGTTCTCACTGCCACCCATCAGGGGGTCTCACTGATTTATAGGAGGTTTCTGGGAATTGTAATCTGTGTCTTCCTACGGCCAGCTATCAGGGGGTCCCACATACTTCTAGCAGATTTCTGCGAATTGTAATCTGTGTCTTGTCACTGTTGCCAGCTATCAGGGGGTCTCACTGACTTGTAGGTGGTTTCTGGGAATTGTAATTTGTGTCTTGTCACTGCCACCCATCAGGGGGTCTCACTGATTTATAGGACGTTTCTGGGAATTGTAATCTGTGTCTTGTCACTGGCTGCCAGCTATCAGGGTGTCTCACTGAGTTATACCAGAGTTCTGGAAATCTTTAATCTTTATACCAGAGTTGAATCAGAGTTCTGCAGCATATCTCTAATTTTTATAACAGAGTTGAATCAGAGTTCTGTATATATTTAATCTATATATCACTCACCATGTCAGGAAGACCAAAAAGGACAGACAGACGCTCCCAGGCACAGATAAGAGGGCAAGCAGCCTCTGTGTCAGGAGGCTGTGCCTCTGGTCATCGTGGACATGGTGCATCCTCTGCAGGGGCACGCTTGTCCTTTCTAACTGGTGCTGGCTGTCTTAAGCAGCAGCAACCATACAGAGGATTTCGTGGATTGGCTAACCAGGCCATCCTTATCCTCCGAGTCCTCTGCCAGCCAGGCTTGTAGTGCTTTACAGTCCACCTCAGCTGCCAAAGCATCTAATGCAGCCTCCATGTCCACAGCTACTCCTGCCGTAGCCTCACTATCACACACGGAGGAGTCAGCTGAACTGTTTGACTACAATGACATTGACATGCTGCTTGAGGATGCGCAGCAACTACAGTTCTCTGATTCAATCTCTGAGGTTGAGGAAAGGAGTATAATGAACCTAGAGGAAGGGGGTGCCAGTGACACACAAATAACTGGCACTCATGTTGCCCCAGCAGCTGCAGCATACTGCCAAGTTGGCTCCAGTGACGAGGAGATAAGGGGTGATGACAATGATGATGAGGTCACTGACCCCACCTGGGTGCCTGATCGAACAGAGGAGTCAAGTGAGGAGGAGGCACAACAAACACGAGTCACAACGTCCTCTATGACCAACCGTAGCACTAGCCAGTCCAAGGCATCAGATATCAGAGCTGCTCAGGTGCAGAGCGCTGTTGTCTCAAAGCACATATCCAGGAACTCTGCTGTCTGGGAGTTCTTTAAGAAATATGCAGCAGACCCCACCGTTGCTATTTGTAATCTATGTCAGATGAGGCTCAAGCGTGGGAAAGACACCGGATGCTTGGGTACCACGTGCTTGAGGTGACATATGACCACCTGCCACGCATCCCGTTGGCACAAAACTTTGCGTAGGTCCTCCTCACCTGTCTCTACCCCCACTATATGTCCTGCCATGTCATTGACTCCAACCTCCACTGACAGGGATGATGCTACAGTAATGGATGTGCCAGGTCCTTCCTCACAATGTGACAGCATCCCATCAGCTGAAGATTTACGCAGTCAGATTAGAATGCCCCAGCTGCTGCAGTGTAAGAAAAAATATAGTCCCAACCATCCCCAAGCACAGCGCCTAAATGCCAGCTTAGCAGAATTACTCGCAGTGCAGCTGCTGCCTTTCCAGCTGGTGGACTCTGCTCCCTTCCGTGAATTTGCTGAATGTGCTGTACCACAGTGGCAGGTTACAAAACGCCATTACTTTTCACGGAAGGCCATTCCAGCACTATACCAGCACGTGGAAGACAATGTTATCCAGTCATTGGGAAAGGCAGTCGGCAGCAAGGTGCATGTGACTTTAGACACGTGGTCCAGCAAGCATGGACAGGGCCGTTACATTTCCTTCACGGCACACTGGGTAACTCTGATTGCAGCTGGGAGGGATCCAAGACGGGGCTCTGTGCTGGAGCTTGTTCATCCACCACACCTACAGAAAGCTTCTTGTATGAGGTCTGTCTGCTCCACCACCACCTCTCCCTCTTCCTCCTCCTCCTTGTCTGTCTCTGGCGAAGTGGCAGTTAAACCGAGTTTAAGTGGCAGGGGCTACCCAATGGCTCAAGCAAAAAGATGCCATACTGTGCTTGAGCTGGTTTGTTTAGGGGACAGGAGCCACACCGGGCCAGAAATTCTGTCAGCTCTGCAGAGGCAGGTGCAGAGATGGTTAACACAACGCCAGCTTCAGCTGGAAATGGTCGTCTGTGATAATGGCAGCAACCTTCTCTCCGCCCTACGCCTGGGTAAGTTGACGCATGTACCATGCCTAGTGTTCGCCTGGCAGAAATTCAAAGAGAATTCCACCTTCCCACAAACCGTCTGATCTGTGACATGCCCACCAGGTGGAACTCGACAATAGCAATGCTGCAGCGTCTGCACAAGCAGCAGAGGGCCATCAACAAGTACCTGTGTGAGTATGGCACAAGGACAGGTTCAGGTCAACTTGTTTCCCCCCCCCACAGTGGATGCATGCACTGTACTGTCACCATTTGAGGAGACAACGAGGATGGTGAGCAGGGACAGTGCATGCATCAGTGACACAATTCCTTTAGTGTTCCTGCTGGAGCACACTCTGCAATGATGTGGCTCAAAAGGGCAGAGCAGCGGGAGGAAGAGGAGGCCTACCCTAGCTCTGAAGGCCCCAGTCTTTCTGCAGACAGCATTCCAGCGGGTCCTCCTCAGATCAGACAGGAGGAGGATGAGGAGGAGGAGGAATATTTAAGTAGTGGGGTCATTGAAGGTGGGGATTCCTCAAGGGAGGGTTTTGTGTGCCCAGAAACCCAAGGACTAGTACGTGGCTGGGAGGAGGCAGTGCATGATAGGGTCATCCTCCTCATTGACCAGGAAGACTCGGAAGCTAATTCCACCTCCAACCTACGCTGCATGGGCTCCCTTATCCTGCAAAGCCTGGTAAAGGTACCCAGGATTTGTGCTATCAAGGAGAGGGATCATTACTGGTTGGCAAGCCTTCTTGATCCACGATACAAGGGTAAAGTTGCAGAGCTCATCCTGCCCGCACAGAGGGAGGACAGGATGAAAAAATTTGAAGACGCTCTAAAGCGACACTTGTGTAACACCTTTCCAGGCACTGGTAGGTTACCAAGTAATGATACAGGTGCTTCAGAGGCTGCGGATGATCAGAGGAATAGAGGTGAAGGCCGGGGCCGCTTGACTGATGCCTTTTTAAGTTTTTTTAGTCCACAATGCCCAGAGACGTCAAATGTAGGCACCCATTGCCAGCGTCTTCACCGTATGGTGCAGGACTACCTAGGGGCAAGGTTCAGACCTGGATACCTTTCCAGCAGATGATCCACTGGCTTACTGGGTGTTGAGATTGGATCACTGGCCGGAACTTAGCCAATATGCTATGCAACTACTAGGTTGCCCTTCATCCAGCGTGCTTTCTGAAAGGACGCTCAGTGCCGCTGGAGGTTTTGCTCAGACAAAAGAGTGCGTCTGTCCACCCACTCTGTAGACCGGCTGACATTTATAAAAATGAATCAGTCCTGTATCAGAAGCTATCAATCCCCTGATGCTGACGTAATTGAATAGATCGGGGATCTCTTCTGCATTCACAAAACCTCCACCACTGAACTCTTCCACAATACCACAAAAGGGTTACGGTGTGAAGGCACTTGCTGCCACCAAAGTCACAATATTTGGGTGCACTGCCACTGACGCCTATATTACCAGATTCATATCATTTTAATATTGGACCGCAGGGTCCAACCCTGCACTCTTCCACAATACCACAGAGGGGTTACGGTGTGACGGCACTGTTGCCGACACTAAAGGCTCAATTTTAAAGCACCTATTGTTACTTTCATCTAAAGCCTGCATAGGTTTCACCATAATTTAGCCAAAAAAATCACTAAACTTGTTCTGCGTGTCCTAAAAGGTCTCCTCTTTTAATACAGACTGCCGCTCCTAGCAGTTGTTTATGAATAGATTAAAGGAAAACCGTTTACCGTCATTTGAAACGTCATTTTTTTGTTTTTAAATGTTCCTATACATCCTAGAAATCCGCCACTTCACGGGCAGGTTATGGGGACCTCCTAGGCACGATATTTGAAGGAATTTTTCTTTTTTATTTTCAACCCTTATTTCATGGAAAACTCACTGTCCCTTTATAAACGTTTTTTTTTAACTTTTTGTACTTGTTTCCTGTCCCTCAGGGCACTACCCGGACCCCCATACACCTTTTATGGCAAATATCTTGCATATATGCCCTCTTGGAGGGCACTCTAAAAACCAAACTTTTGAGTCCTATTGACTTGCATTGAGTTCGGTTCGTGTATGAGTTCAAACTCGAACTTTCGAAATTGTTCGAGTTCGAATGTGAACCGAACACGGGGGTGTTCGGCTCATCCCTAGTGGCTACCCTCATCGGGTGAGGGCAGACTGATTTGCATATGGAGCATTCATCCCTGTAATGGCACAAGCAAGCTAAAAACCTTGTGAGACCTGAGCGGGCACCCACCGTAGAGCAGGCCATTAGTGCTGTTGCTCGTTCTCAGGACCCTCACACCCCCCCTTTCTCTCACAAAAGTATACAGGGTCATCCAGACGTTGACCCCTTGCTTGATGTGCCTAGAGAGGTGTCAGCTATACCCTCCTGACGAGACCTAACAAGGCCGAAACGATCGTCGGGGGTTGCTGCACCTCTCGTGCAGGGATGACGTCCTTGGCAGTCAGTACTGGCCACCCTCATTGGGTGAGAGCAGACTGATTTGCATATGGAGCATTCATCCCTGTAATGGCACAAGCAAGCTAAAACCTTGTGAGACCTCAGCGGGCATCCATTGTAGAGCAGGCCATTAGTGCTGTTGCTCGTCCTCAGGATCCTCACCCCCCCTTTCTCTCATGAGAAAAATAAAATAAATTACAAATTTGCTTCTACAAACATGGGCATCGAAGAACATGGTGCTCCCTTGTCGCAGGCCCCTGTAGGCACGTGCCTACTCTGCCTAGTTATACATCTGGCCCTGTCTATCTCTATCTGTATCCATCTATCTGTATCAGACAGATACAGATTGTCTGTATCTATCTGTCTGTCTGTAGCGATCTCTCTATCTCTCCCCTATTCATATTTTAGACGCTTAATGCATCTCCCTATTCCATGTTTGGTTAAAACAGTAATTTATTTCTTGTCAATAAATATGAGTCACATTGTGCACATGATTTCCCCAATTTAATAGGGCCGTTCTATTTCCTCAGACAGCTCCCCATGGACACTTCACCTGATTTCTCATCCAAGCTGACGAGTGCAGTGATCAGAAGGGAATAAAAGGTTTAATTATTTATTGCCATTTCCCTGCCTATACAATCCAAAAACGCTCCGACAAAAGGCCTGTGTGAGCCCGTCTTACGGCTCTTACTTTTTTAATGAACATCCATTAATTTTTATTCTGCTGCTAACATGTGATTGTTATTAAATGTTGAATACATTATTACACGTGCAGCACAATGCTACATTGTTTTATTCCTATGAAAAACAATTAAACTGAGATCTGTCTGTTTTATGTATACTAGGCAATAACTGAGGTATTAGAAAAGAGTTTTATATGTGAGAGTAGACACACTGATTTGAGAGCAGGCTGATTTCCATGAAGTCATCATGTCTTCTCTGTAATGGCACCATCAAGATAAAGCCTTATGAGACCTGAGTGGGGACCCACCTTAGGGCCGGACACTAATGCTGCTTCCCGTTCTCGGCAATCTCATGGTTTGTTTTTGCTCAGTATGTCATCTCTGTGCGCATGTGCAGCATGACGTCAGGCTGTCTGACTGAGCAGCTAAGCAGGCCTATCCATACATAAGAAATACATAATAACGCGTGTATGTTTGGGCTTACAAAGCTGCAATCTTAACTGCTTTAGTACAGCGAGCACCATCAGCCATTTTCACTTTTCTCCTGCAACCTGGGTGACAGCCTAGGGGTGTCAGGTGTAGGGTTGCAACTAACGATTATTCTCATAATCGATTAGATTGCCGATTATTATTTCGATTAATCGATTCATCGGATAAAGAAAAAAAATTGTTTACTTAAAAGGAATTTTATGTAAAAAATAATAAGCAATTTGCGTAGGGTACGTAACTTTCGTACGTACATATGCAAATTGCGTATCTTGCGTACTTTTCACACAAAGTATGCCAGTGCCTGGTTAGAAGGATGGGTTGATGCTGCGAGTGCTTTGTCAGAGGGATGGGTTGATGCTGCATGCGCAGCTTAAGCCCATGTTTGCTTCTCAAATGAATGCAGCTGCAAGCACTTGGTCATAGATGATGATGTCAGCATGAAATCGGGGTTAATAAGCTAAAGTAGTCAGGGTGCGTAGAGTTTCCCTTTAAATAATTTTGTGAACAAACTGAGTGGGAGGAGGGACTGGAGGTGGAAGGGAGTGACTTTGCTCAAGTGACTTGAACTGAGTGTGATAGGGAGTGGGTATGGACAAAAGACCGGATTGGAGTGTGGGAGTGGGTTTGGGGAAAGGGACCAGATCAAAAGGGAGGGAATGGCAGTTCCCGATCAAAGAGGGTGGGGCAGGGAGGGTGGGATGGTCAAAGGACTCCAGCTTCAAGTAAGGATAAAACACAGGCATACAGCATATATTGTTTGTGTTATAGTTCTGCTACTGTAGTAAACGGAATAAAAACAAACTGGTTGTGTCGGTCTTAACCCTAGAACTAAAATCATACCTAGTAAAGCAGCGGCACGTCTTCTCCAATCAGCTCCGCTTAACTCAGTCTGACTCTAAACAGTGTGTGCTGCACAAAGGACGATTAATCGACATCGATTAATCGATAATGGAAATGGTTGACAACTATTTTAACCACTTGAATGCTAAGGACGCGCTCAGCGCGTCCTCAGCATTCCCGCTGGTATGCGGAGGACGCGCTGAGCGCGTCCTCGCATCGGGGTCAGCGTTCGGCCGGGTTCCGGCCGATCGCTGGCCCCTCCGGTGCGGGCTGACATCCTGGATGTCAGCCCGGCATCCGGACCAGCAGCCGCCATTATTAGGTGTCATCGCGGGGGCGCGATGACACCTAATTCAGGCGCCCCCCCCGCATGTGCGGAGGAGGCGCCTGAAAGGGAGGGGGGGGAGGTCCTTCGGACCTCTCTCCCTCCCGATCGGCGGCGCACAGGGGCTTAACCCAGGCATCATTTGGAAGGGCACAGCCTGCCCTTCCAAATGATGCCTGGCATTAACCCCTGGGGAGCTGGATCGCGAATCGGCGCTGAAAAGCGCCGATTCGCGATTCTTCCCGGGAGCTGGCCGACATCTTGGATGTCGGCCAAGCTTCCGGGAACTCCCCCAGAGGACTGGCGTCATCGTGCGTAGCACGATGACGCCAGTCCTAGCATTAACCCCTAACTGCCACCAAGTGTGGAGATAGGGAGTTCCAATGAACTCCCTATCTCCCGATCCGTGGCAGTTAGGGGTTAAATTTTGATATGGTTGGATCGGCCAGAGCATGGCCGTTCCAACGATACCAAACATGAAAGTTAAAAATTTTGTAAAAAAAAAAGAAAAAAAGAAAAATAAAAATAAAAAAAAATTAAAAAAAAAATAAAAAAAAAAAAAATAAACACTTTTTTTTATTTTTTTTGGTTTGTTAGTGTAGCAATATTGTTCCCATTTCAATTATAATGTGAACAATGATGCTGCACTAACGATTTTTGTATGCGGTGCGTTTGTTAAAAATAGTGTCATTTTCCCCAAAAAAAAAGGTAACGAGACCCCATCTCTAATTTTTTTAACAAGCGCACCCCATACAAAATATAACCGCAATTGCTCGCATGTTAAAATGTGGAAAAAAACACTTTACACATTGTAAATTATTGAAAATACATATTTTATTGCATTTTTTGTTATAATATACAGACATGACATAACGTATACATATAATAATGACATATTATGAATCTACCGAGTCTGACGGAAAGAACGATATATAATATGTCGGTGTCATATACTAAAATAAGCCTTAAAAACACGTTTAAACATGATGCGCAAAACAGGTAAAAAATGACCTCAGCACAGGGGCGGGAAAAGCCTCAGCAGCGAAAGGGTTAATCATCGATTAGTTGTTGATTAATCGATTAGTTGTTTCAGCCCTAGTCAGGTGATTAGGAGAACTAAGGGAAGACCATGTGCCACGCAAGAAACTTGTTCAAAACCAAATGTAGGAACAGCACGCACCTACCAATGGATCCTAGTCACTGGTGCCACACAGATTGGGATGACTCAAACGCCACATCACATAGAGAAAACAGAGAGGACCGGGCACTCAGGATGCATCATGAAGGAGCTTTACTGCATGAATGCCATTACAACAGTTTGGCTCAGGCCTGAAAGAGTATCCCTGTAAACGGGTCTGATTTATCTATGTGCTTGAAACTCATGCCTGTTTGTAGAAGCAAATTTGTAATTTATTTCATTTTTCTCTATTCTAATCTCTAAGATTCCCTGGAGTTACGTTTACTGTCTTATCTGCCCTGTTTGTTTTTTAAGCATGAAGACTCAGGATTTAATTACAATGTGAAATATAAAAGGGGTACCTTCAGCACCTGACTACGGAAAGATTCAATAAAGCTGTGGAATTCTCTGCCTGTTGAGGTGGTTGGGTCAGAGACTGTACAGACTTTTAAAAAAACGACTGGATGACTTCCTGCAGACACAGAATATTAAGGGTCATAATATTTAATATGTGGGTAAAAGCTTCTTGATCCAAGGAGAAATCTGACTGCCATTCTGGGGTCAAGATGGAAGTTTTTCCCAGTTTGTTGCGTATTGGCGAGCGCTTCAGACAGATTTTTTGCCTTCTTTTGGAACAGCAGTAGTTGATGTGTGAAAGGCTGAACCTGCTGGACGCATGTCTTTTTTCAGCCTATGTAACTGTGATTTTCAGAAGTCTTCAAACATTATGAATTCTATTCCATTTTGGAAACTTCATGACAAGTAAAAGATGTGAATGAAGAAAGTAGATGGGTTTTCAGAATCCGCAGTATATGGCACAAACATTTTATATCCTTGTGTTCTATTCGGAAAGCTGGATGTGTGTATTCCATCAGTGTCGCTCTCAATACTCCGGCAATTGATTTATGATAGTCTCATGCCTTTCAGTTAACCAATGTGCATAGGCCACATTACACAAATATGGGACATTTGTCACTTTGTTATGACTTCATAGGTTCCTGTATTTTTACCTCAATTAACTCAAGAAAGGAAAATTTTCTGAACCACGAGAAAAAAATATTAAACATTTGGAAAAAAATAAGTCAATGCGTTCGGACGCACTTTTTGACAGTCGCTGCGAATAATGCGTTCGTTTGACCCTAGCCTTACAAACCATAAATAATCACAAATCTTTAGCCATCATATTCTTTATCATAAGACTTTTTTCTTTATTAGGGTGGGGACAGGACTCTGAGGCATCCTCCAACAGCACAGTTGGTACCATTTTTTTTTTTTAAATATAGGGTTATGGGTTACCACTTCCATCATTCCAAGCCAACTGACATTATGATAATATTTTATTTATAATATTCCAGCATATTCCACAGCTCTGAAATCAATATAATACAGTGGTACGATACTTTGATACAAAACGGCATATAACAAGAGATTAAGGACCATATTCCCATCGGAACTTACAAAATAGATGGGTAGGAGGTGCGAGTACTGGAGGAGAGGACTGCGAGTGTGAGAATACAGAGGCCCTGATCAAAACTTGGACGTTAAAGCTAAGTCGTAAATGGAAAACTCTGTGCCTGTTGTTTACCATTTGCATCTCATCTTTAATAGGCTTGTGCACCGATTTTTTTTTTCGGTTCGATTCGATTTGTTCGGATGTTTAAACTTTTCGATTCGGCTCATTTCGACCGATTTCTGTTTCGATTCGGTTCGGATTGTTTTTCATGTACATTTTTTTTTCGGAATATCGACCATTTTTCGTATTTTCATGTCACTTTGCTCTTTTTTTGTATCGACTTTTCGGAAATTTCGGAAATTTTCGTTTTTTCGGAACGTCTGTTCTCCTCGTTTCAAAGTGTCTACGATAATTCTGGCGATTCTATCGTTTTTTTTTTATTAAATAAAGATCCTTTTTTTCTTATGAATAATTGAATATACATTTCGCAACTTTATTTAATCATATTAAAATGGTATGAAAGCCAAAGAACAAAAAAAAATGAACAAAACTATTTAAAAAACGCTAAACTGACCCGAATGCCACAAGAAACAAGTGATACGCATTTACAAATACAAAATTTACAGAATCAGCGATATAACCGATAATAGTTAAATATACGATGTCCAGAATTACCGAAATGGAACCGAAATCACGAATGGAACCGAAATCATGAATAGAGCGAAAATAAATTTCGATTTGACACATTTCAAGTCCATTGAAAATTCCGAAAATTTTTCGTTTCGGCTCGGAAAACTTTTCGGATCTGCCATTTTCGGATCTAAAAATTTTCGGAAAATCGTCCGCATCCGAAAACACGAATCGGGAAATTTCGTGAAAATTCCGAAATTCCGAAACCCGAAACGCACATTCCTAATCTTTAACATCCATATCACAACTGAACCGCTGTGCCAGCAGCTCAAGTCCTAATACTTTCGAGCGGCAACAAGATGACGCCAGCAGCACTAATCGCCGTTATCTGCTCTAGGAGTCCACAGGACTCCTTGAAGGTGGATGTGATCTCATGTAAGCTTTGCAAGAGGTTGCGCAAGTGAGATCCAGCCGGAATATGCGGAGGAACACTGAGAACTATTTGTTCCTAGAGTTTCTTTGCCTGCAGAGTGAGGAGGTGGTAGATGGCGCTGCTCTCACCACTGAGAGTTCTGATGTGAGTATGGTATTTTTAGGTGGGTTTTGATTTACAGGTGAAACTCAAAAAATTTGAATACAGTGCAAAAGTTAATTTATTTCAGTAATGCAACTTAAAAGGTGAAACTAATATACTGTATGAGATAGTTCAAGCCGTGATTTGTCATAATTGTGAGGATTATGGTTATTTTATTTATTTATTTATTTATAAAGGATTTTACCAGGAAGGATACATTGAGATTTCTCTCGTTTTCAAGTATGTCCTGGGTTACAGCTCATGAAAACCCCAAATCCACAATCTCAGAAAATTAGAATATTACATGCAATCAATAAAACAAGGATTGTACATAGAACAATATGGGACCTCTGAAAAGTATAAGCTGCATATGTACTCAGTACTTGGTTTGGGCCCCTTTTGCAGCAATTACTGCCTCAATGCGGCAATGTGGCATGGAAGCTATCAGCCTGTAGCACTGCTGAGGTGTTATGGAAGACCAGATGCTTCAATAGCGGCCTTCAGCTCTTCTGCATTGTTCGGTCTCATGTCTCTCATCTTTCTCTTGGCAATGCCCCATAGATTCTCTATGGGGTTCAGGTCAGGCGAGTTTGCTGGCCAATCAAGCACAGTAATCCCATTGTCATTGAACCAGGTTTTGGTGCTTTTGGCAGTGTGGGCAGGTGCCAAGTCCTGCTGGAAAATGAAGTCAGCATCCCCATAAAGCTCGTTTGCGGATGGAAGCATGAAGTGCTCCAAAATCTGCTGGTAGACGGCTGCGTTGACCCTGGACTTAATGAAGCAGAGTGGACCAACACCAGTAGGTGACATGGCTCCCCAAATCAACACAGGCTGTGGAAACTTCACACTGGACTTCAAGCATCTTTCAGTGTGTGCCTCTCCAATCTTCCTCCATACTCTGGGTCCTTGGTTTCCAAATGAGATGCAAAAGTTGCTCTCATCAGAAAAGAGGACTTTGGACCACTGAGCAACCGACCAAGTCTGTTTTTCTTTAGCCCAGGTAAGACGCTTCTGACGTTGTTTGTTGTTCAGGAGCGGCTTGACAAGAGGAATACGACATTTGAAGCCCATGTCCAGGATCCGTCTGTGTGTGGTGGCTCTTGATGCACTGACTCCAGCCTCAGTCCACTCCTTGTGAAAGTTCCCAGCACTTTTGAATGGCCTTTTCCTGAAAATCCTCTCCAGGTTGCGGTCATCCCTGCTGCTTGTGCATCTTTTTCTTCCACACTTTTCCCTTCCACATAACTTTCTATTAATGTGCTTTGATACAGCACTTTGGGAACATCCAACTTCTTTTGCAATTACCTTTTGAGGCTTTCCCTCCTTATGGAGAGTGTCAATGATGGTTTTCTGCACAACTGTCAGGTCAGCAGTCTTTCTCATGATTGTGATTCCTACTGAACCAGACTGAGAGACCATTTAAAGGCTCAGGAATCCTTTGCAGGTGTTATGGCTTAATTAGCTCATTAAAGTGGGACACTTTGAGCCTAGAATATTGCACCTTTTCACAATATTCTAATTTTCTGAGATTGTGTATTTGGGGTTTCATGAGCTGTAAGCCATAATAATCACAATTATGACAAATCACGGCTTGAACTATCTCATATATTAGTTTCACCTTTTAAGTTGCATTACTGAAATAAATGAACTTTTGCACGATATTCTAATTTTTCGAGTTTCACCTGTATGTATGGAGTTATTATGCTGAAGCGCAATCACTTAACACAAGGTCTGAAAAACATTATTCAATCCTGGCTAACGTCAGGCGAAGATGGAGAATGAGCTGGTTGGGATTAGGGATGAGCTGTTCGGTTCGATCAGTTTGGAGTTCGAACCGAACTTTGGTTGTTCGAAAGTTCACGAACTTCGAACTTTTTGGGTGTGTTCGGTTCGAGTTCGCAAAAAAGAAATTTTGAAAAAAGTATAGAAAATGCTTAAAAAAAATACAAAAAAATCTAGAAATAAAGAGACTCTTTACTGCAGAATATTATAAGAAACGGTTTATTACATATTGAATTAAAAACTAATATGTACGTGCAAAGATTCTCAACTCTAAATGACCTGTGTTTTTCAAATGGCATAACAGGTGTTTTTAGTCTGGTCTAATCAATTTGATACATTGCAGACTATACTGAAGGGGTGGGGTGGTGTCTGCTTCTGATTGAGATTTAAGAAGTGTTAATTTCCCTCCTAAAACTTCTAATATGCTGTATTTCACCGCTGTGTGCTCAGCTAATTTTTACCGCTTTCGCTCATCATGTTTAAACGCGATTTTGAAGCCACATTTTGTTAAATGACCGACATGTTAGATATCGTTCTTTCCGTCAGACTCCGCAGATTCATAATATATCATTTTTATATGTATACGTCCTGTCCTGGCTGTATATTATGAAAAAAATGCAATAAAAATTGAATTTTTAATCATCTGCAGTGTGTAAAGTGTTGTTTTTTTCACATTTTAGCACATGAGCGTTTGCGGTTATGTTTTCTATGGGGTGCGCTTGTACAAAAATTAGAAATGGGGACTTGTTACATTTTGTGGGGGGAATTACGTGATTTATAGCAAACACACCCCATAGAAAAAAATCATTAGTGCATCATCGTTCACATTATACTTGCAATGTGAACAATATTGCTGCATTAATAAAAATAAAATAAAAACATGTATTTTTTTGTGTTCTTTTTTATTTGTTTTACTTTATACCTGGTCTTGTTGGGTATCATTCGAAAGGCCATGCTCAGGTCTTTCGATTGACACCCTCCATGACCCACTAGATGCCTGGAGATATCGGGGTTCAAATGAACCCCCTATCTCCACCAGGGGATTGGCCTGGGCAATATATATACGCATGAATTGAGCTGGCCTGGGCAATATATATATATATATACGCATGATGAAAATTTGCAAAAAGGATAAGGCATGCAAAGTGAAATTTTGATGTGTCTGAAATTGAAACTTACGTGACAACTCTTTTTTTTTTTTTCGTTAATTTATATTTGTTCAATACAGTTAATTTTAATTTGTTAAATAGAGTTAATTTAAAATGGTTTAACCCTTTCGCTGCTGAGGCTTTTCCCGCCTCTGTGCTGAGCTCATTTTTACCGATTTTGCTCATCATGTTTAAACGCATTTTGAAGGCTTATTTTAGTATATGACCCAGACATATTATATATCGTTCTTTCCGTCAGACTCGGCAGATTCATAATATGTCATTATTATAAGTATACGTCATGACCTGTCTGTATATTATAACAAAAAATGCAATAAAATATGAATTTTCAATAATTTACAACATATAAAGTGTTTTTTTTTCACATTTTAACATGCGAGCAATTGCGGTTATATTTTGTATGGGGTGCGCTTGTTAAAAAAATTAGAGATGGGGGTCTCGTTACATTTTTTTTGGGGAAAATTACGCGATTTTTAACAAACGCACCGCATACAAAAATCGTTAGTGCAGCATTATTGTTCACATTATAATTGAGATGGGAACAATATTGCTGCAGTAACGAACCAAAAAAAAAACTTGTTTATTTTTTTTTTATAATTAGGTTTTTTAATATTTTTTTTTTTTTTTAAAAAACTTTTTTCATACTCATGTTTGGTATTGTTGGAACGGCCATGCTCTGGCCGATCCAACAATACCAAACATTAATCCCTAACTGCCACGGATCGGGAGATAGGGGGTTCATTGGAACCCCCTATCTCCACCATTGGTGGCAGTTAGGGGTTAACTCCAGGACTGGCGTCATCGTGCATAGCACGATGACGCCAGGCCTCAGGGGGCATTCCCGGAAGCTTGGCCGACATCCAAGATGTTGGCCAGCTCCGGGAAAGGATCACGAACCGGCGCTTTTCGGCGCCGATTCGTGATCCGGCCCCCATGGGGTTAATGCCAGGTACCATTTGGAAGGGCAGGCTGTGCCCTTCCAAACGGTGCCTGGGTTAACCCCCTGCACGCCGCCGATCGGGAGGGAGGTACCCCCTCCCTTTCAGGCGCCTCCTCCGCACATGCGGGGGGGGGCCTGAATTAGGTGTCATTGCGCCCCCGCGATGACACCTAATTACTCCGGCGGCGGTTCCGGGTGCTGGGCTGACATCGAGGAACCCAGCCGAACGCTGGCCCCAAAGGGAGGACGCGCTCAGCGCGTCCACCGCAAGGAACGTTACCTGCAGTTGGACGCGCTGAGCGCATCCATAGCAGCGAAGGGGTTAATACAGTTTATTTATCTTTATTTTACCTTTACTATTGGTGCTTTTCAAACTTTATTCTTAAGTAAAAAGAAATTTATCAGTTTCATGTTGTGTGTTTTTTTTTTTTCGGGGGGGTGCAAGTAGCTGGTCTTGCCTAGGGCGCAAAATAGTCTAGCACCGGCCCTGATCGCATGGTCCACCCCTGCACTCTTCCACAATACCACAGAGGGGTTACTGTATGATGGCACTTGCTGGCCTGGCACCAAAGGCACAATATTTGGCTGCACTGCCACTGACACCTGTATCAGATTCATATCCTCAGAGGGGTGAGACTGTGTGACGGCACTGTTGCCGACGCCAAAGGCCCAATTTTAGGTTAGGGTCAAACGAACGCATTTTTCGCAGCGAACGTCAAAAAGTGCGTCCGAACGTATTGAGGTGTTTTTTCACGGAAAGCGCTTAAACGGCCATACGATGCGCATTTTTGTGCGTGACTTTTTACGGATCCAAACCAGGAAACTATGCTATGCGGACGCAGCGCACTCTGTACGTCAGTACTAGCGGTTCAGCGTTCTCGAAAAGATGCGTTCATTTTCCACTTGCGTTGCGCGGCCGGACTTTCGTGCAGCCGTACTTCGTATTTTGGCCGTCATTGCGTGTCATTTGCTGCTAGTGCGGCCGTGATTAAGTGCACCTAAACGCACGTTAAAAGTGCGCTAGTCTGACCCCAGCCTTAAAGCACCTATTGTTACTTTCATCCAAAGCCTGCATAAGTTTCACAATAATTTAGCCAAAAAAAATCACTAAACTTTTTCTGCGTTTCCGAAAATGTCTCCTCTTTTCATACAGACTGCCGCCCCAAGCAGTTGTTTATGGATAGATTAAAAGAAAAGCATTTACCGTCATTTGAAACATCATTGTTTTGTTTTTAAGTGTTTCTATACATCCTATAAATCCACCACTTCACGGACAGGTTATGGGGACCTCCTAGGCACGATATTTGAAGGAATTTTTCGTTTTTATTTTTAACCCTTATTTCATGGAAAACTCACTGTCCCTTTAAAAACGTTTTTTTTAAAACTTTTTGCCCTTGTTTCCTGTCCCCCAGGGCACTACCCGGACCCCCATACACCTTTTATGGCAAATATCTAGCATATATGCCCTCTTGGAGGGCACTCTAAAAACTGAATTTTCAGCCCCATTGACTTGTATTGAGTTCGAGTTCGGGTTCGGATTCGGATTCGAACATTTGGAAAGTTCGGGTTCGGATCCGAACCGAACTCGGGGGGTGTTCGGCTCATCCATAGTTGGGATACCTCATCCCTGGGGGCACTTTGATGTCTCCCATACAACGTAAAGGAGATGTATAGTAACCTGGCGCTAAAATGAGAGACGCAGGCAGAGCTTGCGTCTTGGACGAAATAGGATGAGTTAAAATTAAGCACAGCCCTTAAGCTGATAGGCTGTACAGCTCGAGCACTGTGCTTTGCCTCCTAGTTGTGATCAGACCCAGAAAAGGAGGGTGGTAATAGTTGATAGGTAGAATGGATGATTTAGTGATTTGGGTGGCAGGTGTCCATGAACCGAAATGTCTTTAAGTTTGAAAGCAAAGTATGGCAGCATAAAAGGAAGAGTTAAAACAGAGAACAAACTGATATAAAAGTTATTTAGATGATTTAAATTCAAGAATTATGGGAAATTGCTGAATATATTCAATAGCGAAATTCGGTGTGTAAATGTAAACCCCAGCACACTTGCTGTTACTTTGCAGTCGTTCTAATTTAATAAAAGTATTGGGATACATGAATATGTATGTTGGTCCTGATGAGTCTTTAATCACCACTCATAAGGGAAATACTAAGTGAAGCCTAAGGGAATAGGATCAACATCCATAAATCATAAACTAGTATTGCATTGTGAGACATGCCATTCTGTTTAATGAAGTGAGGAAAACATGCTAAGTGTTTAGAGACATTCATCTCCACGTATCACACTGACCTTGTTTTCACCAAACAGCTGACATGACAATCAAAATATACAAAACAAAAGGGCCGTTCAGTCCTAGGGTTGGCTACACGTTAAAAAACACATAATGCATTACAACATGCACAAAAATATAAAAACTTAAAGTAATTAATAATACATAACGTACAAATAATACGTAAGAGGTTATCCAGAAATCATCTGTGCTGCAAACAAGAATGAAAATTGCCATTGTTGCAATGGCGGCACACACAGGGTTTCAAAAAGACAGGAGAAGCTTCAGCAGTGAAGCTTCTCCTGCCTCTGGTAGAATTTTCCTTTTGTGAACCATCAAAGTTTATCGTGTTGTAACAGTGATTTTTGCTTTGTTTGCAACTTCAGCAAACACTGACGCATCTTGAATAGTCCAATTACTCTTTAATGCTGAACTATATTATGTCAATAGGATTATTAGTTTTTGCAGTGAGCTCTACAAGCCTAAAACCTTGTGGCAAATCTCAGTGTTCACATAACAGTTTGTGAAGGCTGCGCATACTCCCATATGATACCATGCAACACTTTTTTTG
Source organism: Leptobrachium leishanense (assembly GCA_009667805.1). Classification (NCBI taxonomy): domain Eukaryota; kingdom Metazoa; phylum Chordata; class Amphibia; order Anura; family Megophryidae; genus Leptobrachium; species Leptobrachium leishanense. The sequence continues at coordinate 399,169,001 of CM019064.1, read as the reverse complement.
GTTATGCAGCCCAGAACCCGAAATTTCCCCAAATTTCAGTTTGCCGAACTTGCTGTGAATTCAGCATTCATCGCATGGACCCCGAAGTGTCTGGAACGTGATTCGCCGAACACCACCGCCGACTTCTGAACAGACTGCCTGCCACAGACAAGGGCTGCAGGGAACCACCACTGTTTTAAAAAAATAATTTCCCCAGACGTTACAGACCTGAAAATCGGTATTTAGATTAGTCTTGAAAAATAAAAAAAACACGTATTTTACCGTTTTTCAAAAATCCAGTGGGGGAGGGGAAAGGGGGTTGAATATTTTAAATATTTTAAACAGGATAGCTATATCTCAAAAACAGAAGATTTTACAGATGTGAAAATTGGTATTTAAATTCATCTTGAAAATTAAAAACACCAAAAAATTGGACGCATACAGTCAGGTCCAGAAATATTGGGACATCGACACAATTTTAACATCTTTGGCTCTATAAAGTTTGCAGATGTGCCTCCCACTTGTTAAGGGACCAAAGGTAATGGGACAATTGGCTTCTCAGCTGTTCCATGGCCAGGTGTGTGGTATTCCCTCATTACCCCAATTACAATGTGTAGATAAAAGGCCCAGAGTTCATTTCAAGTGTGCTATTTGCATTTGGAATCTGTTGCTGTCAACTCTCAAGATGAGATCCAAAGAGCTGTCACTATGAGTGAAGCCAAACATCATTAGGCTGAAGAAACAAAACAAACCCATCAGAGAGATAGCAAGAACATTAGGCGTGGCCAAAACAACTGTTTGGAACATTCTCAAAAAAAAGGAACGCACTGGTGAGCTCAGCAACACCAAAAGACCCGGGAGACCAGGGAAAACAACTGTGGTGGATGACCGAAGAATTCTTTCCCTGGTGAAGAAAACACCCTTCACAACAGTTGGTCAGATCAAGAACACTCTCCAGGAGGTAGGTGTATGTGTGTCAAAGTCAACAATCAATAGAAGACTTCACCAGAGTGAATACAGAAGGTTCACCACAAGATGTAAACCATTGGTGAGCCTCAAAAACAGGAAGGCCAGATTAGAGTTTGCCAAACAACACCTAACAAAGCCTTCACAGTTCTGGAACAAGGTCCTATGGACAGATGAGACCAAGATCAACTTGTACCAGAGTGATGGAAAGAGAAGAGTATGGAAAAGGAAAGGAACTGCTCATGAACCTAAGCATACCACCTCATCAGTGAAGCATGGTGGTGATAGTATCATGGCGTGGGAATGTATGGCTGCCAATGGAACTGGTTCTCTTGTATTTATTGATGATGTGACTGCTGATAAAAGCAGCAGGATGAATTCTGAAGTGTTTCGGGCAATATTATCTGCTCACATTCAGCCAAATGCTGCAGAACTCATTGGACGTCGCTTCACAGTGCAGATGGACAATGACCCAAAGCATACTGCAAAAGCAACCAAAGAGTTTTTGAAGGGACAGAAGTGGAATGTTATGCAATGGCCAAGTCAATCACCTGACCTGAATCCCATTGAGCATGCATTTCACTTGCTGAAGACAAAACTGAAGGGAAAATGCCCCAAGAACAAGCAGGAACTGAAGACAGTTGCAGTAGAGGCCTGGCAGAGAATCACCAGGGACGAAACCCAGCGTCTGGTGATGTCTATGCGATCCAGACTTCAGGCTGTGATTGACTGCAAAGGATTTGCAACCAAGTATTAAGAAGGGAAAGTTTGATTTATGATTATTATTCTGTCCCATTACCTTTGGTCCCTTAACAAGTGGGAGGCACATCTGCAAACTGCTGTAAGTCCTACACCGTTCACCTGAGTTGGATGTACATACCCTCAAATTAAAGCTGACAGTCTGCAGTTAAAGCACATTGTGTTTGTTTCATTCCACCTCCATTGTGGTGGTGTATAGAGTCAAAGATGTTAGAATTGTGTCGCTGTCCCAATATTTCTGGACCTGACTGTATGAATGAAAAACCTTTGTTTTGTAGCCAATATGCCCTGACTAACGTCCGCAATAAACATTACTTATTACTTTAAGGCCGGGTGCACACGAGCGCACCTAGTGTGCCCGTACTTACCGGCGCCCGTCACAGCCATGTGACGCTGGAACGGGGCCGGTCACACGCTTGTGTGCCCGCACGAAGTGCACACGCAGCAAGCGTCCACCTAGAAAGCCTCCCCATCACTGCGCTAGGATGCGCGTCGACAGGGCTGCAAAGCACGATGCTCCATAGGAGGATTGCGTTTTGCAGTGCTGAGAGGGGCTGGGGGGGCTGGCGGGCGTTGAGTGGAAGGAACGTCCACTCTCACGGACGTTCCTTCCACTCTGTGTGCACCCGGCCTACGACATCAACCTGTAAATTATATTTTGTACAGAACAAAAAAAGCTCATGTTTCTTTTAAAGACAATTTTAACAAATCCCAAAATCCACATGAGCGAAGCCGCAGGCAAAAGCTAATATACGTATATTGTTATTGAGTGTTATAGCTCATACGCACATCCAGAAAGTTTTTTTTATAGCTGCTAGTGGTTTATATTATAATGCAAATTTGAGGGCCTGTTTTGGTTTAAATAAAATATTAAAAATGTTTTTGTGTGTTGTGACGTTTGGGGGCCCACAGAGCACGTGCACAATGTCTTTCACAAACAAAACAGTTTTATTCACCCTTTCAGGGCAGTCAAAAAGGCAACATAATAAGTACACGCTTGGGTTCAGCGAAATTAAAGCAAAGTCCTGATCTTAGGCACAAATAAACAGAAATAATAGTGGCTCACCAACGCTTTAAACCGTCCCAAACCTAGGGAATCCTTTCCCCAGTATGTAGAAGCCTCTCCAGCAAGGCACAGCACGTCTCCTGCTTTTGGAACACACACACAGCTTCCACTGATTACTTTCCTTTTCCTGAAATCCCACCATCCTCTCTGGGAGCTGCTAGCTTTAAAACTCTTCCTGGACAGGAAGATTAACCCTGTGGTTGCCCTTAAAGGGTCCACAACCCAAATAGGGGTGAAACATATTGTCCATCCAGGACCCAGCCCTGCCGACCTCTACAGTGTATATATATATATATATATATATATATATATACACACAAATACATTTTTAATATTTTATTTAAACCAAAACAGGCCCTCAAATTTGCATTATAATATAAACCACTAGCAGCTATAAAAAACCCTTTCTGGATGTGCGTATGAGCTATAACACTGAGACATACAGTATGTGAATGATACACATACACCCTCTGGAGTCCAGTGAAAGCATTGCTTAGGATGCTAAACACACTGCACAATTCATACAAGAGATTTATTTGCACGTCAAGGTAATTTTTGTGCATTCTCTTGTTTATGTGCCAAAATACAGGGTGTCCATAAAGTCTCTTTACAATTTAAAAAATTTATTACAAAGGCAAATGAAAAGATAAGTGAAAATTATTACAAAATGAGACGGATATAATTAAGGTTTTTTGCCTCATTTAATACACCTCTATATGGGCACCATTAGTCGCACGAAGCACATCAAGACGGTACTCGATTTCTTGCCATGTTACCCTCATCAATGGTGGCAATGGTATCAGTGATCCTCTGCTTTAGATTAGTGATGTCCCGCCGTACCTATGTTCCATACACGATGCCCTCTATTTGTAAACAAAATAAAATGTAAAAATCTTGATTTGCAAGACATTCAATCTGCCTCTTCTCCTTCAGGATCACATACCAGGTAAGGAACTCTTGCGGCACCATAGCTGGGCATTGGGAGAATGTTGTCGATTGGATAGCTGCTATTTTTAAGTTATAGTTTCTTTTAATTCCTTTATAGATCTCTAGGATTAGACTTAGATTTGTTCAGCAGGAACCTGACAGTGTAAAACTGGAACTATTCTCCGGTAGGTCAATTTATTGCATGCTTTTATGCAGCTATTAGTCCAGGCTCCATTTATTTACTATTTAAGTCTACAGGAGTGAAATGAACGCACAGTAATGGACTCTGACATTATTGGAAATACTCATTGAGAACGACTGAAGGGCTTCTGGAATGGCCTGTCCTCATCGTGTTAGATCACTCACCTCCTATAAAGTTGTAATTACATTTTCCCTTACTCACCCAGTCTTATGAACATGTTCCATATATCCCATTAAGTCCATTTGCTGATGACTTGTATATATAGAGAGCCCTTACTGATGTCAATAATTAAATATTTATTATTCTTTTTCTGTTACCACCCCTATCTCCATCTTGGTCTTAACCCTGGGCCTTAATTTAAATCACATGTCAGCATGCGAAAAATACTTTTTCATCGTTGTGGTTGGTTTCGTAGCTTTATAGAAATGGTGCAAAGCAGGCAGAAGACCATTTGATAATTGTCATGAACCATTGTAAGGGAGCACAGAAAAGATTCAGTATGACCCGGGCTGTGCTGGTACTGCTAAAGCCTCAGCCCTGACAGCATCCTTCATACCTTTCCCCTCTGGAGGTCTGCATATTCCAGCACTTGTTTCGTGCTGCTCCACTAACAGGAAACCACAGTTTTCCCTAGATTGCTATTATGGACCATCTGGTTAAGGGTGTTGCCCAGTGTACCAGTGTGTCTGCTTTCCAGTACATGTGCCTTGCACTCAACATATTCAAGCCTTGCCGTGATGGTGTTTTCCATCTCACCCATTCTTGCAATGCCCATTAGGGCCTATACCCTCCCTAACGCTAAAATGGGGACGCTAACGGGGACAACCGGTGTTAGATTCCGGGGCAGGTGCTTCATTGACACCTGGCCCTCGAACAAAGCACTCTCCTGGGTGATACTCGCATTAGTGCTTCTGCGCCACCGCTCGTATCACCTTCTGGAGTCCATAGAACTCCATGAAGCGTTTTTTTGCCAGGCCGCGAGCCCGGCACGATATTGATCTCAAGAGATCATGCAGCACTACGGAGTGATCGCAGAGACAGACTGGGGACTATTTGTCCCCGGTCTCATTCTGCTTGCAGCCAGAAGAAGTGGTGGATCGGGCTACTGTTCTCGCCATGGGTTGATGGGATGAGACGTATCTGATTTGTTGGGGGGAGGGTGCTAAGTGACTCGGCAAAAGCATAATCTGTTAGCACCAGCTTTTAGGTGTCACTATCAGGGTTATACAGAAAGAGGTGAAAACCAGGAGAATGACTGGAGAAGTGAAAATTCTAGGTCAAAATAGCCAAACCAGAAAAATTCTCCCATTTATTTTACTTTCCAAATCGGCTATTTGGTCTAGATTGTTCATTCTCCTGGCAATTCTCCTGCTTTTCACCTGTCTCTGAATAACCCTGTAAAGTTTTGGTTAGTGCATAGTTACATTAGGTTAGGACCCACCTAAAGAGGTTTGCCTTGACAATGACAGGTGGGCTTAAAACTTTAATAACCAACTAAAAACCTCTGTTTTCGTTGAGTGAGGATATGAGGGATTCAAACAGCTGAGGATACTTTTTTTGTTTGTTTTAGAAAATAATTGCCACATCACGTAAGTTTGAATTCAGTATTTGAATAAGTACATATATATATACCCACTTTTTGCTCTCAGCTTCATCTAGCTCCCTCTGATATATATCCCTTTTTTCCACTTTAGTTTTTTCTCTTTTTACCACTACATTTCACGCTTTATTCACATTATTACACAGTATTATTGTCACCGATCTGTTGTAACATCTTCTCCCTCACATTCATCTTTCATTCCTTCACATGCACTCTTTTTTTGGTTTCTCTTTCTCTCGGTCTTTTCTTTTCTCTTCCCCCTCTTGCAATTTGGTGTCCGCTGGGCTGGCATTCAGCCACTATTCCCACCAGGTACCAACATGAAAGCTTGGCTAATGTACTTCTCCACTCTCTCTGATCTGCCCCCTGCCTTCAGAGCCTGGCCTGCATATTACAGTATTCTTCCATGCTGTTGGCTTTTAATTGCTACTCCCTGTTTGGGACACATGTTTCAGTATTATATGCTGGGCTTCAAGCCCATACCCTCCCGGTGTCTATGCTACTATGGTAACGTGGCCCCTTGGCCATGACCTCATGACGCTCCCACACTCAGGCAAACAGCACTTCCGGGGTTTAGAACGCGCAGCTTGTGGCGCTCCGGTTTGGGGATTGGGTGAGTAATATGTTTCTTGCCTATTTAATCTCTGTTTTTATTTCTGTACATTACCTTGATAAAGGCCTCTAGGGGCCGAAACGTTGTTTTTTAATGCTTATGTAATAAATTTAAATCTTTTAAATTTAAATTTTAAATCTGTCTAAAGTAAAGACAAATAAGTCAATGGGGCCTGATGGGATCCATCCTAAATTATTAAAAGAGCTCAGTGATGTAATAGCAAAACCGTTAACAGGAGTCGTCCCAGAAGACTGGAAATTAGCAAACGTTGTGCCCAGTTACAAGAAGGGTAGTAGGGAGGAATCGGGGAAGTATAGGCCAGTTAGTCTTACGTCAGTAGTGGGGAAATTAATGGAAACCATGTTAAAGGAAAGGATTGTTGAACATCTAAAAACACATAGATTACAGGATCAGAAACAACATGGGTTTACCTCAGGGAGATCATGCCAAACTAATCTTATTGATTTTTTTGATTGGGTAACAAAAATAATAGACACAGGTGTTGCACTAGACATTGCTTATTTAGATTTCAGTAAGGCTTTTGATACTGTTCCGCATAGAAGACTTATCAATAAATTGCAATCTTTGAGCTTGGATTCCAATATTGTTGAATGGATTAGGCAGTGGCTGAGTGACAGGCAACAGAGGGTTGTGGTAAATGGAGTTTATTCGGCGCAAGGTCTTGTTACCAGTGGGGTACCTCAGGGGTCAGTACTTGGACCCATTCTCTTTAATATTTTTATTAGTGATATTGCAGAAGGTATTAATGGAAAGTATGTCTTTTTGCTGATGACACAAAGATTTGCAACAGGGTTGACGTTCCTGGAGGGATCAGCCAAATGACAAATGATTTAGGTAAACTAAAAAAATGGTCGGAGTTGTGGCAATTGTGTTTTAATGTGGATAAGTGCAAGATAATGCACCTGGGATGTAAAAACCCAAGGGCTGAATATAGAATATTTGATACAGTCCTAACCTCAACATCTGAGGAAAGGAATTTAGGGGTTATTATTTCAGAGGATCTAAGGGTAAGTAGTCAATGTAATAGAGCAGCAGGAAATGCTAGCAGAATGCTTGGTTGTGTAGGGAGAGGTATTAGCAGTAGGAAAAGGGAAGTGCTCATGTCACTGTACAGAGCACTGGTGAGACCTCACTTGGAGTACTGTGTGCAGTATTGGAGACCGTATCTCCAGAAGGATATAGACATCTTAGAGAGAGTTCAGAGAAGGGCTACTAAAATGGTGTACGGCTTGAAGGAGAAAAGTTACCAGGAAAGGCTTAATGATCTTAACATGTACAGCTTGGAAAAAAGACGAGACAGAGGAGATATGATAGAAACATTTAAATACGTAAAGGGAATCCACAAGGTAGAGGAAGGGAGTATATTTAAAAGGAAACAAAATAGCAAAACAAGAGGACATAGTCTTAGATTAGAGGGGCAAAGGTTTAAAAGTAACATCAGGAAGCATTATTTTACTGAGAGGGTGGTGGATACATGGAACAGCCTTCCAGTTGAAGTGGTAGAGGCCAAAACAGTAATTGAATTTAAGCAAGCATGGGATAGGCATAAGGCTATCCTAAACAAAAGATAAATCCAGGTTAAGTATCCATCTAATTGGGCAGACTAGATGGGCCGAAAGGTTCTTATCTGCCGAAATTTTTCTATGTTTCTATGTTTTAGAAAAGTCCTCGTGTGCCTCCCCTTACCATTATTTTCGATATATATATATATATATATATAATATATATATATAAATCCCAAATGGGAGCACTCACGGACTTTTGTAGGTAAAACTTTCAAAACTTTATTGGCGGTGCTTTAAAATCCGACGTTTCGGCTCACAAACGAGCCTTCTTCAAGGATAAAAACAATAAGGCACAGTGCCTGTATTTATATTCTAATACAGTACATTAATTAATTAGAGGATTAATCCCAGGATGCATAAAAGTGAGAAAGGGGTCATTTGCATATCCTACCTTGAATTCCTTGCTGCATATGGGGAATGTGGCACAGGAGCTCTGGGATGCAATTCTTTGAATTGCTATGACGTGCAAGTGGCTTCTGCAATAATAAACACACTATATATACAGTAGTTCGCAAACCTGGCTGAGCATCAGGTTCCCCCAACAGGCCAGGTTTTCCAAATATCTGAAGCACAGCACAGGGGATATAATTTGCTTCTTCGTGATTGCAGGATTCAGTCTGCATTTTTCAAAGATAATTCTTAAAATCTGGCCTGTTAGGGGGGGACCAGAAAACAAGGTTGGGAACCACTGGAATGTGCTGAATTGGTTAATTTGCTTCTTTTTGCTACGCGTTTGCGCTCCAGACAAATTGCAGCTTAGCTAGAAATTGTTATTACGTCCTGAACACGAGCAGCAGGAAGACAATAAAAAAGCGAATCTCAAAAATAATGACTATATTGTAATGATTGCTATTTTCTTCTTTGCCGTATAACCGAATGTGACGGCAAACATGTTGATATGTGATGAAGCGTTACATGACACATAACACAGACATCGATATCTGCTGGGCTCGAGGCCCCGGTTAAAAGCATTAGTAGAATATATTTACTAACCTATGAATAAAAAGGAATGTGCAGGAAAAGTGCAATATTTGGTTTTTATTCTCGACGACAAAATGAAAAACATCCTGCTTGTTATTTTCCTACAATTCTCGATTTACCAAACAGAACCTCTTGGATTCACAGAATAAATTCAGCAGTGGTTATCTGAGCGTTAACCGAGCAGCTTCTACAGTAATGCTGTTGTGTATCCCTCTTTGTCACAGACCTGTCAAGTCGCACGATTTCCTCACGTGGCACCGGATTCATCTGCAAGATTAATCAACAGCCCTGGCCTGTCACATGGTTTTCAAAAGGACTAAAGGAAAATGCACCACTGTTTATTGGCAATTGCGGTGCTTAACCCCTTCACTACCATGTGATTTTCGAGAAAAAACTCACTCAGGAATCATTGAACTTTTGGAAAACAATATTTAGTAGGGATGCACCGATACCACTTTTTTAAGACCAAGTACGAGTACCGATACTTTTTAAAAGTACTCACCGATACCGAGTACCGATACTTTTCTTTAATGTCATGTGACGCTTTCCAATAAGAACAGACCATATAAAAATGCCCCCAGCTCACACCTGGATATGCCCCCAGCTCACACCTGGATATGCCCCCAAGTTTATGGATTTGCCCCCCCAGCTCACACATGGGTATGCCCCCCAGCTCACACATGGGTATGCCCCCCAGCTCACACATGGATATGCCCCCCAGCTCACACATGGATATGCCCCCCCAGCTCACACATGGTTATGCCCCCCAGCTCATGGTTATGCCCCCCCAGCTCACACATGGGTATGCCCCCCAGCTCATGGTTATGCCCCCCAGCTCATGGATATGCCCCCACAGCTCACACATGGGTATGCCCCCCAGCTCATGGTTATGTCCCCCAGCTCACACATGGGTATGCCCGCCAGCTCATGGTTATGCCCCCCAGCTCACACATGGGTATGCCCCCCAGCTCATGGTTATGCCCCCCAGCTCATGGATATGCCCCACAGCTCACACATGGGTATGCCCCCCAGCTCATGGATATGCCCCCCAGCTCACACATGGGTATGCCCCCCAGCTCATGGTTATGCCCCCAGCTCACACATGGGTATGCCCCCCAGCTCATGGTTATGCCCCCAGCTCACACATGGGTATGCCCCCCAGCTCATGGTTATGCCCCCCAGCTCATGGATATGCCCCCCAGCTCACACATGGGTATGCCCGCCAGCTCATGGTTATGTCCCCCAGCTCATGGTTATGCCTCACAGCTCATGGATATGCCCCCACAGCTCACACATGGGTATGCCCCCCAGCTCATGGTTATGCCCCCCAGCTCACACATGGGTATGCCCCCCAGCTCATGGTTATGCCCCCCAGCTCATGGATATGCCCCCACAGCTCACACATGGGTATGCCCCCCAGCTCATGGATATGCCCCCCAGCTCCCACATAGGTATGCCCCCCAGCTCATGGATATGCCCCCCAGCTCACACATGGGTATGCCCCCCAGCTCATGGTTATGCCCCCCAGCTCACACATGGGTATGCCCCCCAGCTCATGGTTATGCCCCCCAGCTCATGTATATGCCCCCACAGCTCACACATGGGTATGCCCCCCAGCTCATGGATATGCCCCCCTAGCTCACACATGGGTATGCCCCCCAGCTCATGGTTATGCCCCCAGCTCACACATGGGTATGCCCCCCAGCTCATGGTTATGCCCCCCAGCTCACACATGGGTATGCCCCCCAGCTCATGGATATGCCCCCCCAGCTCACACATAGGTATGCCCCCCAGCTTGGACCCCCCCGATACTTACCTTCCTGGGCGCCACCGGGAATGTCTCCGCGCGCGCGTTCGTTGGAAGGACCCCAGCCGCGACCACGTGGGACCATGTGATCACAGCTGGGGGCCTTCCAAGGAGCGCGCGCGCGCGGAAACTTTCCCGGCGTCGCCCAGGAAGGTAAGTATCATCGCGGAGAGCAGCTGCAGGGCCTGTCCGAATGCTCTATCGGCATTCGGACAGGCCCTGCAGCTGCTCAGTGTGTTCATACTTACCTTCCTGGGCGCCGCCGGGAGAGTTTCCGCGCGCGCGCTCCTTGGAAGGCCCCCAGCTGTGATCACATGGTCCCACGTGGTCGCGGCTGGGGTCCTTCCAACGAGCGCGCCCGCAGAGACATTCTCGGCGGCGCCCAGGAAGGTAAGTATCGCCGTGAGCAGCTCCAGGGGCGGCTGTCCGAATGCCGATAGAGCATTCGGACAGCCGCCGCAGCCCCTCGGATGCCGGCAAGCCGGCTCAATGCCGGCTTCCGGTATCGGAAAAAATAAATATCGGGAGGTACTGCACGAGTACCAAGTACTAGTACTAGTATCGGTATCGGTGCAACCATAATATTTAGTTATATAGTACGATCTAATTGGGAATATTCACAATGTATTCCTTACTGTAATAACCTATTTGACAGGCATATGTTGCCATCTGCTGGCCGAAATGAGTTACTGCAGTTCTGAGCTCTGTGCGGGATCATCAAAAGCAACTGGGATATATGTTTAAAAGAAAAAACTTTAAAATTATAGGGGCATGTTCTGGAGCCCAAAAGCACACAAATTGTGAAACCCTATTACAATTTTCACGCATACGTTTGCGCCCGCGCAAAAACGCATTAACGCAAAAGGCAAAACCCTTTGCGCAGACCGTCGTATTACAATGTCAGCACAACAAACGCGCGTATACATCTACCGTGGGTGAACCTGCGTGAACGCTGCACGAGCTTACTGTACGTCATGCGTCCTATACTTAACATTGTGAGCGCAAATGCGTTTGTGCGCTGGTACGCGGATAGTATTACAATCTATGCACAGAAATTAACGCACAGTATTTGTGCGAATAATTTTAGAAACTCCTAAAAGCTGGTGTTAATGGCAAATTCTATCAACCTGGCCGAAACCAAATACACCAGCCCAAAAAAAATATGCAGCAAAGTATAGTTACACATTCTACTCATACCAAACCAATAAATTTCAGAAGTTGTGTGTGTTTTTTTTATTGATACAGCATATATGCGCAGATTGACTTTGACAGGCGCAAAAACTTAACGTGAGACAATTGTGGTTCTTAATTCTGATTGGCTGAATTGCGTTTAAAAAACAGTCTGCACACTGATTTCTGCTCGCAACATTGCTGCGCGCGCGTTTGTGCGCGTCTATTTTACGCACGTTACTTTTTGACTGATGAAAAAATGCGAGAGGATTGTAATTCCAGCGTTGTTTTACACACGTTAACGATTCGCACAAAATGACGCGTTGCGTGTGCCTTTCTGCGTGAAGAATGTATTAGGGCCCCATATCAAACGCGTAGCAAAAAGAAGCAAATTAACCAATTCAGCACATTCCAGTGGTTCCCAACCTTGTTCTCTGGTCCTCCCTAACAGGCCAGATTTTAAGAATTATCTTTGAAAAATGCAGACTGAATCCTGCAATCACGGAGCAGCAAATTATATCACCTGTGCGGTGCTTCAGATATTTGGAAATACTGGGGAACCAGGAGGTCCCTTCCAGATCGAGTATAGTCGATCTTGGTAGTTAAGGGGTTAAATACCTAAATTCAGGGCTCCTATACATGAGCTTTAATGCAGGGTTCATATATGCCCTGATTGGCTGCTCGGGGAGGCAGTCAGTCACCCTGGCAAACATGCATTCTGAAATGACATGTGCCCATTGGGGCCATCAACGTCGTCAGTAATGTGTATTGCATCATGGCCTCTCCACCACTCCCACTGTCAGATCTGACAAAGTGTAGTGTTTAGTCCAGGGGTCAGCAACTGTGGCTCCCTGATGTTTTGGGAACTACATTTCCCATGTGGCTCAGTCGGGGAGCTAAGTTTGCTGACCCCTGGTTTAGTCAATTCATCATAGTTTCACAGTACTTCGGGTGTCAACAACTTGGCCCTCCAGATGTTTTTGAACTACATTTCCCATGAGACTCATCCAATCTACTTAGTGGTTGAGCATCATGAGAGAATAATTCCAAAACATCTGGAGGGCCAAGCTTGTGGACCCCATGTCGTACTTGAATCCAAAATATAGGTAAAACACAGTTGAAAACAATGCTAGACAACTTTGACTGAAACACCCACCAGTGGAAAGTATGATCCATCTTAAATTATTTTCAAATAAACTGGAAGTGATTTTATTTCGGGTCGTTACAACGAGACCCCGTTTTTGCCGCCGCCAAGGTTAGCATGCAGTCTCTGTGTGTTTATGGCTTTTTGAGGGTTCTCTGCAGCAATTTACCCTGGGGAACTCTAAGCACCCGCGTTTTAACATACCATGAAAAACCATTAATTTTGGTCCAGGTTTCCCTCCGAATGTACAGTTTAATGAGTATAACTCGAAATATATATTAAAATATGCCATTTCCAAATTCTTACTCATCCATAGTATGAAATTGGTATATACAGGAGGAAACCTGTTCATCTAATAATTTTTTTTTAATGCGTTTATATTCTACTTTCACCTATTTGGAACCATTGTTTGCAGTCCTTAAAATAACCATTGTATGACAATGCCCTTATTTTACCCCCTGTCCCTCTGGTTTTATCTCATTCTTTACCTTTGTCCTCCTCTTGACTCTGGCTGGGGTGAGACTCTGGGGATGTGAAGACATAGAAGTGGCAGTCTTCGCTGTCCGACTTGATTTGTGTTATACGAGAAAGGTTAGGTGTTTATAAAGTGAGTAACACAATGTGAAAGGTCAGCCACGGCATTGTTAATTTTCTAAAAGCCATGCAGTCTGAAAAATGTTGTCTTTTTTTTTTTAAGTTGGAATTGGTAATGGACTTCATTATTGATACCATTTTATTCAATTTAATTAGATATTATAGAGATGAACAATGCTGAAAAATAGGTGACCTTTTCATAGTCTTCAATAGAATTAATTTACAGAATAGGTTAACCCTTTAAGTACATAGTCGCCACCCAGGACATACTTGAAAACGAGAGAAATCTCAATGTATCCTTCCTGGTAAAATCCTTTCTAAAAAAAAACAAAAAAAAATTAAAAAAATGGAGGGGTGAGAAATTGTGCCGGGTGGGTGGAGGTAACATCACTGCACTAGAACCGTGGAGACACAGGTTCGAATCCAGGCAAGAGCACCTCTCCAGTAAGTGTCCTTGGGCAAGACACCTAAGGGTACATACTCGCCACCCAGGACATACTTGAAAACGAGAGAAATGTCAATGTATCCTTCCTGGTAAAATCCTTTCTCAAAAAAAAGAAAAGAAAAAAATGAAGGCCATTTTAACATACTGTGATCTAAGTCAAACCTACTGAGTAACGCATTCAGTCTAGGATGCCAAGGTGTGTCGGACCCCATGCAGTTTCGTTACTCATCAGCAAGCCTTGTGTTGTGTATGTTGAGAAAAAATGGTAATTTTACTTGTGATGTTCAAACTCCAGCAACTGATTGAAGATTAGAAGACAGTCATCTAGTCCAAATGGGTGCGGCCACAAAAGCCAGCCTCAACACTGGAATGGAAAATATTCTAAGGTCATAGCCTGGACAATGGAGTGGGCAAATTGTATTTTATGCTTTCCTTTTCCCCCCAGAGCCAATATACCATCAACCCATCCTATGATAAAAAGATGGGGGAGAAACAAAAAAAACTTAAGTTTTTTCACTGCTTTCTGGAGTTACCCACCTTTTATAGCATGAAAGGACAAAAAGGGCAAATCTAAATGCTACAAATTGTTTTGTAAACATGTTTACACATTTTTTTAATTTTCAAAATTGAAATCAATCATTGGTGGATTTAAGCACAAAGAACAGCTAGCATTTACGATACCATTTTACTTTACAATATATCTGTCTTTTCAAAAAAGGCGATTCTGTTCTCTTTAAGATTGATCCTAATATCCTAAGAAACTTCTCAATACTACTACCTTATTAAAGCTTACCTTAGTGATGGCATGATTAAATATCTAAAAGAAACATAAGTGTAATAATTTTACTCTTGAAAAACGTATAAACGGTCATTAGGAGGGAAGAAAGGAGTCCGTTGCCTTTAATAAATGCATAGCTGCAATATAATCTCAGGAAAAAGATGGAAAGTAATTGGAATCTCTGTATTTTAATCAGAGGAAAGGAGTTTACAAAATGAAGAAGCATCATTACCACGAATCTCACAACACAAATGATGAGTAATATGGTACCGCTTGTCATTCCATCGCCAGTGCAGGTTTGCGCATCCAATACAAAGTATAGGACACACAAATTAACCGTTAGAATGTGCAAAAGCCAACTGGTAACACAAGCTGCCCCTCAATTTAGAATATCAAACAGTGCGGAGATTGTTGCATGAGCTCTGCACTAATTACCGAGCCCCACACAACTGCTACAGTTGCAAGAATTGATAAAGCACCAACAAGCTCCGTAACGCTGTAAATGAAAGGGACATAACAACATAAGAAAAATCCCTAGCCTCAAAAAGGTAGGAGGCAGCTGGAGAAAACCCCAAACCGATTGGGATTAAGCCCAAATATTCAATGAGTAAGTAATAGTAGGGAGTGGGAAGAAACTCCCAATCCCTTAGGCGGTCAGGGATGAATATAATTTTATAGTCATCCCTGACCGCCTAAGACAGTGGTTCCCAACCGCGGTCCTCAAGCACCCCCAACAGGTCAGGTTTTCCAGATTTCTGAAGCACAGCACAGGAGATATGATTTGCTGCTCAGTGATTGCAGGATTCAGTCTGCATTTCCCAAAGGTGATCCTTAAAACCTGGCCTGTTGGGGGCACCTGAGACAGCGGTTGGGAACCACTGGCCTAAGAGATTGGGAGTTTCTTCCCACTCCCTACTATTACTGACATAACAACATATATATATGTACATAAAAGTTAAACACACAGAGAACAGTAAGAGTAGAGTTACCACACCTAATGGAATGGAGCCCCATGTGTCCAACGTCCACTCACTCACTGCATTACCCCTTGCTCTCAATTGCTCAGACCACTTGTATAGCACCTTCACGAATAGTGTAACACAGACAGACAAGTGTCATTTCATCACCTCTTGATCCCAAGTATAGATCCAAGTCAATAGTAATTCTAAAAAAAGCCGGGATGGGTAAATACATGCCATCTAGTATATTTTCAAAGCATTCTCACCCTTATGGCAGTGACATTAGCCAGGTGTCATACAGGCTCATCTGTTAGCACTTTGTGCCATCACAAATTATGAGGCATTTTTGGTAAAGAAAGAAGTATGACTTGGTGTTGTAATAATGAGAACCTTGACAATTGATCCACTACACATGATATGAACAACGTAATTAATGATACAAACAACGTAATTTCTGTTCCAAACACTATTAAAATTTGCATAAGTATTGTCAGATTACAAACTGTTTTTTAGTCAGTCTGTCACTTTTGCTCTAATAAATGTCCAGAAATTTCACTATGATACTAGAACCTGCATTGTAAGTCAACCCAGGCCTGTAGATCCCTCCACCCTACCTGTCATGCCCCATGGCTGCCACCATCCTGAACCCCCCCCCCCGGTGGTACAATCCATGTACTGTCCCTGTAACCTGAATCCAGCAATCAGCATCCAGCATTGTAAGAGTTAAGCACTGTCATGAAAAGAGTAGACTCCGTGGGTTGGTTTATAGTTGTTGATTTATTCAGCATAACATCGGATAGAGGAGACACATACAGTACGTCCCGCTAGCATGGCATCCCAGCAGACACTGCCTGGTACCGCCCCCACCCTTCCTGTCATGTGACTCCGCTCTCACCACATCTCCCCCTTTTAACGGTAAAACATACAAAATAAACAATGTAAAGATACAAGTAGATAAACAATGCTAACTTGGACATCGGGGTAGACTACCCTAGTCCACAGTGACTTTGGGATTATTCTGCCCATTCTTCAAATCGCTGCTCTAGCTAAACATTAATCCGGTAACGTTCCGGAGGCCTCACAACTCTACCACTCGAAGTCATCTTGCAAGAACCATCACCAAGTCCTTGAGAGGGTGGCTGTGGCTCCGCTGGAAGCAGCGGTACATCATGCCCAGAAACCACCTGCAGGGTAGACCCATTCCGTAAAACCGGAGAGTCTGGCTGTTGCGGTGTCGAGGTCTCAGCACTCAACTCCTCGGGTACCGGCTTAAGATCCCTTCTCTTGCGGCGAGCGACAGTTCCTCCTTCCGTGCGGATCACATAGGACCTGGGCTCCAGAGAACGCTCCACAACTGTAGCCGGGGTTCTCCACCTTGTCTCATCATCTAGCTTAACCCGGACACTCTGCCCCGGGTATAGCACCGATAGTGGGCGAGTAGAGTGTCGTCTATCATAAAAGAACCTGTAGTTCCGCTTCGCCACCTCGTCCCTCCTCCGAATATCCTTCGGAAGGACCGGGGAAGCCGGCAGGGAAGCATTCACAGCAGGCAAAGTAGTACGAATCTGCCGTCCCAACATCAGCTGAGCAGGGCTACACCCTGTAGCCTGAACAGGAGCCGCTCTGTACGCCATCAGGGCCAAATAAGGCTCTGCCTGCCCCAAAATAAACTTAGCGGTCTGAACCGCTCGCTCCACCATCCCATTAGCCTGCGGGTAATGCGGACTGGAAGTCGTGTGACGGAAATCGTAATCCTTCCCAAAAGAAGCGAACTCTTTAGAGGCGAACTGCATACCATTGTCACTCACCAACTCCGACGGGATACCCCACCTGGCAAACATGCTTTTCAGACGTAAGTAGTCTCATTAAGAGTCTCTGGCATCTCAGAGGCGCCTTGTCGATATCATAAGAATTAATAAGAGGAACTAGTGGCTTGTGGTCAGTCTCCAGACTGAACTCCTCCAAACCCACCAGATAACGGTGGAAGCGTTCGCAGGCCCAGACTCCAGCCAAACACTCTTTTTCAATTTGTGCATAACGTCTCTCTGCTGCTGTTAAGGTGCGAGAACAATAGGCAATAGGCTCTAGTTTACCCTCATTCAGCTGCAGAAAGGCCGCTCCCAACCCGTAGCTACTAGCATCTGCGCTAACCACAGTCTTCTTGCAGGGGTCATAGTACCCCAACACCAGAGCGGATCCCAGCATGGACTTGACTCGTGCTAAGGCCTCCTCCTGTGGAGGTCCCCATATCCAGGCGACATCTTTCTTTAACAATTCTGTGACAGGATGTAACACCGAGGACAACTCCGGTAGAAACTTCCCCACATAATTCACAAGGCCCAGTACTTGTCTCAGTTCATTCACATCGGAAGGGCTTTTCATTTTCTCAATAGCGAGAATCTTGCTGGCGTCTGGCTTAACCCCCTCCCCACTAATAATATGGCCAAAATAACACAGTTCTGGTTTCCCAAAGTGGCACTTCTCCTTATTGAGCATCAGGCCAGATTCCTTGACGGTTTGCAGCACACAAAGCAGTCGCCGGTCGTGCTCCTCCTTAGTGGACCCATACACAAGGATATCGTCCATAACTACGACAGTACCCTCATGGTCTCTCAACAGGGAACTCATCTCTCTCTGGAAGATCTCCGGGGCCGAAGATATCCCGAAGGGGAGTCTGCGGAAGCAAAACCGACCTACCGGAGTAATGAAGGTCATCAGTTTCTGGCTCTCTGGGTCAAGGGGTATCTGCCAGAACCCACTGGAAGCGTCGAGCGTGGAAAAGAAGTTAGCCCCCGACAACTGAGGAGCAATATCTTCCAATGTCAGCATGACATATCTCTCCCTCCTAACGGCCTCGTTCAGACGTTTCAAATCCACACAAATACGAACTTTCCCATTCTTTTTAGCGACCGGTACAATGGGCGCACACCAGTCAGTAGCTTCTGTGACCGCCTCGATAACCCCCATCTTTTCCATCCGCCGAAGCTCGCACTCCACCTTCGGCAAAAGCGGAAATGGAATCCTACGAGGCGTAGTAAGGCTATAAGGGACGGCCTCAGGTTTGAGCTTTATACGGACTGGCTCACAGTTCAGCAGCCCCAGGTCTCCAAACACGTCCTCAGTGACTTCGTACACTCTATCAACAAGGCCCAGACTGCAGGCTGCTTTCCGACTCAGAAGGTTATTCACACACGATCCTCTGATCACGTACACCCACATCGATATTTTCTGCTCCCGGTACTCACAGTCAGCAAGGAACCTGCCGATGCAATCAATGCGACCTCCCGGACTATGAACTTGAATCGTAACGTTCTCCAGCTCCGGACGTCGAGGTAGCTTTGAGAATGTCACAAAGGAAATAACTGTAATGTCTGCTCCGGTATCAATCTTAAAGGCAACTCTTTCACCCAACATCGTGAGTGTAACACGCCAATCCTCGACAGAGCCGGACTGTTCAGTCACCGATCCTATAAAGGACAGTTCCAGCGTCTCCTGATCACTGTCCAGACACATCTCTCTCACAGACTCTGATTTACAAACCACCTCAAAATGGCCGGCGCGGTTGCACTTCCTGCACCTCTTGTCTATAGCAGGGCACCGCGTCTTCATCTCGTGAGGGCGGTTACAGCGTGTGCAACGGGAACACGGTGTCCAACCGCTCCTGGGTCTGTCCGCTGCCTGCTGTCTGCCGCTTTTAACCCTTTGTGACTGGTGTATTTCTTCCACCCTGTTTTCTGACCTTAAGTCTGCACTTTGTTTCTTCACCAATTCACTCTGACGTGCAATCCGTATCGCCTCATCCAGTGTCAGCTTAGACTCCAGCTGCAACTTAAGTGAAACTTCCGAGTCTGCAATTCCGATAACCAGTCTGTCTCTGATCTGCTCCTCCTTAGCAGCGCCGAACTCACAGAACTCTGCCAACTGATAAAGGCTGCGCACAAACGATTCCACATATTCACCCTCACACTGGGCGCGCTTGTGAAAGCAGGCTCTCTCATGAATCACATTTCTTCTGGGCACAAAATGGGCGCTGAGCTTATCCACGACTTTATCAAAGTCCATTTTTTCCCCCAGCGCTGAACTGAAAAGTACCGTAAATCGGCTCCACGTCTCTCCCCATAGCGTATAAAAGGGAATTAACCTGCACCTCACCAGGCTCCTTATCCAGCTTCGAAGTGATCCTGAAGCGTGCAAACCTTTGGCGCCAAGCAGGCCATGCAGCAGGCTGAGAGAAATCGAAGGGTTCCTGAGGAGAGAACTTAGACATCTTCACAGATCAAAATGGATACGCAGGGAAACACTTCTGACAGCATGTCATGAAAAGAGTAGACTCCGTGGGTTGGTTTATAGTTGTTGATTTATTCAGCATAACATCGGATAGAGGAGACACATACAGTACGTCCCGCTAGCATGGCATCCCAGCAGACACTGCCTGGTACCGCCCCCACCCTTCCTGTCATGTGACTCCGCTCTCACCACAAGCACCAAAACACATGTGACTCACAAAATAAAGGGCTCTGCCCCACACTCACACATTGCTGGTTCATTACAGCTTATGCTCACGAAGAGTGAACACCGCTACTTGATATTGCTGATCTGCTACCTGTTCCTTATTCCCCATTTCTGTCTCCTGCAACTACAACCTTCATTCCCATCATCCTTCTGCAATCAACCTGGTTAGTCACCATTTCCATCCACCCTCCTCTACCCATATCCATCTGTTTATCTGTGCAGACCACTGCACGCTGGGCTCATTCTCCCCTCACCCCCGGTGCCACCCTGGTACCATCCCTAACCCTGACACTACCTGAATATGCTGCTTCCCCCGGCAGTTCCCTCATCCTATAACCACCGATCCAGGACCTGCACCTTACTTGCAATACCACAATACAAAAGGAAAGTGGCTCGATCCTCATTTTCCTACAGAGCACCGCAATTATGGAATAACCTCCCAGACGCCATCAAATCTTCCCTTAGTCTAAAATCACTTAAGAGAGCTCTATCAACATACCTCAATATGGAATGCACCTGTAAATATGTAACATAATGAGGGTACAGTAGTCAAGGCGGGAGAGCTTGGATGAGCATTTTAGTAGAGTCCTA
The DNA here is from genome assembly GCA_009667805.1 of Leptobrachium leishanense. Classification (NCBI taxonomy): domain Eukaryota; kingdom Metazoa; phylum Chordata; class Amphibia; order Anura; family Megophryidae; genus Leptobrachium; species Leptobrachium leishanense. The sequence goes on along the minus strand of CM019064.1, from coordinate 399,148,322 downwards.
ATTAACCCCTTAGTGACCGGGCGGTTTTACACAAATCCGTCCTTTAGTGACCGCTGCTGTTTTTACGTTTCTGCGCTGTTAGTGTTTAGGACAAATTTTCCTCTTACTCGTTTATGCAACCTACACATATTTTACACTGTTTTTCTAGTCATTAAATGGACTTTATAAAGATACCATTTTTTTCATCATTTCATATAATTTACTATAAAAAACATTGTGAAATATGACAAACAAATTGAAAAAACACCACTTTTTCGAACTTTGACCCCCAAAATTTCTTATGTATCAACAACCGTCAAAAAAATTTAATTCCTTAGTAGTTTCTAAATTTAGTTCTGAGTTTAGCAATACCCAATGTTTACATATTCCTCGCTTTTTTCCTTATTTTATGCAACAATAAGTGCAAGTAGCACTTTGCCATTTCCAAAGAGTTTATTTTCAAAACTAGTGCTAGTGACATTGTAACACTGATATCTGTCACTAATTCCTGAATAACCCTCCACATATACATATTTTTTTAAAGTACACAAATCAAGGTATTAAACTTGGGGTATTTTGACTCTTTCCATGCAAACCATTTTACCACAAATCTATGCCAAAGTTTGAGAAAAAAAAAAGTTTTGGTGATTTTTTTTTTCAACGCAATTTAAGAGTACATGTACTGTGAACTTTAAGGTTTACTGCCAAAAAGCACCCCAAAATATGTTCAGCAACATCTTCTGAGTAAATTGATACCACCCATGTATAGGTATGTCGGGTCATTTGGGGGCTAATAGGCCTTATTTGGGGGGTGCGCATTTCAGTTTTCCAACTTGGAATTTTCACATTTCGTCATCATGCACCCATGTCCTATTTGGGACATTTTTGAAGCCGGCCAAAGTAATTTACCCCCATCAAACCATATATTTTTAGAAAGGGCACACCCTAGGGTGCTTCAAAGAGTTGTATTTTGAAACTTTCCATGCACTAGCTCTATGTCAAACTTTCAGGTAGTCACTTTTTGTGTTATTTTTTCACACACATTGTACTTTAGGCATGAATTGTCAAATCCAGTTATGGGTTACTGCCAAAAAACACCCCAAAATATGTTCAGCAACATCTTCTGAGTAAATTGATACCACCCATATATAGATTTGTTCTGTTGTTTTTGGGGTGCTACGCCAATCTTTTGACATGTGCTTGTCAATTTTCTAATTTGACATACAGTATCTTCTTTGCTTATCTTCTTTTTAGGGGCCTTTTTACATACCCCAATTTTATGAACGTGCATATATTTGGTAAGCTAACACCCCAAAGTATTGTAAATGGAGTGTTTTTATGCCATGGATGCAACCGTTTGCTCCAAACAAATTGGATACTGTTTGGTGGTCATTTTTCATTTTCACACCCACATCAGTTTTGGACTGTGATTTAGGAGACACTGTTGTTGGTTACTGCATGAAAACTCTCCAGGTTGTTTTCTGCAAGGTCTCCTGAGTACACCCATGCCCCCCATGCATAGGTTTGCCAGGATTTTGGGAAGGTTCAAATACAATTTTTATGACTTTGTCATTGGAGTTGAAATTGATATTATTTCTTCAGCTAGGCCTATCTTTGGTTTTGGGTCTACCGCATACCCCAGTTTGAATTATTGCCAGAAAATTGATTATATTTGTTATGTTGACACCCCAAGGTATTGCATATGGAGTGCTTTGATGCCATGGATGCAACGGTTTTAGCCCAAAACATTTGAGAAGGTGTGTGCGGTAATTTTTCAATTTTCAGATTTTTACGCCCACAGTAGTTTTGGACTGTGATTTAGGAGACACTGTTGTTTGTTACTGCATGAAAACTCTCCAGGTTGTTTTCTGCAAGGTCTCCTGAGTACACCCATGCCCCCCATGCATAGGTGTGCAAAGATTTTGGCAAAATACAGCACCAATTGTAGAACATAAAAATGTACGAATAAAATGTAAAAGTCTGGTGCAGTAAAAGAAAAAGAAAACTAAACTGAACTAACTAACTGGAGTGTGAGAAAAAATAGAAAGGAAAAAAAAAAATCACAGATCACGCACAGTGTGATATATCTTGAAACAGTCCCCAAGACACAGACCGGGTTGTCCAGGGCATTCTGGGCAGTAAAAGATTGTATCTCTCCTCTGCCCCCTCTTGAAACACACCCTGCATCTTTTTTGGGGTTTCTGTTTGCCCTCAGTAGGGGGGATTTTATAAATAAAATGTGTAGCCCCAACTCTGTCCCCCATCACCGCCCGGGGAGCAGGTGCATCCTGGTACAAAAACCCCGAAATGACCTGGAGCTGAAACTGTAAAAAGGACAGCGGCACTCCGGGGTTTGCCTTTTTGCAGAGCAAAAAGGCATTGTGGGTTGCAATTTGCATCAGGTAAATTGCAACCTTTTTGTACCAGGCCCTTGACTTCCGCATAATCTGGTAGGGCTGGAGCAGCTGATCTGCCAGATCAACCCCACCCATATGCCGGTTATAGGCTTTGATGCACACTGGCTTCCTGATGCGCTCAGCTCTGCCACGTACAGAGACCTCCACAGACCTCTCAGTGTGGATGGTGGATAGAAGGTATACATCCTTCTTGTCTCTGTACTTGACCGCCAACAGCTCCTCTTGGCGCAGAGCTGAGGTCTCCCCCCTTTTTAACCGGGTGCGGACAAGCTGTGCTGGGAAACTTACGCGGTTCTTGCGAACAGTACCGCATGCTGCTGTATCAAAACAATACAGCAGCTTGAACAAAGGGACACTCGTATAAAAATTATCAACATACAAGTGGTACCCTTTGTTCATCAGGGGAAAAAGTAGGTCCCACACAATCTTGCCACTGGTTCCCATGTGTTCTGGGCAACCTGGAGGGTCAATCCTTTCCCTCGTACACCCGGAAGGCCTGAGTATACCCACTCTCGCTGTCACAGAGCTTATACACCTTCACTCCATACCTGGAGCGTTTGGAAGGAATATACTGCTTGAATCCCAGCCTTCCCTTGTATTTCATTAGGGATTCATCCACGCAGATATTCCTTCCAGGTGTATAAGCCTCTGCAAACCTGGCGGCGAAGTGGGTAATCAGGGGGCGGATTTTATACAGCCTGTCAAACTGGGGATGCTCTCTAGGAGGGCACAGGCTGTTGTCACTGAATTGCATGAAACGCAAAATGTTTTCATACCTTCTACGTGACATTGATTGGGGGTAAATGGGGGTAGAGCAGATGGGGCTACTGCTCCAGTAGGAGCGAATTGAGGGCTTCTTTATGATGCCCATCAGCATAGTAACTGCCCAGAATTTCAGAAATTCTGGCACATCTAGCGGGGTCCATTGCTGCCTTGCCAAGTAGGAGTCTGGCTTCGCAGCACAATGCTGATGGGCATACAGATTTGATTGGGCCACGATGTGGCCCAACAAATCATCCCCCATAAACACCTGCAAAAACCGTGTGGCGGTAAATCCTGCAACATCAATATTGATGCCAGGATTTGCCGTGAAAGGAGGGATATCTGGCCTCTGGCGATGAGGCACTACCCACTCCTCAGCTGGAGCTGTGCGTCTCCTGCTGGCAGGTGGTGACCCAGGATCTGCATCAGAAACATCACTAGATACATCAGCCAGCGTAGATAATGTATCTAGCGACGTCTCTGAGCAGGTAGCGGGGTCGAAATCAGGGTCTGAGTCTGACGCAGATGCCTCCGATTCTGACGCCAGGATGGCATATGCCTCCTCGGCGCTGTACACCCTCTCAGACATTATATATAATAGATTATAAAATTTTATAATTATTATATATATATAAGCGGATTATTGGTTCTTAGAAGAACCGTTGGGTTTCACAAGAAAATACAAATAAACACCTAAATCTCTCTAAATCACTCTAAACCTGCCTCAATTCTTCTAAATCTCCCTAAAATCTCTCTAAATCTGCCTCAATTTTTCTAATCTCACTAAATCTACCTAAAATCTCTAACCTGTCAAATCTGATCTCTCTCTCTCGCTCACCAAAACACAAGTGAGGAGAGGGAGGGAGAATCACAGAGGTCAGAGCCAATATTTACAAAATATTGACCTGACCTGACAAATTAGAAATTTTATTTAGATTTTTTATAACTTCTGATTGGATGTTGCTAGCCTGCCTCTCTGATGAGGCAGGCTAGGAACATCCCACTCAGCTCCAAGATGACCCTGCCCTTAGAAGGGCAGCGCCATCTTGGCTGTCAGTTTATTTTATTTTATACCTTTTATTTATTTTTATTTACCTTTTTTTCTTTTTTTACACTTTTTTTTACTCTGCTGGGTGCCTTGATCCCTCGAGGCACCCAGCAGAGCACCTGATCACTCATGTGATCTATTATGTACTGAGTGCCACGATACCTCGTGGCACTCAGTACTTCCTGCCGCTACCGGAAGTGATCGCTCGGGGGGAGCGATCACGGACGGACCGGCGGCAGGTAAGCATATTGTAAGGAAGTCTCTTTATTTATAGATTTTTTAGGATACTTTAAGCATTTTTCTTATTTTTTTTTTTTTTTTTAAAAGTCCGATTTTTTTTTTTTTTCAGTTTACTTATTTTTTTTGTAACAGTCCTCTTTATTATCATTCCCTGGACCTCCTGTGAAAATTTCAGACATTTTCGCTCAGTAGTTTCTTTGCAAACAGCGTTTCATTTTCCCAGATTCATACAAATGGTTTTGCTAATTTATTCACTGCCTCCTCTACGTCACAGCTGCTTCGGCTCTGTGTGATTCGGCTCCCTTTTGGCTCCTGTTCGGCTCCTGTTCGGCTTCTTCGAAGGTTAATCCAGATGTTTTTGCTTGTTTTCAGCGTGCATTCGGTTAGTTTTCGTCAGGTTTTCGGCAGCTTTTCCCTGCAATTCGGGGACCCTGTGGTACTTGCTGAATACACCGCAGGGTCACCGAAATGCAATCGGCAAAAGGAACCGAATTGAAGAGAACGAAAAGTCACCGAACGTGCGGTGACTTTTCGAATCTCTTTGGATAACCCTGTATGTGAACTTCTCTTTTTATCTGCTTTCAGGTGTGATTTTTATATTGCCCACACCTGTTACTTGCCCCAGGTGAGTTTACAGGAGCATCACATGCTTGAAACAATCTTATTTATCCACAATTTTGAAAGGTTGCCAATAATTTTGTCCAGACCATTTTTGGAGTTTTGTGTGACATTATGTCCAATTTGCTTTTTTTCCTCCCTTTTTTGTTTTGTTCCAATACACACAAAGGGAATAAACATGTGTATAGCAAAACATGTGTTACTGCATTACTTTTCTGTGAGAAATACTTGATTTTCTGGAAAAATGTCTGGGGTGCCAACAATTTCGGCCATGACTGTACTTGCTGACATGCACACCATTTTATAAGAAGAACCTATTATCTTTAGATTAACAGGAGGTCTATTCACTAAAAGGTGAAACTCAGAAGAACTGGCAGGAGAAGCGAACAATCTAGACCAAATAGCAGATTTGGAAAGTGAGATAAATGGTAGAATTTCCTGCTTTGGCTATTTTGACCTAGAATTTTCAATTCCCCTGCCAATTCTCCTGTGATTTACCTTTAGTGAATAGACCTGTAAGTCTATTCAGCATTCACTTAAAGAATGCACAGTTCTGTATCCAGACCTCTAGATGGCAATGCAGACATTTTTTTAACAAACAAATTTAAAAGGTCAATAACTTGGCGAAAAAGAATAATTTGTATATGTATCAAAATAATGACATACAGAGAACACTAATTGCAACTTTACATAAGCAAGTTTGGCTCATTCATTTCAGTTGTCATAATATCATATGGCATATCAACAAATGTATAACTGCAGGTACATTATGCTCATCTTAACAGGGATCTCAAACTCTGGCCCCACAGATGTCCCCAGAATTCTTTGTATACTATAGATGGTCAGAATTCTGGGAGTCGTAGTTCAGAAACATCTGGGAGCCAGGGTTTGCGATCCCGATCTAGTATGATATGATAAATTTTTCATTGAGTCAATCAATGAACTGATTTACAGATATCTAGAAAAAAATATTTTTTGATACTGTTTTTTCCTCTTCAATGACTAGAGAGCTTTAAAAACGAAATCCATGAAAAACAAAATTTATTTTTAACAAAGAATGACAATATAAAATTAATGACAATGTAAAAACAATGTGATAACCAACCAACAAGCACAGGCAACACACACAGATACACACACTGACCCATCCACTGATCTTCTCAATTAGACACCCCTCCTCCCAGACAGACATCCCTGACCCCACTCGTCCCCCAGTTAGACATTTCCCCTCCATCCCAAAGATAGTGAGTATATTTGGAGGTGTAGCGGGTGTCTAAAACTCCCATGCCTATCATTTTTTTTTGCAATAAAAATAAAAAATTCAAACTATATAATTTTTCAGTTTGTGTCATTTAACATGTGCCTAATTGATAAAATGTGTTACGTCCCTTTATGCAGTGTCATTGTCTCGTCAACTGTTGCTATGCAAAGTAAAGAAAAAGAAAGAAAAATAACTTTATTATTTGTCTTTGTCTCCAGAAATCTGATAAGGACTCAATAGGAAGTCTTGGCAAGGACCCACAACTGTTATCAAACCCCCTGCTGCTGGCTAATTGAGCTCTGATAGTTGTCAAGCAAACCTGACCAAAGCAAGGTCCTGAGGATTGAATGGGTAGATTTTATCAACTTCACATACCAGGTGCCTGCCTTAAGCCCTTAATGACAGAAACTGCACCTAACGTTTGCCTTAATGTACTAAATAGCAATAATAAACAGGATTTTTTTCTTTCACATACTGAAGTTTTGTATACTCAGTTATTTAAAATAAAATTGGTAGGATCAGAGTTCAGTTTTTATTTTAAGCATATTTTTCACCAAGCTGTTTGATGGGTTTGAGATATTATGAATCGGATTGAGATGACAATTGGCTTACACAAACACTGTTGTGTTATCTTGCAGCTTGTGCACCAGAACGCTCGCCAGAACCTTAAGAATTCACAATTTTAAAGAAATTACTATTTTTGTAAAATGCCTTGACCTCTCAGAATTCTGACGCACTCTCAAAATTACACATTTTGTTTTTTGGAATATTTGCATATAATAATGAGATATTTTGAGGATTGGACCTGAGAACTAACACAAAATTTATTTATTTTTCCTACCGCGTACAAACACAGCTTGGTCAGCTAGGTCATTTTCTAGAATATTGTTACATGATTTTTTTGCCCATCAAATAAGCTCAAGTGTGGAATTTTCCATTCGTGAACTCATGTCAGTGATCAAAAAGTTTTTGAATTTTGGATTTTTGAATAAGGTACACTCAACCTGTACTTGAATGTGTCAGCTGTGTTTGAAATACCTTGTACCAAATAAAGGCATGGGCACTCGACCTCTACACAAGCAGGGCAACTTTATAGAGCATCACCAGCGACAACATTTCGACTCTAATGAGTCTTTATCAAGTCTTGATAAAGACTCCGTATAGCCAAAACATTGTCTCTGGTAATGTGTCATTAAAGTTGCCCAGCTTGTGAATAGGGATGAGCTGTTCGGTTCGATCTGTTCAGAGTTCGCAGCGAACATCGGCTGTTCGCGAACTCCGAACATTTCCGCGTGTTTGCCGCATGTTCGCCCACAATGCACCACAATGGACCACAATGCACTTTTCCACTGGCCTGAAGCTTGTAATTGGCTACAGCATTGCACCTGACCTGTGGTCAGGTGCAAGACAGGTGCAAGACTATGCCAATCACGGCTCAGAGTCCTGATTGGGCAAATTTTGTTTTTTGAGAGGAGATTGTTCTGTTAGTGTGTGTTTTCACTGCCAGCAGCTATTGTGGGGGTCTCACTTCTATAAAATATCTGGGAATTGTTGTAATCTGTGTGTTCTCACTGCCAGCAGCTATTGTAGGGGTCTCACTTCTACAGATATCTGGGAACTGTTGTAATCTGTGTTCTCATTGCCAGCAGCTATTGTGGGAGTCTCACTTCTACAAAATATCTGGGAATTGTTGTAATCTGTGTGTTCTCACTGCCAGCAGCTATTGTGGGGGTCTCACTTCTACAGATATCTGGGAATTGTTGTAATCTGTGTGTTCTCACTGCCAGCAGCTATTGGGGGGTGTCTCACTTCTACAATATATCTGGGAATTGTAAACTGTGTCTTCTCACTGTCAGTTATCAGGGGGTCCCACATACTTCTAGCAGATATCTGGGAATTGTAATTTTGTCTCGTCACTGCCACCCATCAGGGGGTCTCACAGACTTGTAGCAGATATCTGGTAGTTATAACCTGTGTCTTGTCACTGCCACCCATCAGCAGTTCTCACTGACTTATAGGTGGTTTCTGGGAATTTTAATCTGTGTCTTGTCACTGGCTGCCAGCTATCAGGGTGTCTCACTGAGTTATACCAGAGTTCTGGAAATCTTTAATCTTTATACCAGAGTTGAATCAGAGTTCTGCACATCTACAATTTTTATAACAGAGTTGAATCAGAGCTCTGTATATCTTTAATCTATATATCACTCACCATGTCAGAAAGGCCAAAAAGGACAAGTAGACGCTCCCAGACACAGATAAGAGGGCAAGCAGCCTCCGTGTCGGGAGGCTGTGCCTCTGGTCGTCGTGGACGTGGTGCATCCTCTGCAGGGGCACGCTTGTCCTTTCTAACTGGTGCTGGCCGTCTTAAACAGCAGCAACATACAAAGGATTTGGTGGATTGGCTAACCAGGCCATCTTCATCCTCCGAGTCCTCTGCCAGCCAGGCTTGTACTGGTTTACATTGTATCGGTAGCCCGCAAGGGCAAAGAGTGAATAAGTGGCGCTAAATCACTATAAACAGGTGGTATTATACTTTTGTGCTGCTGCAAACACCCACGTGCACCCCGTACACGGAATAAAGTCAGAAAATAGTGGGACGTTAGTCCTGTGTGAGCGCACGTTTTTAACTTAGTATTACTAATCACTTCTTGTTAGTATAGATACAACACTTATCTTATAATGTTGTTCTCGAGGAGTAAAATCTGTCATAGGTTCAAACCCTACAGTATAAATGAACAAAATAGAGACATATGGTGCAATATTGTTTGTACATAGGCAATAGTCCAATTGATATTATAACAAGTTTACACTCACAAAGGAGGAGCCTCAATATGGCTCAAGTAGTGGGCCTTCTGACCTCTTGTGGGGGGGGGTCACGCCCAATTCCTGGAATCTTCTAATACTTCTAGTCTCACCAGTCAAACAACTTCTTTACGGTATGATGAAGTAATGAAATGAATGTCCAGATAGCAACAGAGGGTCTTTGGTGGTTCAATCAGGAAATCCTTGGGAACGTCAGGGAGCTTTAACAAACAGGTTCTCACAGTCTGCAACTTCAATGTGGAAGACTGACGTTCCCAAGGATTTCCTGATTGAACCACCAAAGACCCTCTGTTGCTATCTGGACATTCATTTCATTACTTCATCATACCGTAAAGAAGTTGTTTGACTGGTGAGACTAGAAGTATTAGAAGATTCCAGGAATTGGGCGTGACCCCCCCCCACAAGAGGTCAGAAGGCCCACTACTTGAGCCATATTGAGGCTCCTCCTTTGTGAGTGTAAACTTGTTATAATATCAATTGGACTATTGCCTATGTACAAACAATATTGCACCATATGTCTCTATTTTGTTCATTTATACTGTAGGGTTTGAACCTATGACAGATTTTACTCCTCGAGAACAACATTATAAGATAAGTGTTGTATCTATACTAACAAGAAGTGATTAGTAATACTAAGTTAAAAACGTGCGCTCACACAGGACTAACGTCCCACTATTTTTTGTACTGGTTTACAGTCCACCTCAGCTGCCAAAGCATCTAATGCAGCCTCCATGTCCACAGCTACTCCTGCCATAGCCTCACCAACATACACGGAGGAGTCAGCTGAATTGTTTTACTACAATGACAGTGACATGCTGCTTGAGGATGCGCAGCAACTACAGTGCTCTGATTCAATCTCTGAGGTTGAGGAAGGGAGTATAATCAACCTAGAGGAAGGGGGTGCCAGTGACACACAAATAACTGGCACTCATGTTCCCCCAGCAGCTGCAGCATATTGCGAGGTTGGCTCCAGTGATGAGGAGATAGGGGGTGATGACGATGATGAGGTCACTGACTCCACCTGGGTGCCTGATCGATCAGAGGAGTCAAGTGAGGAGGAGGAGGCACAACAAACACGAGGCACAACGTCCTCTATGACCAACCGTAGCCAGTCCAAGGCATCAGAAGTCACAGCTGCTCAGGTGCAGAGCGCTGTTGTCTCAAAGCACATGTACAGGAAGTCTGCTGTCTGGGAGTTCTTTAAGAAATGTGCATCAGACCGCACCATTGCTATTTGTAATCTATGTCAGATGAGGATCAAGCGTGGGAAAGACATCCCACGCATGGGAACCACGTGCTTGAGGCAACATATGACCACCTGCCACGCATCCCATTGGCACAACACTTTGCATAGGTCCTCCTCCACCTCATCTGTCTCTACCCCCACTATATGTCCTGCCATGTCATTGCCTACAACCTCCACTGACAGGGATGATGCTACAGTAATGGGTGTAACAGGTCCTTCCTCACATTGTGACAGCATCCCATCAGCTGAAGATTTACGCAGTCAGATTAAAATGCCCCAGCTGCTGCAGCGTAAGAAAAAATATAGTCCCAACCATCCCCAAGCACAGCATCTAAATGCCAGCTTAGCAAAATTACTTGCATTACAGCTGCTGCCTTTCCAGCTGGTGGACTCTGCTTCCTTCCGTGAATTTGCTGAATGTGCTGTACCACAGTGGCAGGTTCCAAAATGCCATTTATTTTCACGGAAGGCCATTCCAGCACTATACCAGCACGTGGAACAAAATGTTATGGAGTCATTGGGAAAGGCAGTCGGCAGCAAGGTGCACTTTAGACACGTGGTCTAATTGACTTTAGACACGTGGTCCAGCAAGCATGGACAGGGCCGTTACATTTCCTTCACGGCACACTGGGTAACTCTGATTGCAGCTAGGAGGGATCCAAGACGGGGCTCTGTGCTGGAGCTTGTTCATCCACCACGCCTCCAAAAAGCTGCTTGCATGAGGTCTGTCTGCTCCGCCACCTCTTCCTCCTCTTCCTTCTCTGTCTCTGGCGAAGTGTCAGTTAAACCGACGCGTGGCAGGGGCTACGCAATGGCTCAAGCAAAAAGATGCCATACTGTCTTTGAGCTGGTTTGTTTAGGGGACAGGAGCCACACCGGGCCAGAAATTCTGTCAGCTCTGCAGGGGCAGGTGCAGAGATGGTTAACACCACGCCAGCTTGAGCTGGGAATGGTTGTCTGTGGTAATGGCAGCAACCTTCTCTCCACCCTACGCCAGGGTAAGTTGACGCATGTACCATGCCTAGCACACGTCCTAAATCTGGTGGTACAGCGTTTTCTAACCAGGTACCCAGGGCTGGCAGAGCTTCTCAGCCTGGCCAGAAAAGTCTGCAGCCACTTCAGACGGTCATTCCCAGCAAGTGTTCGCCTGGCAGAAATTCAAAGAGAATTCCACCTTCCCACAAACGGTCTGATCTGTGACATGCCCACCAGGTGGAACTCGACATTAGCATTGCTGCAGCGTCTGCACAAGCAGCAGAGGGCCATCAATGAGTACCTGTGTGAGTATGGTCAAGGACAGGTTCAGGTCAACTTGGTTTCCCCCACCCCCGCAGTGGCTGATGATCAAGGATGCATGCACTGTACTGTCACCATTTGAGGAGGCAACGAGGATGGTGAGCAGGGACAGTGCATGCATCAGTGACACAATTCTTTTAGTGTTCCTGCTGGAGTGCATTCTGCGGGGAATTATAGATGTGGCACTAGAGGTAGAGCAGCAGGAGGAAGAGGAGGCCTTCCCTAGCTCTCAAGGCCCCAGTCTTTCCGCAGACAGCATTCCTGACGGTCCTCAGATCAGACAGGAAGAGGATGAGTAGAAATATTTAAGTAGTGGGGGCATTGAAGGTGGGGATTCCTCAAGGGATGGTTTTGTGTGCCCAGAAACCCAAGGACTAGTACGTGGCTGGGAGGAGGAAGTGCACGATGGGGTCATCCTCATTGACCAGGAAGACTTGGAAGCTAATGCCACCTGCAACCTATGCTGCATGGGTCCATTATCCTGCAAAGCCTGCTAAAGGACCCCAGTATTCGTGCTATCAAGGAGAGGGATCATTACTGGTTGGCAAGCCTTCTTGATCCACGATACAAGGGTAAAGTTGCAGAGCTCATCCTGCCCACACAGAGGGAGGACCGGATGAAACAACTTGAGTACGCTCTAAAGCGACACTTGTGTAACACCTTTCCAGGCACTGGTAGGTTACCAAGTGATGACACAGGTGCTTCTGAGGCTGCGGATGATCAGAGGAATAGTGGTGAAGGCCGAGGCCACTTGACTGATGCCTTTTTAATTTTTTTTAGTCCACGACGCCCAGGGACGTCAAATGTAGGCACCCATTGCCAGCGTCTTCACCATATGGTGCAGGACTACCTAGGGGCAAGGGAAGACCTGGATACCTTTACAGCAGATGATCCACTGGCTTCCTGGGTGTTGAGATTGGATCACTGGCCAGAACTTAGACAATATGCTATGCAGCTACTAGGTTGCCCTTCATCCAGCGTGCTTTCTGAAAGGAAGTTCAGTGCCGCTGGAGGTTTTGTCACAGACAAAAGAGTGCGTCTGTCCACCGACTCTGTAGACCGGCTGACATTAATAAAAATGAATCAGTCCTGGATCAACAGCTATCAATCCCCTGATGCTGATGTAACTGAATAGATCGGGGATCTCTTCTGCATTCCCAAAACCTCCACCCCTGCACTCTTCCACAATACCACAGAGGGGTTACGGTGTGACGGCACTGTTGCCGACACTAAAGGCCCAATTTTAAAGAACCTATTGTTACTTTCATCCAAAGCCTGCATAAGTTTCACCATAATTTAGCCAAAAAATCACTAAACTTGTTCTGCGTGTCCTAAAATGTCTCCTCTTTTCATACAGGCTGCTGCCCCAAGCAGTTGTTTATGAATAGATTAAAGGAAAAGTATTTACCGTCATTTGAAATGTCATTTTTTTGTGTTTAAATGTTTCTATACATCCTACAAATCCACCACTTCACGGGCAGGTTATGGGGACCTCCTAGGCACTATATTTGAAGGAATTTTTCATTTTTATTCTTAACCTTTATTTCATGGAAAACTCACTTTTCCTTTAAAAACGTTTTTTTTTTTACTTTTTGTCCTTTTTTCCTGTCCCCCAGGGCACTACCCGGACCCCCAAACACCTTTTATGGCAAATATCTTGCATATATGCCCTCTTGGAGGGCACTCTAAAATTCGAACTTTCGAGTCCCATTGACTTGCATTGAGTTCGGTTCATGTTCGCGTTCGAACTCGAACTTTTGAAATTGTTCGAGTTCAAATGCGAACCGAACACGGGGGTGTTTGGCTCATCACTACTTGTGAAGAAATGGAGTGTTCGTGCCTTTCTTTGCTACATGTACTATATGATTTGGCCGCTCCTGGTTAAGAATAAGTGTTGGCACCCATTATAAATTTGTCCTGAGGTTCAAGCAGGATAGTTGCCACTTAGAATTTGTATTTGTTCCTGGAATTCCTGATTTACCTAATTTTTTATCCTGTCACTTAATATATAGTTGATCAAGAATACGCTTGGTTATTGCCAGGCAAATAACATGTATTTTGAGTCTCATTTAAAGTTTGGATTTTTCAATATAGATAGTATTCCGAAACAAACATTATTTGTCAAATGCAATATTTGTCAAATGTATGAATGTTAAAAAGAAGTATGAAAAGGTTTATGCAGAAGTAATAGAATGATGTCAATCCGACTATGGAAAGCTTGAGCAGATAAAAACTAACTTTTATTTTGTTATTATAACAAGCGACACACACCTAATAGTGTCGAAGAAAATGGGAAAGTGAATTAGTGCGTACACAATTATGATCGCTGGAATTGTGGGTGGAGAAGTCTAAATGCCCTGCACCCCTCGACAATTTCTGCCGAAAAATATTCACAAAATGAATTCTCTATAGAAACAGTTTCTGAAGGCCGATGATGGGCTAAATTATAATCTTCACGCAAACATTTGCACTGCCGCAAAAAAACATTAACGCGAGGGATAAAACCATTTGCGCCTAATTCCGTATTACATAGTCAGCGCAACAACCGTGCGCAACCGTCTACTACGGGTGAACCTGCGCAAACCCTGCGCGAGCTTACTGTACTGCGCGCGTCCTATACTCAACATTGTGAGTGCAAATGCGAATGTGTGCTGGTACGAGGATGGTATTACAATCTATTTCGCGGTAATTTCCGCACAGCCTTTCCGCGCATAATTTTAGAAACTCCTAAAAGCTGGTGTTAATGGAAAATCTGAACAACCTGGCCGAACTCAAATACACCAGCCCAAAAAAAAAAAATGCAGCAAAGTATAGTAACACATACTCATACCAAACCAATAAAATGGAGAAATTGTGTGTGCATGTATTATTGCTGCAGCATATATGCTCAGATGACTGTGGCAGACGCTGATTGGCTGAATCGCGAGAAAAAAACACCGATTTTTGCGCGCGACGGTACTGCGCGAGCATTTGGGCGCGTGCTTTTTGCGCGCGTTACTGATCGGTGGATGAAAAGATGTGCGAGGATTGTAATTCCAGCAGTGATTTGCACGCGCAAACGTTTAACGCTTGGCGCAAAAATTTACGCTTTGCGCAAGGGTTTTTGCACGAAGATTGTAATATAGCCCGATGTCTGCACAGCTCCTCACAACACTAAGAAATATTGTATGGAGGAGTTTCATGGCTGGGCAGATGAAGGTGCAAAGTAATGACCTCTCTTGGTGCTTGACAGCCCTACCAGAAGAGAATGATCATCCTGGAATAATTCTGAAGTCGTTGATGTTTTGTCACCTTAAACCATCCGGAAGCCTGCCTACAGGGTGGAATATTTAAATGTGATAACTCGAGAATTTTCACAGTAATGTCATGCTTCTGATGCAGTCAGCAAAATTTATATATGTATATATAGCATTCCTTTTAAATCTCAATATTTATATATGATATTTAGGCTAATTATCATAACGATTCCCTACAAGCCAGCTGTGAATAGTTTTATTATCAATTAGTCTTGTGCATTAGTGTACAGGCAAAGTGCGATTCATCCAAATGTTTGTTGAGTCATCTGGATCACGAAGCAATGAGCTTTCACATGGATGAAATTAACTCAGAATAAACCGCCAAACCGGTTTCACTATTGCTTAGTTTGTTGTTAATGTGGTGTGGTGGTACGTGGCAATTGGTGTTACGTGGTAAATAGCAAGTGGCCTGGGCGTTCAATGGGTGAAGAGCTTGATTATTTATTTAGTAGTTTAGTTTTATTTTTTTCCTTCTGATCTTCTTTGATTTTTATTTTGAAATGTCGTGTCAGTCATTATGGATTTTTATTTGGCCACTTTTAGGGCTGAAGAAACAAGATCAGAAAAAAGAAAATGGTGTATGGCAAGTATAATAATTACTAGTAGGATGAGGGGGAGGGTATTTTTCTAATGGGGGGGGTGACAGACTAGGAGTGTGGGGACCGCAAGTCATAGTGGGGATGCACTATTGGGGAAGGAAGCATTGGACAAAGGCATGTCCAAACCCCTGGTCAATGGTTGCTCACTGCACAGGTGATATGCTTCCACATCACCAATCATATCATGTTTAGGAAATAGGATCATTATGACCCCCATATGTACTGAATTAAATGATTGTAGATTGGTGGCTGGCTAGTTCTGCTGCGGGCAAATACAGTTCGTTCCGCAATTCAGTTCAACCATACTGACTTTTATGGACTTATTAAATTGCAACATGGACAATATTCGACTCGTCCAATTAAAAACGGATAATACAATTTGTACAAATAAAAGTTTTTACGATGAATAAGTCTATGATCAAATATTAGTGTTGACTATGAGTGAGATGGAAGGAAGGCAGGTGTCTCTGAGTTCTTTTCTAATTTTCTGGTATTACCTTGTTACGTTCTACCTTCCAGGTAGTGATTAGTCTCTGAGTTCTTACACTTTTTTATGTTGGACTTTACACTATACTCCTGGTTGGCAAACAGCAGCAATATACATAAGGCAGAGTTTAATAGTATCAAATGTAGTTATTGAATGCTCCGTTCACGCGTGTGTAACTTTGTAACTTGTAAATGACATAAAGCGTAATCGTTATATATCAGGAGCCAAACATCCTATTTCAGTAGATTTCATATCTCAGGTTTCATGTGTGTTAATAAATAACAACTCTATAGACACAGACATATGCACACAGCTTTCCTAAGTCATTTATCTTTCTGTCATGCCTTTCTCTATTACAGTATTATGCTGTCTCCTTCCATTTATTTTCGTTCTCTGCATATAAATCATATAATGGTATTTGAGATCTCTTGAAGGGGATTGCCCAGAGGGGGTGCTATTATATGGTGGTTTGTTCTGTGTGTTCGCACTGCCTGGCTTTATGTCGTATTACTAGATTCTCACTATGTTTAAAACAACATTCCAGACTTGGACCACTTGGTGACCATGTGTAGTAGTGTATCTATAGCTCATTCACGGAAACACCCTTTACAAGGTTAAGTTGAGTGTCACGCGTAGGTGAATTTCTCATGAGTATTGTTAATTTAGGAAACTAATTATTTATGTCAAAAACATAGCAATAGTCTACTTCTCGTCACTGAAAAAATGTAGTCGACTAAGTTGTGATGACTAAAACCATGATGAAAATCGACTGACATTTTCATTGATTGGTAAAAACTAGATAAAAATGTTTGGGAGGGAATAAATTTTAATTTAGTTTCAGTCACAGTCCTTTGAATAAATCGCCATTCAGTTTTAGTCATATTTTAGTCGAAAAATTATCATTACTCATGGGGTAGGGACATACTGGTGAAATCATCTATACAATAGACTGCGAAGGATCCAGGTTGTCACATCTTCACATCTTACTCCTGGTCTAAATCAGGGGCTTACAAATATTCTGACTCGAGTCACTAATAAAGCGACTTGTTTAAAATAGAGTCGTAACATGGAGTTTTATTATGTATCGGTTTAGAGCAGTGTTTCTCAACTCTGGTCCTCAGGAGCAGCTGACAAGCAAGGATTGACAGATATGTGAAGCACAGCACAGGTGATATGATTTGCTGCTCAGTGATTGCAGGATTCAGTCTCCATTTCCCCAAGGTGATCCTTTAAATTTGCCCTGTTTGTGGGTCCCGAGGACTGGAGTTGAGAAACCCTAGTTTAGAGTCTTAAGGTACTTGTCATGCACTTCCAAGATGAGCTAAATCCTGTTTTTTCCCCAAATTTTTTATACATTACTGCAAAGAAAATAACAAGCCCTCATTATATATTCTACTTAGCTGCTTCCCAATGTTCTTCTCAACCCGTGCGAGGATTTGAACATAGCATATTTGGTTTCTATGCCACCTAGCCATTAAGTATAAAGTATACCGGCTGGGTGGAATAGAGGTAACATCACTGCTCTGCATGGAGAGAGCCTGTGGAGACATGGGTTCGATCCCAGCAAGAGCACCTCTCCATTAAGTGTCCTTGGGCAAGACATCTAACGGTACATACTTGCCACCCAGGACATACTTGAAAATGAGAGAAATCTCAATGTATCCTTCCTGGTAAAATCCTTTCTCAAAAAAAAAAAGGTTAGTGTCTCGGCTTCAAAGACTGCCCACTGTACATTTGCATTTCCTATTTTGAAAGGAAGCATTCATTTTTTGGCAGTCAGAGTGATTCTAAAGTGATTAAATACTGTAAAATAAAAAGAATGAAAAAACTATTCTTATCCTGATCCATCTGTGAAGAAGGCACGGTTTGCCATTTCCTCTTGAAGTAAACTGAAGGACACGGAGAACACACAGTTTTCTGCTGTCCTTCTGCTGGAAATCTGTAATCCTGAAAAAATATCCGATTTTATTTTAGCAATTCCCTATTACTGGCCAGGATAGGGACCTTTATGTTTTATATAGAATAGATGTATAGAATAGATGTTTATAGCTCTGCATACTAGTTTGGAACCAGTCATATATTCTGTAATGGATAGGTTTGCAGTCTTACCTTCTTGAAGAAATACTGAGTTGTCACAGCAAAGACAACATATCCACAGTTTGCTTTTTTAAGTTCTTCTTGAACAAGCAGTAGCTTCTTTGATTGCTCCTCATACTTGTCTTTGAATTTCTGCATTCCCATGAGATCTGTCTCACGACTTTGTGCTTCCGGCTTGGTAGCGCACCCATTCTTTGAGATGGACGGCCGTATCTTGCGGTGCCCTGGAAATGTAATATAGAAGCTTTGACTCACAGTACTTTATTGCTTATTTTTCATATATAACGTTCACAGTGAATGTTTTTCTTTATATAAACTAGGATTATATCACTTATTATACCTACCTATCTGTGTTCACTCACTGCGTCTTGTCTGATGGTCCAGTAATGCATAATTGAAACGCTCTGTTTAGATAAATCTTTAGTCATTTTGCTGTGTTTAGCCTCAAACTTGCTTCAGGGATGCTGCTTGTTCCTGACGAACACAGCACCTTAGTTGGCTTTCCAATAAATTCTTCATTTCTATTGTGCCAAATAAATTCCACCAAAGCTAGTTCCACTAGACATCTGCAGTTATATACATGCAGGATGCTAATCCATATTATTCTTATTTAAGTCTGAGCAGCATGTTTGATCTCTTGTTTTTCTTAAACATTCCTATTCCTTAAATGCCTGTTTCTATTCGAAAGGGCTTTTCCGATGCTGATGCTGTCTCGACTCATAGAAGATATAAAGCAAATGCTCCTAAGTGGTTCATCTACCCCTGAGCAATAACTCAGGCTCAAGCATGATCGCTAAGGGGGTATCCCGAGAATGGCTACACAACCCAAATGTCTGTAACTGAACTAATTCCTCAATTAGTGAAAAGTAGTTATATTGCTAGAAAAGAAAAACCAATTCTGGGAATATCTGCCACTGAAACCAAATAGTGATAGACTTTTCTTGATATGTTTCTGCTTGTTTGTTGGCATATTGGACAAAATAGATTTTTTTTCAAACTTTTCACTTGACCACTGAGCCAACGGGAAGCCTCTTAAGGAAGCACATTGATAGGCATGGAACTTTCAGCAATGCACACTGGGATCTGGAAGACGTAACTGTTCAAGCTGAATACATAGAAACATAGAAAAGTGTCGGCAGATAAGAACCTTTCGGCCCATCTAGTCTGCCCAATTACATGGATACTTTACCAGGATTTATCTTTTGTTTAGGATAGCCTTATGCCTATCCCATGCTTGCTTAAATTCAATTACTGTTTTGGCCTCTACCACTTCTACTGGAAGGCTGTTCCATGTATCCACCACCATCTCAGTAAAATAATGCTTCCTGATGTTACTTTTAAACCTTTGCCCCTCTAATCTAAGACTATGTCCTCTTGTTTTGCTACTTTGTTTCCGTTTAAATATACTCCCTTCCTCTACCTTGTGGATTCCCTTTACGTATTTAAATGTTTCTATCATATCTCCTCTGTCTCGTCTTTTTTCCAAGCTGTACATGTTAAGATCATTAAGCCTTTCCTGGTAACTTTTCTCCTTCAAGCCGTACACCATTTTAGTAGCCCTTCTCTGAACTCTCTCTAAGATGTCAATATCCTTCTGGAGATACGGTCTCCAGTACTGCACACAGTACTCCAAGTGAGGTCTTCAGCTTCAGATTGACAGCCTTCCAGGAGGATGGATGACCACTGATTTGGAAGGCTGTCGCAGTTCGCAAGTACAGCCAACAAAGGGAAGGGTGAGTTTGATAAGATCTCTCAGCTCACCTTTACCATTTTAATTAAATAGTGACTTAGAGTGGTCCTTTAACCCTTGTGTTGCTGAGCTGAGTTCTCAGACACTGCAGCACATGTCTGTGTCAGTGCCAATGCCAGTGTTAGTTTTCACACTCCTTGTCAAATAAAGGACTCTTGACAGCTACATGTTCCTATATATGTTCTAACTGGGATTTCTACATAGCATTCAGGACTCCACCTTCTCTCCCTAGCAATGAAGATGCAGTTTCTTCACATCACCCACCAGGGAATGGGACTTTTTGTCAAAGAAAAGAACCCTCATAACCATGTGGAAATGAGCTCCTTAGGTGTAAATAAAATTTAGCCTTTATTAGGTTTAATTCAAATCTTGTAAAGTTGAAAATGTCAGAGAGGCACGCATGCCACTGTATGATATCGATGATGGTGTGCTCAACTACAGGTGATTACTGCCCTTCGAGTGTCCTTGTAATGGGACTCCTATGTCTCACCCTATTAGCAGTGCACACAGCTCAACAGTCCTGGTACATTGCCAGAAACATTTAATCGCTGCTTGTATTTATATCCTCACAATCATCATATCATAGTGTGGTCACTCCAACCCACACACCAACAACAAATTAGTCAACAACTCAATACTGTTGCTTAAATAAGCATAGCCAATGCTATAAAAAGAAAACAATTCACGTCCATTGACATTTTTACTCATATCAATCCCGGTCACATCGACCAAAATACACTCACCGCGTGTTTCTCCGCTACCTTTAGGCTGGGTTCACACCTGGGCGTAGCGCTGCGTCGCACAATGCGTTCGCGCATACCAAAAAATGCGTGAATGCGCGTTGCAGCGCGTTCGCGGCTATGATATGGCCGCAAACGCGCTGCTGTATGCCCGAAAAGAAGCTCCTGAACTTCTTTTTGGGTCGGCCGTTTTAACGCGTGTTCCTGCGCGCTCTAAAACGCATAGGTCTGAATGGGGCCCATAGCAAAGCATGGGATTTCCCCGTTCATGCATTTTAAAGCGTACACGAACGGGCGTTAAAACGGCTAGGTGTGAACGGGGCCTTACAGCAGTTTCATTAGCTCCTATGGTTGCATGGTGTTCCTATATGAATTACTAAACGAATGGGACTTTTTGCTGGCATAATTATCTGCCAGTATAAAGGGCTGAGATGAGCAATGCACCAAATGTCAGGGTTGTTTGATGCACACGTTTCAGGAACACATGTATCGTCTGAATGACTTCGAGGGGGTAAAGTATACTTGGAAAACGATAAACAAAACCATGAAGCTAATAAATGTACTCATCCTTCCACTATTTCACCACAGTAAAAAAACTTGAATAATAACTATAACTCTAATACTAATGATAACCTGAAAACAAGGAAATATACCATCCCTAAAAGTAACCGTAACACTAAAACAAACGTTATTTTTGCATCTTTTTTGTTTTTTCCAGACTACATGAACCTTTAAATTCTGTGTATATTTCAATGAGATAATTTTATCCTTTAAGAACTTATTACAGACAGAAAAAAAATCTGTTGTTTGTCGAAAAATAAATATTTGTATGTAATTTACTTATTTTAATGGGAAACATTGCACATGGGTTGTGAAATCTCAGGCTCTGGCCGTCAGTTTAGCTGGCCACAGAATGAACTTTGCATTGATTAAATGATGACACACTCAACTCATCAATAATTTCAAATGGCACGGTCTGTCGAGACTGCTGCAACCTTCTATCATTCCAGACACCTACACCAAGGTAACACTAAAGACTTTCCAGGGAGCATTTCCTGCAATATCCGTGTAAAACCGACAATGTATTGCCTACAGATGCCAATATATCGAAAAACCTGGATTGAAAATATTCATCATGCTCGAGGAAACCATAAAATGACTTTAATGCTGCATTCATTCTTGTAATGATCACTCGGAAGTATAAACACATCAAACAGCTTTAAACCATTGAGTTGGATGAAGATATGGGACATTCCAAAGGACAGACGACATGGGGAAGAATGTGACATTGGTTTGGGAAAATAAATAAACCTGGGAAGAGGATGTGTATGTTTGTGTGCCCTAGGGCAGTGAAGATCAAATATGATAATAATTCAATTTTATAGAGCAGCAAAGGATACTGGAGAGAGTAAAATGACTGCAGACTGCTCCCCGAGGGACGTCTATAGAAAATAATATGACAATGAAGAATTTTCAAAGAAAGCGATATGGAAGAATGTGAAAGTTATATGAAGCATATAATAGAGTATTTAAAAAAAAAGAGCAGCTGTGCGTCAATAATAACAAACTAGAGGCTGGCAGGATGAAGGAAGCAATCAAAGGGAATGATGATATTATAATTGACTGGTTAGGTGAGATAAGTCATAAATCCAGAGCTGTATCATTACCTGATGGTCAACGAGGTCATGAAAGGAAAGTGGTGAAATGATGTCATGCAATGCTGTTAAAGGGATATTCTAATTTTGAAACCACACACCATAGTAAAAGTCGTGTTAAAAAAATGTTGCATCAAGAAACAGTTTAATTTTTTTTTCCCAAGACAACTATAGTGTTAAATAGTGTGGTATAAAATTAATGTTGGCATACTTCATTTCAAGAAATTGATGCATAGGAACAAAAATGATGCTAGCATTATGAAAATGAAGGTAACATAAGAAGCAATAGAAAAAAACTAGACAGAAGAAAAGTTTTTAAGAAAATATAGCTTAAAAACTACCCTTATCACTAACCCTAACCTTAACCCTAGATACTGTACATTTGTGTAAAAAATAAAACAGAATCTGTGGCTTAAAAATGAAGAAAGCATCAGTGATTTGTGGTGACTCTCACATCCAATAATCGTGTGGAATCTGTTGGGTAGGAATAGTGTAAGGGTTAGGGTTAACTTATTATAAATAGTATCCTTTTTTTAACTTATCTAGTCACTGTTCTGCTGCTACTTAAGGTTACAATTACCTATAATGTTAAAGATTGCTTAAGTTTTAAGTGTAGTTTTTTCTAAAAAAAAATATTTCCATAAAAACTTCTTTATTCATTTTTTTGAAGCTGAGCACAAACAGTTCCCTTTGTTCTTCCACCGTTCATTCTGCAGCCCCTGTTCGACCCAGTTCAAGCGAGCTCTCGCGGTGCTAGCCTGGCCTCCATGGAGTTCTATGGACTCCAGGAGCAGATACTTGCAGCTGTGTGCCGCTGCTGGTATCTATATTTGACTCTCAATAATTCTGGTCCGAGCAGGTAATATAACAGTTGGATCGGAAAAAGATCACTAACATGGAGCAGGTAAAGGATATCAGCTTGTGACGATTTTCTCCCTTTACATAGTTACATAGTCTGTAAAAAGACGTGCGTCAAGTGAGTTCAGCCTTTCACACATCCCCTACTGCTGTTGATCCAAAATATGGCAAAAAACACACTTGCCGAAAATGCAACACACCGGGAAACAAAATCTGTCTCTCTGTTATTGGCTGGGTTGGAATTGGGCCCTAAAGGTTTTTTTTTTTTAAATATAAGTTTGTTATGCATTTTCATAACTTTTGGAAGAACAACAAAAACCCAAGTGTCAAGGCGCACAATTTCCATGTACAAGGTAGAGGAAGGGAGTATATTTAAACGGAAACAAAGATGCAAAACAAGAGGACATAGTCTTAGATTAGAGGGGCAAAGGTTTAAAAGTAACATCAGGAAGCATTATTTTACTGAGAGGGTGGTGGATACATGGAACAGTCTTCCAGTTGAAGTGGTAGAGGCCAAAACAGTAATTGAATTTAAGCAAGCATGGGATAGGCATAAGGCTATCCTAAACAAGATAAATCCAGGTAAAGTATCCATGTAATTGGGCAGACTAGATGGGCCGAAAAAGGTTCTTATCTGCCGACATTTTTCTATGTTTCTATGAAACACAGCAAGATATACTTTCAAAATATAAATGATTTCATATTAAATAATCGCCATTAATTATGGAATAACCTCCCAGACGCCATCAAATCTTCCCCCAGTCTAAAGTCACTTAAGGGATCTCTATTAACATACTTCGATATAGAATCATGTAACATGTAACATACAGGGTTATTCAAAGAGATTCGAAAAGTCACCATACATTCGGTGACTTTTCGTTCTCTTCAATTCGGTTCCTTTTGCCGATCCCATTTCGGTGACCCTGCGGTGCATTCAGCAAGCACCACAGGGTCCCCGAATTGCAGAAAGCTACCGCAAAACCCAGCGAATGCACGCCGAAAACCCGCAAAAACATCTGGATTAACCTGCCGAAAACCACGGAAAAAGCCGAGCAGGAACCGATCACCCACAGCGAAGCCGCCGGAAAAAGCCGAGACCGCAGACAGAGTGAAGTGAATAAATTAGGAAAACAGTTTGCATGATTGATTGAAAAGTGAAACGCTGTTTGCAAAGGAACTACTGAGCGAAAATGTCTGAAATTTACATATGAGATCCAGGGAATGATAATAAAAAGGGCTGTTACAGAAAAAATAAGTAAAGTTAAAAAGAAAAGAAAACAAAATCAGACTTTTAAAAAAAAAAAAAAAATTCTGAAAAATGCTTAAAATATCCTAAAATATCCTAAAAAATCTATAAATAAAGAGACTCTTTACTGCATAATTTTATAATGAACGGTTTATTAGCTATTAAATTAAAACGGGAATATTTTTAACATTGTAGCCTATGGGATTCTCCTGAATAAATTTGCCGAATTAAACTACCGAATGGCAGGACATTAGGGGAACCTTTCACTGCTGGTTTGTGTTCTCTGAATAGACGAAGCAGTGCTTTTTCATGAGGATTTCACTGCCCTCGAACAGGCACCGAACAGGCACCGTATGTGCAGGCAATTCGCCAGGATTTGGCAAATTGCCTGCTCTCTGGATAGCCGAATGGCCAAGAAAGGTGACCGAACGCTGATTTTCAGCGTTCGGTTACCTTTCTCAAGCAATTCGGATCTCTTTGAACCCTGTCTATTTCCTACATATTTATTTTCTGTTAATCTGTATATTTGTGTTTTGTTTTTAATATCTTGCATTTATTACTTTGTATTTCTGTACCTATTGTAAAAATTCAATGTTCTTGAAACCAGGACTTACACTATATTGCCAAAAGTATTCGCTCACCCATCCAAATAATCAGAATCAGTTGTTCCTATCACTTCCATGGCCACAGGTATATACCTAGGCATGCAGACTGTTTTTACAAACATTTGTGAAAGAATGGGTCGCTCTTAGGAGCTCAGTGAATTCCAGCGTGGAACTGTGATAGGATGCCACCTGTGCAACAAATCCAGTCGTGAAATTTCCTCGCTCCTAAATATTCCAGTCAACTGTCAGCTGTATTATAAGAACGTGGAAGTGTTTGGAAATGACAGCAACTCAGCCATGAAGTAGTAGGCCACATAAACTGACGGAGCGGGGTCAGCGGATGCTGAGGCGAATAGTGCGAAGAGGTGGCCAACTTTCTGCAGAGTCCATCGCTACAGACCTCCAAACTTAATGTGGCCTTCAGATTAGCTCGAGAACAGTGCACAGAGAGCTTCATGGAATGGGTTTCCATGGCCGAGCAGCTGCATCCAAGCCATACATCACCAAGTGCAATGCAAAGCGTCGGATGCAGTGGTGTAAAGCACGCCGCCACTGGACTCTAGAGCAGTGGAGATGCGTTCTCTGGAGTGACGAATCGTGCTTCTCCATCTGGCAATCTGATGGACGAGTCTGGGTTTGGCAGTTGCCAGGAGAACGGTACTTGTCTGACTGCATTGTGCCAAGTGTAAAGTTTGGTGGAGGGAGGATTATGGTGTGGGGTTGTTTTTCAGGAGCTGGGCTTGGCCCCTTAGTTCCAGTGAAAGTAACTCTGAATGCTTCAGCATACCAAGACATTTTGGACAATTCCATGCTCCCAACTTTCTGGGAACAGTTTGGAGCTGGCCCCTTCCTCTTCCAACATGACTGTGCACCAGTGCACAAAGCAAGGCCCATAAAGACATGGTGACAGAGTCTTGTGTGGATGAACTTGACTGGCCTGCACAGAGCCCTGACCTCAACCCGATAGAACACCTTTGGGATGAATTAGAGCGGAGACTGAGAGCCAGGCCTTCTCGTCCAACATCAGTGTGTGACCTCACAAATGCGCTTCTGGAAGAATGGTCAAAAATTCCCATAAACACACTCCTAAACCTTGTGGACAGCCTTCCCAGAAGAGTTGAAGCTGTTAATAGCTGCAAAGGTTGGACTGACGTCATATTGAACCCTATGGATTAGGAATGGGATGTCACTTAAATTCATATGCGAGTCAAGGCATATACTTTGGCAATATAGTGTACTTGAAAACGAGAGAAATCTCAATGTATCCTTCCTGGTAAAATACTTTAGAAATAAATAAATTAATTAATAGTAGGTTTGATAAAAATAAATAAATAAAAAAAATGCAGTACTACAGAGGTGTCTGTGCACCGGAGATGCAATACACACAGGCTAAGATCTCAAATGACTTTTACAAGAGTTCCGAAAATAAGATTTAAAAGTATGAAAGCTATTTTTGTCCGACCACACTCAAGAATAGCCTTTCGGTTCGGTGTGATGCCAGATGGATAAAACATCAGCCTCGGTGAAAGGCTTGACAGTTTCACAGATGCTCAGGGTTTTGTTTGTTTAGGGAAATTCATTATGTTAAGTGTCATACTCAGATTGCCTTTGTAAATTTTTAATGGGAAAGCTTCACCACTGATAAATCTCAGGTCCTTCGTATTTCCACATGTCAGGAGCAGTAGATAACAGGCAGCTCCATGAGATGCAGTCAGTGTTTTTCCACAAAGTGATATCAAGATGTAACGGGAATGAGTTGAGTTTAATGTTAATGGGCTGCTGTGCCCGACCTTTAATATGTAGGAAAGACATGCGCCTGAGAAAATGGTAAAAGTGACATACTTTATAAATGTCAACTCTAAAATGTCATGCGTCATTACAGGAACATTATCATAATTTGTTGGTTGCGTTGGCGATTGTTATTGTATCACTGTTTATTACGGTGAGCATCACTAGAGATCGGTGCGCTCTACATGTAATGCAGAGTTAGTAGTAGAATAAAGACATGCAATGTTATGTTTAAAGGGACACTCTACTCATCCAGACCACATTGTTTTCTATCCCCCTCCATCCTGCTGCCCCCGATCTGGAGAAAACGGTGGGTGAAGTGGAGGAGTTTCCCCCATGCCACTCAGGGCCCTATTCCCTACCTAACGGTAAAATGAAGACGTTATCAGGGAAAATCTGCACCTGTAAAATTTGTAACACTTTACTTATCCTAACGCTAATTGCTGATTGCCCCATGTTAAGTATAGGATGTGCAAAGTAAGTAAGCTCATGTAAGCTAATGCAATCAGGGCCGTCTTTAGCGCAGGGCAAAAGGGGCAGCTGCCCCGGGCCCAGTCATTGCTAAGGGGCCCAAGGCAGCTGCTCCCAGCCTGCAATAATCATGGCATCGAGTGCTGTCTCCCCTTCGTGATGACATGTGACCGCAGAGAGGAGGTGAAGCCTCGCGAGAGATGCGGTTGGCTCCTCCCCTCCTCCTCACAATGCAGTTCCCCCCCCTACAGCGAGAGAAGGCAGGGCTGAGACTACAACACGATGTGGTAAGAAGCAGAGCTCTGCTTAAGGACCCCTTGCTCCATCACCCCCTCTCAATTTTCCTCCAGCTTGTCTGAGACCCAACTCAATTTGATTTGTGATTTAAAACCACTTTTGCTAATATTTTGCCCAACCTCCGTGTCTTTTCAAATGGGGGCTCTAAATGCTTCATCCAATGTTGGATGATCTGTAAATGGTTAGTCAGAGCAAAGTAACTATAGGTAGGGAGCACTTTGTTAATTCATTCTAGGCCTCAGCTTGTATTCTGGGACAGCTAGACCCCCCCCCCCCTTACCATCCCACTAGCTTTTGGCTACTCCTTATCAGCACTTCCAGGGTTATCCTTTTTTCTCTCTTCTACATAATGTGCAGTGTGTGTGTGTGTGTGTGTATGTATGTATGTATATGTATGTGGATGTGTGTGTATATATGGTGAGTGTTTGTGTATATATGGTGAGTGTTTGTGTATATATGGTGTGGTAGTGTGTATATTATGTGTACATATGATGTGGGATGTGTATATATATATATATATTATATATATACACACACAATGATGTGGTGATGTTTGGGTGTAATGTGTATATTATGTGTAAGTGTGTGATGTGAAAATGTTTATATGATGTATATATTATGTGTATGCGGTATATACAGTATATAGAATGTGTATGTGTACAAAGAATGTATATACAATAGTACGTGTGTATATGATGTGTATACACAGAGATATTGTGTCTTTACAGTATGCGTAGGATGTGTTAATTGTAAAAAAAATTATAAAATAAAATGATTTAATTTTAGGAGACAAGTCTATGTGTGTGGGTTTTTTTTTTTTTTTTTTTTTTGGATGGAGTGGAGAGCAAAATTCCAGGGGGGGGCCCAAAAAAATATTTGCCCAGGGCCCAGTCAATAATAAAGACGGCCCTGAATGCAATCACCGGTTCGCTAACGGATTTTTGACAGGTTTATTTATAGGAATGTAATATGAGGACCATGCATTAAAGTCACTTATCCTGGTGCTAACACTCATCTGAACACTCTTTCAACACGCACTATGAAATAGTGCCCTCAGTGCCACCAGCAGCTGGGAAGTTCTCGGCTGTCGGTCACCGGATTGTTCACTTGTGCTGTCAGCGTGCAGAGAGCGTGCTGACGTTACCTTCTCTGAGACATGACGGAGATCAGTCTCGGAGAGTCAGCAATGAATCAGATTTGCGCATGCGCGCTAAGCTCTGATCCATCGCTCTGTGCAGGCGCTGTGGAACTTGCATAGGTTAAGTGCACAAGTCCGTAGCAGGGCACTATTTTCGGTTCTTATGCTACACAAGTTTCGTAGGAGTGCAAATTGTGTAGTGATGCTTTAGGGACTTCCTGGTTTGGAAGGAACCGAGTTGAAGAGAAGAAGGGAAAAAAAGGTGAGTAAAATCAACGAAAATTAAAAAAAATATTTTAAAAAAAACTGGGGAAAAACTGCCAGCAGCCTCTGCCTAATTATTTAAGGGCAGAAAAAGGGATCTCTATGTTTAATGGAGTATGCCTTTAAGGTGGCTTGAAGGTAAAGTTGGGAGGAAGATAGGTTTCTCATGATTCACATTCTTGAAAATCATGGCAGATCCTGAGAGACTGCCAGGTCCATAGGTACTCAAACCCTGTATATACTCTTTATTAGTGTAGCGCTGTGTTTAAACTCTTACTGTGGCAGTACCTATTTTTGGCCACCGGAGGGAGACAAGCGCGATAAGAGACACTGAACATTGGGACTACGTTTCCCGGCATGCTTTGCAAACAGACAGGAAGTGGGTGGGACACAGACGCTGTACATCCTGAGCCTCGTGGAGAGCGCGGCAGAGCGCGCCAGGGAGTGCATGAGAGAGGACACAGTGCTGCAGAGCGGAACCGTGACTAGGCCGGAGCGCAAGTGTGGCCTATCAGGATTCTAGTGGTGTTATCCTGCCTTGCCAGAAGGAGCCTTACTTATCGACAGACATCACCCAAGCTGCTATCCAGACAAGCTGAGGACCTCGAGTAAGGAGTACCGCGAGTCCATTGGATGGGAGAGCAGGCGGTAGCTGGACAAGTCCGGGCCGGAGCACAGAAAGCCTGACTACCGATCCAGTAGCCGGTATCCCAGCGAGGAAACAAGCGGAGAGACGTCCTGGGTCAGCGGAGCCTTGGTGATCGAACGGATGGGTGAGAGGCCTCCAAGGCCGGTTTTACAAAGCTCAAGAAAGCACGATGTTGTTTATTTCTGAAACCCACAGGGCCCCAACTTGACTAGTCGAAGACATCGTTTAAAAGATTCACTGGCCAGTTGAATAGTACCCGGGTACCATAACACACACATACACTCACAGTTCGGGACTTAACCTGTTCGGGACTCACTCCCTAGTATCCGAAAAAGGAGCAAAGATTCACATCTTATTTTGTTTTTCCGCTGCGCGTTTCTCGTAATTACGAAGCATTGTATTTTTCTGTTCGGTCGCGCATTTTTCAGAAATTCGCAGTCTCGCATTTGTTTTTCCGCTGCGCGTTTACCGCGATACGAAATACTGTAAATATATCTACGAACACCGTGTCTCATTATATGCCTTTTACTTCAGTAAACTATATAATTTATAAAATCCACAGCGGTGCTGGAGTATATTTATTCCCTAGTGCGGGGAGACTGACCCGTGGTTTATTTTCAGCGGCTCCTCCGGGAGTGAGCGCTACATTAGCAACTGTTAATTAAGCAGGGTGCTTGTTGCAAATATGACCGCTGCCTGCATAGATCAAGTATTCCTTAAGCCGGGGTCAGACGAGCGCACTATGTATGACCATACTGACGTACCTCCCAGTGTCTGTTGCAGCGTTGTGATGCTTCGACGGGCCAGGTCAGACTCTGTAGCGTGCACGTGAATTGCGCGCGCTACAAGCAGCCATGCTGGAAGCCTTCCTCTCAAAATGCTATACACGCTTTGGACGGGCTGCAAAGCGCAATCCTCCATAGAGGGATCGAGCCTTGCAGCGCCCAGCGCATTAACTGCACTCAGCGAGGTGGGCAGACGGGCGTCAGAGTGGAACGAATGTCCTCTCTCACAGACATTCCTTCCGCTCTCAAAGACCCCGGCCTTAGTTATCTACTAATAATGCCACTGAGATGCACTTTAGCAGGCCAAAATGCAGCACTTTAAAGACTATCATATACAAAACATATTGCTTAAGGTACATGTGACCTTCAAATATTTTTTTTATCAAACTCAATATTGAACACCAAATCTGTGTTTCGTGAAGCATTTCAAGAATAGCCCTCCATGATTTTTGTATGTCCTTAGTTCAAAAGCTCAACTCACGACTTCTCAACAGCAAGATCCCACCTCCCCATCAACTTTCACTATATTGCATACAGTTAGGAACACCATCTATCAAGGTGGACTGTAGGAACCTGTGGACCACACAAAAACATAAAATTCAGAGACCTTTCAATCTCAGGCTATATCGTATACCATCTCACCTTTTTAAGAATTAATGTGCTTCTGTCATGCTCAACTTGGGCTCATTTGATAGGGAGTCACTCCTTATATGTGCATTAGCTACTTTTTGAAAAACATATATTGGGAAAGATTGAGTAATTCCATATCAAGGTTTTGCTGCCACTTCTGGTTCTTGGGTGAGTGACAGCTTTGAGCGGAAAATCAGGACAGCCTTCCACTCACTCCGTGCACCTGACTGCAAGCCGATGCACTGACTGACGAGTCATCGTGCCAATGTCAGCACAAGACGGATATATATCGCAGAACTGCGCAATGTCCCTCTCACAGCTTGGGCCGCATAGGAGAAGCACGGTGACACCAACAACGGGAAGCAGGTAAGAACAGGCTGTGATAGCTCATAAAGCGAGGAGACCAAAGTGTTAACCATCTCCTGTTGGGATATGTGTGCAGGAGTGAATCTGGCTGACGCGGGTTCTCTTTATATAGATTGTTGCTGCTAATAATAAATGATAACGTAATATCAGCATTTCCAGAAGAAGACATTAATTTTCTCTACATTCCCTAAGCACGCAGATATTTTGGACTCCCAGGTGTAGCTGAAATGATGCAAACGACATGATAAATTAGCAGGACTGCGCTGCTTCGTTTATGATGAGACACATCATTTTATGGATAATTGAAGGTGTCTCATATAGATAATTATTCTGAAATCACTGTTTCCTAATACATAAATATTTTATTATTACCTGGTGAATGTATCTTAGTCGTTGACGTTGCTTGTCGCTTTGGTGATGAAATTGCGGGTTTGATGGTGTCATGATCTTTCTGTGGCTCCTTCTTTGATCCTGTTTGATGGGAAAGAATATCAGTAAAACCAGGTCTTTAACATTTCACAACTAGATTTTAAATGATATATTTAATGGTAGCCAAGTGAGGGAAACTCTACAGAGATTAAAGTGTGTAAACCTTTTAAACATAGGACTTGCCACCCAAACATACCAGGAGCTTTTATTCAGACATCACTCACAACTGTTCGGCTCTGTCAAGGAGTCTTTTTCAAACCCGTCTTAATTAAAGGTCCGGTTTACACCTATACATGGGACTATACAGTAAGATCATCAGTATAAATAAACATAATTGAGTTCACTCACAAAAGCATATCAGATTAAAATCACGCTGGAAAGAGTGGTAGATGTGAATCCATCCAGTCTGAATTGGTGGAAAGTGCAAGGGTGGACCAATGACTTTCGTCAGGATACTTGACTTCGTCAGAAGTTACTTTTTAATCCTTTGTGACTGCAATAAATCCTATTTATTTTTAGTGAGTATCTTATAGTTTCACTACTATTGGTTTCATTTTGTTTTTCATGCTATGTGCGGCTAAATCCTGGACCATTATTGTCAGAGCAGTGGAGACAAGTTCTCTGAAGTGACGAATCGCGCTTCTCCATTTGGCAATCTGATAGACGAGTCTGGGTTTGGCGGTTGCCAGGAGAACTGTACTTGTCTGACTGCATTGTGCCAAGTGTAAAGTTTGGTGGAGAGGTGCACCAGTGCACAAAGTCAGGTCCATAAAGACATGGACTGGTGTGGTTGAACTTGACTGCCCTGCACAGAGTCCTGACCTCAACCCCAGGGCTGGATTAAGGGTATCATGGGCCTGGTGCTGAGGATTTTGTTGGGCCTATTTTTAGATACTGAGGCAACAATCGCCAACTAAACTGTCAAATCGCCAAATACTGCCGAATTGACAGAGAAATACGGTGCAGTTCGCCACAATTAGGCGATCACTGGCAGAGAAATTGTCCTATAGAGAAGTAATGGTTAATCTATTCACAGATAAGCATATCACAGAGCTGCACAGCAATAAAACTCACAGTAATGTGCGGTGTGTATGAGCATATCACAGAGCTCCACAGCAATAAAACAGGAATGTGCGGTGTGTATGAGCATATCACAGAGCTCCATAGCAATAAAACTCACATTAATGTGAAGTGTGTATGAGCGTATGACAGAGCTCCACGGAAAAAAAAAATCACAGTAATGTGCAGTGTGTGTATAAGCGTATCACAGAGCTCCACAGCAATAAAACTCACAGTAATGTGCGTTGTGTATGAGCGCCTCACAGATATTCGCAGTAATAATACTCACACACACTGCACATTACTGAGTTTTATTGCTGTGGAGCTCTGTGATACGCTTATACACACTTCACATTACTGTGTGTTTTATTGCTGTGGAGCTCTGTGATACGCTCATACACACCGCACGTTACTGTATCACAGAGCTCCACCGCAATAAAACTCACAGTAATGTGCCGTGTGTATGAGCGTGAGTTTTATTACTGTGGAGTGTGTTGACTGTGGAGTGTGTATAATCATATCACAGAGCTCCACAGCAATAAAACTCATAGCAATGTGCAGTGTGAATTAGTAGTCATTTTTCATTTCTCTGTGTGACCCCCTTTCTTTTTCATTCCTCTGTGTGACCCCCTTCTCTTCATCCCTCTCTCTGTGACCCCCTTTCTTTTTCATTTCTCTGTGACCCCCTTTCTTTCATTTCTCTCTCTGTGACCCCCTTTAATTTTTCTCTGTGACCCCTTCTTTCATTTCTCTCTCTGTGACCCCCTTTCTTTTTCATTTCTCTGTGTCCCCCTTTCATTTCTATCTCTGTGACCCCCTTTACTTTTTCTGTGTGACCCCTTCTTTCATTTCTCTGTGACCCCTTTCTTTTTTAATTTCTCTGACCCCTTTCTTTTTCATTTCTCTGTGACCCCCTTTCTTTCATTTCTCTCTGTGTGACCCCCTTTCATTTCTCTCTGTGACCCCTTTCTTTCATTTCTCTCTGTGTGACCCCCTTTCATTTCTCTCTGTGACCCCCTTTCTTTTTAATTTCTCTCTCTGACCCCCTTTCTTTTTCATTTCTCTGTGACCCCATTTCTCTTTCATTTCTCTCTGTGACCCCTTTCTTTCATTTCTCTCTGTGACCCCATTTCTGTGTGACCCCCTTTCTTTCATTTCTCTGTGACGCCCTTTTTCATTTTTCTCTCTGTGACCCCCTTTCTTTCATTTCTCTGTGACCCCCCTTTCTTTCATTTCTCTCTGTGACACCCCCTTTTTTCATTCCTCTCTGTGACACCCTTTCTCTTATTTCTCTGTGTGACCCCCTTTTTCTTTCCTCACTCTCTCTGTGACCCCCTTTTTCTTTCCTCATTCTCTGTGACTCCCTTTTATCCCTCTCGGTCTGTCTCCATTGTGTACTGCCCCCCCCCCGCATGCTGTCCACTCCTCCTCCCTGCCGAGTGAGATTAGAGGAGAGTTGAGGGGGGGGGCTCAGAGAGTTCTAAAAAAAAAAAAAAAACACTGCCCAGCAGAATCAGCTGGGGGAATCTTACCTTTCCCCCTGGCTGCTGGTCCTGCTCTCCGGTGTTTCCTCGCCTCTACTTCCACATGGCTGGAAACAGGAAGGCTTGCAGGAGGATGGGGAGGAGCAGCTGGATGTGTCTCACTCAGCTGATGAGTGACTCCTACTGGCTGCTCCTCCCAATAATCCACCTGCACAATACACATTTACATCGGCTGCACAGTGTGTGTGTGGCAGGCCTTTCGGCCGTGCGGTGACTGTGTGTCCTGTCTACCGGCCAGCAGTTTATCTATTCTTGGGGCAGCTGTGGGCCTATTTAATGGAAGGGGCCTGGAGCAGCCGCTCCATCCGCCCCTACATTAATCCGGCCCTGCTCAACCTGATAGAACACCTTTGGGATGAATTAGAGCGGAGACTGAGAGCCAGGCCTTCCCGTCCAACATCAGTGTGTGACCTCACAAATGCGATTCTGGAAGAATGGTCAAAAATTCCCATAAACACACTCCTAAACCTTGTGGACAGCCTTCCCAGAAGAGTTGAAGCTGTTATAGCTGCAAAGGGTGGACCGACGTCATATTGAACCCTACGGATTAGGAATGGGATGTCACTTAAAGGAACACTCTACTAAAAAAATCACCCCCCTTTTTTTAATCCTAACCTATCCCTATTCCCTTAATAAATAGGTTTTTTTTGTTTATGTTTTTGTAACTGTAATACTTACCCTAAAATCCTTTTGTTTCCAGCGGTGTTTTTTTTTTTTTATACTCACCTCCCTCCTCTTCCGCTCCCGTCCTTCTTCCATCCGACTTGCCTTCTGGTTTACGTGAGAAGCGCGCATGCGCGTCTCTCACGTAAGCCAGCCAATCGGCAGGCTTCCTCCCGGCTCCCTCTGAGGATTAGTGTTGCGCGCAAGAGGATGCGCGCAACACTAACCCTCAGAGGGAGCCGCCAGCTTCTGCAAGGAGTTGGAGACGTCATCGCGCTGAAAGCGCAATGACGTCTCCTACTCGGCAAAAGTCGGCAGAAGCGGGAAATATGATTCCCGCTCTGCTGACTGACAGCTGGGAGGGTAGAGTAAACTCCTCCGCCTCTCTCAGCTGTTTTCAGCATTTTCTGCTGAACCGCTGAGCGGAGGGAGGGGGGACAGAGAGCAGGATACTCTGGGCATCATGACCACCTAAAATAGCTTAGGTGGTCATGTTGCCTAGAGTGTCCCTTTAAGTTCATATGCTAGTCAAGGCAGGTGAGCGAATACTTTTGGCAATATAGTGTATGTCAGATACTTGAAAAAAGGGGAACATGGAGGACAAATATGACCTTGAAGAAACCTCTGTGGATTTACACTATGGGTGTATGTATGTGTCGGAAAAATCTGCCTGATAGGATAATACAGCATGCTTACAGGGTTATTAAGAGAAAGGTTTAAACCAGGAGAATGGCAGGAGAAGAGAACAATCAAGAGCAAATAGCCGATTTGGAAAGTGAGATAAATGGGAGAATTTTTCTGGTTTGGCTATTTTGACCTAGAATTTTCACATCTCCACTCACTCTCCTGGTTTTCACCTCTCTCTGAATAACCCTGATAGTAATGTTTCAAATTTGCCCATCATACACTAAGAGATTAAAAAGTGAAAGGTATTTCTACGATGGGTAAAAATATAATTATATCCATTGATGCACTGCGGCACTTTCAGGTACAATTATATGCAGATAAACCTGACCTGGCAAATTCTCTGCCTCTGCATAGTCGGCATGAAATAAGAAAACAAGAAGGATGGGAGATATCTGGAGATACAGTGGCAAGAAAAAGTATGTGAACCCTTTGGGATTACGTGGAGGTTTGCATGAATTGGTCATAAAATGTGCTCTGATCTTCATCTAAGTCACAACAATTTGAAAAACACAGTCTGCTTAAAATAATACAACGCAAACATTATATGTTTATGTGTTTATTGAACAGAACATGTAAACATTCACAGTGCAGGGTGGAAAAAGTATGTGAACCTTTGGACTTAATAACTAGTTGACCCTCCTTTGGCAGCAATAACCTCAACCAAACGTTTCCTGTAGTTGCAGATCAGACCTGCACAACGATCTGGAGTAATTTTGGACCACTCCTCTTCACAAAACTGTTTCAGTGTAGCAATATTCTTCGGATGTCTGGTGTGAATCGCTCTCTTAAGGTCATGCCACAGCATTTCAATCGGGTTGAGGTCAGGACTCTGACTGGGCCACTCCAGAAGGCGTATTTTGTTTTGTTGAAGCCATTCTTTTGTTGAATTACTTGTATGCTTTGGGTCATTGTCCTGTTGCATCACCCATCCTCTGCGGAGCTTCAGTTGGCGGACAGATGGTCTTACGTTTTCCTGCAAAATGTCTTGATAAACTCTGGAATTCATTTTTCCATCAATGACAACAATCCGTCCAGGCCCTGAGGCAGCAAAGCAGCCCCAAACCATGATGCTCCCTCCACCATGTTTTACAGGGGGGAGGAGGTTTTGATGTTGGTGTGCTGTGCCTTTTTTTCTCCACACATAGTGATGTGTGTTTTTTCCAAACAACTCAATTTTGGTTTCATCTGTCCACAGAATATTTTGCCAGTAGTGCTGTGGAACATCCAGGTGCTCTTTTGCAAACTTCAAACGTGCTGCAATATTCTTTTTGGACAGCAATGGCTTCCTCCGTGGTGTCCTCCCATGTACTCCATTCTTGTTTAATGTTTTCCTTATTGTAGATGTGTCAACAAAAATGTTAGCATGTGCCAGAGATTTCTGTAAGTCTTTAGCTGACACTCTAGGATTCTTCTTTACCTCATTAAGCATTCTGCTCAGTGCTCTTGCAGTCATCTTTACAGCACGACCACGCCTAGGGAGATTAGCAACAGTGCTGAACTTTCTCCATTTGTAGACAGTCTGTCTTACCGTGGACACATGAACATCAAGGCTTTTGGAGATACTTTTGTAACCCTTTCCAGCCTCATGAAAGTCAACAATTCTTGATCGTAGGTCTTCTGAGAGCTCTTTTCTGCGAGGCATAGTTCACATCAGGCAGTGCTTCTTGAAACCAGTAAACCCAAAACTGGTGTGTGTTTTTAAAGGGCAGGACAGCTTTCAGCAACACATCCAATAATATCACACTGATTGGACTCAAGGTTGGCTCACTCCTGGCTCCAATTAGCTCTTGGAGAAGTCATTAGGCTAGCGGTTCACATACTTTTTCCACCCTGCACTGTGAATGTTTACATGTTATGTTCAATAAACACATGAAAACATATAATCTATGTGTTGTATTATTTTAAGTCGACTGTGTTTTTCAAATTGTTGTGACTTAGATGAAGATCAGAGCATATTTTATGACCAATTCATGCAAAACTCCACGTAATCCCAAAGGGTTCACACACTTTTTCTTGCCACTTTATGTGGAGTGATACATGCGTTTTAAAGGGATGATAAAGTAAACCAGGCGCTAGAGGGAAGGAAAAAGGTTTTAGATAAGAAGAGAAAATTTGCTGTGGAGAGACACGTGGACAGGGCAAGTGAAGGCAGGTGGAAGAGGCAAGATGGGGTTGTAGGAGAAATATGACATGAAAGAAGATCCAAGAGCAGGAGGTAGCTGTGGGACATGCCCTGGTTGGTTTGCTCAGACAGGGACACCATGGCAACCAGGTACCCTTCTGGCATATGGAGGAGTGGTTGGAGGTTGGTGTCCCTCCCTGCAGGGTGTGTGCATCTTGCTGGCTCCCTATAAACCCATTCCTCTTTTGCTTAGGTACTTGGTTGTTGCTCTTTAGCTTTTTCCGTAGTTCCCAGTATTTTCTCCTGTGTTATATGACCTATTGGCTGTCCTCCTTGACCCTGATTGTACACCGCCAGCTCTGACCCTTTAGCTTCCTTTACAACCTTGATATTGGATTTTCCCACGTATACCAGGCTCTGGACATCTCTCTCTCCATTTTGTATTTGCCATATCAAGCATACTGATATCCGCCTTGTAATTTTTTTCCGCCGTGTTAATTTTCTCGCCAAAATATAACTGAAACTAAATGGCATTTTAGTCAAAGGACTTTGACTAAAACTAAATTAAAATGACTCCCTCCCTAAAATTTTTATCTAGTTTTTAATCAGTTGATGAAAATGTCAATACATTTTTTGTTTTAGTCAACTGTCAAAAAAATGTCAACATCGTTTTAGTGGTCGACTTTAGTCGAAAAAGTCAACCAAGTCTTTGACAAAAATTATTAGTAGACTACATTAACTAAACTACATTAATTTGGATGGATTTCAATTTGTCTGAAAACAAATGCACATGTCGAATTTGCAACAAACCATCTGTCAAATATGAAGCAAATCTCAACGAACATTTTGTCATTTTGTTTCTTGATTAAAGCGCACATTTTGCAAGATTCTTATTGGTTCTCAGTGAACAATCTGATAACCAGATCTCAAGATATGACTCGATAATAGCTCTAGCGTTACATGACGACTGCCTCTAGGATCAAATCTCCCGTGTCCCGCTCCTTCACCAAACGATTGTAGATTTTTACGGATTGGGCCACCTGTTCTATAATTGTTTCCTTACAGCAGTTGAAAGTCTATGTCAGACTTTCCCTGTGGAACGAGCTAGATTGAAAGTTGAGGTCTTGCAAGAGCAGACGAGAAGCACAAAACCTGGCTCGTGCTTCTTTCTGTAATATTATTAGGAATCTCTTGTCAGTTGGTGACATTTGCTAAATGATGAATTAGAGAATCTCCAGAACAAAATTAGATTTTCAATAAGGCCAAAAAAAACAAGCTACCAAAGGTTACAGGAAAGAAATGAACATCCGGATGTTTACTTATTACTGTGGGGATATACTGATCCCTGGAATAAACTCAGCAGGGCCGAAATTGCGTGAACTTTCTTGTCATAGACGGTCTTGTAGATGGCTTTAATATTGGTGCCGACGCACAGACCACACAGTTACTCAAATTGATACTCTCCTATGAAAAATACCTGTTACCTTTATCTTCAGTTTTGTTTTCTCAGCTGCAAGAAAACTTAACCCCCTAAATACTGAGACTGAGCATATGTAATGTCTAACTCTGGTCAAAGCTAAGGAATTTTGTTTATTGCAAATGGCTACAGAATATGCCCCAAAATTTGAACAGATGATTCAGCATGGAGCACAGGGCTGCGGTAGCATTTTTTGGCCATCGGATTAGACATCTGCCATGCAAAAACAGGGCAACTTCAATAAGAAATACATTAGGAAACCGTTTGTGTATCACTGAGTCTGTGTGATAGTGTGTGTGTGTCCCTGTAAATAATGTGTGTGTCCCTGGGACTTTTAACCTTCCCCACTACCCTGGGGACACATTTGAGCACCTATCCTATACTATAATAGAGTAAGGCTTGGCGTGTCCGTCGCCAAGCCTACTCTGCGCATGCGCGCTAAACCAGCGGCGGTTGGCTGCGCGCGCATGCAACCGCCGCGGCACGAGCCGGCTGTGTGCTCGCCGCGGCGGTTACAAGATACACACAGCAGCCGGGTAGAGGCTGCGCTCGCAGCCTCTACCCGGCTGCCGAGCGCATCCAACCCCTGAGCGGCGAAGGGAAAGTTCCCTCGCTTCCGCTTTTTGAAGGACCCAAGCCGCGGTCACGTGGGAGTCCCACGTGACCGCGGCTTGGGTCCTTCAACGAGCGGAAGCGGGGAAACTTTCCCTTCGCCGCTCGGGAAGGTAAGTATGCGGCTGAGAGCTCCAGGGGCGGCTGTCCGAATGCCGATAGAGCATTCGAACAGCCGCCCCATGTCTGGACTGGGGTCTGAGCTTGGGGGCAAATATCCATGAGAGCTTGGGGGCAAATATCCATGAGAGCGTGGGGTCAAATATCCATGAGAGCTTGGGGGCAAATATCCATGTGCTGGGGCAGTATATCAACGAGCTTGGGCAATATCCACGAGCTGGGGCAATATCCACGAGCTGGGGCAATATATCCACGAGCTGGGGCAATATATCCACGAGCTGGGGCAATATATCTACGAGCTGGGGCAGTATATCCACGAGCTGGGGCAGTATATCCACGTGCTGGGGCAGTATTAATAATAGACTGCCCTCTGGGCAGGCTTTCCAACTAGTTACTCTATAATTGTATAACAAGCAGGGGGGACTGACCAGTCAGGCATTTTGGGTAATGCCCGAGGGCCCGAAGAGGGAGGGCACAGATTCAGGGCCCATCAGGAAGATTTGCTGCCCTTGTCAGAACAGCACCGTAGGGTGTCAGGATACCACCGCATATAGTACTGGATTGTTTTAGTATGAGCCCAGTATGCAGTGAGTTCAGGGTGGATAGGCAGACAGTACCTTGCAGCAATAGGGTGGTGCCAAAGGGAGAGTCAATAATCGTGGTCAAGGGGCAAACCGTGGTTCAAGGGCTGGCAGAGAGGAGGTAGAGTCAGTGGGTAAAGCAGGAGGTCTGGTACAAAATGGGAGCAATCGAGTATAGGTCTTTCCAGGTCAGGGGATAAGGCGACAATGCTGAAGCATTGTGGGGAGGGCAGAGAGAACCATTATTGAAACAGGTGGGGGGTGATGGTGAGTGTTTGACTGTGATTAACTGTTTGTGGTACAGAACACTGGTGCTGAGCAAGGGCAGCACTTTTCAGGAAGTCACTGCAAGCACGGATCATGACAGCCCTATTCTCCTACAATGCATGGACTGGCCAGGAGGTCATGAGGTTTCACTCCCCAGCGCAGTCTCTTTCCACCACAACCACTGCAAAAAGCAAAAGAGGTCATGGTGTTTGCAGTGTTCCTTTAAAATTGATGATACTCGTGTGCTACAATAAATAAATATATTGCGCCACCTTCAATGTGTTGAGCACAGTGTGCGACACGTATGGTAAAAACACCAAGGATACTGCCTGGATGTACCACAAGTTGGAAATGTCCAGGTATGTAAAATAGGTAGGCGGTTTTGGCTTGATGGGATGGGCACAAGCATATCATGAGCTGATCATAAATCACAGTCACAAGTACAGTGACAAGACTTCAGGATAATAAGGAAACTGAAAAATGGTCAGGCTGCTTTTAATTTAACTAAATATTTTGCTTGTGGGAAATTGAGTCCCCTCAGCCTACAGCATTGATATGGCAATGCGCACCGCAAACCATCCTTGGCTCCATGTCCGCCTGGCTGCACTTCTGATGGTGCTTTTAGTCTTATCAATCAGAAAGTGATTGGCATGCCAGGGAACCCCCAAAGGAATATAAAGGCATTCATTCAGAGATAGAGGTTCAAGATTGCACCCTGATATGTAGAGTGAGCTACACTCACGTGAAGGAGTGATGTAGAGACACAAACCATAAGATCTGACCAGGACAATCTCGGAATGGCCCATTTCTTTACTTAACTCTATCAGGCCTCCCGTGTATAATGGCTTGAGAACAACTTGCCTTCCTTGCTCCACCATAGCTATGTATTTTGTCAATGCCCCTCAAAGATTTGTTGTGATTTTTTTTGTATCTCTGTGTATCCCTTTTTTGGCTTTGGCTTGTCCATTCTAGTAAGGAATCTTGCTATTTGCCTTTCAACCATCTGACTGCATTTCATCTGCAGATGTCAATACCTTGCAATCTGAAGATTGGCTGGTTGACCTACTAGAACCCAAACACGCTCATCTTGACGATACCAAAAGGCCCTTTACTTTCTGTGCTGTGATTCAAAAGAATCCCTGAGATCATTGATGCTAATATGACCCTAGGAAGCAGTAAAATGATTTGTCTTCACTGGTTTGGCATCCTGGCATTGCTATTACCAGTGCAGCATGGAGTCCAATTTCCAAAAATTGCTGGAAAATAGATGGCTTTCATCTTAAAATAAACTCCAAAAACAAGACGTACAACTACATTTATTTGCACACATTAAGGTCACATGAAAAGGATTAACATCAATCAATCCTAATATCCTGGCAATTGTGGTTTTGAGAAGATGGGGTTTTCCTTGGGCATAACCAGCTGTAAAATGTGTTTCTAGGTATTTTGTATTCTAATCATGACTCCGTGAATATGTTCTCAGGCTGTCTCTCCCCGTGAAAGGGTCTTGTAATAGGTAAAAGGGCAATGGCAGCGTGAGTCCTGTCAAGCGGGGACACCTTGGAGTACAGATTACCCATTATTTTTTCAAAGGAAAGTGAGTTCCCTTTTGGTGCACACTTGATTTAATCAAATATTTCCTTATTAAGTCACAATAAATACATGATAATTGCAATTGTTTATTTATGATTATCATATTGATTCCATAAAGCCCAGCGTATATATGTCTTACTCAAAATGAGAAATTACCAAGATTAACAGCAAGAACATGTTTTAAAATTGCATAATCAATCCCATGTGCTGGAGACTCCAGCCATATTCAGTGAAGGGGAATACAACGGATTCTTTTTAAACTAAAAACTTAAACCTGGTTTGAGCTAAATGGCATCACTAACGGAAAAATCTAGCATGAGACGCTAAAATGTAGCA
This sequence comes from Leptobrachium leishanense, assembly GCA_009667805.1. Classification (NCBI taxonomy): domain Eukaryota; kingdom Metazoa; phylum Chordata; class Amphibia; order Anura; family Megophryidae; genus Leptobrachium; species Leptobrachium leishanense. The sequence goes on along the minus strand of CM019064.1, from coordinate 399,105,421 downwards.
CCTGACGACCCACTAACAGATTGTCTTGTTCGCAGTTGTCTGTGTACAAGATTCATTATCGCGCACTAAGGAAACGCTGAGACGCAGGCTGAGACCCAGCACTAATACAGTTGTGTACAGGATAGAACTGTTTTTTTCCAGTGCAGAGTGCCGGGCCATACCTATCCCCTGCCTTTACAAGCTTGTATAAGTATGAACACATCCAGCGAAGAGCCCTCACACCCTGCATTATTAAAATCCTCCAAGGTGGCCATATTATCCATGTTGATATGCACACATATATTAAGGCAGATAGGCATTGCATGATAAATGCCACCCAACAGCATGATAAATCATTACACTACATTTAATAGATCCAAAAGGAAGGCCAGGTGAGCGACAATGATTTCCCTGCTGCAGCATATAAATAATACATCTTTCAGGGCAACACTTATCCATTTGCTCCTTTAAACATGGTCCTAACCCTAATACTCAACCGCTTATATACTATGAATAACACCAGCATAAAATGTTTAGAATTAACCAATACATTAGATTTAGGACATATGTCAATAAAGGATACATTTATAATAGAGCCTACTGCAACAGCAGCGACATTGCTGACCATATCCATTACTATGGTGTATGGAGCCAAGAGATCACCTGTGCTGCATTCCTTTCAAGTGCCTGTTAATTGCATGTTAATTTCGTGCAAGGACCTTTTTTGATTATTTTATTCTATTTTTGCTCCTTTCAGTCATCTAACACCAGGGTTGAGCAGTAGGTACATTTTTAATTAGTATATGTGTAGAAATTAGTGCCGGGACCAAACTATCTGTTGGTTACAATGGCGCAAGTGCTCTCTAGCTACCTATGTTAAGTATAGGATGCGATAAGTATAATAAGCTTGTGCTACGAATCGCAAATTACCGCGCACTAAGTGATTTTCTCTGATTTGTAGCGAGAGGCAAACGATCTGTTGGTCTGGCGCTAAATTGAATTTACCTGCCGCTAACGCAGGTGATAGGGCCCAAAATGTGCTGTTCACCAGAGGCCAAAGCAATAGGTGTGGAAATTTACCAATATCTCCACCCCCAATTAAGCATTGATAGCTCACTTTTAACCCACCACCACACAATCAGATTTGATATTAATACAGATATATGTATTAACAGGACAATTCCTTAAACATTGGAGATGGATGGATGATAGAGATAGACCGCTATAGGGAATCACCATGATGATGTTTGATGTTTCGAGCACACTCATCAACATAAAGTACTCCTAATGTGAAGGTCTTAGTCGTTGTGCAGATTAAGTGAGAAACGTTAGAGCAAAATGAATTGTTCTTTACCGCGTGAGTGAGACTCTTGGAGTACATATACATTTATCCTCGTCTTTGCTGATACATATAGATTGTTTTATTTCTTTTTCTTGGTGTTGTATGTTCCTGACTAATACCATCCGGTTTTGGAAGACCAGAAACTTTCTAATAAATATTAAGTAAAGTGACATATTAGTGTGTTACCACCATGGGTATACAGTCTAAATATTATAAATATTAACCTCTATATTGACACTTATTGTTACTTGGTGCACACATAACTCTGTATGTTCTTCAAAACTGACTGATTAGACTAGGTGCATCTTCTATCACTACATTATGTAGATATTTTTTTTAATGACATATTTTAGTTACCTTACATTAATTTATTTATAAAGTATTTTACCAGGAAGGATACATTGAGATTTCTCTTGTTTTCAAGTATGTCCTGGGTAGAAGCTCTATAATATGTTTTGTATGACAAATATTTTTAGTTAACTATCAAGTCCCTTTTTTTCATTTTAGGACAAAAGGAAACATTACGTTAACATAAAGAGAAATAGTCTGTCACCCGGTGGGATAATACAGGCGGCTAAATTATTTTCTGGGATACAATTGCTTACCAGCAGGTGATATGGTTGTTTTCGGAGATGGAAGGAGACTCCTGCGGGGAACGGCCATGCTGCTGCACACTTGCAGAACTGTCCTACTGGTACCCTTGGGCGTATCTCTTGAAGGCAAAATCGTCTTTTGAGTACATTGCTCTTCATTTGAAAAGCTTGTACCTGCTGGAAGAGAGAACGACACTAATTATATGAACATAAAGTATGCATAAAGATAGATAGGACTCTGTCTGTAAACCTGATAGACAACAACAAATGCTCCACTAATAAAGTATACAGTAAATTAAGTAAAGTTTTGGTACCTCTACTTCACAATAAAAAACTCCTTACTTAAAAATATATATATTATTACTAGTTTATTTATATATTTCAAATTTATTTATATACATATATATAAATTTGTAATATATTTACATATATCTAGAATTTATTATTAAATTATATATATATATATATATATATAATTTTCTTTAGCTCCCAAAACTGAGAAAAAATATCTAGCAAATTGGTTGATTTCACATCCCAAAAGAATGCAAAAAAAAAATCAAAACAACATCACAAACGTCAAATACCTTGCATGTCAAGCAAGTAAAACTGCTGACAAAGGTGTAAATAAAGCATGCACAGAACACGCCATGCTTGGCTGATAAGGGAAAGCACATTTGTGTATCCAGTCAATGCTGAGAAAGATATTTTTCCTTAAATTCGAGCAAAATAAGTCCATCAAAATTGTGAATAAATGTCAGTTTGTAATTTTTTTTGTTTGTTTGTTTTTCTGTTTTTTTCATATTTCGCGAGTATTCTAGAGAGCATCATATTCCCATCACCCCCCTGGGAGTGATAACTGATAATTAAAAAAAGCCAATGCTACAATCTAGCGCAGGTTCATTTTCAGGTTAATGGTCCCTTACTGATAAGCTCCGCATTCTTTTTTAATTATTAGCCTATTGTGTTTTGTCAGTGCTGGAGATTGAGTGACATCTGCATGTATTCAGTTTGCGTCTGAACAAAAAGGCAAATGAAGAAACCCGTGTTAACCAAAATGTAATGGAATGGAGTAATAACTCCGGGTGTGCCGTCAGTGGGCCTTTCCATTTATTTCACTATGCCTATGGGAAATACGCAAATGTATATTACAAGCTGCTCATTGCTGTTAAATGATAATGATATAATCATTTATCTGGGGTATAATGCGACTTTCTGGCATCACATATGCTTCCAGTTTATAGGGAGCATTAGCCAATCTATGAACGGACGGTAATTGCAAACGTTAGGTCAAAATAACCAAATCTGGAAACGGTAATCCTTCCGCTCCTCCAATGTGGGTTAAAATTGTCACTAATTTCCTGATAAGGAAATAACCCTTTTAAAGACAAAATTATTTGGTAGGATCCTGCAATAGAGCCCAAGGTTGTACGAGAATAATAAGAGCTATAAATTTTAGTCATTTATGCCAGAGAAACACGATTTATATACAGTATGTGTATCCCAAAAACAGATACGAAACTTATATACCGCCTTTTTAACAATAACAGGGTAATTCAAAGAGATTTGAAAAGTCACCGCACGTTCGGTGACTTTTCGTTCTCTTCATTTCGGTTCCTTTTGCTGATCCCATTTCGGTGACCCTGCGGTGTATTCGGCAAGCACCACAGGGTCCCCGAATTGCAGGGAAAAGCTACCGCAAACCCGACGAAAACGAACCGCAAAACCCAGCGAATGCATGCCGAAAACCCGCAAACACATCTGGATTAACCTGCCGAAAACCACAGAAAAACCCAAGCAGGAGCCAATCACACGCAGCGAAGCCTCCGGAGAAAGCCGAAACCTCAGACAGAGCGAAGTGAATAAATTAGGAAAACAGTTTGCATGAATGATTGAAAGTGAAACGCTGTTTGCAAAGAAAATACTGAGCGAAAATGTCTGAAATTTGCATATGAGGTCCAGGGAATGGTAATAAAAAGGGCTGTTACAGAAAAAAGAATAAAACTTAAAAAAAAAAAAAAAATCCGACTAAAAAAAATAAATTCTGAAAAATGCTTAAAATATCCTAAAAAATCTATAAATAAAGAGACTCTTTACTGCAGAATTTTATAATGAACGGTTTATTAGATATTGAATTAAAACGGGAATATTTTTAACATTGAAGCCTATGGGATTCTCCTGAATAAACTTGCCGAATTAAACCACTGAATGGCAGGGCATTAAGGGAACCTTTCACTACTGGTTTGTGTTCTCTGAATAGCCGAAGCAGTGCTTTTTCATGGGGTTTTCACTGCCCTCGAACAGGCACCGTATGTTCAGGCAATTCGCCAGGATTTGGCAAATTGCCTGCTCTCTGGATAGCCGAATGGCCAGGAAAGGGAACCGAACGCTGATTTTCAGCGTTCGGTTACCTTTCTCAAGCAATTCAGATCTCTTTGAATTACCCTGTAAGGGTCGTGCAAACACATATAGCATTATTAACCAATTAAAAGTACTTTTGCTCTATTACTTCCAATCGCTTTTGTTGGAAAAAAATATTAAATATAGGATGTTATTTAACCCTTTCACACCCAAAATCTCGATTTTGCATTGTAATGCATTGAAAAGCATTCATTAGCTTGTCAAAAGACCATTTTCACACGTTTTTAAAGCAAGATTAGTGTTTCCTCTGTGGAGAAACAAAATCCTTTGTTTTATATCTCTCCATGCACCCTGGTGAGACATAAAACCAGCTGCAAATACAGGCCCTAAACCTCACCGTAACAAAAAGTTCAATTAGATTACTACTGCATTACAGCTGCCAGAGATTTGGCAGAATACAGGAAGAGCTCAGGGGTCAATCACTGCTGTACAGGGATAAGATTCAGGAGGTTATGGCTAGGGTCAGACGAAAGCATTTTTCCCCGCGAACGTGAAAAAGTGCGTCTGAACGCATTGACGTATTTTTTCACGAAATGCGCAAAAACGGTCAGACGACGCGCATTTTCGAGCGTGATTTTGTACGGATTCTCAATAAAACTCTTTTTGCGTCTGGACGTTATGTAGGCTGGACATTAGCAGCGTCTGACATCTCCTAATTTCGCACACACGCCGCTATGCCGCAGCTGCGCACTCAGTACGTCAGTACTAGCGGTTCAGCGTTTTCAGAAAAATGCGTTCAAATTCCACTTGCGTTGCACGGTTGGACTTTTGTGCGGCCGTACATCGTATATTGGCTGTCATTGCCCGTCATCTGCTGCTAGTGCGGCCGTAATTATGTGCGCCAGAACGCACGTTAAAAGTGCGCTGGTCTGACCCCAGCCTATAAGGACGGAAAATCCCTGTACAGCACAGGTACAAGGTGTTACTGTAATCTCCATCCACAAGCAATATGCCACATACAGATATTATTTTTATGTTCTATTGGTATTTTTTGGAAGCTGCATTGCTAATAATCGCATTATGATCATTACAAATCCCCATAAGCAGGAGATCTGAACATTTTTATTATTTATCTTTATCACAGTTACTGTATCTAACACAAAGGTATTTTCTGCCTGTATGATAATAATGCAGACCCCGTTTGAAATTGAGTAAAATAAAGATTTCAGAATCTTACATTTCAACAATATTTCTGTAAAGGATAAACGAATACATTAAAAATTAAAAATGAGCAAATTAACATTATTTTCATTTTTTAACTATCCTAGAATAACAGTTGCTGTGCTAAACTTCTATTTTACCCTATACAGTATTTAATTGTTAACTTCCCATCCTATGTCTCAAACAAATGTTATTTGTTTTCAACAAAAATTGCTTAAAGGGGCTAAAGTTAAGTATTCAATGATGGTTTCACTTTTCTTCTTATACTATTGGGCGTATAAGGAGTTAATTTTAATGAACACATAATTGATGATAATTTAAACTAATTGATGATGCTTTTAATTGATTATACTATTTATATACAAAGACCCGTGAAGGTCGAAACGTAGTTTCTGCAGCTGATGGAATAAACCCACATGGATGAAATTAGTGGTATGTCAGAGTATTTGATATTTCTGTATATTTGTCCCTCGTGATGTGGATCTAGACTGACCTATTGGTGAGCAGAGTGGTGGAAGCTATTTAAACACTTAAAAGAAGGGTAACATAGTAATCTTGCATATTTATATTCTGATATAGATAAAAGATTAGAATGATGTAATTTTCTAAACAAATATCTCATGTATTTGTCAGCCTGACATTATTAGCAATGCTGCTTCCAAAAATACCAATAGAACATAAATATAACATCTGTATGTGGCATAATGTCTTTTATATGGAAATTACAGTAACACCTTTTATCTGTACTGTACAGGGATTTTCTGTCATTATAACTTCCTGACTCTAATCCCTGTGCAGCAGTGAGTGACCCCAGAGCTCTCCCTGTATTCTGCCCTCTCCCTGGCTGCTGTAATGCTGCAGTAAGTTGTTTCAGTGTAGGCGGGCTGCTTCTTTACAGTAATACAGGGTGACACAGAATTTTGTTTCTCCACAGGGAGATTTGAATTGAAAAGGGTATGCAAATTTTGTTGTATATGGTAATTGTCATTTCCCATTGTAATTCAACGCAAAATGAAGGTATACGGGGATTTTGGTAGTGGTAGGGTTAAATCCTTTGCCATGCACAAAAATGACAGGTTGAAATGTCAGGTTTGCTTACTATGGATTGATTTGAGTATAAAAAATAATAGCAACTGGCTGTACCGGCTGGATGGAGTAGAGGTAACATCACTGCTCTATAACCGTGGATGGAGAGGAGACCCAGGTTAAATCCCAGCCGGAGCACCTCTTCAGTAAGTGTCCTTGGGCAAGACACCTAATAGTACATACTCGCCCACCACACAATATCGGCTGTGGAATCCAGTGGTAATGTCTATACCCTTCGACCATGGAGAAGCAAATCAAATCCCATTCAGCACATCCATCCAATACAACCGTGGAGAAGCAAGTCTCAACTTTTCGAGAAGCGGGTTCAACCTATCCACCAGGTTGTTGATATACAATCATGGAAAGCCGACTTGATCCTACTCAGAAGACACCACCAGTGAGTGTCCTTGGGCAGGACACTTAATGATATGGATGCGCCAACCTCACAAAATACATCTCATAGATTTCATCTCGCGCTGCAGAATATGTTGGCGCTTTATAAATAAAGATTAATAATAATAATAATAGATTGTACGTTCCCTTGGGAACAGCGTCCCACTAAATCAGGTTATCATCCATGTGTGTTATTCTAATGTATCAATTTGTGGCGCTATATAAATAAAGGATAATTCTAATAACCAAATTATTTATTTCAAAAACAATATGTTGGCAATAAACATACTATTGAATATAACCTTCAAGGAAAAGATTGATATTTGGAACAGGGGTGGAATGCGTGATTAGCACCTCTTTAATTAATTCATGCTCTGGGAAATTGTATTTTGTCTTGTTTTTGAAATGTATGCTTTTTCATGATATGGAAGTGCTTTAAGTACAGTAAGGTAACACCAGATATCCAAATAGAATGAAGATAATAAAAACAAAAATAATGATTTAGGTAAACTCATTATCAAAAAATAGATAAAAGAAAATAGTAATAAAACTCATTGTACCTGCCGTATTCATTCTGTATGTTTTATTTATATTTTTGTTTTTATTCCTCATTCACACACAATTAATATAAAATCCTAAATATTTATACTAACGAACAGACGCACAAAACATTCCTTTTAGAGCTCAAGCCTGAAAATATTTATAGTAGAAAGAGAAAAAAATTTCCACATTAAATTACAGGATAAATAAAAACGTTATACATTAATTTTAGATTAAGTCTTCTGTCCTTATTACAGCCCCCCCTTCTGTTTTACTCCAGGTATCGAGGATGTCAAGCTGAGCTATTTATTTGCAGGATATTATCGACTGTAAACTGGAATAACATAGCTGGAGGAAAACAATTTATTCCAACTGAGCAATCACCAAGACAGTGAAAAAGGTCATATTATGTGGATAATTGCAGACACATGACTTGGGGCGACACAGCAAACCAGCAACAAAAACAAACAAGGGAATCCTTGTACCAGCGACACACTTACATTATATTGCACAGTTTTCATCCCTTACATGTTTACACAACTAGTAAACATGAACGCTAAATTAAAATTTGTTATAATGGCTCAAACTTACAAACATAATTTCAAGAAAAGAAATGCTCTTTAACCCTTTCTCTGTCAAATCATTGTCCATAAAACAAAATGGAAGGTAATGGGGTTCTTACTAAAATCCTTTAACCCCTTCACTACCAAGTGATTTAGAAAAAAAACATTGTCAGGAACCAGTGTTTTTTGACAAATCATTTTTATTTAATTATACACTAAGAAATATTTTGGCATGTTCCCAATGAATCTCTTATTGTAAATACCCTACGTGGCCAGTAGATGGTGCCATCTACTGCCAAATGGAGTTATAACCCTTACAGTTGCAGCCCGTGGTTCAATGCATCGGCTTGCTGAATGTCCGAGGTCAGGACATTCGGTTAGCTGAGTTACACGGTTTTAGCTCTTTGGGCATTATGCTCACATGGCTAAAACTTTGGGGGCACCTTCTGCAGCCCAAAAGCAAATTAAGTTTGTTTGCAGCTAATGAAATTACTTTGCTTTTGGGCTGCAGAGCTGCAGAATGAGATATCTTAGCAGCGGATGGTGCCTTTGAAGCCTGTGCTATCTCGAGCTTGGTAGTGAAGGGGTTAAATAAATCAACAACCAAACACACAGACATTCAACCCCCCCTTCATTTACAGTATGGTGAATTGACTGATGCTGTGAATTCTCTGTGACTTTGTAATTCTAATGCTAATTAACACTTTGAGCTCCCCATGTTAAGCATAGGGAGCGCAAAGTACAGTAACCTCGCGCTGAAAAGCGCAAGATCCGCATCGTTAACTTTTTTTAACCTGTTAGCATTTGGATTGTAATATGGTGGGCCACCATTGCTAACGTTAACGCTCACACAGGCAGTGGCGTCACATGGGGTGCATGGTGCAGCCTGCACCGGGTGACACCACCCCCTAGGGTGACACCCTAAAAATATATATATATATATATATATTTTTTTTTTTTACACAAAAATATTTTACCAGGAAGGATACATTGAGATTTCTCTCATTTTCAAGTATGTCCTGGGTAGGCAAGGCCTAGGCTGGCAGTTTCCAGGGGATGGTAATAAAACCACCACTAAAGGGGATATTAACAGAGCACCGAAATGACGCAGACATTTCATTGTTCTGTTATTTCCTGCACTTTGGGGAATCAAATTTCCCCAGTGAATTCACCGCAGGGAATCAGCCACCGAATGCCGCCGCCCGATGTTTTCAAAAAAACTACTAAACGAAAATGTCTGGAATTAACATATAAGGTCCTATGAATGATAATAAAAAGGTCTGTTACAGAAAAAAACAAGCCGCTATTAGAAAAGAAAAAAAAAATGATTATTTTTTTTGAAAAATGCCTAAAAGATACAAAAAGAAAATAAATAAATAAAAGAGACTTTTACTGCAGATTAAAGGAATAAACGGTTTATTAAAATTTGGATAAAATCGGGAATATTTTTTATCATCGAAACCTATGGGATTCGCCTGAATAAACCTGCCGAATGAAACCACTGAAAATCAGGGCATTTCACTGACATGTCTCTGCTGTTCGGTGTCTCTGAACAGATTAACCATTGCTTCTCTATGGGGACATTCATTGCCTTCGAACAGGCACCGTACTTGCTGGCAGTTCTTCAAAATTTGTGTGTGAGCATATCACAGAGCTCCACAGCAATAAACCTCACATTAATGTGCGCCGTGTATGAGCATTCAGTGTTATATGAGAGTACTGATTTATGAGTAAGAGTAGTTAAAGAAGTAAACCGTAAAACTCAGGGGGGGGGTAACACCATGAATTACCGCACCGGGTGACACCAACCCTAGTGACGCCACTGCACACTGGTGACTGCTAACGTTAGCGTTATCAATGTAATATGGCCCAATATATTTCAAGTGTCAAGTTGGCGAGCGGATCAATTAACTAAATCTAGAAATTATATTTTATAATATTTTTTCAGCGATACCCAATATATCTTTCCAGTACCTATTTTAAAGCGAGCTATACTCTAATACCAGGAATATTTTGGATCACAAGTTTAAGTCTGTAAAATAACTTTTCTGTTCACGAGTGGAATTTAATATAAAGCGCGACAATTAGTGAAATCTAAATACAAAGTTAAATGATCTACATCTGAAGAATGAGCTGTCATCATTATCAGATTTGGTCTCTTGGTGAACCTTGGTGATTTCCCAGGTTGCCATAGAAACTGTTGCTGTTTTTTTGGTAGAGAGGGAGAGAGAAAAAAAAGTTTAATAAGTGGAATAGAAAGCTCACAACTGGCAGGCATTAATACGCCTTGATCTGTCTTCCTATTCATTCTGATGAATATTCTATGCAAAGTTCAGAATCAATTAGAACTTGACAGCGATGAAACACAAAACAAAAAAAGAAACGGATGTGCATGCCAGTTTCAAGCCGCGACAGTGCGTTATCTGTATCAAGAAATAGACTGAATTCGCAAGTTATTTATTTAAATACTTACGCGCAAAGAAAAAAAAAAAAGAAAGGAAAATCAGTATTTTCCCCTAAATTCTAGCAGCTGTGGATTTTGATTTGAATATGCAATATTAAATCTGTGAGGGAGAAGCAAATTCTAACAATGGAGAAGATGAACGTTCTCAGGATTTATTTCAAGCTTGCAATATTAAAGTGCCAATTAAATATATGTTTGCAATACTACTCAGTTTTTTTTTTTTTACTGCTGTTTCTTCCCACCTGGTGTCTAACGTGAAAACCTGTCCTGATATGACCTGCTAACATCATTGTTAATCCCTAAGGACGATCTTCGATAAAGTTCTTAGGACGAAACGCGTCGGAAATAACCCCAATTTTCTGTTTTTAATTGTTTGTTATATGGTATTTTGTACCACACTGCACCGGTATCTTCGATCAGCTGCCTAAAAGGTGTAGAGCCTGTAGCCCAGTGGTTTGGAGAACCTGGCAGAAAGAGGAAGCCAAGTATATGTTGATTGGCTTATATACTTTATTAATCCTGAGAGTGATTTCAATAGCAGGGGTTAAGCCAGGTCACACCGTATTACAGTGTATACATCCTTATTCATTATAGTGCTCCCCAATTTTTATTTATATCAGCACAAGTTAAAGTGGAAACATCTATGGACGACCCAAGTCGGCTGACGGACAGGCTGCCGAACAAAGAAAAAAAAAAAAAACAAGCTGTAGGGAGAAAAAAACCCACTCCCTGGTGCTGAGATGGGGTTTCAGCATCGAGGAGAGCACTGGCGTAGCAGAAAAAAAAAATCACCCGAAGACTGCAGGGGGTAAGAAAAACCCTGTCCTTGGTGCTGAAGTAGGTTTCAGCACCAAGAACAGCACCACCGAACGTAGCCGTACAGACGAAAGAAAAAAAAAACCGCCACATTTGGCCGGGAAGAAAATCCTTCAGGGTAATTCAAAGAGATCCGAATGGCTGGAGAAAGGTAACTGAACGCTGAATATCAATCAAATTCGGCTATCCAGAGAGCAGGCAATTCGCCAAATCCTGGTGAATTGCCTGCACATATGGTGCCTGTTCGAGGGCAGTGAATCCCCATAAAAAAGCACTGCTTCGGCTATTCAGAGAGCACAAACCAGCAGTGAAAGGTTCCCCTAATGCCCTGCCATTCGGTGATTTCATGCGGCAGATTTATTCAGGAGAATCCCATAGGTTTCAATGTTAAAAATATTCCCGTTTTAATTCAATATCTAATAAACCGTTCATTATAAAATTCTGCAGTAAAGAGTCTCTTTATTTATAGATTTTTTAGGATATTTTAAGCATTTTCTGGATTTTTTTTTCAGTTTACTTATTTTTTCTGTAACAGCCCTTTTTATTATCATTCCCTGGACCTCCTGTGTAAATTTCAGACATTTTCGCTCAGTAGTTTCTTTGCAAACAGCGTTTCACTTTTCAAACATTCAAGCAAACTGTTTTCCTAATTTATTCACTTTACTCTGTCTGCGGTGTCGGCTTTTTCCGGCGGCTGCGCTGCGTGTGATCGGCTCCTGCTCGGGTTTTTCTGGCGTTTTCGGCGGGTTAAGCCAGATGTTTTTGCGGGTTTTCGGCGTGCATTTGCCGGGTTTTGCGGTTAGTTTTCATTTGCTTTGCGGCGGCCTTTCCCTGCAATTCGGGGACCCTGTGGTGCTTGCCGAATACACCGCAGGGTCGCCAAAATGGGATCGGCAAAAGGAACCGAATTGAAGAGAACGAAAAGTCACCGAACGTGCGGTGACTTTTCGATTCTCTTTGAATTATCCTGCTTGTCTTTTTTTAAGAAAAAATTGGGAATCTAAAATTTCGCCAAAAAAATACTCAAAAAAAAATCAAAAAATAAAAAGGGTTTTTGATGAAAATAATGAACAGCTGAATAAAAAATAAATAGAAATGAAAATTTATCTTTTTACATTGAATTCTATGGGCTTTGCCCGTCGAACTGAATCACTTCTCTACGGGGCAATTTCCCTGCCGTGGAACGGCAGTTTAACTATACAATTAATCTTTTTTCATGTAAACTGTACCAGATCATCCTGGCGGCGTCCGACAAATCCCATTGAAATGGGAAAGATCACTAGTCTGTTGTAGTCACAAAAAATAGTCTGAAGTCATCCGATGGAAGTCAGAGGCAGTGGGAGAGGGCTGATTCACCTGCATGCTGTGGATTGGCCGGACGTCGACAGACGATGTCGGATAATCACACCATCGCACGAATACAGACCCAGGAGATGGCTGGCGTTAGGGTGATTTCTCGAAACTTTGGTCCAAATAACTTCAGTATAAACGCCTCCGCCAGGCTAATTCACCTCACCCGCCGCTCTGTCTCTGCCGCTCCCCTCTGCGAGTCCCTTCACTGGCTCCCCATCCACTGCAGAATTAAGTTCAAAATCCTTATCCTTACCTACAAAACCCTCACTAACTCAGCACCCCACTACCTGTCCTCACTAATCACCAAATACACCCCAGCCCGCTCCCTAAGGTCAAACAGTGACCTGCGCCTAGCGTCTCCCCGCATCACCTCTTCCCATGATAGACTGCAGGATTTCTCACGCGCAGCCCCCACTCTCTGGAACGCTCTCCCTCGTACTGTCAGACTTTCCCCTAACTTCTCTTCCTTCAAACGCTCCCTTAAAACATTCCTATTTAGGGAAGCCTACCACCCAACTCACTGACGCAACCATCAATCGCTCTCACCTTACAGTCCTCTCCTCCTGTTTCCAACCCCAACCCTCCCAGATTGTGAGTTCCTACAGGAATAGGGCCCTCATCTCCTCCTGTACTGTTTGTCAAATGTTGTTCAATGTATTGTAACCCTGTCTATACTGTGCTTATTGTACAGCGCTGCGGAATATGCTGGCGCTTTATAAATAAAGAATAATAATAATAATAAAAACAGGTACTCAGAAAAAACAATGGACTTTATAACAACCTCTAGACTGTAAGCTCCTATGAGCAGGGCCCATATGTCCGTTTATCTGTATCACGTTCCCTTTGGTTATTGTAAAGCGCTGCAGAAATGTTGCTGTTGGCGCTATATAAATGATGACAATAATAATAATAAAGGAACACTCTATTAACCCCTTTACTGCTGAGCCATTTCACGCCTGTGTGCTGAGCTAATTTTGACCGTTTTTGCTCATAATATTTAAACGCGATTTGAAGTCATGTTTTATTATATGACCCAGATATAATATATATGATTTTTTTCAGGAGACTCTACAAATTCATAATATTTTATTATTATATGTATTTGTCTTGCCCTGCCTGAATATTATAACAAAAAAACGCAATAAAATTTGAATTTTCAATCATCTACAGTGTAAAGTGATTTTTTTTCACATTTTATCATCCGAGCCTTTGTGGTTATATATTCTAGGGCTCAAAATTTTAGGTGAAGAGTTACTCGCCACCAGTTGCCCCAACCAACCACTACCCTTAACTCCGCCCCTAAATAAACCCTCTTATAGTATTAATGATAATTAAATAATAATTTAACAAAACTCTGTAAATATAAAGGAAAATAATGTGTGGCCTGTATGCGTGTATCACAGAGCTCCACAGTAATAAAACTCACGCTCATACACACGGCACATTACTGTGAGTTTTATTGCTGTGGAGCTCTGTGATACAGCAATGTGCTGTGTGTATGAGCGTATCACAGAGCTCTACTGCCATTGTACATACACCCTCATTCTTTTTACCCCCTCTCTCACTTTTTGACTCCTCTTTACCCCCTCTCATTCTCTTTACCCCCTCTCTCTCTCTCATTCCTTTTATCCCCCCTCTCATTCTTTTTACCCCCTCTTTCTTTCTCACTCATTTTACCCCTCTCGCTTTCTTTTTACCCCCCCCCCAAGCAGTCACTTACCAAGGCAGCAGATCGGGAAGGACAGCGCAGCAGAGGCCCAATCTGGACACTGGCTGGCTCTGGAGAGTTGATCGCCTCTTCTGCCTGGGTCAGGGCCGTCTTTAAGGCAGGGCAAAAGGGGCAGCTGCCCCGGGCCCAGTCATTGTTGAGGGGCCCAAAGCAGCTGCCCCTTGGGGCCCATAAACTGTGGATGACAGCCGCCAATCATAAGGATAGCCAGGGCTTTTTTTTTTCCTGGCGACCAGCACGTCACGAGCCAGCAGCTGAATGATTGAGAGGAGGAAACGGAGCGTGTTTCTCCTCCCTCCTCCAGCTGCCAGCGCCGCGCGAGCATCTCGCGAGATTTCAACAGCTGTGTTTGATGGGCAGCGCGTGCAGGTCACGTGCTGCCCACCCCACAGCTCACAGCCTTACCTCAGCCTGGCGAGACCCGCAGCTGCCAAGATCCTCACACCAGGCAGAGAGAATGGAAGGGAGATAAAAGACACCGGTCACAGCTGCTTCCCTCTTCAGCCATCAAGCGTAATGGGGGTTAATCTTGTTTGCTGGACACGGAACGTCCATGCTCTGCACAGCGCTACGAGCAGAGCCCTCTCCCTGCATTCCTGGTGGTTCTGGGTCAGCGCATCCTCACCTACACAGCCTGTGGGACCTGAGCACACCCATAAACGAAGAGGATCAAAGCTGATTTATAGCAGCAGCAGCACAGTAAGAGACTCTTCTAAAAAAGAAAAAAATAATGCCTGTCTGTTTTGTGGCCGTTTTATGTATTTTAGTTGAGGCAGTTTGAATTGCTTTTAATCAGTTTGTCTTATCAGTATGTATGGTATCTGCCTGCAGAGACAATATCATTTGGTAAATTATTATTATTCTTTATTTATAAAGCGCCAGCATATTCCGCAGCGCTGACGCTAAACTGACACTCTACACATCCTGACCACTTTATATTTTTTTAAATGGTCGGGATATGAGGAGTGCCCCCCCCCCTATTTTTGCTATAAAGCTGGGTGAAGTGGATGAGTTTTCTCCACCCCACCTAGCGTCACCAGCAGCCAGGGAATTAGAATTTCCTGGCTGCCAGTTACTACTCAGTTACTAGTGACGTCGGCACAGAGGGACATGTTGACGTCACTTTCTCTGGGACCAGTCTCATTAGCGACCAGTCTCAGACAGGCTGCGATGGATCACAACTGCGCCTGCGCACAGCTCTGATCCATCATTCTGCACTGTTGGTACAGGACTTAAGTACATAAAGTTCGCAAGTCCTGTAGTTTTGCGCAATTTGTGTTTCCTACACTACAAAAGTAGCGGAGGAAGTGGAAACTGCATGGAAAAGCTTCTGGAACGTGCAGGAGTCCCTGAACCGAAGAGCAGGTGCTGCAAACGGCATAGGACAAAAGGTGAGTAAACCTGGGCAAAATAAAAAAAATAATTGGGCAGAGGCTGTCAGCAACCTCTGCCCAATTATTTAAGGGCAAAAGGGACACTACTTTTCAATAGTGTTCCTTTAAAATTAGACAAGCTCTGTGAGACA
Source organism: Leptobrachium leishanense (assembly GCA_009667805.1). NCBI lineage: Eukaryota > Metazoa > Chordata > Amphibia > Anura > Megophryidae > Leptobrachium > Leptobrachium leishanense. The sequence continues at coordinate 399,089,459 of CM019064.1, read as the reverse complement.
CTCACATACCACACATTACTGTGAGTTATTGCTGTGGAGCTCTGTGATACACTCACTCACACACTGCACGGTACTGTGAGTTTTATTGCCGCAGAGCTCTGTGATGCACTCATACACACCGCACATTACTGTGAGTTTCATTAGTGTGAAACTGTTCATTTGCACTTTATTACTGAAAGTTATTAAGATAGAACTGTTAATAGAAATATATGACGAGAAAAGATGAAGCTAGAATTGGCATGTGTGTACTGTTACAGAGCAACCTATGGACTTTTGTTTGTGAGCCAGTTCTTTGCGTTTAAATTATTAAAGCTTTTTGAGACAAATCCATGATGTTTTTGTGTTTTTTTTGGGGATGTGGGGGTGGGGAGCAAAATTATGCGGTGGGCAGGCTTTCGGGGGGGGGGCCCAAGAAAATGTTTGCCCAGGGTCCAATCAATATTAAAGACGGGCCTGGCCTGGGTCATATCGGTGCTGCAGCCAGGAGCGGATACAGACACAGTTTTGTGGGGGGGGGGCATTCTACCAGTTTTGGCCAAGAGCTGGTGTTGGGTTCGCAGTGGCAGGCAGATTTGCCCCAGCTCACATGGATATATACAGTTGTGTTCAAAATTATTCAACCCCCACTGAAATTGAGTGTTTTGGCCAGTTTGACATTTATTTTGATCATTCAGTCATCTTGCTTACAATTAAATCAAAGAGGCACGTGTAGGTCAGACACATAAACATAACATTTATAATGAAATAACCACAAATGTCTTTTCTGTGCTCACATCATTATCAGTTTTATTCAACCCCAAGTGACATTCAATCTTAGTACTTAGAACTGTAAAAGGATGTTGTACTAACAGCTTTTAAACGTGAAGCATAGCTTGACACAAGTGTCTTGCAGCGATCTACGGGTATCTTCGCCCATTCGTCATGGGCAAAAGCCTCCAGTTCAGTCACATTCTTAGGCTTGCGCACTGCAATTGCTTACTTTAAGTCCCACCAGAGGTTCTCAATCGGATTTAAGTCAGGTGACTGCGATGGCCACTCCAAAATGTTCCAGCCTTTAATCTGCAACCATGCTCTAGTGGACTTGGAGGTATGCTTGGGATCATTGTCCTGTTGAAAGGTCCAACGTCTCCCAAGCCTCAGGTTGTGACGGACTGCATCACATTGTCATCCAATATCTCCTGGTACTGAAGAGAATTCATGGTACCTTGCACACGCTGAAGCTTCCCTGTACCTGCAGAAGCAAAACAGCCCCAAAGCATGATTGACCCCCCGCCATGCTTCACAGTAGGCAAGGTGTTCTTTTCTTCATAGGCCTTGTTCTTCCTCCTCCAAACATAGCGTTGATCCATGGGCCCAAACAGTTCTAATTTTGTTTCATCAGTCCACAGAACACTATCCCAAAACTTCTGTGGTTTGTCCACATGACTTTTGGCATACTGCAGTCGACTCTTCTTATTCTTTGGAGACAGCAAGGGGGTGCGCCTGGGAGTTCTGGCATGGAGGCCTTCATTACATAGTGTGCGCCGTATTGTCTGAGCTGAAACTTCAGTACCCACATCTGACAAATCTTTTCTCAGTTCCTCAGCAGTCACACGGGGACTTTTCTCCACTCTACGCTTCAGGTAGCGCACAGCAGTCAAGTCAGCATCTTCTTTGCCACGACCAGGTAGCATTTCAACAGTGCCCTTTGCCTTGAATTTGCGAATGATGCTTCCTATGGTCTCTCTTGGTATGTTTAACATCTTTGCAATCTTCTTATAGCCATTGCCCTTCCTGTGAAGAGTAATCACCTCTTCTCTTGTCTTCCTGGACCATTCTCTTGACTTCACACATGTTTGTAACCACACCAGTAAATGTCTAGAAGGAGCTGAGTATCACAGTCATTTTAAAGCTGCCTAATTGGTGCTTATTATGCTTTATTGCTGCTCCATGACATCCACAGGTGTTTTCAATACCTGATTGAAAACACTTGAATGAACCTCTGTTCTTCAGAGTGGTAGTCTTTAAGGGGTTGAATAATTGTGTCAATGAAGAATTCACAAAAAGAAACATTTACTACTGTATTACAAAACCAATTGATGTCATTTTAGTTGCATATGGTTCTTTAAAAAGTCCTTGTAGGATTTCATTCTGAATACAATTACAAATGTACACTAAATTCCCTAAAACACTTTACAGCATTGGGGGTTGAATAATTTTGAACACAACTGTATATATTGGCACCCAACTCACATAGATGTATATAATGTCCCAAGGCAGCTCACATGGATATATATATTTGCCCCAGCTCACTCATGGGTATATTGCCCCCAGTTCACACATGGGTATATTGCCCCAGCTCACACATGGGTAATATTTGCCCCCAGCTCACACATGGGTAATATTTGCCCCCAGCTCACACATGGGTATTATTTGCCCCCAGCTCACACATGAGTAATATTTGCCCACAGCTCACACATGGGTATTATTTGCCCCAGCTCACACATGGGTATTATTTGTCCCCAGCTCACACATGGGTAATATTTTCCCTAGCTCACACATGGGTATTATTTGTCCCCAGCTCACACATGGGTAATATTTTCCCTAGCTCACACATAGGTATATTTGCCCCTGCTTACACATGGGTATATTTGCCCCCAACTTACACATGGGTATATTTGCCCCCTGCTTACACATGGGTATATTTGACCCCTGCTCTCACATGGGTATATTTGCCCCTTAGCTCACACATGGGTATTTTTGCCCCCAGCTCTCACCTCCAGCGTTCTTCAGCTCTCCCGAGGAGGCGAGCGGCCACTGATATGCAGCTTGGTCATTCGTCGGGAACCACCTGACCAGCCGCGCTGCCGGTCAGGTGGTTCTCATCCCAGGCGTGCGGCCAAGCTGCATATCAGTGGCCGGTCGCCTCCTCGGGAGAGTTGAAGAACGCCGGCGGTGATTTTCCCTCCTGAATCCGCCCCTGGCTGCAGCGTGCCTCCCACACTCATAACACGAGTCTGGGAATGGCACGCTGCAGTGGTGCCACCCCCTCCCGCACGTCATCTGACCCCTCCTATGTGATGCATCATAGAGTCCGATACCGGAGCTGTGAATTAAGGTGGCGGCCCACTGAACCTGGCCCCTGCATGGGTCAGTCCACCCCACTCGCCCTCAGATAATTTCCACTCGCCAAATGCGAGCAGGCGAGTGGAAATGTTGAGGTCTGTTCTATGGGGTATGTTTGTTGAAAAAAAATTAGAAATGGGAACTCGTTACTTTTTTGGGGGGGGAGAGATTATGTAATTTTTAGCCAAAACTCCCCATAGAAAAAATCATTAGTGCAGCATTATTGTTAACATTATAATTGAAATGGGAACAATATTGCTGCATTAATTAAAAAAAACACACACAAAAAAAGAAGTTTTTTTTTTTTTTTATTATTTTTTTTTATTACTTTGAACATGGTCATGTGTGGTATCATTGGAAAGGCCGCATCTAGCTGCAACCAATAGGAGGTTCCTTTGAACTCCCATATCTCCACCAAAGGATTTCCTGAGGAATTCCCCGGGCAGCTAGGGGTTTCCCAGCTAACTGACGTCAGATGACGAGGGGGGACCCGGAGGTGGAGCTGCCATCTAGGATGGTGGCCCCCACCGGAACCAGACTGCGATCTGTCACCGAATGGCGCCGGATCACGGTGTGCCACCTCAGGGGTTAATGTCAGGCATCGCTTGAAAGGGGAGACTCTCTCAGAACGCCTTCAAATAGCTATCACCTCCTTGAAGGCTAGGGTCAGACTAACGCATTTTTCACGTTGTCCGTGAAAATGTGCGTTCGAAGAATGGACGTATTTTTTCACGGAATACGCAATAGCGGTCATACTATGTGCAGTTTCATCCGTGATTTTGTACGGATCATCAATAAAACACTTTGTGCATCTGGACGTTATGTTGGCCGGACATTAGCAGCGTCTGATGTCTCCAATTCACGCACACACGCCTCTAGCGGACGCAGCGCACTCTGTACGTCAGTACTAGTGGTTTAACGTTCTCGAAAAAATGCGTTCATTTTCCACTTGCGTTGCGCAGCCGGACTTTTGTGCGACCGTACTTCGTATATTGGCCGTCATTGCCCGGCATCTGCTGCTAGTGCGGCCGTGATTAAGTGCGCCAGAACGCGCGTTCGCACTGCCTCAGTCTGACCCTAGCCTAAGCTGACGCTAGTGTTAGAGCCCATAGAGTATAATATTTTCTTAACGAAACATACAAGAGAAAAACAAAGCACGTGTAAGATATCAACAACATGAATTAAACACAATAAGGACATTTCATCTTTTGGGGGTAGTGGCCCTTTAAGTTTACACAGTGGCTGGAAAAAAGCCCAATATTTTTGGGATGGCCGCACTAAACCAATATAAGATTTGAATAACCTAAATATGCCATTTCATTTCACTGCCTGCTTATTGCAACGCTAGAACATCAAAAATATTGATACAGAACCATGATATGTTCCTTTGCTTTAGAAGAAAAAGGCAATTTGTGCTTCCAACTACAGAGAACTTGATTAATCTTGCTCTTTAAAAAAGTAGAAACTACCAATTCTGCTCTTAAATAAAATCATATAAAAGGCTGAACTACAGAAGGTCAGAAACGGTTAAATTAAACATTATGGGCTCTATTAACTTCTTTGCGCAAACGTTAATGCGTGCGCAAAAACGCATTAAGCAGGAGGGGAAAAACCCTTTGCGCAGATTGTCGTATTACAATGTCCGTGCAAAAAATTTGCGTTAACATCTACCGCTGGTGAACCTGCGCGAACCCTTTGCGAGCGCAATGAACGTTGCGCGTCCTATACTTAACATTGTGAACGCAAATGCGTGTGTGCGCTGGTACGCGGATGGTATTACAATCTATGCGCAAATTTTAACGGACAACGTTTGCGCGCATAATTTTAACGTCTTTTAAAATCTGGTGGTAACGGCAAATCTGTACGTCCTGGCCGAACCAAATACACCAGCCCGAAAGAAAAAAATACAGCAAAGTATAGTTACACATTCTACACATACCCAAACAATAAAATGGAGGAGTTGTGTGTGTTTTTATTATTGCTGCAGCATATATACCCAGATTGATTTTGACAAGCGCAAAACCTTAACGGGATACAATTGTGGTTCTTAATTCTGATTGGCTGAATTGCGTGAAAAAACAGTCCGCCCACCGATACTGCGCACAGTGTTAATGCGCGCGTGTTTTTGCGCATCTTTTTTACGCGTTATTTTTTGACGGATGAAAAAATACGCTCGGATTGTAATACCAGCGTTAATTTACACGCGTTAACGTTTAACGCCGCGTGCAAAAAAAATAGCGCTGAGCGTGTGCTTTTGCGCGAAGAAGTTAATAGAGCCTTATATGTGTAAGATGTAGAAATGATAACTTAACAACTTAAATATCAAAAACAGCAATATGGCAAGCTTGATTAATTAGTGCTTTCAAAAGATTTTGCTGCCGTAAAGATAAGAGAGATGACGGGGCAGAAAATGTGATGAAAGTAAAAAAATATTCTGTAATGTACTTAGGGACACATCCATCTCCTCAGAAAATATAGCTCCATGTACATCACAGGAAAATAAGAGTACCCTAGGAAAGGATAATATGTTCTTTTCCTTGAGTAAATATGAATAAATCAATACGCAGCGTTAAATGTTTATGAACTACAAGACCGTGTAATTGCATATTTATTTCTGAATACATTTTGATGAATTTATCAATATTTTTGCACAAGTACGGTCCTGATTAGAAACTGCTGCAAAATATTCTGCTTCGTTCAGGAGATCCTTATAGAAATGTTTAAGATATACTTTTAAACGCAGGAATTTAGAGAGGTTCATCATAATGATATTCCAGAGCAGAGGCCAGGTGCGCACTGTGAAATGTTATGCTCTCTGTGCATCTGCAACGTTGGAATTTTAACATTTCAAAAGAAGGGACAGAATCTGCTGCATAAAAATGAGTGGAGCAGAATGTTAGGGTTTAGGGTTAGGGGTAAATTGAACCCCAAAAGTAACCCTACTCCTTAACCCCTTAAGGACGGGAGTGATTTTACAACTTCGGCGCTGTTTCGGAAGTAGAAGTTTGCTGGGCTCATTTTGACCATTTTTAAATCACGTATTATTATCCCACCCAGACAAATTATATATCGTTCTTTCCGGCAGACTCGGCAGATTAATAATATATCATTATTATATGTATAGGTCATGCCCTGCCAAAATGCTATAACAAAAAATGTAAAAAAATGTGAATTTTCAATAAAATTTCAATCTTCCACAGTGTGTAAAGTGTTTTTTTTTTTAAATTTTATTATCCGAGGCTCTGCGGTCATATTCTATGGGGTATATTTGTTAAAAAAAATTGAACGGGGAACCCATTTTTTTTTGGGGAGAAATTGTGTGATTTTAGCTAAACTCCCCCAAAAAAAAAATCATTAGTGAAGCATCATTGTTTACATTATAATTGAAATGTGAACAATAGTGCTGCATTAAAAAAAACAAAAAAAATGTTATTATTATATTTATTATTTTTTTATTATTTAATTTATTATTTTTTTATTAGTTTTATTTTTACTTTTTTTACACTTTTATTTTACTTATAACATGACCATGTTTGATATCATTGGAAAGGCCATGCTCTGGCCTTTCCAACAATATCAGACATGACCCCCTAGCTGCCACCGATCAGGAGATAAAGGGGTTCAAAGAACCCCCCTATCTCCTCTAAGGGATTTCCATGGGAAATCCCTTTGCAGCTAGGGGGTTCCCCGGTTAACTGACATCATCGCGCATGGCGCGATGAGTCAGTTGACCGGGGGGGGACCCAGAGGTGGGGGCTGCCATCCAAGATGGCGGCCCCCACCGGAAATAGGCCGCGATCGGGCACAAATTAGTGCCCGGTCGCGACCTGGCAACTAAGGGGTTAACCCCCCATACATCGCTGGAAAGGTCAGGCTGTGACCCTTCCAGCGATGCTGGCCACAGCCGCCTGGTCCCCGGCGATGGGGAGATAGAGGGATCCAAAGGATCCCCCCCTCCCCTTCAAGCGCTTCCCCTGCTCCGGCGGGGGGGGGGGACGCCTGAAACTGACGTCATCGCGCCACCGGCGCGATGACGTCACTGCGCCGGAGGAGGGATCACACTGATCTGACTCCGCGGGAGTCAGAGCAGCGTGGGAGCGACCGTAGGAGGTAAGTATTACCGGAGGGGGGCTGTAAACGCCGAGGACGTACATTTACGTCCTGCGGCGTCAAAGCCCTCCTAATGCAGGGCGTAAATGTATGTCCTGCGCCGTTAAGGGGTTAAAGAAGCTCAAATGACAGCCTAACCCTTATCTCTAACCCTAAACCTAATCTCTAACTCTAACTTCTAAACCTAATCCTAGTTTCTAACCTTAACTTCTAACTCTACCTCTCCAGTAAGTGTCCTTGGGCAAGACATTTAACGGTACATACTCGCCACCCAGGACCTTCTTGAAAACGAGAGATATCTCAATGCATCCCTCCTGGTAAAATCCTTTCTCAAAAAAAATTTTAAAAAAAATTCTAACACAACTTTCAAATCCTAACTCTAATTTCTAATTTCTAACCCTAACTTCTAACCCTTACTATTATTTCCAACCTTAACCTCAATCCTAATTTCTAACCCTAACCCTAAATTCTAACCTTAAAATCTAACCCTAATGTCTAACCTCAACCCTAATTTGTAACCCTAACCCTAATTTCTAACCTTAACATCTGACCCTAACCCTAATTTCTAACCTTAGCATATAACCCTAACCTCAATTTCTAACCTTAACATCTGACCCTAACCTTATTTTCTAACCTTAACCCTAATTTCTAACCTTAACATCTAACCCTAACCTTAATTTCTAACCCTAATGTCTAACCTCAACCCTAATTTGTAACCCTAACCCTAATTTCTAACCTTGACATCTGACCCTAACCCTAATTTCTAACCTTAGCATATAACCCAAACCTCAATTTCTAAGTTGAACCTATATTTCTAAACCTAAACCTGGAGAGTGAATTCGGCCGCGTCCAAACAACATCCTAATTGGAAATGTGTCCAATTCGGGGCACATTCATTTTTAAAGTATGGCTTTTTATAAACACGTCTTTTTTGAAACAATGTTTTTCCCAAGTTTTTCCCATAGAATACCCATCTTTTTAGCTGCATGTTTATATAACTGTTTTTATAATGTGATATATATATATATATATATAGATAAAACTTGTGTATTAGAGTTACCCTTCATTTCATATATTTCATTCTGTATATATTAACATTGGAATTCTAGTTTGCTATATTTGTATTGCAGTTCATACAATGCTAGCAGAGTAATAAACAGTGTTTCAGAAAGCAAAACCATTATTTCTGTCTGCTTGTTAACTAGCTGTCTAGCTTGCTGCAGTGTGGACAGCACACGTCACATACTGACACTGTATGCAAACAACCGACTTCAACGGTATCCCTTCACTACACAAATATGCATCCCTGCATACACTCACAATACACAAGAACCATTTAACAAGTGTGCAATTACCGGTTGGGTAGATTAGAGGTAACATTTCCACAATTACCAGTATAATGAGGAAACACCTATAGAATATGTACAAAATGTATAATCCCCTTACAGGAACCTGGGCACATGGTTTGGCTGGGGGTTCATAGAGCAAATGGAATGGAAGGCTTAAGTTATGAGGAAAGGCTAACAAGTTTAAACCTGTTTAGTTTAGAGAAACGGCGCCTTAGAGGGGATCTGATAACCTTATATAAATATATACAGGGCCATTATCAACCATTGTCTGGAAACCTATTCATTAACAGGACTATACACAGGACAGGAGGTCACCCATTTAGACTGGAAGAAAGAAAATTCAGCCTAAAGCATAGGAAGGGTTATTTTACAGTGAGAACAATAAAGCTGTGGAATTCTCTGCCTGTTGAGGTGGTTGGGTCAGAGACTGTACAGACTTTTTAAAAAATGACTGGATGACTTCCTGCAGACACAGAATATTAAGGGTTATAATATTTAATATGTGGGTAAAAGCTTCTTGATCCAGGGAGAAATCTGACGCCATTCTGGGGTCAAGAAGGAATTTTTTCCCAGTATGTTGCATATTGGCGAATGCTTCAGACTGGGTTTTTTGCCTTCTTTTGGTTCAACAGCAATAGGCGGTGTGAAAGGCTGAACCCGAAGAACGCATGTCTTTTTTCAGCCTATGTAACTATGTAGCTGCCAGATCTGTCTGCCGCTACTCATCCTATAAAAAGACTAAAAGGGTTATTCAGAAAGCAGTGAAATCTCAGTGATATTTCGGTGCTATCTCGTTCGGCGCACTTCGGCATTTCCAGTTCTCCAACCATGCAGTGAATTTACTATTCACTGCAAGGTCTCCAAAGTGCACCAAATGTGGAGTCGCTGAAGATTACCGCTGACCGCCAAACAGAACGCCGAAAGCCACCGATCAGCCCGCTAAACGCCGCCAAAGATTGCCGAACAGACTACAGAACAGACAGCCGAATAGTGCCAAAATGTCAGTGTTAAATCTGTCAAACTGAACCACTGCATTTTACTGACACTTCGGCGCAGTTTGGCGTTCTCTGAATAGATTAACCATTTCTTCTCTACGGGACAATATCAATGCCGATGAAGATCCCTGAATTGCGGCGAACTGCAGAGAACTGCGCCATATTTCACTATCAATTCGCCAGTATTTGGTGAATTGACAGCTTGGTGAATAGATGAACTGCCACGAAATTGCACCAGACAGGGAAAATCACCATTCGCTGCAATTCAGTGTCAAGTTCAGCCCTTTGTGAATAACCCTTTATATAATTTGAGAAATGTTCTAGAATCCTATATTTTTGCAAACATTGATGGAATATGAAACAAGCAGTTGGCTGAGTAGGTTTTAATATCTTCAATAATATGAATAATATTGTTGCCTAAAATATTCATGCAGTGTAATCAATAGCAAAGATTTTTTTTATTTATGGATATGCCCTTATACATTTAATTTTATGCATGAGAGCAGTGCAGTGACCTGCATCAGCAACTGCTATTACAGTGCTATCAGAAAAGTCAACTCTTGTACGCTTTCTAAATATCGAAGCCAAAAGTATACAGCAAGAGGCAGAGATCAAATATAATTGAATTTTTGTACAAAACCTATTTTGTTGACCTAATTCCTAATTATCTGCATCTCTATCCACAAAGCAGAATCCTCTGGCGCCTGTTCTTCCGTGAATGTGCTTGTGAAACAAAACAAGGACTTGGAAATATATACCTTTCAGTTCTTATTGGACAGACTTACTGTATAAAAAGCCAACTTTACCACAAATGTAGCCAAATTTTATCCTGTTCCATCTCGAGTTACAGAGTATACACCTATTAAAAATATCTGATTATTAACCCTTTCGCTGCTGAGGCTTTTCCCGCCTCTGTGCTGAGCTAATTTTTACTGGTTTCGCTCATCATGTTTAAACGTGTTTTGAAGCCTAATTTTAGTATATGACCCAGACATATTATATATCGTTCTTTCCGTCAGACTCGGCAGATTCATAATATGTCATTATTATATGTATACGTCATGACCTGTCTGTATATTATAACAAAAAATGCAATAAAATATGAATTTTCAATAATTTACAACGTGTAAAGTGTTTTTTTTTCACATTTTAATATGCGAGCAATTGCGGTTATATTTTGTATGGGGTGCGCTTGTTAAAAAAATTAGAGATGGGATCTCGTTACATTTTTTTTGGGGAAAATTACGCGATTTTTAACAAACGCACCGCATACAAAAATCGTTAGTGCAGCATCACTGTTCACATTATAATTGAAATGGGAACAATATTGCTGCATTAACAAACCAAAAAAAAGAAAAAAAACTTCTTTATTTTTTTTTATAATTTTTTTTTAAATATTTTTTTATTTTTATTTTAAATTTTTATTTTTTTTAAAAAACTTTTTTCACAGTCGTGTTTGGTATCGCTGGAACGGCCATGCTCTGGCCGATCCAACAGTACCAAACTTTAACCCCTAGCTCCCACAGATCGGGAGATAGGGGTTCCAATGAACCCCCTATCTCCACCATTGGTGGCAGCTAGGAATTAACTCCAGGACTGGCGTCATCGTGCTATGCACGATGACGCCAGTCCTCAGGGGGAGTTCCCGGAGGCTTGGCCGACATCCAAGATGTCGGCCAGCTCCGGGAAAGGATCACGAACCGGCGCTTTTCAGCGCCGATTCGTGATCCAGCCCCCATGGGGTTAATGGCAGGTACCATTTGGAAGGGCAGGCTGTGCCCTTCCAAACGGTGCCTGGGTTAACCCCCTGCACGCCGCCGATCGGGAGGGAGAGAGGTCCATGCGTCCACCGCATGGAACGCTACATGCTTTGGACGCGCTGAGAGCGTCCATAGCATTGAAGTGGTTAAAAAGACACTTAGAACCCTAGTGGTTTAGGAATGGAAGGGCTTCCAAGCAGATCACAAACCATCCTATGAAATTTAGATTTTGCTGCCATTGGGGTGGGTTATAATTAATTAATTATGAAGTTCTGGATAAGCAAGCATGCGCGCATGTGCAAAGACTCATTCATCAGCAACAAATCAGTTTTAAAAAACAAAATATCTTAGAAACATAGAAAATGTCGGCAGATAAGAACCTTTCAGCCCATCTAGTCTGCCCAATTACATGGATACTTAACCGGGATTTATCTTTTGTTTAGGATAGCCTTATGCCTATCCCATGCCTGCTTAAATTCAATCACTGTTTTGGCCTCTACCACTTCAACTGGAAGACTGTTCCATGTATCCACCACCCTCTCAGTAAAATAATGCTTCCTGATGTTACTTTTAAACCTTTGCCCCTCTAATCTAAGACTATGTCCTCTTGTTTTGCTACTTTGTTTCCTTTTAAATATACTCCCTTCCTCTACCTTGTGGATTCCCTTTACGTATTTAAATGTTTCTATCATATCTCCTCTGTCTCGTCTTTTTTCCAAGCTGTACATGTTAAGATCATTAAGCCTTTCCTGTTAACTTTTCTCCTTCAAGCTGTACACTATTTTAGTAGCCCTCATCTGCACTCTCTCTAAACGTCTGGAGATGCGACCTCCAGTACTCGGAGCAGCAGCTCCAGGCCCATGCCCCAGAATAGGCCCAGAGAAAGGATAACAAGAAGGGTTATTCAGAAAGAGGTGAAAAGCAGGAGAATGACTGGAGAATGGAAAATTCTAGGCCAAAATAGCTGATTTGGAAAGTGAGACAAATGGGAGAATTTTTATGGTTTGGCTATTTTGACCTAGAATTTTCACTTCTCCAGCCTTTCTCCTGCTTTTCACCTCTCTCTGAATAACCCTGTATGTCTGCATTGATGGACATTTGGACCACTGTATCTCCATCTATCTGTTTGGACCACTGTATCTCCGTCTCCTGGCAGCTACAGGGTCATGCGAGGTATCGGTGGAAAGAGCAGAGCATGATCTTTCCAATGATACCAAACATGACCAGGTTTTATTTAACATTAAAAATAAAATAAATATTTCTTTATTTTCTTTTTCTTTCTAAGAGAGCAATATTTTCACTTTTCAATTACAAAGTGAACAATGATGCTGCACTAACTCACAATCATTTCTCATGCCACCAACAACTGTGGAGGTGATGGCACAATGTTACATCAAAAACCTAAACCGCCGCATTGCAGCGAAGAGCACTGGGAGGACTTTGGAACCCTGCGTCACTAATCTTTACACCTCACAAGGTTAAGTGAGGTGTCATTGGACAGCTCAGAGTCTGGGCTTTGCATTGATACCAAAGGTGACCATATAAAATCTCAAAGAAAACAAAAAATACACTTTATTTATTTTTAGTTCCAAACCGATGGCATTGTCCATTTGTCACGTATAAAATGAACAATACCACTGTCATTACTCACCTTTTCATTTCCCACACTGGGAGCAAGGTCAGTGGTTTAAACATTGTCATATTATTCATAAAACAACACCCTCCAAAACACAAGGGAAATATTTCATTTTTTGGTAAAATTGTATATTTTCTCAGAAAAATGCAGTAACAGGTTCCCATTTAATTTTTTTTTAACAAGAATTCCTTATAGAATATATAACCACAAAGGTTTGGATGATAAAACGTAAAAAAATTTTTTTTACACGCTGTAAATGTTTGATTAAAATCCGAATGGAAATTTCCTCTCACAGTGTCTGCCAGGTTAAATATACCCGTATCTGCACTATTAACTAACCTAAAATATATGTTTTCATTTCACTAAATTCCCCAAAAAAGGCCACCAAAATATTCAGCTCCAGGCCCATAGAGATCTTAATCCGGCCCTGCCAGTACTGCACACAGTACTCTAAGTGAGGTCTCACCAGTGCTCTGTACAGCGGCATGAGTACTTCCCTCTTTCTACTGCTAATACCTCTCCCTACATAACCAAGCATTATGCTTGGTCTAAATTTCAGGTACAGTGACTCAACATATAATTCAATTTCAGAGGAAGCGATGCAAATCCTCTTAACACAGAAAAATCCAATTTTTTTATACAAAACAGCCAAGTGTACTTTATCAAAATGACTTACAAATAGATACGTTTAATATAGAGGTAGGGATATATAATACAGGGATAGTGAATAGGTTGTTTGTTCCTTCTTTTAGAGATATTTTTGGACACTTCCCAAAAAAACTAATTCTAGAAATAATGTAGTTATAACAGTTTAAGAAGACAGTAAGTAATAAAAATAGAAAAATAGCCAGACCACGCTTTATTTGGATGAATCTACCAAAAATGTACACTATGAAGTCATAATAATGTCTGTATTTAGCCACAATACACTAAACAAACATGGTTTATGTTTTTGCTTTTCTTCTATACCTTGACTCTTGGAATGCAGTTTCATTTCTTACGAGCCTCTAAGGCTCATGTGCAGTAAAGTAGGAAGCCTGTATAGATCCTTTAAGCCAGTGCTTCTCAACCCTGTCCTCAGGTCCCCCTAACAGGCCAGGTTTTCCATATATCTGAAGCACAGCACAGGTGATATGATTTGCTGCTCAGGGATTGCAGGATTCAGTCTGAATTTCCCAAAGGGAATCCTTAAAACCTGTCCTGTTAGGGATACTTGAGGACCAGGGTTGAGAACCACTGCTTTATGCAATGGAAAGAAACCGCATAAGGCTCCTGGCAGGAGCCTCCACAGGGCTAAACCTTTGAGGGTCCCTTCTGTTACCTTGAGTTACAGCTGTTTCAGCTGCAGCTCAAATTTTTTTTCTTCCTGCATTGGCCGCTGAATGCCCGATGTCAGGGCATCATCAGCTGATTTTTCAAAGTTTTAGCTTTTTGGGCATTATGCCCACAGCACAAAAATTTGGGGGCACCTTCTGCAACCCACAAGCAAACAAAATTAGTTTGAAGCAAACTAATTTCATTTGCTTTTGTCCTTCAGAGCTGCAGATCGAGATATCTTGATATAGGGCACCAGATGGTGCCTTTGAAGCCTGAGATATCTCAATCTCGGTAGTGAAGTGGTTAACTGATGATCTCCTTTGTACACTGATAAAAACAACTCTGGACAATGCCCGAAAATCAAAACATTCTGGACAGATATTCTAGCGATGCTCACTGATGCACTGGGACAGGACGTTCCTAGTGACCCTTGGAATTTATTGCTGTCCCAACCATTGAAGGCTTCAAGAGACATGAAAATAAGCTGATCTCAAAAATCTCACTGGCGGCTAGACGGGCGGTGGCAGAGGCTTGGTGACACCAGGCTCTCCCCGTCATGGCTAAAGTATCTGCCAAAATCCAGGACACCAGACTTGGACGAATTTACGGCTGTTGTAACACATACTCTACCAACATCCCTGGGTTGATGCTGGACTTTAAAGTTTGCCGTACCATGTCAAGTTGAGACCCAGATTATTGTACCACTGGTTCCTTGGGTGCTTTATTTTTGCATTGAAGGTGACCCCAGTCCGTTTCTTTCTTTTTCTTTTTCTTCTTCTTTCTCTTTTACCGCCTCTCTTTTTCTTCTTTCTCTCTCTTCCTGCCCTCTTACCCCCATATCCTTAAAAACATTTATGGCATATCTTTTGTTAGATTGACTGCATTTGTACCTACTGTGTTGAATCGTGTCTACAGTGGCAAGAAAAAGTATGTGAACCCTTTGGGATTACGTGTAGTTTTGCATGAATTGGTCATAAAATGTGCTCTGATCTTCATCTAAGTCACAACAATTTGAAAAACACAGTCTGCTTCAAATAATACAACACAAACATTATATGTTTTCATGTTTTTATTGAACAGAACATGTAAACATTCACAGTGCAGGGTGGAAAAAGTATGTGAACCCCTAGCCTAATGACTTCTCCAAGAGCTAATTGGAGCCAGGAGTGAGCCAACCTTGAGTCCAATCAGTGTGATATTATTGGATGTGTTGCTGAAAGCTGTCCTGCCCTTTAAAAACACACACCAGTTTTGGGTTTACTGGTTTCAAGAAGCACTGCCTGATGTGAACCATGCCTCGCAGAAAAGAGCTCTCAGAAGACCTACGATCAAGAATTGTTGACTTGCATGAAGCTGGAAAGGGTTACAAAAGTACCGGTATCTCCAAAAGCCTTGATGTTCAGGTGTCTACGGTAAGACAGACTGTCTACAAATGGAGAAAGTTCAGCACTGTTGCTACTCTCCCTAGGCGTGGTCGTCCTGTAAAGATGACTGCAAGAGCACAGTGCAGAATGCTTAATGAGGTAAAGAAGAATCCTAGAGTGTCAGCTAAAGACTTACAGAAATCTCTGGCACATGCTAACATTTTTGTTGACACAGCTACAATAAGGAAAACATTAAACAAGAATGGAGTACATGGGAGGACACCACGGAGGAAGCCATTGCTGTCCAAAAAGAATATTGCAGCACATTTGAAGTTTGCAAAAGAGCACCTGGATGTTCCACAGCACTACTGGCAAAATATTCTGTGGACAGATGAAACCAAAATTGAGTTGTTTGGAAAAAAACACACAACACTATGTGTGGAGAAAAAAAGGCACAGCACACCAACATCAAAACCTCCTCCCCACTGTAAAACATGGTGGAGGGAGCATCGTGGTTTGGGGCTGCTTTGCTGCCTCAGGGCCTGGACGGATTGTTGTCATTTATGGAAACATTAATTCCAGAGTTTATAAAGACATTTTGCAGGAAAACGTAAGACCATCTGTCCGCCAACTGAAGCTCCGCAGAGGATGGGTGATGCAACAGGACAATGAACCAAAGCATACAAGTAACTCAACAAAAGAATGGCTTCAACAAAACAAAATACGCCTTCTGGAGTGGCCCAGTCAGAGTCCTGACCTCAACCCGATTGAAATGCTGTGGCATGACCTTAAGAGAGCGATTCACACCAGACATTCCAAGAATATTGCTACACTGAAGCAGTTTTGTGAAGAGGAGTGGTCCAAAATTACTCCAGATCATTGTGCAGGTCTGATCTGCAACTACAGGAAACATTTGGTTGAGGTTATTGCTGCCAAAGGAGGGTCAACCAGTTATTAAGTCCAAAGGTTCACATACTTTTTCCACCCTGCACTGTGAATGTTTACATGTTCTGTTCAATAAACACATGAAAACATATAATGTTTGTGTCGTATTATTTTAAGCAGACTGTGTTTTTCAAATTGTTGTGACTTAGATGAAGATCAGAGCACATTTTATGACCAATTCATGCAAAACTACATGTAATCCCAAAGGGTTCACATACTTTTTCTTGCGACTGTATTGTCAGAGGTTTGGTTATGGTGAAATTAATTTCAAAACGCGCAAGATTTGATGGAACATCAGAAAAAAAAAAAAAAGCCCTACGTTGTTTTTTTTTTCCTTTTTGACCATTCTCAACACAGGCAGGATCAAAGGAGCTTTGTTGTTAGACACTCAATGATAAAAAAAAACTATCCAGATGTAAAGTCTTCCCCTAAAGACAAAGGGTTTCGTAGTTACTTAGGGATAAGCGCTACATGGCATCTGAATGTAGACATCCTCGAGCAAATAAGGCCGTAAGGAAATTGAGAAATATATATACCAATTGACTAACAGGGTTATCCAAAGAGATCCGAATTGCTCTCTGGCCATTCGGCTATCCAGAGAGCAGGCAATTCGCCAAATCCTGGCGAATTGCCTGCACATACGGTGCCTGTTCGGTGCCTGTTCATGGGCAGTGAAATCCCCATGAAAATGCACTGCTTCGGCTATTCAGAGAACACAAACCAGCAGTGAAAGGTTCCCCTAATGCCCTGCCATTCGGTGGTTTAATTCGGCAAATTTATTCAGGAGAATCCCATAGGCTTCAATGTTAAAAATATTCCCGTTTTAATTCAATATCTAATAAACCATTCATTATAAAATTCTGCAGTAAAGAGTCTCTTTATTTATAGATTTTTTAGGATACTTTAAGCATTTTTCAGAATTTCTTTTTTTTAAAAGTCCGATTTTTTTTTTTAAGTTTACTTATTTTTTCTGTAACAGCCCTTTTTATTATCATTCCCTGGACCTCCTGTGCAAATTCCAGACATTTTCGCTCAGTAGTTTCTTTGCAAACAGCTTTTCACTTTCATACATTCATGGAAACGGTTTTGCTAATTTATTCACTGCCTCATCTGCGGTCTCAGCTGCTTCGGCTGCGTGTGATCGGCTCCTGTTCGGCTGCTTCGCTGCGTGTGATCGGCTCCTGTTCAGGTTTTTCGATGGTTAATCCAGATGTTTTTGTGGATTTTCAGCGTGCATTCGGTGCGTTTTGCGGTTAGTTTTTGTCAGGTTTGCGGTAGCTTTTCCCTGAAATTCGGGGACCCTGTGGTGTTTGCTGAATACACCACAGGGTCACCGAAATGGGATCGGCAAAAGGAACCGAATTGAAGAGAACGAAAAGTCACCGAACGTGCGGTGACTTTTCGAATCTCTTTGAATAACCCTGTAAGTCTCACAGACACTAAGGAGCACCACTTTGTCTGGTGAGATCACTAAAGACTCACCTTGTATCTTAGCAAATAAACCGTTTATTTACGTATGAGCTTGAACAGCCGCAGAAGTAACTCCGTATACAAAGACTCCCACAATATGGAGAAACCCAGAGAAGGTTAAATGACCTGAATAACCCGTTTTTAATGCTATACTGTTCGGCGATATGATCTAACACTATATGGTATATGAATATTTAATTTATGTGGTCAGTTATAATAGATAATCTTGGTGTCTTATAAAAGACAGAGGCCATACAACATTTAATTGATTATTACATAACAAATGTCTTGTGTAACTAACATTTATAAAACAGATTAATTCATTCATTCATAATCAACAGACTTAATGTATGTCTGCAGAATCCTCTCATACACACATACCTGTGGATTTAAGTAAAGGGGGTATGAAATGCACGCACGCCGTGGCGAAGTATGCCGGCGATTCAACAATAGAAATGATATTGATATTAATAAATTCTATGGAGTCCCGGGATATAGGAATAAAATGACCCCAAACCAGTAAAAGATTGGCCAAATACATAAATTAATTCCTGCAGAAGGTTGATGGTTGATCTGAGAGCACCATCTGCTGGCCAGGTAATAGAACACCTGGACAGACCCCTGGAGTTAATGAATATATATATCCTCCAATCAAATGAGGCCACATAGTGATGGGCTAGATCTAAAACTGGTCGGAAGACCACTATATAGAGGGGACACTCCAGAGGGGGACCACACTGAGAAAAGCTTGGGGAGAGACCTGAGGGACGCTTGGAGGGGAGAAAGGGCAGATACCATCAGCCCCCCAATAAGACATGCCCACACCCTAATCTTCCACCACTTTATCGTCACTAACCGGATGGTAAAGTATACCTGAATAACTTGATATCTATTTTCTAATTGCATAGTCCTGACTTTAGATGTCCATCACAAATTAAAGGAATATAAATTAATTATTTTGCTGTTGAAGCCTAAACAGTAGAATAGTGTCAGTCTTTCCACTCTACTGCAGATGAGCGCTAAGGGAGAAACTATTACGGCTGCCTAATTGCTCCATAATTTAGTGAAATTATTTATATTCCAAGAATACTGGATGTGGACATCTAAAGATCAATTGTATACCCATAGTGAGATACGCTGGAACCATGAAATAGCTTTTATATGTCAAGTGCCGTCAGCCCCATTAGTAAAACTAGCATAACTCCTTCCATATTCATCATGCAGCCCTTTCGATTGAATGCATGTAAGTCAATAAGAAGCTTTTGGTTAACGTATATTGAATGAAGTGCTGTGATTGATCTGTAGAAGAGATAGTCTACCTATCGAGTGTGTTGTGTATCTTCCTGAAGGAAGTTGCATTTAGTGAATAGGCCCCCACAATAATAAATTGTGCTGCAGGCGATGCCCAGTAACTGAGTGTTTATTTTAGCCAGGTGGAGGATTGGTTTATAATGGGAAAGGTTTAAGTGAATAGAATAGAGCTTGGTGTTTAAGAACTGAGGTGTGTATATCTGTGGTGCGGTCTATAAACCTAAAATATTTGTTCATTCGATTATTGCGTGTCGCAATATCGCTACTAATCACGATCTATAATCACTTGTGAAATTGTATCTTGCTAATCCGTTGATAAGATATGATTGTATGAAACTTGACGTGTGAATAAATTTTGGTTTGAATTGTTTTACCGTTACGCAGTCTCATATCATCTTTATTGATTTTATTGTGTCTAAAAATATCTAGATAGCATCAAAAGAACTCGGGATAACGCGCCATATATTTGTTAAGACGTATATTCATTGACTGGTTATTAATCCCTATCTTAAGGGTTAAATACCAATTTATACCACTGGTATTGGAGGCACTGTCAATAATAAATATATATATATATATATATATATACACACATCTACAATAAGAAAAATACACGTCATAATTAATATATCCCTGACCTATTAAAGAAGTCAATAATCTCTACAGTATGTACTAAATATCATTGGTGAATGCCTACTTAGGCTGGGGTCAGACCAGCGCACTTTTAACGTGCGTTCTGGCGCACTTAATCACGGCCGCACTAGCAGCAAATGACGGGCAATGACAGCCAATATACGAAGTACGGTCGCACGAAAGTCCGGCCGCGCAACGCAAGTGGAAAATGAACGCATTTTTTCGAGAACGCAGAACCGCTAGTACGGACGTACAGAGTGCGCTGCGCCCGCTAGCGGTGTGTGTGTGTGATTTGGAGACGTCAGACCCTGCTCGTGTCCGGCCAACATAACGTCCAGATGCAAAAAGTTTCCTGGTTTGGATTCGTAAAACATCACGCACGAAAATGCGCATCGTATGACCGTTTTTGCATATTCCGTGAAAAAATACGTCAATGCGTTCGGACGCACTTTTTTACGTTCGCGTGTAAAAATACTTTCGTTTGACCCTAGCCTAAAACTCATTTAAAAAAAAAAAAAAAAAACAACGCTGGACAACTTTGACTGAATCTACAGTGGAATCTAAGGTGACATCTACAGTAGATCACATCGGCAGAATTAGAGTGGTACGAATGGTATAAAGTATGGTGAACTACCACGGATGTTCTCTAAGTAGTGAATTCACCATACTTCATCCATCGTGCGCTCGAAGGGAAGCCACATTCTTTAAATCAAAGAACGATGGCTTCTGTATAACTCCTATAGTAGCCATACCAGGAGTTACAGGTGTTGCAAGGACAGCTGTAAATTTGCAGTTAAAGTGTCAGACTGTACGCGGATCTCGTTCGTGGCAATCTTGTAGATGTAGCGGTCCAGATTTAATTGGTTTCAACAAGCTGCAAATATCCCCTGGCCTTGAATAAATAAAAATCCTTCACTTTCTAAAAACCCCTGTTAGTGACGGAGACGGAAATGGAAAGTAATTGAAGTTTAATTAGTAAGTCTACCATGACTGAGAATTATATGAGTAGTTTGTTTTCCCAAACATACACATCTGAGAATTAATAGAATTTCTCATTTTCTTGACCAGTAGTTTTACTCTATTAATAACGTATTTGTGAGTGCAATTAACCTTCACTCTCTGTGATATGACCCGGTATCATTATATGTTTCATAATAGAGTAGTAAAAAGTGAAGAAAAAAAATAGCGTTTCTGTTATTTAAAGGACTGCGGAGAGAAAGCAGTGCATTTTATATCCTTGGAACTTTGTTTAAATTGTAAAATTATTCATTCTTAGGTGGATCGCAAAAAAAGGGCTTAGTATATTAATTTCAAACTACAATAAAATAATGTTAATCATATCAGACTTTAATGACTATGTCTAGTGTTCTGAATTCCTATCACGCAGCCGTCACTTTCAAAATGCGTTTTAATACACACAAAAAAGCCTAATTAATTCACATCATTTTGGTATTATAGAAACAGAAATAAGGGTAAGGCGCAAAATGTGTACGTGGTCAGAAATACCCCAAACGGCACAATCCCCTCAACACCCACATGTGCCGTCCTTAATTACGTCACCAAAATACAAAGGTAATAAAAGAAAAAAGGAGGGGTGTGCAGAAAGAAATGTGAAGTATCACAATGCTAATACTACCTCAAAATAGAAAAAGATAAAGGGTATGGCATAATAACGTTTTAACACAATATTTTGTAACATATGTGATGAACAGCCACTCACACTTTACAGAGCCTATCCTGGCTCTGGTATATTCACCCGTGGGTGAATTTCATAGAGGCTCCCCCATTGACCCTCTTCAGTATTGGATATAACTCGTGTTCCTCAGCCTACTAGGCTCCTGTGTATTCGCCCAGGGGTTGTTCTATGTCGGCACAACTCCCAAAAAAGCCTGAGATCAGAAGAATATCGAAATAATCTCCCCGCCACACTGTAGTATATGGATCATTTATTCCATTGATAAATGGATAAAAGCAAAAATAAAAGTTTAAAATATACAGCATATCACCGAACGCGTTTCGCCTGGGTATGTCCACCTTTTTTTTTTTCCTTTTTCCTTTTTTCCCCTTTTTCCTTTTCCTTTTATTTTGGTATTATGTAATACCCATGATTATTCTAAAATAGTTTTTCGAGCTCTAAGCAACAGCTACATTTTTCTAGGTTTACTGGAACTATCATGAGCAATAATAAGGAGAGTTATTGAAAAAGCATTGAAATTTCAGTGCTTTCTCGTTTGCTGCACTTCGGCGATTCCAGTTCGCCAACCCTACAGTGAATTCATTAACCCTTTCGCTGCTGAGGCTTTTCCCGCCCCTGTGCTGAGGTCATTTTTACCTGTTTTGCGCATCATGTTTAAACGTGTTTTGAAGGCTTATTTTAGTATATGACCCAGACATATTATATATCGTTCTTTCCGGCAGACTCGGTAGATTCATAATATGTCATTATTATATGTATACGTTATGTCATGTCTGTATATTATAACAAAAAAAGAAATAAAATATGTATTTTCAATAATTTACAATGTGTAAAGTGTTTTTTTTCACATTTTAACATGCGAGCAATTGCGGTTATATTTTGTATGGGGTGCGCTTGTTAAAAAAATTAGAGATGGGGTCTCGTTACATTTTTTTTTGGGGAAAATTACACTATTTTTAACAAACGCACCGCATACAAAAATCGTTAGTGCAGCATCATTGTTCACATTATAATTGAAATGGGAACAATATTGCTGCATTAACAAACCAAAAAAAATAAAAAAAAGTGTTTATTTTTTTTTTATATAATTTTTTTTTTAATTTTTTTTTATTTTTATTTTTCATTTTTTTTTTTTTTTTACAACTTTTTTCACTGTAGT
Source organism: Leptobrachium leishanense (assembly GCA_009667805.1). NCBI lineage: Eukaryota > Metazoa > Chordata > Amphibia > Anura > Megophryidae > Leptobrachium > Leptobrachium leishanense. The sequence goes on along the minus strand of CM019064.1, from coordinate 399,066,609 downwards.
GTTTGGTATCGTTGGAACGGCCATGCTCTGGCCGATCCAACCATACCAAAATTTAACCCCTAACTGCCACGGATCGGGAGATAGGGAGTTCATTGGAACTCCCTATCTCCACCGTTGGTGGCAGTTAAGGGTTAACTCTAGGACTGGCGTCATCGTGCTACGCACGATGACGCCAGTCCTCAGGGGGAGTTCCCGGAGGCTTGGCCGACATCCAAGATGTCGGCCAGCTCCGGGAAAGGATCGCGAACCGGCGCTTTTCAGCGCCGATTCGCGATCCAGCTCCCCAGGGGTTAATGCCAGGCATCATTTGGAAGGGCAGGCTGTGCCCTTCCAAATGATGCCTGGGTTAACCCCCGCAGAGTCGCCGATCGGGAGGGAGAGAGGTCCGAAGGACCTCCCCCCCTCCCTTTCAGGCGCCTCCTCCGCACATGCGGGGGGGGCGCCTGAATTTGGTGTCATCGCGCTGCCGCGATGACACCAAATTCCGGCGGCTGCTGTTCCGGATGCCGGGCTGACATCCAGGATGTCAGCCCGCACCGGAGGGGCCAGCGATCGGCCGGAACCCGGCCGAACGCTGACCCCAATGGGAGGACGCGCTCAGCGCGTCCTCCGCACAGCAGCGGGAATGCTGAGGACGCGCTGAGCGCGTCCTCAGCATCCAAGTGGTTAATCACTGCAGAGTCCCCGAAGTGTGTCAAATGTGAAGCCGCCGAAGACAGACGTTCAACCCGACCAAAATCCGCTGAAGAGTGTCGATCTGACCCCCAAACGTTGCTAAACTGCAGAAAAAAATCCAAACTCTTCTATTCATTAAAAGGTGTTTAAAACAATAAAAATGCGTGAAAATGTGTGGAAATAAAAAGAGGTCTGTAACAGAAAAAAAAAAAATGGGAATGAAAAATTTTGCTTAAAAATATACCCTAAAAATAAAAAGTTTTTTTGCTGAAAATGAAAAAGAATAAACAGTTGAATAAAAATTTTTTTTATATTTTTTTTACATTGAATCCTATGGGATTCGCCTGTTTAAACCTGTTGAACTGAACCACCGAAAATTTTACTGACACTTCGGTCCAGTTCAGCTTTCTCTGAATAGATTAAACATTTCTTCTATATGGGACAATTTCGCTGCCGTATTTCGCTGTCAATTTGCCAGTATTTGGCGAATTGCCAGGTTTCTCATTCGCCGAACTGCCACGAAATTGCACCATACAGTGAAATTCACCGTTCGGTGCCCTTCGATGGCAAGTGCGACGCTCTTTGAATAACCCTTAAGGTTTATGAGATTACTGAGAATGAGAAGCGGAACTAGTGGCCAGCCTTACAGTGGGTTCCCACTCAAGTTCTAAGTTTTTAGTTGCTTCTGCCATTACAAATGCGAATCAGACTGCTATCACCCAGAAACAGCAGCCGGACCGGATATGTCAAGCCAACTTCCTCTGCATAAGAGATACAGCTAATGCCACAAATTGTTTTGGCCTTGATTAGTGTCATTATAGAATAACTCACAATTATGGGGTTTATAGTGAGACTCGTGTTTGACTACAATGCCCAGAATTTCATATTACAATGCACAAGTCCAGGAGTTTTTTTGTTATGAGAAAGGATTTTACCAGGAAGGATACATTGAGATTTCTCTCATTTTCAAGTATGTCCTGGGTGGTGAGTATGTACCGTTAGGTGTCTTGCCAAGGACACTTACTGGAGAGGTTGCTCGCTGGGATCGAACCCATGACTCCACAGGCCCCTCCATGCAGAGCAGTGATGTTACCTCAACTCCACCCAGCCGGTAAGACAATGAAACACGGAGAGCACATCCAAGAACACGTATTCACACTCTTTTACTGGCCCGATATTTCTTCCAAACAGGGACATTTTAAAGAACTTTACTCAGGCTGAATTTTTTCAGTTGAATCAGCTGATATTTTACAAATATATATATATATATATATATATATCGTCTGCAAGCAGCTGATATTTTTTTTTCAACAATTCGACCAATAGAATTAAACTGGGCCATTAATTCTGGTATGGGAGTACAGAGTGGGGTATAGGGGAATAGTAATGGGGTTGTAGAGGAAGTAAAGAGGAGGTATACAGAGAAATATAAAGGCGTATAAGGGTAAAAATGATGTGCACTGGGTAATTTTCTAAAAGTTCTGAACTGAACTACGATATCGGATTGGTCCAAATATGAAATGCTTCCAAATCCAAAATATTTGGGCTCTGAAATTTGCAGACCTGAACACTAAAAGGGCACATGCCTAGTTTGCACTTATATTTACTTTGTGTGTAATTTTGGATTTTTCTGCATATTCACCGGGTTCCCGTCTCTATTTCCTTGTAGCTATACCTGCTTCCACCTCTCTGTTAAACAAACATGATGGGCAGCTGCTAGCAAGAGAATCCAATGTCACAGATGGCTAGGCGGTGTGCGACATGTTATTTTGACATTTCACCAGCATAATTTATTCATAACCAGAATCTTTTTCTCAAAGAAGAATAAGATGGTAATGCACACATTGAACTGTTGATGTAAATCAAAGTATGGTCTGCCAGGGTAATGTAAATGCATTCCTATGGCACAATGGTTTTCAGATTTTCCCTATAAATGTTGTAAAGGTTGGGCGCCTGTTATCTGGAATGCTTGTGACCCTGAACAGTCTAGAATTCAGATTCTTCTGAATTTCGGAATTGGATTGGACCAGGGCGCTTAAGATAACTTCCTATAGCCCATCCTAGAGAGAAAAGAATCATAAAATCTTTCTGCGGTAGAATTGGACACCCGCAGCGTTCTGCAAAAGGACCCCTTCCATTTCTAATCTACATTGACAATAGCTTGTGTTCACGAGCACCTACCTTCACACTTAGTAGTCTTGTCCCCTAAGCCCCGTTTGGCCTCAGGTGAGATGCAATGTCTCTACTATCTCCCAAAAACAACCTACCTCAGACACCGGAAACTTGATTATTATACTTATGGCCATGCTTGACTATGCTGCATATGGCCAGATCTCTGATTGCAACTTTTTGGAAAAGTGGTGGTCATCCCACTACGCTACTAATCAAGACTGGGTGCTACAGGTCAAGTCATCCAGAGATATGGAGGAGATTTAGTATTCTTCTAAAGGCCCATACGACCATTGTTATGCTTTATGGAGACCCTAGGCAAGTCATTTAACTGCTTACCTGACCAGAAACCATGCTTGCTTTAGGTTCTATATCTTGGGGGTCCGCTCTTGGGCTACTATGTTAATCCATGGGTTATTATAGACCTAGACATTGTATATAAAGAAAGGAAAAAGAAGAAGCTGACACTGTTGCAAGTTTTCTCAGTTTTATCATGAAATGTTTCATGTCTGGCTTTTTACTTTCTACAACGTCACCACGACTAGAACAAGACTATGGAGCGTAACGACGTGTATGGACACAGAGTTGTTAGGCCGGGTTTGGTCCATTTCGAGATGGAGTTTTCTGCTGTTATTATTGTAGTTCATTCTGATACACTGTTCACCACATCTTACCATTTTTGCAATTTGTCTCATGCACAACTACTGATGTATACTTTTGCTAATAACCAAAATAATAAAATGATTTTACAAACAAAAAAATAAGTTATGGATTCTTTCCGATTTCTACCAGCCATATTCATACCAACCCAATGTATATTTGATGTATCCAATTAAAATATATTAATCTATTTATATTCTATGCATACGTTTTTCCTTTAACCTCTCTGGATTGCACTGATGGAGTATTCTCTGTCATCTGACCCATCCTACAACATGCAGGTGAATCAGCCCTTTTCCACTGCATCCGACCAACGGACGATTTCAGACAATTTTATGCATTTACAACAGATGTGTGATCCTATCAATTTCAACAGATTTTATCGGACGATGCTGGGATGATCTGGTACAAGTTTGCCTGAAAAAGATGCATTGTATACTTGAACTGCCGAGCCGGGCACAGAAACCTGAAAAAGATGCATTGTATAGTATAATCGCCGTGTACAGGGGAAACTTGAAAAGATAGAATGTATAGGAAAACCTCCGTGCCCAAAGCACATAGGATTCAGTGGAAAAAATATCCATGTTTTTATTCCTTTTTTTATTCCACTGTTAATTTTTTTAATCCGCAGCAAAATGCCTTTTTATTTATTGATATTTTAGGAATTTTTTTTTGTTATTTTTCTGGATTTTTTTAGGCAAACTTTTTGGTTCTGTTTTTAAAGAAATAAAAAAAAACGAGACTTTTTTCACTCACGTCTTTTTTTTTTCTCTGTGAGCTGGCTTCAGCATTGCTCTCCCTGGTGCTGAAAATGTTTCAGTACCAGGGAGAGGAGGGTTTAATTCCCCCCTGCAGTCTGGCAAGTTTTTTTTTTCACTAGGAGCTGGCTGTGCTGGACAGAGGCAGTCCTTAATGCTGAAACTCTGTTTCAGGATCAAAAACAGTTTTTCCCTGTTTTTTTCACCCCGCGGCCTGTCCATCGGCCGATCTGGGTCATCCACAGATGCTTCCAGTGAACGTCGCTGATCGGCCAATGGCGTTGTCTGTAGTCAGGTGACCAAGTCGGTCGCCGAATTACAGTGCCAGCGGACGGCCAGCCTAAAGCTCCTGCAGCCAACAAACTTTGAGTAAACACTTTTCTGAAGCAATAGAAAAGGAATTTTGTTTATTGCAAACAAAATTCATTTGCATATTGGCTCCCGAACCTGTTACCAAAGTTGCAGCATACCAAACATTGCAGCCAATGTGCTGCAGCTCACAGAACTGCTCTATCTGCCTGCGTCTCATGCTGCAGTAGAGAAATTTGACCAGCAGGGGAAGCCCTCTGCCTCTCTAATGAGCTTAATGTATTGTAAAAATGTATGTATACATGCAACATGCAGGATTATTCAAAGAGATCCGAATTGTGGCTGAAAGGTAACCGAACAGTGAAATTCAGCGTACGGTTACCTTTCCTGTTGCTATTCAGAGAGCAGGCAGTTCGCCAAATGTTGGCGAATTGCCTGCACGTACGGTGCCTGTTCGAGGGCAGTGAAATCCCCATAGAGAAGCAATGCTTCGTCTATTCAGAGAACAAAAACCAGCAGTGAAAAGTTGCCGAATTGCCCTGCTGTTCGGTGGTTTCATTCGACAGGTTTATTCAGGCGAATCCCATAGGCTTCAATGTTAAAAATATTCTCGTTTTAATTCAATATCTAATAAACCGTTGATTATAATATTCTGCAGTAAAAAGTCTCTTTTTTATAGATTTTTTAGGATCTTTCAGGCATTTTTCAGGATTTTTTGCGAAATTCTTTCCCCCGTTTTTTCTTTTTTCTGTAACAGCCCTTTTTATTATCATTTATTGGATCTTATATGTAAATTCCAGACATTTTTGTTCAGTAGTTTCTTTGCAAACAGCGTTTCTCTATTCAAACATTCAGGCGTACTGGGTTTTTTTCCCACTCCATTCGTCTGCGGTGTTGGGTTTTTCCGGCGGCTGCTCTGTGCTGTGATCGACGGCTGCTCGGGTTTCTCCAGCGTGTTCGATGGGGTTAATAGAGATGTTTTTGCGGGTTTCGGTATGCGTTCGCCTGGGTTTTGCGGTGAGAGTTCGGCAGGTTTGTGGCAACTTTTCCGTGCAGTGCGACGGCCCTATGGTGCTTGCTGAATACACCGCAGGGTCGCCGAAATGGGATCGCCAAATCACACCGAATTGAAGAGAACGAAAAGTCACCGAACATGCGGTGACTTTGATTCTCTTTGAATAACCCTGATAGATTTTTACAGTTTGGGGAAAGGGAAGTGGTTTTCCATAAAACCACTGGATCCTGCCAGTGGTTTTATGGAAAATCACTTAATAGTGAAAGGATTTATCAAAGAGCTTTTGTGTTATGGTAGACACCGTATTGATTCCATCTAATCCTTTGAAATTATTCACTAAAGTATGTGAATTCATACAATTGTGGATTATCTGTTCAGTGACCGCATTCCTCAATTTATTATCACAAGCTAATTAATATATCCTAGCATTTATAATGCTCTTATAAATAATCCCACTCTGTTTCACAGTTTAACAGAATAAAACTGTTTTAAAATAAATGATTGCCCATGCTGACCTTTAAATTATAATTACAAAACTGGATGGTTTTAAACTTCCTAAACTTAAATGTCACATTATTATAGGACCCCGTTGTAAGTATTTAAATAACATTTACATAGGCTAACACACTTTATAGGCCTACAGCCATTTGGCAACTACATTTTATACGATTAGAGTCGAATGAACAAACTGTTCCCATATCGCAGATGAAATGACAGACTCTTTAAACAAAGGTTAGATCATCTAGGCGACAGTGTCAACTTCTGTAGGCACTAATTAAATTATGACATGGAGCAGCAAGGCACAAAAAGAAGAACTTCCAGTTCTCAGAAAGTTAAAGAAAAAGAATACAAAAAGAAGGTCAAGTACAGTAATAGTGCGATCACAAATAGGGTCAAAATGCATCTGTGGGCTTGATTCAATTCTTTCAGAAGATTTTTCCAAAAAAAATAAATTTATAAGGGTCTATTCACTAAGCAACATTTTATTGCTTTTGACTTCGAAAAACTGAACTCTCCTATTCTCCTAATAGGTGTTTAAACAAATAAAAATGCTTTAAAATGTGTCTAAATAATAAAATGATACTTTAAAAAATAATAAAAAAAGGTCTGTTACAGAATTAGTAAAAAAAAGCCTTTTTAAAAAAAAGGGAAACGCAAAAGTTTGTCTAAATAATACAACAAAATACAAAAAGGTATTCCTGCTGTTCCTCTTTCCATGTTTTTGTTTTTAATCCCAAATGGGAAATGTTTGGTGCGTGTATAAATAAAACCCACCATATCTTTGCCTCTCCTTAGCTGAAAAGCAGCAGGAGGGGCTTGGAGCTGCTCAGTAGAGCGGCCTTTTGGTTACATTTGTTAGGTACCCACTCTGTAAAGAGGTGCCTTGAAGTGGCGAGTGAGTTTACGTTGCAATGGCCATTGAAACAAACAAAATCCTCAGTGTTTTGTTGCACATGGAATACATAGATACGAGCGCAGATGACACTTTTTCCCCTTGTTATGTAAAATACAAAAAGGTGTTCTAAAAAATAAAAAAATTAAGAGGCTTTTTGCCAAAAATGAAAAGGATAAAAAAAAATTAAATGGTATTGTTTTTTACATTGAAACCTATGGAATTCGCCTGTTTAAACCTATCGAACTGAAACTCAAGGAATTTCGACATCACTTCAGTGCAGTTCGGCGTTCTGTGAATAGATTAACCATTACTTCTCTATGGGATAATTTCATTGCTGCCGAAGATCACTGAACTGCAACGAACTGCACCGTATTTCGATGTCAATTCGGCAGTATTTGGTGAATTGGCAGTTTCGTGAATAGATGAACTACCCCAAAATTTCAACGAACAGTGAAATTCACCGTTTGGTGCAATTCGGTGGCAAGTTCGATGCTTAGTGAATAACCTCTATAGTTTACATTTGACCAATATATTTTTTGAAATATCAACTAACTGATAAAAAAAAAACAAATAAAACAAATCGAACACAGACGAAAATCAAAAAATGATGGTCTTCTGAAAAAAAAGAAAAAAGCTGTGGTAAAACATTCAAAAAAGCATTTTTGGTCAGCATCATATTGATATTTGAGATATATCATACCTATCTGAAAACCCAATATTTAAAAAAGGGTTTCCATCTGATTTTCAGATTTTTCAGATTTCATGTCAGCTCTTTTTTATTTTAACAGTATCTGGGTTATTCAGAGAAAGGTGAAACTCTGGAGAACTTTTGGAGAAGTGAAAATTCTAGATAAAAATAGCTGATTTGGAAAGTGAGATAAATGGGAGAATTTTTCTGATTTGGCTATTTTGACCTAGAATTTTCACTTCTCCAAACGTTCTCCAGAGTGTCACCTTTCTCTGAATAACCCTCTATGTTTCATGCATGGATTGAGGCAGGGGTCAAGTCCTAAAAAATTAAGCATGGGAGCTTTCTGTCCCCTCATTATCACTTATCAACTTGCACTCAACGCAAACACACACCCAGATCGGATATATTTATGTCTATACGAGGAGTTTAGCAAACATATCATAAATATATTCAAGGTTATTCAAAGAGCACTGAAATTCCACCAGAATTTTGGTGCTCTTTCGTTCCTCACACCTCGGGGGATCAAATTCCCTGACCCTGCGGTGAAGTCAACATTAACCGCAGAGTCCCCGAAGTATAGGGAAAAGCCACCGACTGAATCCGAAAAACCACCACAAAAAACGCAGAAAAATGCAGAACACACCCAATGATCCGTGACGTTTTGCCGAACAGAGCACTGATCACCCGCCAGAAAAAGCAGACAAGCTGACGAAAGGAGTAAAAAAAAAAAACCAAACACAGCAACTTTTAAAAGCTGTATGCAAAAGAAACTACTACGCGAAATTGAATTGAAAAAAAGAAACTACTACGCGAAAATGCATTATAAGGTTCTATGAATAATAACAAAAAGGTCTGTTAAAGAAGAACAAAAAAACTGAAAAAAGAATTGCTGAAAAAAATCCTAAAAAATAAATAAATAAAAAGACTTTTTGCTACAAATTAAAAGAATAAATGGTTTACTAAATATTTAATAAAAACGGGAATATTTTTTACATTGAAACCTATGGAATTCACCTGGTTAAATCTGCCGAATGAAACCACCGAAAATCAGGGCATTTCACTGACATTTTTCTGCTGTCACTGCCGTCGAACAGCACCATATTTCGCTGGCAATTCACCAATATTTGGCGAAAAAGCCAGCTTTTTGAATACTCAAATGACCACGAAATTATGGGGAAATTCACTGTTCGGTGCAATTTCTGAGCCAATTCGGCTCTTTGAATAACCTCTTATGTATATTGTGACTTAACAGGGTAACATATAATTGAACACCTGAATGCAAGCTTTATATTAAATAACTGATTATTGTTTTGAATAAATTAATAAACATTTAGATAATGGGTTTATAATGAAATGTCACTCAGATATGGTTGTAGTAGTTTTCCACTGTAGGGTTGAGATTTATTAGTTAAGGTTTAGGCCCCAGAGGTCTGAACTTAACCTAGTTAGGAGTAGGGATGTGCATGGCTGAAAAATCTGTTTAGTTTAGTTTCATTTCGTTACGTTTTTAAATCATTTTGTTTTCGGAATTTCGTAACTAATTTCGCTTCGTATTTTGTTTCGTTTCGTTTCGTTTCGTATCGATTCGAATTTCATATATCAAATCGATAGTTGACATCAATTCAAATTTTGGATCACTAGATAAAACTCCAATCAATCAAATTTTGCTGTTAAAAGAAAAGCTAGGGTCAAACTTTAAGCTGTGTCACAGATTTAATAGGAGTCAAATTAAACAGTGAAACAAAATTAATTTGTTTCATAAAGTCCTTTGCTGACTATTACTTGTATTGTAAGTTAAGATCAATTCGATAGTTCATTTCAAATTCAATAGTTGATATCAGTAATTCAAATTTTTCTTTTATGCTGATGACGCAGTGTAAAACTAAATAAATTCATATATATACCGTTTTCTTTCGTTTTGAATTCGTATCCTATCGATTCATTATTTGGAAGTACTTCCGAATACGAATTATCAAATTTCGTTCCAAATTCTGAATTTTTCCGAAACGAATGCACATCTCTAGTTAGGAGTGCACCTTCTTGTTTTTTTCTCATACTTATGTGTTGTTCAATATTCAATGATCAGCAGTAGCAGACACGGCAGCCCACGATCATGTTAACACAATTTGAGGCTGTCTTGCATCATTGTAAATTAAATTAGTTTATTTGAAAATTTATTTTGTTTGCCTTTGGTCTCCAGAACATGTCCCTAAAGTTTTAGTACCCTGGGCATGATGCCAGAGGTGCCAAAACGTTCTATCAGCTGAGAGTCTGTCTGAATGACATCTCTCCATCTGATCCTGCATGAGTTCAGAAATGTAGCAAGTCCATTTGACCAGCAGATGGCGATATCCGTCTGCCTGTCATGCGTTCAGACTGGGATTATTGCAGCAGGTGGGGTTGTGAGCCCAGGATGCAGTGAAAAAAGGCAGGTATGCAGGGAAACAAAAGGGTTTATTAAATAATAAACACCAGAACATAAAAGACATGCACTAAAACAATAGATCAGAACTAGAAACTGGAGGAGACTGGGCACGATGGGTAAATAGATGCAGGGGAGGAGAGGAGATGCAAGAAAAGGAGGTAGAAACAACAGAGGGATGGCTGAGAGTTATGGGAAGGGAGGTTAAGGAGAACTGAATATGGGAGCGGTTAGGAACAGAAGAAATAAGGCATAGCAAGATGGGAATAAGAAACTAGAGAGTGAGAGTGGAAATAGACACAAAGGGGACTTAACAGAACATGGGGCAAGCAATGAATAAACAATAATACAGATATAAACATATAACACAGAATATTAGAAGCAACGGTATCAGGCAGGGGGCAGGCAATAGAATGGTCGTGGGCAAAGCAGGGGGTCTAGGCAAGGCGGCAATCAGGGTGGTCAAAGTCCAAGATGAAGGGGGTCTGGTAGCCAGGGGTTCAAGATGGGGGGGTAATCAGGATGCACAGGGGTGTTACCGGCTTGAAGGGAAAATGTCCAGGAAATAGAGGGTCCTCAGGAAATGCTTTGGATCAGGCGTTTCTGGGATAAGCTCTGCACTGCAATTCAGTCTGGGGCTTCAATGAGGAAGTCCAGGGTAGAGGGTGTGACTCCCTTAAATGCAGGACTGATTAGGGAGGATGAAGGGCAGGTGAGGTTCCAGGGTAGAATGTCAGAGTCCAGGAATGTGCATTGTGCAGGTTGCAGGGTTGACATGGGTGATCCTGACACTGCCAAATAGGCAGTGGAGTAGCGTAGGAGGGGCCTCGGGGCGGGGCGGTCGCCCCAGGTGCAATTTTCTTAGGGGGGCAAAATTTCAAAAGAAATTTGAACCATTAATATTTTCCAGCAAGGTGTTTGCTCACAGACACTGGTGCCTTGCACGGGCAGCTGCCAATTTTATGGTGCCGGCGGTGACTTAGCACTCAGCGTCCAGAAGGGAGGACCATGACATTAAATACTGTCCTGACTCCTCCTTAACACTGACATGAGTCACATGAAGCAGCGCAGCATTATACGATGGAACACGCTGTTCCATGCTTGTCAGCCCCCTTGAAGCCCTGTGCCACCACCTGCACCTGGCAGCCCTGCAGCTGCTGAACAGAAAGGAGGGATGGAGGCGCCTGCCCTGCAGCACATTTAAAATCTGGACTCCACTAAGCCCCCTGAACAGTAAACCCCGGGCCACCAGCAACTCCACGCAGGTAGGCAACACTGTGTGACAACAGAGCAGCATGACCAACACACAGTGAGGGGATACGGGGAGAGGGTGACTGGAGGTTCAGGGAGATAATGACTGGGGATAATGGGAGAGAGTGACTGGGGGTACTTGGATATAGAGAGAGATTAAGAGTGAATGGGGGTACTGGGAGAAAGTGGGGGTACTTGGAGAGAGAAAGAGTGACTGGGGTACTGGAGAGAGCGAGTGACTGGGGATACAGGGAGATAGTGACTGGGGATACTGGGAGAGAAATACTGATGGGTACTTGGAGAGAAAGAGTACCTGGGTTACTGAGAGAAAGTGGAGGTAATGAGAGAGTGACTGGGGTACTGGGAGAAAGTGGGGGTACTGGGAGAGAGAATTTCTGGGGGTACGTGGGGAGAGGGTGAGAGTGACTTGGTATAGTGTGAGAGTGGAACTATGCTAGGGTATACTGGGACAGGGTGACTGGTAGCAGTGGTGTAGCGTGGGTGGCATGTGTGTTTCATTTTTTTATTATATCAGTATTTTGCTATTATACATGTGCTTGTGGGGTAAGGGGGTCAATACTCTACTGGTAGAAGGGAATCTGGGTGTGCTACCGTGTCCACAGGTTGGGAGGGGGGCCCACAATTATTGCCTTGTCCCGGGCGCTGACAACCCACGCTACGCCGCTGCAAATAGGTCATTACAGTAAGGAAGATCTTGGGAATATTCCCAGGAATTTCTAAGTAAAATTAATTTAAAAAAATCCAAAAAAGCACTGGTTCCTGACAATGGTTGTTTGGAAAATCAATTGGTGGTGAAGGAGGGGTTAAAGTTTGTTTTATTAGAAGTGATAAATAATGCCAGAAAACTAGAACTTTTACATTTACTCAATAGATGTAAATGTTTTCTGAATACATTACAAATGGAGGGAAAAAAGTCTGCATTTCCTACAATAATAAAAAAATATAAATTTGACATTTTACTATAATTAAAATGTTTTTATGTTTCGGAGTTTACTGTAGGAAGAGGACAGGTTGCATATTATACACCGAGGCAGCCTCATGCTTCTTTTTGGATAGAATGCAGATACCTTTCATTTGCACACGATTCACGTACATGCACGGTTAACGCGGCTATACAAGAATAAGCACAAGACAGTCAGGTTTTTAGACTTACGCTAGAGGATGTCTTACTCCTCAGAGTCAGTCATTATATTGGTAAGAAGTCAGTCAGCACTGTGGGATCTTAAAAATGGCGTGCTGGCTTGCAGTTTTCGGAGTAGAAAGGGAAAACATATGTGATTGTAATCTAAGAGCTCTGAGACGATCATTAAAAGAGATTCACAAAGGATACTTGAAAGGGAAGCGAAAATTAAGACATTGTGACGGGCGGACGTAGTCACTGTAAGATAGTGAGAAAGAGCCCTGGCTTTAGTCCAAGGTGTTCTTATAAAACTTATTGATTAGGCTGGTAATAAGAAAATTCTCTGCACAGTTAACTTGTGTTTGTCATTCTTTGAATTCCATGTACTGAAACAACTGCATTGTTATTATTAGACATGTGCGCAACCAAATGTTTTGGTTTGGTTTGGCAAATTTCAGAATCCAAATATTTTGGATTAGCTGGGAAAATTTAAAAATACAGCCATTTTTACCCCTATGTCCTCTCTATACTTCCCTCTATACACCCACCACCATCTATTCTCCCCTCTTTACTTCCTCTATACCCAAGCTCTATAATACCCTTATACCTCCTCTATAACCCATAGCAGAAGTTAGCTAGGATTAGTTTGACTTTTAGGGTTAGGGTTTGGATTAGGGTTATGTGACGGTACCTGGACACCTGCACCCGAATTTACTTTTGGGAGGTGTGGGACTGCAGCTTCTGGTGGACGTGACTGCTCATATTGTCCCTCATCCCTCTCCTGTGCCCCTTATATTTGCAGGGTTTCTGTGTTTATATGTGTCCTGGAGCTGATGTAACGCTCCATGCTTCAAACCCCAAGAGACTTTATGTTCATTTATATCGTGTGTTTTTAAATATATTTTACATCGTTTGATTTTAGTTTAATTTAGTTTAGTGTAAAATGGCATAGCTTTGGTTTTAAAAATACTTATATTCCTGTAGGTAAATGTGTTTTTGTGTATACAGTAAACAAGCTTTACTGCTGTGTAATTTATGCACCAGGGCTTTTCCCATTATCTAGCTGCATGTTTAATTCAAGGGATCTCTGATAGTGTGTATTTAATCTGATGTGTTAGAACAATGGATATACAAATGTTGTGTGTACTGAAAGGCTAAAGAATGTAAAGAATGTTTATTGTAAATAACTGACCTAATGTAATTAGTATGGGTATGCAAATTATGACTAGTAATTAGTATGGGTATGTAAATTATGACTGTTGGACTTCAGCATAAATGGTGGCGTTTTGTTCATTAAAAAGTCAGAGAACTCTCAGAGCTCAGAGAGAGAGGATCCTGTTTTAAAGCATACAGCCGCGCCTGGTGTCTTTATTTCAGCGACGCTACACTATACACTATCACCCTCAGAAGGCAGAGAGCGGCCTTCTGGAGATTCCTAACGGCTCCAGGGCAGAGGAACAGAAGCAGGCAGGTCAAGCCGCTCGAGGCGCTGAGGACAGCGCTCCCAGTAGCCGGGCTGACCACAACGAAGGGGTGTCTGGAGAGCCAGGACAGACGGAAGGGAACGGTTCCTTCACAATATGTAAATGCTGTTATTGTTGATATCATTATTGTGTGTTTGTCACTAGAGCCCTTTCCAAGCCCTTTGTAACCTAATATGTTGGTTTTACAGCTATGAAAGCTTTGAGTGGTCATTGTTTTCTTCTGTTTGGATTTGGGATTATGGTTGCAGGACATCATCACCAGAGGTGGAAGCAGGAGGGGGCACCAGGGTGGTACCTGCCATTGGTCTCCGGATCCCTCCTTGCACTGTATATATATTGCAGCATGTGTCTCTTTACAGTGCACTTGTTTTTAACCACATGTCCTGTCTCACTTTGGTTGGGGAATGCTAAAAACGCTCTTATTTTATTCATCCTTAAGCTTTGGCTAAAGACTGGAGTAATCATGGAAGATCTCTGGTGTGAGACGGATGCCCTGCTCGGGAGCGAAACTAGTGGACATATCCGGCCGATGTACAGAGCTCCAACTACAGGTTACTTTTAGGGTTAAGGTTAGCATTAGGGATACTTATAAGGTGCTATTCACAAGGCATTTAAATTGGCTGCATTTTGGGTGCTTTGCATTTCGGCGCACTTCGGTGATACCATTTTTCAAAAATATGGTGAATTTACTATTTAGTGAATGGTGACCATATTTTGCCCAAATTGGAGTTGCCAAAGCACTTATCAGACGTCAGCAAAAACCTCAGAATTTTGCCGATAACTGTCGAAGTGCATCGAATTGGCATTGGCATTGGCGAATTCCACCAAACTGAAAAGAAAAAAGAAAAGACTCCTATTCTCCTAACAGGAGTTTCAATAAATCAATAAAATCAAAATCAATAAATCAATAAATCAATAAAAATGTGTCTAAGTAATAAAAAAGTCCTTAAAAAATAATAAAAGGGTCTGTTACAAAATTTAAAAAGTGTGATAAAAAATTTAAAAGACAAATGTTTAAAAAATACGAAAAATACAAAAAATACAAACAGCCTCTAAAAATAATTAAAAATATTTTTTACATTTAAACATATGGAATTTGCCTGTTTAAACCTCTCAAATTGGACCACCAAAAATCAGGGCATTTTGCCAGAATTTCGGTGCAGTTCGGGGTTCTGTGAATAGAAGACATGATAGTCTTCTTTGGGACAATTTCGGTGCTGCTGAACGCCACCGTTTGTGGAGAATTGCACCATACTTTGCCGTCAATTAGCCTGTGTTTGGTGAATTGACGGCTTAGTGAATAGACCAGTGATGGTGAACCAATGGCACGCATGCTGCACCTGGCACGTGGGGCCGACTGTGTCAGCACGTGAGCCATAGGCTTGCCTCCGCTCCCCTTCGAGCATGCCTCTTCCTCCCAGTGGCCGCCGGCAAAGGATGTAGCCCGGCCGCTCGTTGGGATCCACCAGCCGCGATCTCGCGAGATTGCGGAGTTAACTCCGGGATCTAGCGAGACCACGGCTTGTGTTCGTGATTTCCAATGAGCAGGCGGGCCTACATCTTTTGCTGGTGGCCACTGGGAGGAAGAAGCATGCTCAAAGGTGCCTGGCAGAGCGACTGGGACAATGTGAGCTGGGGGCAATATATCAATATGAGCTGGGGGCAATATATATCCATGTGTGAGCTGGGGCAATATATATCCATGTGTGAGCTGGGGCAATATATATCCATGTGCGAGCTGGGGGCAATATATATCCATGTGCGAGCTGGGCAATATATATCCATGTGTGAGCTGAGGGCAATATATATCCATGTGTGAGCTGGGGGCAATGTATCCATGTGTTAGCTGGGGGCAATATATCAATAGGAGCTGGGGCAATATATCAATAGGAGCTGGGGGCAATATATATCCATGTGTGAGCTGGGGGCAATATATATCCATGTGTGAGCTGGGGCAATATATATCCATGTGCGAGCTGGGGGCAATATATATCCATGTGCGAGCTGGGCAATATATATCCATGTGTGAGCTGAGGGCAATATATATCCATGTGTGAGCTGGGGGCAATATATATTCATGTGTGAGCTGGGGGCAATATATATCCATGTGTGAGCTGGGGGCAATGTATCCATGTGTTAGCTGGGGGAAATATATCAATAGGAGCTGGGGCAATATATATCAATATGAGCTGGGGCAATATATATCCATGTGTGAGCTGGGGGCAATATATATCCATGTGTGAGCTGGGGCAATATATATCCACGTGTGAGCTGAGGGCAATATATATCCATGTGTGAGCTCGGGGCAATATATATTCATGTGTGAGCTGGGGGCAATATATATTCATGTGTGAGCTTTGGCAATATATATCCATGTGTGAGCTGGGGCAATATATATCCATGTGTGAGCTGGGGCAATATATATCCATGTGTTAGCTGGGTGCAATATATATCCATGTGTGAGCTGGGGGCAATATATCCATGTGTTAGCTGGGGCAATATATCCATGTGTTAGCTGGGGGCAATATATCAATAGGAGCTGGGGCAATATATATCAATATGAGCTGGGGCAATATATATCAGTATGAACTGGGGCAATATATATCAATATGAGCTGGGGAAATATATCAATATGAGCTGGGACAATATATCCATGTGAGCTGGGGCAATATATCAATATGAGCTGGGGCAATATATCAATATGAGCTGGGACAATATATTCATGTGAGCGGGGGGCAATATATCCATGTGTAAGTGGGGGGCAATATATCCATGTGTGAGCTGGGGCAATATATCCATGCGTGAGCTGGGGACAATATATCCATGTGAGCTGGGGCAATATATCCATGTGTGAGCTGGGGGCAATATAACCATGTGTGAGCTGGGGGCAATATCTATTAAGGTGAGCTGGGGCAATATATCAATATGAGCTGGGGGCAATATATATCCATGTGTGAGCTAGGGCAATATATATCCATGTGCGAGCTGGGGCAATATATATCCATGTGCGAGCTGGGGGCAATATATATCCATGTGCGAACTGAGGCAATATATATCCATGTGTGAGCTGAGGGCAATATATATCCATGTGTGAGCTGGGGCAATATATATACATGTGTGAGCTGGGGCAATATATATACATGTGTGAGCTGGGGCAATATATATCCATGTGTTAGCTGGGTGCAATATATCAATAGGAGCTGGGGCAATATATATCAATATGAGCTGGGGCAATATATATCAGTATGAGCTGGGGCAATATATATCAATATGAGCTGGGGCAATATATCCATGTGAGCTGGGGCAATATATCAATAAAATATCAATATGAGCTGGAGCCAATATATCTATGTGTGAGTGGGGGGCAATATATCTATGTGTGAGCTGGGGCAATATATCCATGTGTGAGCTGGGGCAATATATCCATGTGTGAGCTGGGGACAATATATCCATGTGAGCTGGGGCAATATATCCATGTGTGAGCTGGGGGCAATATAACCATGTGTGAGCTGGGGGCAGTATCTATTAAGGTGAGCCTGGGCAATATATCCATGTGTGAGCTGGAGCAAATATATCCATGTGTGAGCTGGGGCAATATAACCATGTGTGAGCTGGGGCAATATAACCATGTGTGAGCTGGGGGCAATATCTCCATGTGTGAGCTGTGGGCAATATATCCATGTGTGAGCTGGGGCAGTATAACCATGTGTGAGCTTGGGGCAATATAACCATGTGTGAGCTGGGGGCAATATATCCATGTGTGAGCTGGGGACAATATAACCATGTGTGAGCTGGGGGCAATATATCCATGTGTGAGCTTGAGGGCAATATATCCATGTGTGAGCTGGGGGGCAATATATCCATCTACCTATACTGTATTTTTCTTCTAAATTTTAAGCACATAATTAGTTCAGACAGTCGTATGAATTGTTTTTTCTAAAATAAATCAGTATTCAGGTCTAATTGCGTGGTTGGCACTTTGAGACACATAAGTTGGTTCAGCGATCCAGTTTGGGCACTCAAAAAGTTTCGCCATCCCTGGAATAGACGGACACCGAATGGTGAAATTCCCCGTTCAGTGCAATTTGGGGCCAATTCAGAGATTAGTGAATAACCCATACAGTGTTAGTAGCAGGGTTAGAATTAAGGCTAGAGTTGTTATTTCTGCTTATTTTACTATCAAGGTTACGGTTGATTTCAAAAGTTCGAGTTCGGACGCGAACACGATCCAAACTCAATGCAAGTCAATGGGACTCGAACGTTCGATTTTTAGAGTGCCCTGCAAGAGGACATATATGCAAGATATTTGCCATAAAAGGTGTATGGGGGTCCGGATAGTGCCCTGGGGACAGGAAACAAGGAAAAAAAGTTTAAAAAAAGACGTTTTTAAAGGAACAGTGATTTTTCCATGAAATAAAGGTTAAGAATAAAAATTAAAAATTCCTTCAAATATCGTGCCTAGGAGGTCCCCATAACCTGCCCGTGAAGTGGCGAATTTGTCGGATGTATAGAAACATTTAAAAAGAACAAAAAATGACATTTAAAATGATGGTAAATGTTTTTCCTTTAATCTATTCATAAACAACTGCTTGGGGTGGCAGCCTGTATGAAAAGAGGAGACGTTTTAGGACACGCAGAACAAGTTTAGTGATTTTTTGGCTAAATTATGGTGAAACTTATGCAGGCTTTGGATGAAAGTAACAACAGGTGCATTAAAATTGGACCTTTGGTGCCAGCTAGTGCCTTCACACCATAACCCCTCTGAGGTATTGTGGAAGAGTGCAGGGGTGGAATCTGCATTCAAATATTAAAATGATTGAATTCTGGTACACGCGTCAGTGCACCCAAATATTGGGCCTTTGGTGCCAGTGCCTTCACACCGTAACCCCTCTGAGGTATTGTGGAAGAGTGCAGGGGTGGAATCTGCATTCAAATATTAAAATGATTGGAATCTGGTACACCCATCAGTGTCAGTGCACCCAAATATTGGGCCTTTGGTGCCAGCTAGGGCCTTCACACTGTAACCCCTCTGAGGTATTGTGGAAGAGTGCAGGGGTGGACTCTACATTCAAATATTAAAATGATTGGAATAGCTGCGCAAGACGCGCCGGTGTATGCAGCGTCTAACAGCGTGGGAGACGGGAGGCTGCACTTGTTGGTGGATCCAGGAATCAGGTGAGTAATAGAAAGAAAAAAAAAAGTTTTATTTTATGTTCCTTGGGACATTTTTAAATGTCCTCAGATTTTATTTTTTTTAGAAATGTGTCGCCTTACCTTAGCCTGGTGGTCAGTCAGTGGAGGCTCCCTGGATCCTGGTTGTGGGGGGGGGGCATCTGCCGTGACTGCAGGTGCAGTGGCTCCCTCCCTGCGCCGCCTCTCTGCCACATGCACCCGGCTGGCCAGCCTGCACGGTCGCAGCTCTGTCATCTGGCAGCCGCATGCTCCCAAGGGATCCTTGGGAGGCCCCGGCGGGCTGCCCTCTACAGTGCCTGATTAGAGGGCCTCGTCTGCCTGATGTTTTAGCAACAAGATTGTTTTATCCCATAGGCTTCAATGTTAAAAATATTCCCGTTTTAATTCAATATCTAATAAACCGTTGCTTATAATATTCTGCAGTAAAAAGTCTCTTTATCTTTAGATTTTTTAGGATTTTTTAAGCATTTTTAAAAAAAAAATTCAAACTTTTTGCGAACAGCCTGGAAAGTTCGAAGTTCGCCGAACGGCCGAACGGGCAATGTTCGAATCAAACTCATGTTCGGATCAAACCGCCAGTCCATCCCTATTTAGGACTTCTGTTATGGTTACTATTTCTGCTTGTTTTAGGATTTGAGTTAGGGTTACAGTTTTTGCACTGCACTGTGATTGTTTTATTTTTTTCAGTCATCCAAAGCAATCTAGTAATATCTGGATAGATTTGGTAAATTTCAAATGCAATTCAGTTTGGCGGTTCGTTAATTCAGATTTTCATATACTGCTGAATCGCTAATATTTTGCCGAATTTATATTTGATCCAGACTGAATCGTACAAATCTATTTATGCTACTATTAAATAATACAAAGACAGGAGTCCTGTGTTCAACTAACATTAAGCAGAATTTCTTGCTCCGGAGCTGCAAACAGCCATATAAGGAATATAGAAACAGGAGAGTAAGAGCATTCCGGTGACTTGAGTAAAAACGATTAATTTTGAATCCTCTGAAAACGAGTCAATGTTTCAGTCCACTCAGGACTTTTATCAAGTCATCATCTCTGTCTTGATTAATTCCTGAGTGGACTGAAACGTTGACTCTTTTTCAGAGTATTAAAAATGAATGAAGTTGTCAGGATCCCTGGCTGTAGCCATTCTGGAACCCCCCCCCCCCCGGTGGTACACTTCCTATCCTGTTCCTGCCCTGCAACCAGCAACCAGCATCCAGCAGTGTAAGAGTTAACTCCAAACACAAGTGACTTACGAAATAAAGGGCTCTGCCCCGCACTCACACATTGCTGGTTCATTACGGCTCATGCTCACCAAGAGTGAACACCCTTGCTATTGTTGCTATCTGCTACCTGATCCTGATTCCCCATTTCTGGTTCCTGCAAATTACAACCATCATCCCCATCATCCTCTACAATCAACCTGGTTAGTCTTTATTTCCATTCACCCTCCACCATCTATATCCTCTGTTTATCAGTGCAGACCCCTGCCATCCAGGTACCATCCCCACGTCCCTGACAGAAGTCTCCTGAGTGCGCTTACTCTTCTGGTTTCGTGATTATTTAATATTAATAAGAATCAGCACTAAATTCTGCAAATATTCTATTGAACACAAGCTCCTTTATCATAGTATCATTCAGCAAAAGACAAAAAAAAGAAATTAATTGATAGAACAAAAAAAAGGCCATCACTCCAAGTATCTGCTAAAATGTTTTATTGTAGTGTATAAAAGGAAGCATCTTTCAGTTACAGGGCAGCAAAAAACAAACGTTTTCTTTCCCAGCCGGCTGATTCTCATAGGAGATGGCTGATGTAAAAAAGGAAAGGTATGATTATACTGCCGTGGGCAGTCCAAGCACTATGACAAAATACTGGAAGTTAATGCGTACACTTCCACCCAGTGCTTCTACTTGGAGATTTTGGTCATATTGAGATAAAATTCACAACACATTACACAAACATTATTGCTTTGCATCATATTACAATTGAATGGTAACGGATTACTGTTTTCACACGGATTAAGGGACGCCATTCAGTTTGACTCAATTGCCAAGGTTTACTGGGTTTTTTGGCCGCACATTTGCCATTTTCTGTTATGCAGGTTTAAATAATGGCATATTTCAATATTTTATATTTCAATTCCCATTCACCCCTTCACTACCGAGATCGAGATATCTCGGGCTTCAAAGGCACCATCTGGTGCACCGATAGAGATATCTCGCCCTGCAGCTCTGCAGGTTAAAAGCAAATTAAATTAGTTTGCTGCAAATTTATTTTGTTTGCTTTTGGGCTGCAGAAGGTGCCCCCAAAGTTTTAGCCCTGTGGGCAAAATGCCCAAAGAGCTAAAACTGTGTATAATCGGCTGGTGATGATTCCCTGACATAGGGCAGTCAGCAGGCGAAGTAGGGGAGAAAAAAAAATTGAGCTGCAGCTGTAACTCAAATTGGCAATAGATGGTGCCATCTACAGGCCAAATAGGTTATTACAGTAAGAAATACAATGGGAATATACCCAAATATTTCTTACTGTATAATTAATTAAGAATGGTTTAAAAAAAAAAAACACTGGTTCTGGACAGTGTTTTTTTTTTGAAAATCACTTGGCAGTGAAGGGATTAAAAATCTAGCTCAATTATCGCACTTATGCATATACTTGCTAAAGAAATTTCAGCTTTAGTGATTCAGTCAGATTGTATCAGTGAGCCGAATTTCAAAAAATAACAAGTGTTGAAAGGTGTTAAAAAATGGCTCTCCTAGCAGGGAAAAGTCACACTGAAACCCTCATTTTAAATATTAGTATAGGTTTACCACAGGAGTCAGCAATCATGGACAACCAAATGTTTTGAAACTACATCTCCCATGATGCTCGGGTATGCACATGATTGGTTGAGCCTCATGGGAAATGTAGCTCAAACATGTGGAGGGCCAAAGCTATTCACCCCTGGTTTACCACTTCTGTAAAAAGCAGGGAGACTCATTGAAATATCCAGATGTCCGTGGCAGCCATCAACACGTACAGTAGTTAATTAGAGACAACACAGACTGGAGAGTGGTACCCAAGAGGCGAGATATGTTGGTGGCTGCCCCGGATAGCTTTACTTCTGGAAGGGTCTTCCCGTTTTTCACAGTAGTGGCAAATCCACATCGATACTTATATCTTATGCTAAATAACCTACTAGTGACTACAATTTCTTGTCTAAAATTTGCTAATTTTGATCTTTTACTAGTCCGATCTTTTTTCAAAACAAGGATCTTTAATTTCACCAGTGATACAAAATAGTCAAAAGATAAGTCAACTATCATAGCATTACCTGCCTCTAGCCCATGGAGGGGCATCACAAAGACACAATAGGATGTGAGAGAGTAGGATCCCCTTTCTTTATCAAAAACCTAACTTCCTTCCATAAGGCAAAACATTTATTACAATCACATATTTATAATTTATAATATTGGAAAATTCCTTCTATATGATATTCCTTATATAACTATTATAGAACATCTTTCATATCATAAGAATTCCTTCCTACTATATCAATTTTCCAATGCATTATTTTAATGTCTCTCTGAAGCCCCTCTTGCATTACCATAGGCCCTATAAAGATTTGGCACCCCTAATCCAGAATTCTAAAATCCAGGAAGCTCCAGAGACTGGAATTTGTAGAGCATTCTGTTGTTCAGTATTTCCGGATACTCCAGAAAGGTCCTTCCGTTTGGTAACAAATGGGAGAATGGGATTTCATAATTTGGATTTTTTTGAAAAAGGCCTATTTTTTGTACTAGCCCAAACTTGTCCAACATTCTGATAGCACTCACAGGACTACCTCACTGTTAAAGAGACATTCTACTCCTATTTATTTATTTATTTATTTATAAAGGATTTTACCAGGAAGGATACATTGAGATTTCTCTCGTTTTCAAGTATGTCCTGGGTTCGAGAACATTGAGTGGTTACAGAAATACAAAATAGTAAAATGCAAGATATTAACACAAGACCAAATATACAGATTAACAGAAAAATAAATATGTAGGAAATAAAGTCATTATGTTACATGTTTACAGGTGCATTTCGTATTGAGGTATGTTAATAGGGAAGTCTTAAGGGACTTTAGACTGGGGGAAGATTTGACGGTGTCTGGGAGGTTATTCCATATTTGCGGTGCTCTGTAGGAAAATGAGGATCGAGCCACTTTCTTTTTGTATTGCGTTATTGCAAGTAAGGTGCTGGTCCTGGATCTGAGGTTATAGGATGAGGGAACTGCCGGGGGAAGCAGTATATTCAGGTAGGGTGGTAGCTTCCCAGAAAAGCTCTTAAACACCAGGTTGGAAAGGTGAAGGGTGCGTCTAGATTCCAGCGACTGCCAGTTTAGTTCTTTTAACATGTCACAATGGTGGGTCATGTAGTTATATTGTAGCACAAAGCGACAGAATGAGTTATACAATGTAGTAAGTTTCTGGAGGTGTGTTTGCGGGGCGGCTGCATACACTACATCTCCGTATTCAATGGCTGGCATAAGAATTTGTTGTACAATCTGTTTTCTTACCACGGGGCTCAGGCAGGATTTATTTCTGTACAGGGCACCTAGTTTGGGGTAGAGTTTAGATGAGAGTTTTTCGATGTGGGGGCCAAAAGATAGATTTGGGTCTAACCACATACCTAGGTATTTGAGAGAAGTGACTGTGGTCAGCATGCCATTTGATTTCGTCCCAACACATAGATGGGGTGTTTGCAATTTGTGTAGTTTAGGTGCGGTGCCAAAGAGCATTGTAACAGTTTTGTCAGTATTTAGAAAAAGTTTGTTATTTGCGATCCACTTTTCTTCCTCTGTGAATTGTTCTTGCAGCACTGCCTCCAGCTGTGGGAGATTTGGTCTGCTGGTATAGATTACAGTGTCGTCTGCGTAAATGTGTACAGTTGAAGCTTTGCAGACATTGGGCAGATGGTTTATGAATATTGTGAAAAGCAGGGGGCCAAGTAACGAGCCTTGGGGTACACCACACGTGACTGGGAGGGGGAAGGGAAGTGCTGTCAGAAATGGACACAAATTGAGACCTATCAGACACATATGATTGGAACCAGGTTAACGTACTATCACCAATACCAGAGTTTTTAAGTTATTGTAATAGGATGCCATGGTCTACTGTGTCAAAAGCCTTGGCAAAATCAAGGAAGATGGCTCCAGTTAGATTTCCTTGTACCATGCCCGCTTGGATATCATTACAAACTTTTAAAAGGGCAGTTGTAGCTGAATGGTTTGGAAGAAAGCCTGATTGATCTGGGGTTAAATAGTTCTGATACTGATAATAATCACGTAATTGAGTGTAGACACATTTTTCCTGAATTTTTGACATTACAGGGAGCAGTGATATTGGGCAGTAGTTGGATACCAAAGTATTGTCTCCACTTTTATGGATAGGTACCACCCTTGCAGTCTTCCAGAGTTTGGGTATGTATCCAGTCACCAGTGATTCATTAATCAGGGTTGCGACAGGTTTTGCAATTGCTGGTGCACTGATTTTCAGCAGCATTGCTGGGATTTGATCAGGTCCAGAGTGACTGGTATTTAATTTTTTGGTTATGGAGAAGTTTAGTGATGGCACTGACAGGCACTGGTCTAAAACTGAATTTCTCTGGGTTACGGGGTCTTTGCACTGTTGGTGGGGCCTGACCTGTGTGCGGCCTTTCTGATTGCGTGTCATTTCCTAGCTTAGCAATCAGGGTGGTGGCGCATCCAACAAAATAATTATTAAAAGCATTTGCTACATCTAGGGGGTGTTGTACAGTTTGGTTGTTTACTTTTAAAGCAGCTGGTTGGGGTTTGATATGTTATTGTTTACATTTTTATTGAAGTATTGGGCTTTAGCCATTTTTGTTTGTTTTGTGCATTCATTCCGGCATTTTTGGTATTCACAGTGTTTGTTCATGGATCCAGTACTCTTGAACTTTGACCACAGGGAGTCTCTAAACTGGTACATATGCGTGAGGTCAGCTGTAACCCAGGGGAGATGGGCCCCTTTTACTTGCACTTTGCACAGTGGGGTATGGGTGTTCCAGACTTTCAGGAGCTTGGCTTGAAAGTATTCAATTGCACAGTCCAGGTCTGGGATTAGGTTTAGTCTGTACCATGGGAGCTGTTTGAGATCATTTAGGAAGGATTCAAGATTAAATTTCTTGAAAGACCTGGTGATTATTACCTTTGGTGGACATTTTGTGGCCCTTATTTTGCACACACAGTACACTAGGCAGTGATCACTGAAACTGTTAGCGAGAACGCCTGCCTATTGCTGGGCGAGGTGGAGTAGTTTTGTCCACCCCATCACCAGTAGCCAGGATTTTGAATTTCCTGGCTGCCGGTCACCAGATTGGTCACTAGTGTCAGCACGAAGAGCGCGTGTCGACGTCACCCCCTCTGAGACCACCTGCTGCACCAAGCGATCAAGCGATTGTCACGTTCTGTGCTGGAAAATCTGTCTTCCTGCCCTCTGTATTTGTATATATGTTTTTTCCCTTGTGTTTCTGTTGCTGCCAATTCCTGGGTGGCCTCCCAGGGGTTAATTGGGGTTCTGTGTGCTGCTCACCTGTTGATCCTTGCCCTGATTCCCCTGCCTATATTAGAGCTATGTACCCATAAGACATTGCTGGGTCATTTTCCTTTGCCTGGTCTCCTTGTATCCTGTGTCCTGAAAGCTCCTTGCTGTGTTCCTGATATCCTCCGTTTGTTAATCCTGGTTCAGTTATTGCCTCTTATTTCTGTTCCAGTTTATGTCAGTTCCTTCTGTGTATTCAGTTCTGTCTATTGCTGTATTTTGTTTTGCTGTTTATGTTCCATTCAGATTCCCCGGTTACTGATTTTGGCTTGGCTGACTTCCCTTCTGGTTCCTATTCCTATATTCTGTATGACATACTCTCTCTGGTTATGACCTTTGGCTTTCCTCTATATGACTACTCTATTGATTATTCCTTGTCTGTACCGTTTCCAGGAAACCCTGTCATCTGTATACAACAAAAAACCCTGTACGGCTTCAAGGTAATACTTTCCTTTAGATTAGATCCGGCTATCCTAAAGACCGGTCTTTCAGTGCAGGGAATCTTTGGTATTGCCGTACAGAGGTCTTTTGTTAACCCTTTGCTTTCACCTGTCCTTGCAGTTTACCCTGCATCTCTGCATATAGGGGCTTCTCTCAGGAACCAAGGCCTCACCTTCCTGCGAGTTATATTCATAGGGATATATATACAGACCGACCACTTCCAAGGATCGGAGGGCAAGTATAGGGTGGTGCGTGCCTGGTGGTACTGCCACCATGACAGCGATCTCACAAGGGCAGCCGATGGATCAGATCAGTGCATACGAGCTGCTCCGATCCATCATTCAGCGGAAGTACTCCAGAACGTGCTCAAGTCTCACAGCGATGCGCAATTTGCACTTCTGTAGTGGTGTTCAATTTGCAGTTCTGTAGCGGTGCGCAATTTGTAGTTCCTACGCATACAAATTGCGTTGGTCTGCAAATTACGCAGAAATGCTTCAGGGATTTCTGGGTTAAGGAGTTCCTGAGTCGAAGAGGAAGAGCAGAGCGTGGTGAGGGACAAAAGGTGAGTAAAATCACACAAAAAGGAACCAGCCATTGGCTTGGCACAATGGTTTTGTCTAATGTTAATTTGGAAAGCTTAATCTTATTCTTTTTCTGATTCATGATATCACATCCATTTCAAAGTTTGCTGATTGTTTGTTCTTGTATTTTTGTGACATTCTTTTGATATTTTTATTCAAAGAAGGAAGCATCATCTTAAACCAAAAACTTTCACCCAAAAGAAAAAAAAATATATAGTTATGCAGAAGCTGTCAGTGGCAAAAAAAGGAACTGTTTACAAGCATATCCCATTAATCTATAGTTTTGTTACTGAACAATAAATTATTATAATAAAACTGATTGTGATATTTAAAAGTAAAAAGTTTTCGATTTAGAAATGCATATTATTAAACGGAAGCAGAATGTCTATTTTCCAAACACTATGAGGGTTATTCAGGGAGCACCAAAATGTCGCCGACATTTCAGTACGCTCTCATTCCCCGCACTTCCCTGCACTTAGGGGAATCAAAGTTCCCCGCCCACCCTGCGGTGAATTCAGCCTTCACTGCAGGGTCCCTGGAGTGCAGGGAAAACCCGCCGCAAACCTGTCACAATCTCACCGAACACCTGCCGCAAAAACACGCCGAACACGTCAGAAAAAGCCGCCGATCCGTCTTTCACAGTGCAGACCAGCCACCGGAAAAAGTCGACAAGCTGATGAACGGGGTAAAAAAAAACAACAAAACAATATACTCGAAAGTGTCAAAATTGAAGTGCTTTTTGCAAACAAACTACTGAACGAAAATGCCTGGAATTTACATATAAGGTCCTATGAACAATAATAAAAAGATCTGTGACAGAGAAAAGGCTTTTAAAAAAAAAAGCTGAAAAAAATTTTGCTGAAAAAATCCCCAAAATATCCTAAAAAAATCAGTTTACTGCAGATTAAAACAATAAATGGTTTATTAGATATTGAGTAAAACGGGAATATTTTTAACATTGAAGCCTATAGGGTTCGCCTGTATACAGTGGCAAGAAAAAGTATGTGAACCCTTTGGGATTACTTGGAGTTTTGCATGAATTGGTCATAAAATGTGCTCTGATCTTCATCTAAGTCACAACAATTTGAAAAACACAGTCTGCTTAAAATAATACAACACAAACATTATATGTATCATGTTTTTATTGAACAGAACATGTAAACATTCACAGTACAGGGTGGAAAAAGTATGTGAACCTTTGGACTTAATAACTGGTTGTCCCTCCTTTGGCAGCAATAACCTCAACCAAACGTTTCCTGTAGTTGCAGATCAGACCTGCACAATGATCTGGAGTAATTTTGGACCACTCCTCTTCACAAAACTGTTTCAGTGTAGCAATATTCTTGGGATGTCTGGTGTGAATCACTCTCTTAAGGTCATGCCACAGCATTTCAATCGGGTTGAGGTCAGGACTCTGACTGGGCCACTCCAGAAGGCGTGTTTTGTTTCGTTGAAGCCATTCTTTTGTTGAATTACTTGTATGCTCTGGGTCATTGTCCTGTTGCATCACCCATCCTCTGCGGAGCTTTAGTTGGCGGACAGATGGTCTTACGTTTTCCTGCAAAATGTCTTGATAAACTCTGGAATTTATTTTTCCATCAATCACAACAATCCGTTCAGGCCCTGAGGCAGTGGGGATGAGGTTTTGATGTTGGTGTGCTGTGCCTTTTTTTCTCCACACATAGTGTTGTGTGTTTTTTCCAAACAACTCAATTTTGGTTTCATCTGTCCACAGAATATTTTGCCAGTAGTGCTGTGGAACATCCAGGTGCTCTTTTGCAAACTTCAAATGTGCTGCAATATTCTTTTTGGACAGCAATGGCTTCCTCTGTGGTGTCCTCCCATGTACTCCATTCTTGTTTAATGTTTTCCTTATTGTAGATGTGTCAACAAAAATGTTAGCATGTGCCAGAGATTTCTGTAAGTCTTTAGCTGACACTCTAGGATTCTTCTTTACCTTATTAAGCATTCTGCGCTGTGCTCTTGCAGTTATCTTTACAGGACGACCACTCCTAGGGAGAGTAGCTAACAGTGCTGAACTTTCTCCATTTGTA
This sequence comes from Leptobrachium leishanense, assembly GCA_009667805.1. Classification (NCBI taxonomy): domain Eukaryota; kingdom Metazoa; phylum Chordata; class Amphibia; order Anura; family Megophryidae; genus Leptobrachium; species Leptobrachium leishanense. The sequence goes on along the minus strand of CM019064.1, from coordinate 399,037,781 downwards.
GACAGTCTGTCTTACCATGGTGTCATGCCCCGCTCCGCGGCCCACTCCCGGTCCGGACCGCCATGTTGGGACAGACCCGATACACAGCTGGGGTCCCTCGTGGCGCGCTGCTCCAGGATCCCGGGACACAGAGTGGAGAGAGGAGCCCAGGAGACGCCCAACGCCGCCGTCCAGATTTGGACACTGAAAGAGGAAGCGCGCATACGCGAGCACCAACTCCTTTAAGTAATGTTAAGCCTGGTACTCTGGCGCCCTCGGCTGGCCGATTAGAGGTACTGCTTGACACCTGTGTTGGAGATCCTCGAATTCCTCCCATTGACCTACCAAAAGCTCAGGTACCTCAACTCCACCTCCGACACCCAGGTGAAAGGTATTCCCATGATCCTTTGAACCCTATTTAAATCTGCCACCCTTCTCAACTCATTAACCAGGTTCTACTGCAGTTTTCCTAGCGTTCCCCGTATTCCTGAACCCGTTGCCTGTCTCTGATCTTCTACCCATCGACCCGGATTTCCATATTGACCACGCTGCCTTCTTCTACCCATCGACCCGGATTGCCATATCGACCACGCTGCCTTCTTCTACCCATCAACCCGGATTGCCATATCGACCACGCTGCCTTCTTCTATCCATCGACCCGGATTGCCATATTGATCATACCACTATCTTCGTCACTATTTTAAATGTTAAAGGAAAGGATTGTTGAACATCTAAAAACACATAGATTACAGGATCAGAAACAACATGGGTTTACCTCAGGGAGATCATGCCAAACTAATCTTATTGATTTTTTTGATTGGGTAACAAAAATAATAGACACAGGTGGTGCAGTAGACATTGCTTATTTAGATTTCAGTAAGGCTTTTGATACTGTTCCGCATAGAAGGCTTATCAATAAATTGCAATCTTTGAGCTTGGATTCCAATATTGTTGAATGGATTAGGCAGTGGCTGAGTGACAGACAACAGAGGGTTGTGGTAAATGGAGTTTATTCGGCGCAAGGTCTTGTTACCAGTGGGGTACCTCAGGGGTCAGTACTTGGACCCATTCTCTTTAATATTTTTATTAGTGATATTGCAGAAGGTATTAATGGAAAAGTATGTCTTTTTGCTGATGACACAAAGATTTGCAACAGGGTTGACGTTCCTGGAGGGGTCAGCCAAATGACAAATGATTTAGGTAAGCTAAAAAAATGGTCGGAGTTGTGGCAATTGAGTTTTAATGTGGATAAGTGCAAGATAATGCACCTGGGACGTAAAAACCCAAGGGCTGAATATAGAATATTTGATACAGTCCTAACCTCAACATCTGAGGAAAGGGATTTAGGGGTTATTATTTCAGAGGATCTAAGGGTAAGTAGTCAATGTAATAGAGCAGCAGGAAATGCTAGCAGAATGCTTGGTTGTGTAGGGAGAGGTATTAGCAGTAGGAAAAGGGAAGTGCTCATGCCACTGTACAGAGTACTGGAGACCGTATCTCCAGAAGGATATAGACATCTTGGAGAGAGTTCAGAGAAGGGCTACTAAAATGGTGTACGGCTTGAAGGAGAAAAGTTACCAAGAAAGGCTTAATGATCTTAACATGTACAGCTTGGAAAAAAGACGAGACAGAGGAGATATGATAGAAACATTTAAATACGTAAAGGGAATCCACAAGGTAGAGGAAGGGAGTATATTTAAAAGGAAACAAAATAGCAAAACAAGAGGACATAGTCTTAGATTAGAGGGGCAAAGGTTTAAAAGTAACATCAGGAAGCATTATTTTACTGAGCAGGTGGTGGATACATGGAACAGTCTTCCAGTAGAAGTGGTAGAGGCCAAAACAGTAATTGAATTTAAGCAAGCATGGGATAGGCATAAGGCTATCCTAAACAAAAGATAAATCCAGGTAAAGTATCCATGTAATTGGGCAGACTAGATGGGCCGAAAGGTTCTTATCTGCCGACATTTTTCTATGTTTCTATGTTTATTTGTTATTTCTCTGGACTTTTACCTTTTATGTGCTACTAATCCCTACTTCTCAAGAAGATCATCTCAGTTGTATCATTGTACTGGACTTAAGTTGCCCTTCTCGTTTCACTAAAGATTGTTTAAATCCTACTTGGTTTCCTGCATTCCTTACTCCTCTGGCTTGCTATTGGGTTCCATACTCATACTACACAGGGGCCTCAAAACCCTGCATTACACATGGACACATGAACATCAAGGCTTTTGGAGATACTTTTGTAACCCTTTCCAGCTTCATGCAAGTCAACAATTCTTGATCGTAGGTCTTCTGAGAGCTCTTTTCTGCGAGGCATGGTTCACATCAGGCAGTGCTTCTTGAAACCAGTAAACCCAAAACTGGTGTGTGTTTTTAAAGGGCAGGACAGCTTTCAGCAACACATCCAATAATATCACACTGATTGGGTTCAAGGTTGGCTCACTCCTGGCTCACTTCTTGGAGAAGTCATTAGGCTAGGGGTTCACATACTTTTCCCACCCTGCTGTCACGTTCAGACACAATGGCGGTACCTGGCAAGTAGGGCCCAGGTAAGAGGAAAAGCCGCTATACGCAGAGATGCGTGACACAACAATCAGGATAAGGAAATAAACCACAGAAGACACTGGGGACCTCTGCACGGCTAATACCGAAGGAGCCCTATACTGATAGATCGGTCCTTAGAGTGGCCGAATCTGCACTAATGGAAAAAGGATACCTTGTAGCCGTGCAGAGTCCTGGGAAAAACACAGACACCTAAAGGAGATATACTCAATTACTTGCAGGGAAGGACTTCAATAAACTAAAGCCGTGGTCTACAGGGATACACAACATATAATACGATAAGCACAGAACCGCTAGGGATTCCCAGAAGAGTGGTCAATGAATAAGACAGGGGTCAAAACCAAAACGTATACCTTGAGCCAAAGCGGGGATATAGCACCAGAGAAAATCCATCAGCCAGGCCAGAGGGTCAATACCAGGAAGTCAATCAGAAACCTAGAACTCAGACAAGGGGGAAACACTGAGAAAGCACTAGGATATAATAACAGGGAGCTCTCAGGAACAAATCTGTAGCTGAAGTGAACCAGGATGCAAGAGCATGGTGATATGGGCCCATGGCTATAAATAGGGGAGTAATCAGCCCATATCACCAGCAGAAGCTCAACGAGCAAAGAACTTAACCCCTGAGCTGCATGTCAGGGAAAGCAGCACAGGGAAACACAGACATAAGGAATACAGAGGGCAGGGAGACAGGGTTGGAACGTGGGGACGTGACAGTAGCCCCCTCCAAAAAAGGTGACCTCAGGGCACCTAAAACAACAAACATGACAGACAGAATGAGGAAACCAGATCACGAACACCAGTCACCAAAGTCCTTTGAGGTCCCACTCAGAGTCATCATCCTCCTTCACAAGACGCACCCGTCTATGAGGGTTCCTTTGAATGGCAACCCAGTGGTCCTTCCTGAACAACAGTCCAAAGGGCGACTGTACATAGCCCTCAGGGATATGACGGGGTAGGGGGATCTTGGCATCAGTTAGACTGGACATAAAATCAGTGGGACTAGGGTTAGACACCTTTTCCCGTCTTCTCCTTGAACGAGATCTAGAACTGGTGACCCCCCCACACGACACGGCAACAGTGGGAGTAGGCTCGCCTACCTGTGCCTTACCATGAGGTTTGGAAACCTCGGACTCTCTGTGGGGCATGGGTACAGTGGTGTTGCAATGTAGCTCTGGAACCGCTGACACACAGCTTGACTGGGTTTCTGGCACCGCTGACACACAGCTTGGGACTGGCACTGCTGACACACAGCTTGATACTGGCACACAGCTTGGGACTGGCACTGCTGGCACACAGCTTGGGACTGGCACCGCTGACACACAGCTTGACTGGGTTTCTGGCACTGCTGACACACAGCTTGGTACTGGCACACAGCTTGGGACTGGCACCGCTGGCACATAGCTTGGGACTGGCACACAGCTAGGGACTGGCACCGCTGGCAAACAGCTTGGGACTGGCACTGCTGACACACAGCTTGACTGGGTTTCTGGCACCGCTGACACACAGCTTGGGACTGGCACCGCTGACACACAGCTTGACTGGGTTTCTGGCACTGCTGACACATAGCTTAGTACTGGCACACAGCTCGGGACTGGCACCGCTGGCACACAGCATGGGACTGGCACTGCTGACACACAGCTTGACTGGGTTTCTGGCACTGCTGACACACAGCTTGGGACTGGCACCGCTGACACACAGCTTGACTGTGTTTCTGTCACCGCTGACACACAGCTTGGGACTGGCTCCGCTGACACACAGCTTGGCTGGGTTTCTGGCACTGCTGACACACAGCTTGGAACTGGCTTAACTGGAAGCCTGCCAGCCACGGGCGTGACAACTTCACTGTCAGACAAAGGCAACAGGATAGCGGTTCTCCCACCAAACTCCTTGGCTGTGACCCCATCGCCAGACCCCATAATTGTGGCCTTGCTACCTGGCACTATGAGTGCGGTGGGTGATGCAGATAAGCGTACAGCACCGCAGGTAATACAGCCTGTAACAATCTTACGCCCTGGACCACCCTTAGGGTGTCTGGCCGTTTGGCGAGGCCACATACAAGAGGCATTAATGGGAATAACCTCCATGGCTTCATCCTTTGACTCCTTCTCGGCCAGGGAGTCAAAGTCCATTTGTGCCTCGGGATCAGAAGAAGGGGAATACTCGACTGGGTCTGAGATGTCAGTTACCCCCTCCACAGACCTGGTTACCCCTGGAAGGGCTCTCCTAGGCCTGGACGGTAAAGGGGGTCTGACCTCGGATACATGGCAGTGACTGATACCATCTGACCCAGTACGGGGCCTGGCACCATCTGACCCATCGTCGGAATATTCAGCAAGGTTATTAACATCAGTTGCCCCCTCCACAGGTCTGGTTACCCTAGGAAGGGCTCTCCTAAACCTGGACGGTACAAGGGGTCTGATTACCTTGGATTTATAATGGGACCTGGCTTTGGTGACCCGACTGTGGGTCGTGGGCGCAGCGGGCATCTTGCCAGCCTCAGCGCGCACTGGCATCTTGCCAGCCTCAGCGCGCACTGGCATCTTGCCAGCCTCAGCGCGCACTGGCATCTTGCCAGCCTCAGCGCGCACTGCTTGAGTGGACACCATGATATAAAATGCAATGAACTGGCACAATAGAAACAGAGCTTGTCAGTTCGCCTTCTATTCATTTCCTCAGGGGAAAGCGGACCACGTACCCTGTTTCTAGAACAGCTTGATCATTAGAAGGGAGAAAAGCTGTGTCCATTAACCCCTTCCACTTAGACATGAAATCATCAAACAGGTGCAGCATGGATTCAAACAACTTACGCAGCTCTGCGGGCTTTATGGCAGGCTCTTGCATTATGTCACGTTCAGCCACAATGGCGGTACCTGGCATGCGCCAAGTAGGGCCCAGGTAAGAGGAAAAGCCGCTATACGCAGAGATGCGTGACACAACAATCAGGATAAGGAAATAAACCACAGAAGACACTGGGGACCTCTGCACGGCTAATACCAAAGGAGCCCTATACTGATAGATCGGTCCTTAGAGTGGCCGAATCTGCACTAATGGAAAAAGGATACCTTGTAGCCGTGCAGAGTCCTGGGAAAAACACAGACACCTAAAGGAGATATACTCAATAACTTGCAGGGAAGGACTTCAATAAACTAAAGCCGTGGTCTACAGGGATACACAACATATAATACGATAAGCACAGAACTGCTAGAGATTCCCAGAAGAGTGGTCAATGAATAAGCCAGGGGTCAAAACCAAAACGTATACCTTGAGCCAAAGCGGGGATATAGCATCAGAGAAAATCCGTCAGCCAGGCCAGAGGGTCAATACCAGGAAGTCAATCAGAAACCTAGAACTCAGACAAGGGGGAAACACTGAGAAAGCACTAGGATAGAATAACAGGGAGCTCTCAGGAACAAATCTGTAGCTGAAGTGAACCAGGATGCAAGAGCATGGTGATATGGGCCCATGGCTATAAATAGGGGAGTAATCAGCCCATATCACCAGCAGAAGCTCAACGAGCAAAGAATTTAACCCCTGAGCTGCATGTCAGGGAAAGCAGCACAAGGAAACACAGACATAAGGAATACAGAGGGCAGGGAGACAGGGTTGGAACGTGGGGACGTGACACCTGCACTGTGAATGTTTACATGTTATGTTCAATAAACACATGAAAACATATAATGTTTGTGTTGTATTATTTTAAGCAGACTGTGGTTTTCAAATTGTTGTGACTTAGATGAAGATCAGAGCACATTTTATGACCAATTCATGCAAAACTCCACGTAATCCAAAAGGGTTCACATACTTTTTCTTGCCACTGTAAACCTGCCGAATGAAACCACCGAACAGCAAGGGATTTCACTGACATTTCACGGCTGTTCGATGTTCTCTGAATAGATTAAGCATTGCTTCTCTATGGGGATTTCACTGCTGTCAAACAGGCACTGTACTTGCTGGCAATTCGCCAAAATTTGGTGAACTACCTGCTCTCTGAATGGCCGAATGGCTCCGAAATGTCACTGTACAGGGAAATTCCCTGTTCGCTGGCATTTCGGGGCCAGTTGACTCTCTCTGAGTAACCCCTTATGAAAATTCATGAGTATTTCTCCTTATAGACGCAAGACTTCCAATAACTCAAAACGCAATTTCTTTAAGTGCTGACAGAGACACTCGTGCATTTGTATCTGACCTGTAAATTTATTTTCATTATGCCCAACGAATGAATTACAGCTAGTAGGACATTTAGACATTTTTATTCATACAAATCTCTAGCACTTTATAAATGTGTAATGCTCATTCTAAAACATCAGCTAAGAACATACTTAGCAGATTACTTATTTGTTGCATGCAGCTCATCAAAGTTTAAAGATAACCTAAGTACAGTATATCTCTTGGTGTGTTGGGTGGGAAGTAGAAGGCATCACAAACCACTTACAAAACCATCGCTTTGCTCTGCAATGTTTTATTAAAATGTTCCAGAGCTCCTCATTGGATTGTCAGCTGTGATTTCAAGGATTAACTAGAACCACAAACAGATCATTGATTTCATTGATCATTGCTGTTAGACAGTGGTCTTGCCAAATGCATTGATGCTCTAGAATTTCTTCCGTAATTGCTGTGCACACATACAGTGGTCACGTCCTAAAATAAATAAATAAATAAGTTGTGGGAACTCACCAAGAATTCTAGCCACCCATGATTGCCAACACAAATAAAAAAAAAATACACTGTGGCAACTGCAGTGCTTCTTTATACATGAGTATTACATTCCTTTGTAAAATACCTAGAATAAATAGTTCCCATGCACTCCTAATGTATTGGAGCACAGGAATCTCTGGTGCCGGTTAACAGTTACATTGTGTGTAGTGGAGGAGATACGTCTACCCACAAACACGTCAGGCAGCCGGCATTTTGGGCAGCAGCATCAGCAGCGTCTGGCCAATAATTTAGGGATATGAAAAGGGGAGGGGCAGTTGGTAAATTTTCATTAGTGTGCTCCATTAAAAGCTTCTATACCTTGTATACTTTGTATAGGAGCTGTTAATTTGCGGTAGCCAATAAAGCATCAGCTATTTCAACAACATAGATTGTTCTTCTTGACTCAAGTCAGTATTCAGAAACAAATTCCAGCTCTGAAACACTGAACTTTATATAGGTTAAAAAACTCTGGTCCTATAATGTAGAAGGGTTGGCGATCTGCTGCAATCTTTGGACGCATGTGGTGGTATACTGGGCGCAAATAGTTCCCTTCCCAGGGCCCTATCACCTCTTTAACGCTAGCGGTAATGCTCACACAAGTGAACGTTAGCGTGACATCCAGATCCGAAAGCTAACGGGTTAAAAAATCCATTAGTGCATCGGTAATAGAGCTTTCTAGCACGAGCTTACTGTTTTACATGGGAAGCGCAAAGTGGAAGCATAGAGTAATTAGCGTTAGGATTACAAAGACCTAACACTAATTACTCACCACTGCGGTTAACTGAAAAGTTAGCCACAGCTCTAAACTGGTGCCAACTGATTCTGCTTCTGCAAAATCAGATACTCACCTCCCATCTCGTGGCGCGACGGGTGCTCCAATTCGCCACTTCTGGACTTCGGCGCCTGGGAGCAGAGTGAGACTGGGGACAAATAGTCTAACAAGGCCAAAAGCAAAGCTGGGAAGGGTGATTGTTGGTAGCTGCTATCACAAAATATGGTAATGGAAACAATTAAAAAAAATGGTTGCTGCATAAAAATTAGAATTTGATTTAATAGAAATGAGGCTTGCGCCACAGTGGGCAGAAATTATGTGAACATAGGTCTTCTTTTTCTAGAAACTAGCGGCGTTTACCTCAAAGTACACAAAAAGACAGCTCAAGACTTCCGCCTGCTTTATTGGGTGTCTGAATTTTTACACCGCAGTATTTTAATACCAGCTGCTCTCCAATTATCAATGAGATTTAAGAATTATTAAGGCAGGACAATGTATCAGGTAAATAATAACTCAACCGGTTTAATCAGGTTTCAATCATATGTATCCGACCGATTGCAATATGTGTCCATTTCTGGCAGCTCCTCCCTCCCCCTCCCAGTCACTTGCGCTGCACCCCAAGGCTCAATACTCGGCCCCCTGCTATTTACAATATTCATAAATGATCTGCCCAACGTCTGCATAGACTCAACTGTACACATGTACGCAGACGACACCGTAATCTATACCAGCAAACCAAATCTCCCGCAGCTGGAGGCCGTGCTGCAAGAACAATTCACAGAGGTAGAAACGTGGATCGAACACAACAAACCTTTTTTTAAATACTGAAAAAACTGTAACAATGCTCTTTGGAACAAAACCTAAACTACCTAAATTGCAATATCCCCATCTATGTGTTGGGACAAAATCAAATGGCACGCTGACCACAGTCACTTCTCTCAAATATCTAGGTATGTGGTTAGACCCAAATCTATCCTTTGGCCCCCACATCGAAAAACTCTCATCTAAACTTTATCCCAAACTAGGTGCAGTGTACAGAAACAAATCCTGCCTGAGCCCTGCGGTAAGAAAGCAGATTGTACAACAAATGCTTATGCCGGCTATTGATTACGGAGATGTAGTGTATGCAGCGGCCCCGCAAACACACCTTCAGTAACTTACCACATTGTATAACTCATTCTGCCGCTTTGTGCTACAATGTAACTATATGACCCACCCTTGTGACATGTTAAAAGAGCTAAACTGGCCATCGCTGGAATCTAGACGCACCCTTCACCTTTCCAATCTGGGGCTCTATTACAATCTTCACGCAAACGTTTGCGCCGGCGCAAAAATGCATTAACGCGAGGGGTAAAACCCTTTGTGCTGAACATCGTATTACAATGTCAGCACAACAAATGCGCGTATACGTCTACCGCGAGTGAACCTGCGCGAGCGTACTTTACTGCGCGCGTCCTATACTTAACATTGTGAGTGCAAATGCGTTTGTGCACTGTTACGCGGATGGTATTACAATCTATGCGCAGTTTGTAACGCACAGCCTTTGCGTGCATAATTTTAGCAACTCCTAAAAGCTGGTGTTAATGGCAAATTCTATCAACCTGACCGAAACCAAATACACCAGCCCCCAAAAAAAAATGCAGCAAAGTATAGTTACACATTCTACTCATACCAAACCAATAAATTTGAGAAGTTGTATGTGCATTTATTATTGCTGCAGCATATATGCGCAGATTGACTTTGACAGGCGCAAAAACGTAACGTGAGATAATTGTGACTCTTAATTCTGATTGGCTGAATCGCGTGAAAAAAACCGTCCGCACACTGATTTCTGCACTCAACATTTCTGCGCGTGCATTTGTGTGCATCCGTTTAACGCGCGTTATTGCTCGACGGATGAAAAAATGTGTGAGGATTGTAATTCCAGCGTTGATTTACGCTCGTTAACGTTTAACGCTTGGCGCACAAATTCACGTGTTGAGCGAGCGTTTTAACATGAAGATTGTAATAGGGCCCCTGGTGTTTAAGAGCTTTTGTGGGAAGCTGCCACCCTACCTGAATAGACTGCTTCCCTTAGCAGTTCCCTCATCCTATAACCTCCGATCCAGGTCCAGCACCTTACTTGCAATACCAGAATACAAAAAGTGGCTTGATCCTCATTTTCCTACAGAGCACCGCAATTATGGAATAACCTCCCAAACGCCATCAAATCTTCCCCCAATTTTAAGTCACTCAAGACAGAGCTCCCTATTAGCATACCTCAATACGAAATGCACCTGTAAACATGTGACATAATCAGGGTTATTCAAAGAGATTCGAAAAGTCACCGCACGTTCGGTGACTTTTCGTTCTCTTCAATTCGGTTCGTTTTGCCGATCCCATTTCGGTGACCCTGCGGTGTATTAATTCAAGCACCACAGGGTCCCCGAATTGCAGGGAAAAGCTGCCGCAAACCTGACGAAAACTAACCGCAAAACCCAGCGAATGCACGCTGAAAACCCTCAAAAACATCTGGATTAACCTGCGAAAACCACGGAAAAAGCCCGAGCAGGAGCCGATCACACACAGCCGAAGCAGCTGAGACCGCAGACAAGGGAGGTGAATAAATTAGCAAAACCGTTTGTATGATTGTGTGAAAAAGAAACGCTGTTTGCAAAGAAACTACTGAGCGAAAATGTCTGAAATTTACACAGGAGGTCCAGGGAATGATAATAAAAAGGGCTGTTACAGAAAAAATAAGTAAACTTAAAAATAATTAAAAAAAAAAATCGGACTTTTAACAAAAAACAAAAAAATTCAGAAAAATGATTAAAATATCCTAAAAAATATATAAATAAAGAGACTCTTTACTGCAGAATTTTATAATGAACGGTTTATTAGATATTGAATTAAAACGGGAATATTTTTAACATTGAAGCCTATGGGATTCTCCTGAATAAATTTGCCGAATTAAACCACTGAATGGCAGGGCATTAGGGGAACCTTTCACTGCTGGTTTGTGTTCTCTGAATAGACGAAGCAGGGCTTCTCATGGGGATTTCTCTGCCCTCGAACAGGCACCGAACAGGCACCGTATGTTCAGGCAATTCGCCAGGATTTGGCGAATTGCCTGCTCTCTGGATAGCCGAATGGCCAGGAAAGGTAACCGAACGCTGATTTTCAGCGTTCGGTTACCTTTCTCAAGCAATTCGGATATCTTTGGATAACCCTGAATGACTATTTCCTACATATTTATTTTCTGTTAATCTGTATATTTGTGTTTTGTTTTTATTATCTTGCATTTTATTACTTTGTATTTCTGTAACGACTGTAACATTTCAATGTTCTTGAACCCAGGACATACTTGAAAACGAGAGAAATCTTAATGTATCCTTCCTGGTAAAATACTTTATAAATAAATAAATATTGAAAATTAATAGTGAAGGATAATATACAACCATGCACATATGAAGAGAACAAAAGGAAACGAACAAGAAATTCTTTCACAAAAATTTTGAAATATTCACCTAAAAATTTATATAGAAACACAAAGCCCTCAAGAATTTAGTATCCTTTTTGACAGTTAAAGAGAAAACCCAGGCAAAGACTAAATACCTCACATTACACGGTATTCTGTTCACTAAAGGGATTTACTTGACCCATAAAAGCCAATCACTGGTGCCTTGGCCTTATAACTCTGATATACCCGTTCGGTTTTCTCCGCAATAATCATCTTTCCTGAAATAATCTTTTGGCTGCTTTTTCACGATATGATTCACACTGTGAATGTCAGAGGCAATTCAATAAACATCAGACGACAGAAGAAACACAGTCCTGGAAGATAAATGGCTGAATGCACTTAGCTGATTTCATGAACCGGTATTAAGATATATCTTTTATTAAATGTCACAAAAGGGTTTCCATAAATAACCAAGTTTTCTTCTTCAGAGACGGGATACAGGAATAGTATATGCTCAGATGAATGAGCAAAGATCAGGTAGGACATCAAACAAGGTGTGTAGCGTAAATTCATTAAATCTGATAAAAAAAAGTCAGTATGGGACTGAAGGATACCAACGCAACTTAAATTTACTGCTATTGTTTTCATTTATCTTTAAAGGGATCACTACAGGATGGAGGAGAAAGAGAAGGAGAGAAAAAGAAGGCGAGAGCGACAGAACGGGAGTACATGAGATTCTGTTATTAATGAAGGAAAACAGTGCACACAGCAATGTCATGAATACTGGATTACAATACATATAATATTAAGTGTGCACCAACTTTCTGAATAAGTTACCTTTAAGAGTATTCAAAACTACAAAACTAAGAAAATAATGGAGTCAGGCACACTAAATGCAAGACAAAAAAAAGTTGACTTTTATAGGGCATAAGCAACATCATGGACGCAATAGCATCCGTTACCAAGCCTAAAGGTTGCCTTTGAAACCAAATGATTGTGTATATCCTATTAAACGTTCTCCGTTCTTTTGCTTTGAATTTTGGTGTTCCTGACAACCATTTTTCCCTTGGGGAGTAAGAGAGAGACAGGGAGAAAAAGAATAACAGGAAGAGCGGGAGACAGGAAGAAAGAGGGATAGGAAAAAACAGAAAGACATGAAGAAAGAGACAGGGAGAAAAAGAATAACAGGAAGAGAGACGGAGACAGGAAGAGAGAGAGACAGGAAAAACAGAAAGACAGGGAAAAAGAGAGAGACATGACGAGAGAGGAAGATAGGAAGAAAGAGGGACAGGAAAAAAGAGAAAGACATGAAGAAAGACAGAGAAAAAGAATAACAGAAAGAGAGAGGGAGACAGGAAGAGACAGAGAAAGACAGGAAAAAAGAGAAAGACAGGGAAAAAGAGAGAAAAAAAGAGACATGACGAGAGAGGGAGAAAGGAAGAAAGAGGGACAGGAAAAAAGAGAAAGACATGAAGAAAGACAGAGAAAAAGAATAACAGAAAGAGAGAGGGAGACAGGAAGAGACAGAGAAAGACAGGAAAAAAGAGAAAGACAGGGAAAAAGAGAGAAAAAAAGAGACATGACGAGAGAGGGAGAAAGGAAGAAAGAGGGACAGGAAAAAAGAGAAAGAATCGAAGAAAGAGACAGAGAAAAAAAATAACAGAAAGAGAGAGGGAGACAGGAAGAGACAGAGGCAGGAAAAACAGAGAGAAAGAGAGACAGGACAAGAGAGGGATACAGGAAGAAAGAGGGGCAGGAAAAAAAAGGAAAGACACAAAGAAAGAGACGGAGAAAAAGAGGGACAGAAAGAGAGAGAAAGACAGGAAGTAAGAGAAAGAGAGGAGAGAAAGGCGACGAGAAGAAAGTGTGACATGGAGAAAGAAAGAGACAGGATTATAGAGACAAACAAGAAGAAAAGATTCCTAGAGTGAGAATGGAACAAGGAAACAAAGAGCCCACCACAAAACGTCACCTCTCTAAATGTGGGTGCTCTTGAAGAAGGCCAATTCTAATAGCAGACTTTGCAAAAAACACAAAATTCTTGCAATCCAATGGAAGTGAAAAATAGCAGCTTTAGTGGATAAAACGTGGGAGCAATATTGTGGCCAGCAAATGTGGCCTTTGCTGTCCAAAATATTGCTTCCAACTTTTATCCATCCAATACAGCTGCTATTTTTTCACTGTCATTGGATTGTAAGAATTTCCTGTTTTTCGCAAAGACAGAGAGAAAGAGACAGCAAGAAAGAGAAAGGAGGAGAGGTAGAAAAAGAGAGAGAGAAGGGGAGAGAAAGGAAGGGAAGAGAAATAGCGAAAGAGAGAGAGAACGGAAGAGAAGGAAAAAAGGAAGACAGCACAGGGTGTATGGTTTATTAAGTTATGCTCGGTTAGTTGCCTAGGGCCTAAATTGCTGAAGAATATCCGAATTGGCTTCGTGTTATAAAGCGTACCTACATTCCTTGTCTATCACACCCACGTAGGACAAGTTCAATTAAGGACACGTTATTTGCACCAGTGAAACTGATTTCTAAAAGGATGTGGGAAGAAATAATAGGTTTCTCATAATAAGATTTGGATAATTATCTCTTCTCTAATGGGAATAAATTAGTATTTGCTTCCCGGAGGAAAACAGTTTCTCCGGATCTTAGTATCTTCAGTGTTAGATAAATCAAAAAATTTTAATATTTACTAGAAAAATATACATTTTAAATTGTTTAAAACCATGTCACAGCAATAGAATGGCTTGAAAAGTTATGAATGAAGGAGCAGAGTTTTAAAAATCATCCAGTTAAGGCTACATTTTTTTTTCAGTGCCGCTGTTGTACTAGCTCTCAAGTTACCACCAACTGTTTACAGTATAGTTGCATATTAATTATTAATTTAATACATTTATTAAAGCAAAGGGGCAGTGCTCACTTGTATTCTATGCAGCCAAAGGTATTGCACTATTTGCGGGAGTGGGGGGTTGATAGGTCGAGCAGGAACGAATGGGAATGCAGTTCCTCCATTATTTTCTCAGAGGGAATAGAGTTCCCCTTCACTTACACAATGAGAAGCTTTTATTAGGTTCCAATCATAGGTTTCTTTTTTAAGGTACCAGAAAGAGATGATATTAATTACAATTATCATAAGGATTCCCTAAAACCCAGCCCGTCTTTATGTTTAACCCCTTCACTAACCAGTGATTTTCCAAAAAAATTTGTCAGAAATCAGTGATTATTTGTAAAATCCTTTTTATTTAATTGTACAGTAAGAAATATTTGAGTACATTCACATTTTATTTCTTACTGTAAATAACCTATTTGGCCAGTAGATGGCACCAGTTGAGTTATAGTACCAGTTTGATTTTTTTTTCTGCCTCGGCTGCTGAATGCCCGATGTCAGGCATTCATCAGCCGATTTTATACAATTTTAGCTCTTTGGGCATTATGCCCACAGGGATAAACCTTTGGGGGCACCTTCTGCAGCCCAAAAGCAAAAAACATTTGTTTGCAGCAAACAAAATGAATCTGCTGTTGGGCTGCAGAGCTGCGCATCAAGATATCTCAATATCGGCTACCGGATGGTGCCTTTGAAGCCCGAGTTATCTTGATCTTGGTAGTGAAGGGGTTAAACATTGATATCATATTTGCATGTGGAGTGGTGGTTTAGTGCAACATGTCAGCAGTTAGTTGAGGAGTAGAAATCTTGAGGTGTTCCCACTAGGGATGTGCGTTTCGGGTTTCGGAATTTCGGAATTTTCACGAAATTTCCCGATTCGTGCATTCGGATTCGGACGATTTTCCGAAAATTTTCGGATCCGAAAACGGCAGATCCGAACAAATTTTCGAGCCGAAACGAAAACTTTTGGAATTTTCGAATTGACTAGAAACATGTAAAATCGAAATTCATTTTCGTTCCATTCATGATTTCGGCTCCATTCTTGATTTCGGTTCCATTTCAGTAATTTCGGACATCGTATTTATATCGCTGATTCTGTAATTAAATTTTGTATCATTCCCACCTCAATGTATCCTTCCTGGTAAACCAGAGAAATCTCAATGTATCCTTCTTGTAAAACCAGAGAAATCTCAATGTATCCTTCTTGTAAAACCAGAGAAATCTCAATGTATCCTTCTTGTAAAACATGAGAAATCTCAATGTATCCTTTCCGGGAAACCAGAGAAATCTCAATGTATCTTTCCCGGGAAACCAGAGAAATCTCAATGTATCCTTCCTGGAAATCCAGAGAAATCTCAATGTATCCTTCTTGGGAAACCAGAGAAATCTCAATGTATCCTTCTTGTAAAACATGAGAAATCTCAATGTATCCTTCCCGGGAAACCAGAGAAATCTCAATGTATCTTTCTTGTAAAACATGAGAAATCTCAATGTATCCTTCGTGTAAAACATGAGAAATCTCAATGTATCTTTCCTGGAAATCCAGAGAAATCTCAATGTATCTTTCCTGGGAAACCAGAGAAATCTCAATGTATCCTTCTTGTAAAACATGAGAAATCTCAATGTATCCTTCTTGTAAAACATGAGAAATCTCAATGTATCCTTCCTGCAAATCCAGAGAAATCTCAATGTATCCTTCCTGGGAAACCAAACAATTCTCAAGGAATCCTTCTTGTAAAACATGAGAAATCTCAATGTATCCTTCTTGTAAAACATGAGAAATCTCAATGGCAGAATTATCGTATCGGCAGAATTATCGTATCGTATAATTATTGTATCCGAAAAACCATTAGTTTACGTCAAAACGAATAGACACTTTGAAACGAGGAGAACAGACTTTCCGAAAAATACAAAAATTTCCGAAATCACGAAAGGAAAGTCGATACGAAAAACGAACCGAACCGAACTGAACCGAAACGGAAATCGGCCGAAACGAAAATTTACAAAATCCGAACGAACCGAACCGAACCGAAAAAAAATCAGTGCAGAAGCCTAGTTCCCACGCTCATTATTTTAGGACTAGACTGTCTATTTTTGTGAACTCTTTAGGAAAAGCTGTTTTTTGATGAGACTAAGCTCATTGCTCAGTAGAATAACAATCTTGCTTCGCAATTCAGCAGATCATTACTTAACCAGTTGATAATGTCAATTTACTGTGAGAATGAGTGATATCTCAGCAATACACAGCTTTTACATGGTCATAAAAATACTGTGTTTCTCTGTGTTAGTTTCCCATATACAGGTGTCTGTAATCATGCAAGATAATGATTGAGTTACGTCACTTTTTTCAGAATCTATGGCATGAATATTAAAATTTCATAGAGTAATGCAAAGCAGCACTATACATCGACATCGTTTCATGTCGCTTCATTTTCTAGAGATAAAGGAAACCTTTTTGCTGAACATCATTAGGGTGATCCACGTTCTGTAGGGAAATCGGAAACAGATTGCAAGACTGGGGTATCTCTTGCATGATATGCTCAATCACAGAGATATTTTGTATCTGGAAACAGACCCAATTAATCCCAGTGCCTCAGAATTGCACATAATTCATAACGAATTTGAGAAGATGGTATAAGAAGACCAAAATGGAAATTTACAATCAGGAATCCCCGAGCATATCTCTACAAGATTGTGGCGATCATTTTTTGATGATATATCACGCAAACCAGTTTTTACTAAATAGGCTTACACTATCAAAATGTAGGTGTGTGTTCTTGAACCTCGTTCGTTAACGCCTTCACCACCAATAGGTTTTTGTTGTACATAGTTTTATCTTGAAATACGGGATGCAAAGTTAATTAAATATAGGGTAATATAGAAAATTCATAAAGAGATTTTTGTTCACAGATATGTAAAAAATGTAAATAATGTATATTTGTCGATTAAAATTTTTTCATGTATTCATTTATCCATTAGTGTGATATTGTTGGAATGAAAGATTCAAAATTCAAGGTTTCCTTTTCATCTTACACAATGTTACACTGAATTATCAGCATTCCGACAGAAATGGCCTTTGTGTCAAATACTGTTTTAAAGATAAATAATAAAAATGAACCAAACGATCTGTTAGATACAATAGCACAATTGCTCTGTAGCGCTGCTCATGTTAAGTATAAGACGTGGTACACACAGTAAGCTCGCGCTACGAATCGCAAATCACAGCTCGTTGAATGGTTTTCTCCATTTGTAGCGAGAGGCAAATAATCTGTTGGTCAGGCACTAGACTGAATTTACCTGGCACTAACATGAAAACATGCTGACGCTGGGGTTAGCTCACACCAAGTGATAGGGCCCACTGTATCTAACTCACCTAAGGAAATGTACTGTAACGTTGCCCTGAGCCACAAGGGAGTTTCAACCTCTTTCCTGGTTACACTTTAAATATATAAAAATATATATTCATTGTGCTGACAGAATCATGGCTAACCCCTAAAGTGCCAGACTCTGCCATAGCAATACAAGGGTATTCATGCTCTAGAAAGGACAGAGCTAAGAGAGGAGGGGGAATTGTTATCTATGTTGACAACTCCATAAAGTTCACCCCGTTGCAGAATCCTAGCTCCCCGGCCACATTTGATTTCCTTTCTGGTATTATTGAGATCCCGTTCAGTAAAACAATTATTGTTGCTGGATTCTACCGCCCACCGAGGTCCCCAGTGCACTCCCTTTCTGACATAACCCAAATTTTTAGTAAATTAGTCGCTCAAAACCAAAAAAGTGAACTGCTGGTCCTCGGCGACTTTAATGTTGATTGGCTGAATCCTAAAAACAATAACCACTGCTCACTGTTTAAGGCTTTGCAGCTAACACAATTAATCTCCTCCCCCACTCGCATTAATATGAAAAGCCCTAACCACACCTTGCTGGATTGGATTCTCTCCTCATGTCCTGATCGAATACAGGAGGCAGGCGTTCTCGCTAACAGTTTCAGTGATCACTGCCTAGTGTACTGTGTGCGCAAAATAAGTGCCACAAAATCTCCACCAAAGGTAATAATCACCAGGTCTTTCAAGAAATTTAATCTTGAATCCTTCCTAAATGATCTCAAACAGCTCCCATGGTACAGACTAAACCTAATCCCAGACCTGGACTGTGCAATTGAATACTTTCAAGCCGAGCTCCTGAAAGTCTGGAATGCCCATACCCCACTGCGCAAAGTGCGAGTAAATGGGGCCCACCTCCCCTGGGTTACAGCTGACCTCACGCATATGTACCAGTTTAGAGACTCCCTGTGGTCAAATTTCAAGAGTACTGGATCCATGAATGATCACTGTGAATACCGAAAATGCCGGAATGCATGCAAAAAACAAACAAAAATGGCTAAAGCCCAATACTTCAATGAAAATTTAAACAATAACATATCAAACCCCAAAATTTTTTGGAAAATCATAAGTAACATACACGCACCCCCCGTCCACTCCCAACCGGCTGCTGTCAAAGTAAACAACCAAACTGTACAACACCCCCTAGATGTAGCAAATGCTTTTAATAATTATTTTGTTGGATGCGCCACCACCCTGATTGCTAAGCTAGGAAATGACACTCAATCAGAAAGGCCGCACACAGGTCAGGCCCCACCAACAG
Organism: Leptobrachium leishanense; assembly: GCA_009667805.1. Taxonomy (NCBI): domain Eukaryota; kingdom Metazoa; phylum Chordata; class Amphibia; order Anura; family Megophryidae; genus Leptobrachium; species Leptobrachium leishanense. The sequence goes on along the minus strand of CM019064.1, from coordinate 399,018,804 downwards.
TGCAAAGACCCTGTAATGCAGAGAAATTCAGTTTTAGACCAGTGCCTGTCGGTGCCATCACTAAACTTCTCCATAACCAAAAAATGAAATACCAGTCTGGACCTGATCAAATCCCAGCAATGCTGCTGAAAATCAGTGCACCAGCAATTGCAAAACCTGTCGCAACCCTAATCAATGAATCACTGGCGACTGGATACATACCCAAACTCTGGAAGACTGCAAGGGTGGTACCTATCCATAAAAGTGGAGACGATACTTTGGTATCCAACTACCGCCTGATATCACTGCTCCCTGTAATGTCAAAAATTCTGGAAAAATGTGTCTACACTCAATTACGTGATTATTATCAGTATCAGAACTATTTAACCCCAGATCAATCAGGCTTTCGTCCAAATCATTCAACTACAACTGCCCTTTTAAAAGTTTGTAATGATATCCAAGCGGGCATGGAACAAGGAAACCTAACTGGAGCCATCTTCCTTGATTTTGCCAAGGCTTTTGACACAGTAGACCATGGCATCCTATTACAAAAACATAAACACTCGGGTATTGGTGATAGCACGTTAACCTGGTTCCACTCATATGTGTCTGATAGGTCGCAATTTGTGTCCATATCTGACAGCACTTCCCTTCCCCTCCCAGTCACGTGCGGTGTACCCCAAGGCTCAATACTCGGCCCCCTGCTATTCACAATATTCATAAACGATCTGCCCAATGTCTGCAAAGCCTCAACTGTACACATGTACGCAGAAGACACCGTAATCTATACCAGGAAACCAAATCTCCCCAGCTGGAGGCAGTGCTGCAAGAACAATTCACAGGGGTAGAAAAGTGGATCGCAGATAACAAACTTTTTCTAAACACTGACAAAACTGTTACAATGCTCTTTGGAACCGCACCTAAACTACACAAATTGCAAACACCCCATCTATGTGTCAGGACAAAATCAAATAGCACACTGACTACAGTCACTTCTCTCAAATATCTAGTTATGTGGTTAGACCCAAAACTATCTTTTGGCCCCCACATCGAAAAACTCTCATCTAAACTCTACCCCAAACTAGGTGCCCTGTACAGAAACAAATCCTGCCTGAGCCCGCAGTAAGAAAGCAGATTGTACAACAAATGCTTATGCCGGCTATTGAATACGGAGATGTAGTGTATGCAGCTGCCCCTCAAACACACCTCCAGAAACTTACTACATTGTATAACTCATTCTGTCGCTTTGTGCTACAATATAACTACATGACCCACCATTGTGACATGTTAAAAGAACTAAACTGGCAGGCGCTGGAATCTAGACGCACCCTTCACCTTTCCAACCTGGTGTTTAAGAGCTTTTCTGGGAAGCTACCACCCTACCTGAATATACTGCTTTCCCCGGCAGTTCCCTCATCCTATAACTTCAGATCCAGGACCAGCACCTTACTTGCAATACCGCAATACAAAAAGAAAGTGGCTCGATCCTCATTTTCCTACAGAGCACCGCAAATATGGAATAACCTCCCAGACACCATCAAATCTTCCCCCAGTCTAAAGTCCCTTAAGACTTCCCTATTAACATACCTCAATACGAAATGCACCTGTAAACATGTAACATAATGACTTTATTTCCTACATATTTATTTTTCTGTTAATCTGTATATTTGGTCGTGTGTTAATATCTTGCATTTTACTATTTTGTATTTCTGTAACCACTCAATGTTCTCGAACCCAGGACATACTTGAAAACGAGAGAAATCTCAATGTATCCTTCCTGGTAAAATCCTTTATTAATAAATAAATATATATTATCACATTTATCATCGCACTGCACCGTGAGAAAAGTCCATGATAGGTCTGAAACGTTCATCCTTTTGTAGGCAGGAAAAAAGATTAATTCACAAGACTCCTTGGAGTGCGCGCCTTTTTGGTGAACTATATACAGTATATATGTAATAAAGTTTATAATTGCATAAGTCATTTACACATCCCAGCAATTCAGAGAACTGCTTCGTAGAGCTCATGTGCTACATTCCCCATATGCAGCAAGGAACTCTGGGTAGGATATGCAAATGACCTCTGCCTCACTTTTATTGCATACTGGATCTGTTTTTACACAGAACCCTAAGGCCCCCGGCACACGAGCGTATTTATGGCTCAAATTCCCTGCGTCCGTGGGTTTTTGACGGGGAAGGCCATCCACCGGACGTGAAAAAGCCCTCCCCGTCAAAAAGCTAAACGGACGCTGAAAGGATACAAAGCGCGATTCTCCATAGGAGGATCGCGCTTTGTACGCTGAGCGCAGAGGGTGGAAGGAACGTCCACTTTTACGGACATTCCTTCCTCTGCTCGTGTGCCGCCAGCCTTAATAAACCCGAAACAGTGCTGTCCTAGGAGTGGCTTTGACCAGTTGCATAAACCTGATCTCTGCTAAAAAAAAAGCCATCTAGTATGGCATGGCATTGATTTAAGGCAGTGTTTCCCAAACCTGTCCTCAGGACCCTCTGCCTCGCCAGGTTTTCCAGATATGTGAAGCACAACACAGGGGATATGATTTGCTGCTCAGTGATTGCAGGATTCAGTCTGCATTTCCCCAAAGTGATTTGCAAAATCTGGCCTGGTTTAGGGTCCCGAGGACAGGTTTGGGAAACACTGATTTAAGGGTTCTGTGTAAAAACAGACCCAGGATGCAAAAAAGTGAGACAGAGGTCATTTGCATATCCTACCCAGAGTTCCTTGCTGCATATGGGGAATGTAGCACAGGAGCTCTGGGAAGCAGTTCTTTGAATTGCTGTGATGTGCAAATGGCTTCTGCAATAATAAACATAACCATTATAGCGTGGAGGCTTTTTATCTCACATTTTGTCCACCACAACTGTTTATATATGTAATACAAAACAGCAGAAGGTTGTACTCAACCGCAAAACTAAGCGGGTGCATCAAAGACATTAAATACAAAACACCAAGAAAGAGCACTCCATATTATTGACCACCTTCTTCCATCATTTTCTGTGGCAAAAAAAGAAACAGTTTTAAAAAGTTTCAAAAAACCGAGGTAAAATGATGGGGATTCAGTTCACAAAGTATGATCATAGCTTGCTTAAAGGAACACTCCAACAAAAAAATCACCCCCCGTTTTTTTTTCCTAACCTATCCCTATTCCCTTAATAAAACCTTCTTTTTTTTTTCTTTTCTTGTAACTGCAATACTTACCTTAAAATCCTCTGGTTTCCAGCGGCGTTTTTTTTTTTTATACTCACCTCCCTCCTCTTCCTCTCCCGTCCTTCTTCTTGCTGCGTCTTGGCTTCTGGTTTACGTGAGAAGCGCGCATGCGCGCCTCTCACGTAAGCCAGCCAATCGGCAGGCTTCCTCCCGGCTCCCTCTGAGGATTAGTGTTGCGCGCAAGAGGATGCGCGCAACACTAACCCGAAGAGGGAGCCGCCAGCTTCTGCGGGGAGTAGGAGACGTCATCGCGCTGAAAGCGCAATGACGTCTCCTACTCGGCAAAAGTCGGCAGAAGCGGGAAATATGATTCCCGCTCTGCTGACTGACAGCTGGGAGGGCGGAGTAAACTCCTCCGCCTCTCTCAGCTGTTTTCAGCATTTTCAGCTGATCGGCTGAGCGGAGGGAGGGGGGACAAAGGGCAGGATACTCCGGGCATCATGACCACCTAAAATAGCTTAGGTGGTCATGTTGCTTAGAGTATCCCTTTAAGCCTCCTGACTTCTCTATCACGGTGGAGGGTATCACCATCTCCCCATCAAACCAAGTTCGCTGTCTTGGAGTTACACTTGACTCTGCTCTTTCCTTCATCCCCCACATCAAGTCTCTTTCCTCCTCCTGCCGCTACCAATTGCGTAATATTTCCAGAATTCGGCCATTTCTTACCGCTGTCACCACAAAACAACTCATACACGCCCTGGTAATCTCCCGACTCGACTATTGCAATAATCTCTTATCTGGCCTCCCTCTGTCCCGCCTCTCCCCCCTACAATCCATCCTGAACGCCTCCGCCAGGCTAATTCACCTCACCCGCCGCTCTGTCTCTGCCGCTCCCCTCTGCGAGTCCCTTCACTGGCTCCCCATCCACTGCAGAATTAAGTTCAAAATCCTTATCCTTACCTACAAAACCCTCACTAACTCAGCTCCCCACTACCTGTCCTCACTAATCACCAAATACACCCCAGCCCGCTCCCTAAGGTCAAACAGTGACCTGCGCCTAGCTTCTCCCCGCATCACCTCTTCCCATGATAGACTGCAGGATTTCTGACGCGCAGCCCCCATTCTCTGGAACGCTATCCCTCGTACGGTCAGACTTTCCCCTAATTTCTCTTCCTTCAAACGCTCCCTTAAAACATTCCTATTTACTGAAGCCTACCACCCAACTCACTGACGCAACCATCAATCACTCTCACCTTGCAGTCCTCTCCTCCTGTTTCCAACCCCTCTAGATTGTGAGTTCCTACGGGAATAGGGCCTCATCCCTCTTGTACTGTTTGTCAAATGTTGTTCAATGTATTGTAACCCGTCTATACTGTGCCTATTGTACAGCGCTGCGGAATATGCTGGCGCTTTATAAATAAAGAATAATAATAATAATAATAAGCCTGTCACAGTCGCCAATGTATCCCATCTTTGACAGGTCCTATCTAACTTGACCGAGTCTGCACTTACAGGATCAACTCACCCTGGAGCTCCCCGGCAGCTCGAGGCCTTTATAGGCTGCCATGGTGGAGCACCTGTGAACAGGGAGGGGTGCGCCCCAAATGAGAGTTGTCAGCTCTCTATATGTATAATACAAAACAGCAGAAGGTTGCACTCAACCTCAAAACTAAGCGGGTACATCTTGAGGTTGAGTGCAACCTTCTGCTCTTTTGCATTATACATATAGAGAGCTGACAACTCTCATTTGGTATGCACAATGTAAAATGTGGAAGAAATACATTTACAAATAAATGCAAGGACAAAGACAGTTGCCCTTCCGATCTAACACTTTTCCGATTTGTCACCTCAGTCCATAATAAGTGCTAGTTTTAATTTGGATTAGCTAACAAAGTCAAACGAATCCAAACATTGAACTGATATTACAGCAAAGAAGCTTTTGCCAAATGTAAATATAGAACCTTTGTGTACATAACGCATACCTGGACATTATAGAATAATTATTGGCCAAAAGGAAGTTTTATGGTTAGTAAAGCATTAAGGGAGTTCGAAAACACCTAATAATTTAGTTGTGAGCAACCCTATTAAAAATCATAAGGCTGACCGTCCACTGGGTCCGTATTTGTGCGATGGTGCGATCATCCGATATCATCTGAGTCATCCAGCCAGTCCTACAACATGCAGGTGAATCAGCCCTCTTCCACTGCATCCGATCGCCGACGACCGATTTCAGATGAATATTTGGGATTACAACAGACTAGCGATCTTTTCAATTTTTTTGGATTCATTGGATGATGCTGGGATGATCTGGTACAAGTTTACAAGAAAAAGATGCATTGCATATTTAAACCGCCAAGCCGCAGAAGGAAAACGTGTAAAAGACGCATTGTTTAGTTAAACTTCCATGCTTCGGGGAAACATGTAAAAGATACATTGTACAGTATAACCTGAGTGTGCAGGGAAAACATGGAAAGATACATTGTATGGGAAAACCGCAGTGCGAGAAGCCCATAGGATTTGATGGAAAAACTATTAAAATTTTTATTCAGCCGTTTATTTTTTTAATCCGTAGCAAAAGCTTTTTTATTTATTGATATTTTAGGAAAAATTTTTTGGTATTTCTCTGGATTTTTTAGGCGAATTTTTGGGTTCCGATTTTTTTTTATTTTATTAAAAGACGAGGCTTTTTTTCACTTGCGTCTTTTTTTTTTATTTTTCTGCGATTCGGCTTCACCACTGCTCTCCCTGCTGCTTAAACATATTTCAGCGCCTGAGAGAGGAGGGGTTAATTCCCCCCCTGCAGCCCGGCGAGTTTTTTTCACTACGAGCCGGCTGCGCTGGATGGGGGCAGACATTGATGCTGAAACTCAGTTTTTTTCTTTCGGCAGCGGTGTTTTTAGGTTTTTTTCACCCAGCGTCCTGTCCATCGGCCAATCTGGGTCGTCCAAAGACGCTTCCAGTGGATGATCCTGATCGGCCGATGGCGTTATCTGTAGTCAGGTAAACAAGTCGGTCGCCTGACTAAGGTGCCAATTGACGGCTGTCCTAATACAATTTGAAGCAACTTCCCACTTTTTTGCTCAATGATCTTATTCCCAGAAAAAAAATACACAAAATAGGCAGAGCATTTTTAAGTTTTTATAAAGCAAAAATGGAACTTTAGTGTTAGAAACATAGAAACATAGTGTTGTTGCTGTTTGTGAACATATGTTCCGGTTTATAATTGCTATTAATGCCACTCACATCAGATGGTTACCGCTGAATAATTTAATAGTCTTTCGAGGTTAGTAATTTAAAATGCATTTCGCCGTTATTGAATGACACATAAGGAACACTTAGTAAGCCATATCGCCTCGATGATAACCCCGTTTCTAATCTGCTTTACAAATCCTTCTCTTTCACATTAGCTTTAATAGACTAGATTTTTATTAACCATTGATCTGCTGATCAGGTGCTTTCTAGGCAGTAGGTGATGTGTGAGAGGCTGAACCCGATGGACGCATGTAACTATGTAGTGTACATTGTGAGCAGTGCATTTCTGAAAAGATGACCTAATTTAGTACACTTTCAGGGTTATTCAGAGAAAGGTGAAAACCAGGAGAATGGCTGGAGAAGTAAAAATTCTAGGTCAAAGATACATTGTACAGTATAACCTGAGTGTGCAGGGAAAACATGGAAAGATACATTGTATGGGAAAACCGCAGTGCGAGAAGCCCATAGGATTTGATGGAAAAACTATTAAAATTTTTATTCAGCCGTTTATGCCCCCACTCTCTGGAACGCTCTCCCTCGTGCTGTCAGACTTTCCCCTAACTTCTCTTCCTTCAAACGCTCCCTGAAAACATTCCTATTTAGGGAAGCCTACCACCCAACTCACTGACGCAACCATCAATCACTCTCACCTTACAGTCCTCTCCTCCTGTTTCCAACCCCAACCCTCCTAGATTGTGAGTTCCTACGGGAATAGGGCCCTCATCTCCTCCTGTACTGTTTGTCAAATGTTGTTCAATGTATTGTAACCCTGTCTGTACTGTGCTTATTGTACAGCGCTGCGGAATATGCTGGCGCTTTATAAATAAATAATAATAAAAAAGGTCAAAATAGACGATTTGGAAAGTGAGATAAATGGGAGAATTTTTCTGGTTTGGCTATTTTGACCTAGAATGTTCACTTCTCCAGTCATTCTCCTGGTTTTCACCTCTTTCTGAATAAGCCTGATAGGAAACGCTAATTGCTGAGAACCTACATTTTTCATTGTTTCATGCTCCGCAAGTAGCCCCTTACACATATACTATTATGCAGGAATATTTACTAATTCCATGCTATTCAACCCCATTTATATAACAATAACAATAAAAATGTGACCTCTACTCTATTCCAAAAATGCAAGGTGCATTAAATTTTTTTGAACACCCCCTAGGGCAGATTTACATCTCAGGAGCCTGTAGGCAGAGAAATCTGGAGCCCCTCCCCCACAAAAAATTGCAGAAATTGAGGGAAAAACTTTACCTTTTGTTTTGGGGGCATGCATTAAAAATTTACACTTTTTAAAATAATTGATAAAGAGAAGACATCTGTTTATCAAAACTGTTTATAACTAAAAAAAATTTAAAAAAATTTCTTATACGTTATAAAAAAGATTTAACAGGTGTCTAACCACGGAGGTGGGGGTTGTCTTTTTTGGTCAAACAAAAGAATAAATAAAAAATTGTAAAAAAATTAAAAAAATTATTATTTTTTAAATATTTTTTTAAACTTTTACATAAAAAAAATGTCCACCGCAGGGTCACCTTTCTCTGTAAAAGATAGATGAGAGGGATACACTCCTCATTAACAGGTGACAATAATCAGACCTCGAGTACAAGCATGCCACGGTGTAAAATATAATAATAAGTGTGCTGAGATGCATCCATCGTTTCCTTTGCATCAGTTACAAGCATTTATAAGGCGCCAACAAGTTCCGTAGCGCTGTACAATGGGAGAAACATAATAATAAATATGCATACATATTACACACAAAACAGTAGAAGAGAGGACCCTGCTCGAGAGCTTACAGTCTAAGGCTAGGGACAGATGAGCGCATTTTCTGCGGCCACCGTCAAAATGTACGTCGATGCGTGCGCACGCATTTTTTCACGGAATACGCTTAAGTGGTCAGACGACCACAGTCGCACAGTCGCAGGTACTCACCAACGCAATTCTAGGGAAATCCGGCTGTTTGAACGTTATGTAGGCCGCACACTAGCAGCGTCTGACGTCTCCTAATCACGCACACACGCTGCTATGCAGCCGCAGCGCACTCTGTACGTCTGTAGCAGCGGTTTCACGTTCTGAGAAAAATGCGTTCATTTGCCGGTTGCGTGGTGTCGGCGCACTTTTGTACGCACGTACTGCGTATATTGCCCGTCATTGGCCGTTATGTGCTGCTACTGCCGCCGTGATTTAGTGCGCCTGCACGCGCGTTCCGACTGCCCCACTCTGACCCTAGCCTAAGAGGAGAGAAAAGCCGCCGAATGGATCCGAAAAATCTCCGAAAACTCACCGAATGCAAAATCGCTGCAGAAAACCCACCGAACCTACCCAACGTTCCGCTGTAAACCCGCCGAACATGTCTGAAAAAAGCCGACGGTCAGCTGAACACAGCGCTCACCACCCGCCAGAAAAAGTTGACAAATAGGGTAAAAATAAAAAAAAATAAAAAGGATTGAAAGTTTCAAATTTCAAACGCTGTTTGCAAAAAAGTACAGGACAAAACTATCCTACTAATTAACGTATAAGGTCCTATGAATGGTAATAAAATGGTCTGTTACAGAAAAAAGAAAAAACCCTCTATTTAAAAAACATCAGAAAAGAAAATTTTGCTGAAAAGATCCTGAAAAAATGCCTAAAAAATCCAAATAAATAAATTATTCTTTTAATTTACAGCAAAAGATTTAACGGTTTAATAGATATTGGCTAAAAACAGGAATATTTTTTACATGGAAACCTATGGGATTCACCTGATTTAGGCTGGCGTGAGACAAACACAGTGATCACGTCTGTGTCACTGCACAGTTTAACGTCCGTCGTAGCATAGAATCATGATCAATAGAGAACCACACACGAAGTACGTGCGCACCGAACTGCGCACGCACAACGCACGTGGCAAACGGACGCAAGTTAGGCAAGAACGTAAAACCGCTAAGGCTAGGGACAGATGAGCGCATTTTCTGCGGCCACCGTCAAAATGTACGTCGATGCGTGCGCACGCATTTTTTCACGGAATACGCTTAAGTGGTCAGACGATGCGCAATTCTGGACGTATTTCATGACGGTGGGGTAAAAAGAAGTCTAGGGAAATCCGGCTGTTTGAACGTTATGTAGGCCGCACACTAGCAGCGTCTGACGTCTCCTAATCACGCACACACGCTGCCATGCGGCCGCAGCGCACTCTGTACGTCAGTAGCAGCGGTTTCACGTTCTGAGAAAAATGCGTTCATTTGCTGGTTGCGTGGTGTCGGCGCACTTTCGTACGCACGTACTGCGTATATTGGCCGTCATTGGCCGTTATGTGCTGCTACTGCCGCCGTGATTTAGTGCGTCTGCACGCGCGTTCCGACTGCCCCACTCTGACCCTAGCCTAAGACGGACGTGCAGAGTGCACCACGTCTGCATAGCGTTCTGTGTGAGTGATGAGCTGTCAGACGCAGCGCATTTGCGATGTCCAGCACCTTGACGCACAAAATGCCTTTTGATATCCTTTTAAATTTTTTAGCATTTTTCAAATTAATTTTGTTTCCCATAATTCCCTTTTTTTTTCTATGTCCGTCAACAAAAATGGACCGTGTGGTCTCTACAGTATCTTCCGTCAGTACGTCCGTCCAATGGCAGAACTATCAGGGCCGCAGCGGTCGCACTTGCCGACACTACCGGGCCCTGGCATTCCGCCACTTTAGGGGGGCCCAGCGGCTCAGGCAAGCATTTGTGCCCGCAGCCATGTCAGCGCGCCTGCTCTGCTTCCCACATTCTAGTGGAGCAGGCGCACGATGCATTGGCGCTGCCCCCTGTCACGTGGTGGGGGCGGCGCCAATGTAACGTGTGCCTGCTCCAGTAGAATGCGAGACGCAGAGCAGGCGCGTTACAGCGCCACTGCTGCGGTGTCCCTGCGGCGCCTGTTCTCTGGCTCCCGGCACACTCCAGCCTGGGATGTCAGTTAGTGCGGGCAGGCTGTGGGAGGAGGCTGTCAGCTGCTGGTGCTGAGCAGGTGGCCCCTACAACCCGAAGAATGCAGCGATCAGTCTGGGGGCGATACATCCATATGAGCTGGGGCAATTATTTATTTCCATGTGTAAGCTGCTGGGGGCAATTATTTCCATGTGTGAGCAGCTGGGGGCAATTATATCCATGTGTGAGCTGCTGAGGGCAATTATATCCAGGTGTGAGTTAGGGGGCAAACATATCCATGTGTGAGTTGGGGCAAATATATCCATGTGTGAGTTGGGGGCAAATATATCCATGAGTGAGTTGGGGGCAAATATATCCATGTGTGAGCTGGGGGCAAATATACCCATGTGAGCTGGGGGCCTGGCTCCCCTGTCTGTCTCACAGTCACTTTGTTTCCATATGGAGCCTTAAATGTCCCCATGTTTTATCACTTTTGCTCCTGGGGCATGGGTATGCCAGGCTCGGCCAGTGTGCCATATCCATGCAGACATACAAGCCAGGCTCTCTGATAAGCCTGGGTCAGGGCTTTGCTGTGGATTCTGTACATGCTCATACACCCCAGTGCTTCCTGTGAGATTCATTGCTGTGGAGCTCTGTGATACGCTCATACACACCACAGGGAGTTTTATTGCTGTGGAGCTCTGTAATGTGCAGTGTGTCAGGTCACCACCATATTGAAAGCCCCCCCGCCCCCCGGTAATCCTAAATTGAACTAATTAATATAAATGGTGTACTCTCTTTTTATATTTAAGGGAAAAAAAAATTAAAATATGGATTTGGGGGGGGGCCTTCATGGATTCTCACAATGAGGCCCTCAGGTTTCTAGTTACGCCACTGCGTCTGTCCATTGTGCACGCACGCAGAGTGCGCTCAGACTGCGTTCGTCTGACATTAGCCTAAACCTGCCGCATGAAAACACTGAAAATCAGGGCATTTCACTGACATTTCTCTGCTGTTCGGTGTCTTTGATTAGGGTAACCATTAATTCTCTATGGGGGATTTCACTGCCGGCGAACAGGCACTGTATTTTGCTGACAATTCGCAAAAATTTGGTGAACTGCCTGCTTTCTGAATAGCCGAATGGCCCCGAAATTGCACCGTACGGGGGAAATTCACTGTTCTGTGCAATTTCAGTGCCAGATCGCTCTCTGTGTATAACCCTGTAAGTCTGCTTCTACTTTCATTTTTACATGATAGAAGCATTGTAAACACTTTTTAAGGATGGGAGAATCTGGTTGTCATATGAAGTGCGAAATTCTTTTCAGTAATCGCTATAAAAAAATCACAGTACATAATATTTTTTATTAGAAACATCCTTATTTTACAGAGATATTCTTAAATGCTTTCTAGTTTCAGCACAGTGAGGGTCTCCCTCCTGTCAAGTAATGACATAAATTTACAATTGATGGCGGCGAACTCTGGGAATGATTAAACAATGTGAGAAGAGCTACATGCGATGCCACTTAAACATTAAGAACTTGACACATATGATTCAAAAATCCCTAGGAACCTCTCACAGGTTTCTGTAGATTTATAATGGGAAGGTTATCTAAGGTTTATGTCAGAAGATCCATGCTGCCTTTCGAATAAGGAAATGATTGGTTCTTGCTGAGCGTGTTGGGCGACGAAGCACACCACTTCTATTGATATTTGATATAAAACCAAGCCAAGCAAAAATCAGAAACAACAAACACAGACAGGATCAGCAACAAAGAAAGCAGACAATCTGTATAGTATCTATACAACCTTTTCATAGATGTTGAAGACATTTCTCTTGTTTACAAAAGCAAAAAGTAAGTAAAAAAAACACAAAACAAGGAAAATATTGATCTATAGAATGACTGAAAATTAATCACACAGCCAGTGCAAAGCTCTACAAACCTCTCCTGGCTTATAATTATGGCATGCATTCGCTATTCTTTGGATCTAAAAAAAAAATGCATGAGCAGAGAGTTCCCACGGATAAATCCTGCAAAAGTCACCAAAACCAGAGGCAGCTCAGCAGCGCCAAAGAAAATAAACAGTGCGACTCCATTTTATTTACAAACACATAAAAAGTCAAAAGTACAGAAACACATACAAATTTCCTCCCCAAAAATGGCTGTCCTCCAACTCCGATGTCGCCATCTGCTGACCAAATGGAGTAACTACAGTTCAGATCTCTGTGCATGATCAGCTTGAGAGATATCATTTAGACACATTCCCCGGCTGGTTTTAAAAAGTGTCAGCACCTCGATGGGGAAGAAATAGAGGTAGTGACAGATTTATTTTCCTGGGCTCCAAAAATCACTGCAGATGGGAACTGCAGCCAAGAAATTAAAAGATGCTTGCTCCTGGGGAGGAAAGCTAGGGCAAATCTAGACGGCATACTAAAAAGCAGAGACATCACCCTGTCAACACAAGTGCGTGTAGTCAAGGCTATGGTTATCCCAGTTATTATTATTATTATTATTATTCTTTATTTATAAAGCGCCAGCATATTCCGCAGCGCTGTACAATAAGCACAGTATAGACAGGGTTACAATACATTGAACAACATTTGACAAACAGTACAGGAGGAGATGAGGGCCCTATTCCCGTAGGAACTCACAATCTGGGAGGGTTGGGGTTGGAAACAGGAGAAGAGGACTGTAAGGTGAGAGTGATTGATGGTTGCGTCAGTGAGTTGGGTGGTAGGCTTCCCTAAATAGGAATGTTTTCAGGGAGCGTTTGAAGGAAGAGAAGTTAGGGGAAAGTCTGACAGTATGAGGGAGAGCGTTCCAGAGAGTGGGGGCTGCGCGTGAGAAATCCTGCAGTCTATCATGGGAAGAGGTGATGCAGGGAGAAGCTAGGCGCAGGTCACTGTTTGACCTTAGGGAGCGGGCTGGGGTGTATTTGGTGATAAGTGAGGACAGGTAGTGGGGAGCTGAGTTAGTGAGGGTTTTGTAGGTAAGGATAAGGATTTTGAACTTAATTCTGCAGTGGATGGGGAGCCAGTGAAGGGACTCGCAGAGGGGAGCGGCAGAGACAGAGTGGCGGGTGAGGTGAATTAGCCTGGTGGATGCGTTCAGGATGGATTGTAGGGGGGAGAGGCGGGACAGAGGGAGGCCAGATAAGAGATTATTGCAATAGTCGAGTCGGGAGATTACCAGGGCGTGTATGAGTTGTTTTGTGGTGACAGCGGTAAGAAATGGCCGAATTCTGGAAATATTACGCAGTTGGTATCGGCAGGAGGAGGAAAGAGACTTGATGTGGGGGATCAAGGAAAGAGCAGAGTCAAGTGTAACTCCAGGGCAGCGAACTTGGTTTGATGGGGAGATGGTGATACCCTCCACCGTGATAGAGAAGTCAGGAGGTGGGGAGGCATTGGAGGGAGGAATAAGTAGGAGTTCAGTCTTTGACATGTTGATCTTTAGGTGGTGGGAGGCCATCCAGGAGGAGATGCCAGATAAACATTCACTGACTTTTGAGAGGACAGAGGGAGAGAGATCGGGGTAGAGAGGTAGATCTGAGTGTCATCAGCGTAGAGGTGGTAATTAAAGCCAAAGCTGTTGATGATTTTGCCCAGGGAGGAGGTGTAGATGGAAAAGAGCAGAGGACCAAGGACAGAGCCTTGAGGTACACCAACAGATAGAGGCAATGAGGAGGAGGAGTTACCAGCAAAGGACACACAGAAGGACCTGTTGGATAAATAGGAGTCAACCCAAGCAAGTGCAGTGTCACCGAGACCCAGAGAGTTGAGGGTCTGTAGAAGGAGGGGGTGGTCAACAGTGTCAAAAGCAGCCGAGAGGTCAAGCAGGATGAGAATAGAATAGTGGCTAGGGATGTGCGTTTCGGGTTTCGGAATTTCGGAATTTTTCACGAAATTTCCCGATTCGTGTTTTCGGATGCGGACGATTTTCCGAAAATTTTTAGATCCGAAAACAGCAGATCCGAAAAGTTTTCCGAGCCAAAACGAAATATTTTCGGAATTTTCAAATGGACTTGAAATGTGTCAAATCGAAATTTATTGCTTTGAAACGAGGAGAAAAGACGTTCCGAAAAAATGAAAATTTCCGAAATCACGAAAAGTCGATACAAAAAACGAGCAAAGTGACACGAAAATGCGAAAAATGGTCGATATTCTGGAAACATGTACAATTCGGAAAAACGAAAATTTCCGAAATCACGAAAAGTCGATACAAAAAACGAGCTAAGTGACACGAAAATACGAAAAATGGTCGATATTCCAAAAAAAAAATGTACACGAAAAACGAGTCGAGCCGAACCGAATCGAAACAGAAAGCGGTCGAAACGAGCCGAATAGAAAAGTTTGAAAATCCTAAAAATCGAATCGAACTGAAAAAAAAATCGGTGCACAAGCCTAATAGTGGCCGTGTTTATTAGCAGTTAGGAGGTCGTTGGTGAATTTGGTGAGGGCAGTTTCAGTTGAGTGTAGGGGACGGAAGCCAGATTGCAGGGGGTCAAGTAGGGAATTGAAGGACAGGAAGAGGGAGAGGCGGTTGAAGACTAGTTTTTCTAAGAGCTTTGATGTGAAGGGAAGCAGGGATACAGGGCGGTAGTTGGATGGAGAGTTGGGATCTAGGGATGGTTTCTTTAGTAAAGGGGTAACTAGCGCGTGTTTGAAGGCGGATGGAAAGGAGCCAGTGGAGAGAGATAGGTTGAAGATGTGTGTGAGAGCAGGGGTGAGGAGGAGGAGAGGGGAGGAATTAGATGTGAGGGAATGGGGTCGAGCGGGCACGTGGTGAGATGTGAGGAGGACAATAAGGAATTGACTTCCTCCTCAGTGGCTGGGAGGAAGCGGCAGAGGGTGGCAGAGGGGACCTGTGGGAGTGGAGGTGGCAGATAACTATCTTGTGTTGGGATGTTGCTTCTGATAGTTAAAGTTTTACTGAGGAAGTAGTCTGCCAGGTCTTGAGCGCTGAAGGCAGCTGTGGGGGGAGGTGCAGGTGGGAAGAGGAGGGTGTTGAAGGTGGACCAGAGCCGTTTAGGGTTGGAGGACAGCGTAGATATAAGAGATGAGAAGAAGGATTGTTTGGCCAAGTGGAGGGCAGAGGTGTATGACCGGAGAATAAACTTGAAGTGAACAAAATCAGCTTCAGAGCGGGATTTCCTCCAGGCACGCTCTGCGGTGCGGGAGCATCTTTGCAGGTAGCGAGTCTGGAGGGTGTGCCAGGGCTGAAGCTGGCGGCGTGGGGCCTTACAGAGTCGAAGAGGAGCAAGAGTGTCTAGAGCAGAGATAAGCGTAGTGTTGTAGTGATTAGTGGCAGCATCAGGGCAGGTGAAGGATGAGGTATGAGGGAGGTGGTGAAGTAGGTTGGAGAATTGATGGGGGTCCACAGCATGTAGATTTCTGCGAGTGTGTGTGCGGGGTGGGGGAGCAGGGTGTTTAGTAAGTCCAGATAGGTTGAAAGAGAGAAGGTGGTGGTCAGAGAGGGGAAAGGGCGACATTTGAACTCAGAAATGGAGCAGAGGTTGGAAAAGACAAGGTCAATAGCGTGACCATCGCGGTGGGTAGGGAGGAGGGAGGATTGCGTGAGTCCAAGGGAGGACGTGAGTGAAAGAAGTTTGGAGGCAGCAGGGGCGGAAGGATCGTCAATGGGAATGTTGAAGTCCCCGAGAATTAGGCATGGAAGATTAGAAGACAGGAAGTGAGAAAGCCAGGTAGCAAAGTGGTCAAAGAACTGGGAGGTTGGTCCCGGTGGGCGGTAGATGACTGCCATCCTGAGATCCAGAGGAGAGAACAGGCGGATGCAGTGTGTCTCGAAGGAGGAGAAGGAGAGGGATGGGGGTGGAGGGAGATGCTGGTAGGTGCAGGTGGGAGCGAGCAGGAGTCCGACCCCGCCACCATTTCTCTCACTCGGTCTGGGGGTATGGCTCAAGTGTAGACCGCCATGTGAGAGAGCAGCAACGGAGGCCGTGTCAGAGGGAGTTACCCAGGTTTCAGTTAAAGCTAGGAGGTTGAAGGAGTTTGAAAGGAAGAGGTCATGGATTGCTGTGAGTTTGTTGCACACAGAGCGAGCGTTCCAGAGGGCGCAGGAGAAAGAGGACAGGCGCTGAGGGGTTATGGGAATGAGGTTGCTGGGCTTGCAGGGAGGTGATTTATGTGCGATGGAGATAGGATGAGAGGGAAGTATTGGATGTGTTGTGGGGCCAGGGTTAGGGGATATGTCACCTGAATAGAGTAACAGCAGGAGGGTGAGAAAGAGAAGGTGGGAATGGTATTCGTGGGAGTGGGAGTGATTGGCAGCACGAGAGTTAGAGGGAGACCATGTTCTGAGGAAACAAAGGAGCTCATGCGAGGCCATCATGTGGGACGAGAGGAGGGAGGGAGAGATGCAGATAGTGTAGGGGTCGGTGGTAGAGGGGCAGGAGTTCCATTTAAGGAGAAAGGTAGAAGTAAAGAGTAGAAGCGTGAGAGAAAGCATGATATAGACGTGTGTTTACGGAGTAAAAAGTGGGCCTTGCAGTTCCTTCCTCCAGTCCCGCAACTCCAGGAATCAACTCTGAACGTCCACTTAGGATGCCACTTGGGGAGGTCACAAGAGCCAAGGCTCAAATGGAGCCAGTGTTAGTGGTTATATAGGGCGGACTGATTGCATTCAGGCAGTTAGAAGGTAAACACCTGAAGCTGGATGGGCTGTGTCAATAGGGCAGGAGATTCACATGCTAATTAGCAAAGCAAATGGTGGAGAAAAACAAAAATAAATAAAAAAACAGAAAAAGACCAAGGTAACGTTACAATGTGGGTGCCTGCGAATACTGGGTGATGGGGGTCCTACCAGCAAAAGTATGCAGGGGATCAGTTGAGATGTAGGTGTCTGTGGATAATGGGTGATAATGTCCTACCAGCAAAAGTATGCAGGGGATCAGTTGAGATGTGGGTGTCTGTGGATAATGGGTGATAATGTCCTACCAGCAAAAGTATGCAGGGGATCAGTTGAGATGTGGGTGTCTGTGGATAATGGGTGATAATGTCCTACCTGTGGAGAGAGGAGACACAGGAATTAGGGATCGTGATGGTGGATGGCATAGGGGATCTTGGATAAAACTCCAGGAATCAACTCTGAATGTCCACTTAGGATGCCACTTGGGGAGGTCACAAGAGCCTGTCTGTGAAAGTTGGACTATAAGAAAGGCTGAGTGCCAAAGAATTGAGGTCTTTGAACTATGATGCTGGAGAAGACTCTGCAAGTCCCTTGGACTGCAAGATGATCAAACCGGCCAGTCTTAGAGGAAATTAACCCTGACTGCTCTTTAGAAGGCCAGATCCTCAAGATGAAACTCATATATTTTGGTCACCTAATGAGAAGGAAGGACTCGCTGGAGAAGAGCCTAATGTTGGGAAAGATTGAGGGCAAAAGAAGGGGACGACAGAATGAGGTGGCTGGATGGAGTCACCGAAGTAGTAGGCTTGAACTTAAATGGACTCCTGAAGATGGTAGAGGGCAGGAAGCCCTGGAGGAACATTGTCCATGGGGTCGCGATGGGTCGGACATGACTTTGCAACTAACAACAACAACAAGCACCTCGATTATCATGTATACGGTGTTAAAACATTTAGGGCATGTTCTGGGGCCTAAATGAAAATAATATTTGTGTGCAACAAACAAATTAAATTGCAATGATACAGCATATCCTCAGAATGTGTTATCATTCATGATATCAGGCTGCTGTAATCATGACCATTGTAGTGAAGGGGTTTTACCAAATTCCATATTTAATGTGTTGCTGTAATATTTATATGCATGCTGTCGGGTATATTAGAGACAGAGAATTTTAAAATGGACGCCTGTAGCCATTTTGTTTTGAAAGACAGTTTTTCTTTCTAATTTCTCTAGGTTTAGAAATGAACGAGATTTTTTTTCAGAGTTCATTCCTGGGTGAAGTCTTTCCAGACATGAAGGAACCTAGAATGAATGTGAGATAATGTTAAGACGTGTCATAAGTAAATTTATTGGTTTGTCTGAAGTTTTAAAACAAAAGAGATTTTGTCTTTGGGTATAGGAATAAGAGTTAAATATTCTGTAATATAGAATTATATTCACAAAATATATGTTTATAATCAAGGTATATTTTATTATAATTACAGTAGGAAATATACTCCAAAATATAGAAAGTATAATTGGTAAATAATAGAAATTACTAAAGAAGAGATTCTGTGAGTTAACCAGGAAAGAATTTAGCTGATAGGACTCTATAGTAATTCCAAAAGGGAGGAGAGCTATAAATCAGAAGACAGAGACAGTCTAGTTAGAAGACAAGGCTCTTTGTTAAGTTAGTCTGACCTTTTGACCCGAGATAAGACTATTAAAAAGAAATGGTGGAATTAATTGGAATTAATATAAGAAGTGCAATACTGTCCTCTAGAGGATAGTAAAAATAATGAACCGTGACGTCAAATTGGCTATAATAAGCGGCAAAGGTTTTTGTAAGTCAGTCGGAGATTTCAGCGGACAGACTCACATCGCCATGCACTCAGACGTTCATTATACATGACACTCTGAGAAGTCGGGAGATTCCAGCAGTCAGACTCACATCAGACTCACACTACGATGCAGGCAGATCCCAAGACATGAGGCAATCAATATTCTCACCAACTCTCTAACTCACATGCATTGATTATCTGATATCGATAATTTTCACACATTCCAAAAATTACTACAACAGGAATTCCAAGGCAGATTTATCAACATCCAAATTGGACAGGTAATGTATGAAATAAGGAATTAATGTAAAAATATATTTGTAGAGATTCTTGCAACGTAGACTGAGACTTCTCGGATACGGTTAAAATCGAAATTCTAAGTATTTCTAATCTGCAGATGGAAATATGAAGAAGTGGATATAAGGATTTATTCCTAAAGAAATGTTGCAAGATTGATACCAATATATATATTGAATTTGGAAATTACTGTGATTAAAATTAATAAGCAAGGAATTATATAACTACAAAATAAAAAGTAAAAGATTAGAAATTTAATTCTCGAGATTAGGGGAGGATTCACTAAATAAGTTTTTATTACTTATTAAATTAGCTCATCTTTTGTTGATCCATGTAGCATAGAGATATATATATATCTATAAGAGCTGGCTGGTTAAACATTGTTTGCTGGGAAATGCATGTTGTATTAAGCAGAAATGTTTATTAACCATTTGTGTATTAGTTACTAACTGATAAGGTAAATGATATTAATCATATATGCAGTTACTAACCGGAGATACATATATTGTGAAGCTAGTTTTTATATGCTGGATTGTGGTTTATAAATTGTTGTTTATGATATGAGATTTGAAACTTTTTTGTATACGTAATAAATATATATATATATTTTTATCCAAATATTGATTATTGTATTTTTTAAAGCAAAACACAGACAATTAAAAGAATTCAGGATAATTTCTAAGAGATATAAACGATTGATATTTGTGTCTCGTATAAGTTTCTTATGAAATAATAATCCCTGATATATTGGAGGCAACTGCCGAGGTAGGTCCAGTAAGTCGAATATAGACATATTGGAGGCTTGACTGATAAATCCAATATATATAAACGTGTTGTATTCACGTGCAAAGATTATATCCGACAATGCATTCTGTCCATATGCACATATCATTCTTATATTCTCTTGGTAGATTTTGGAAGAAACACTGTCTTAAAAGCACTGATTGGTTGGGTTGAAGAAGCAGTCTTATGTGGTCTATGAGAACAATATGTCATGTTTGTCACTGTCAGGACAGATTTCATATTTTCATACAATTTTTTTACTCTACGTCCTGTATCATCCTTTGGTAACACAGATCTTTTCAGTCATGCTCCTATAATCATTAATTAAGAAACATTTACTTATTGCTTTTAATTCTAAGCTAGTCTCCTTTTATTTAAGAAGCCGGTTTAGTAGTCAATTTGCTTTTGAAGGAAAGAAGCAAAGTAATCAGCCTGGTTATTTTATACAATTACAATGACAATCACATTAGATACATGTATTCACTTTCCATCGCCAGTGCTTCCAAGCCTTTTATGTCTGGAGATATAAATAACGAAAAGATACATTGGGCTGGACAGTAAGTCAATGTTAATTCTCTCATCGATGTGTAAGGGCAATTGCCATTTAATAACTAATGATAATATTACTTCAGAACATTGACTCCATACCAGTACAGAAGTGAAAAATTAGCCTGCTAAACAATAAAGTAAATTGCAAAGTTCACACACCATGTACACACTGACCATATCTATTCCATCACATAACCCATTCCAGACAGACCTGAACTGGTTTTAATTTAGAGACAGTCACTATGAACAAAATTCCAGGCTTAATGTTATGTTTGTCACAAGGTCAACAGGATTGTTAACATCAGTGATATAGTTTTTAAAAAGTGGACAAGAAACTACATTTAAAGAAAAAGTAATTACCGCACTTATGTTAGACATATATATTTACTTTTTTATTTATTTATCCCCCTATTTAGTTTTTTATTCCCCCCTTTTTTTGTTTATTCCCATTCCCCCCTTATATACTGTTATATATATATATATTTTTTTTATTATGTATAAATTATTGCTATAAGTAAATTAAGCAGTAAGCTGAGTAGAGGTAACATCACTATTCTGCGTGGAGAGAGCCTGTAGAGACACGGGTTCGATCCCGGCAAGAGCACCTCTCCAGTGAGTGTCCTTGGGCAAGACACCCAACGGTACATACTCGCCACCCAGGACATACTTGAAAACAAGAGAAATCTCATTGTATCCTTCCTGGTAAAATCCTTTTTTAAAAAAATAAATTATAGTTTTGTTTCGTTCCCCCCCCTCCTCTCCCCCGTATGTTGTTAGACATATATAACACACTAGGGATTATTCACTAATCACCGTAGTTTACCATTTTTGCAACGACAATAAACTTTAGTGTTTCCCGAAAGGGAAAATTAAAGGATGGCAGGAGAAGCTTTGATGTATCTTCTCCTGCTGCTGTTTGAATATCCCTTTTGGGATCGATGACGCTTATCAGCATTGCGTCAAATGTTAATTTTTACAGAAAATTGTAATTTAGTTTTAGTCATACAGGGTTATTCAGCGAGATCCGAAAAGTCACCGCACGTTTGGTGAAATTAAACCATTTATTTTTTTCCACTTACAGCAAGAAGTCTCTGCATTTATTTATTTTTTAGGATTATTTTGGCATTTTTCGTGATTTTGCGGGTGAAAGTTTATGTCAGTGAAATGCCCTGATTGCCTGTGCTGCAGTTCGCCATGGTGCCGATCAGTGCAGTTTGGCTGCAGTGAAATTCCCCATAAAGAAGTAATGGTTAATCTATTCAGAGAACACCGAACAACACCACCGCATTGTCAGTGAAATGCCCTGATTTTCGGTGCTTCAGTTCGCCATTGTGCAGTTCAGTGTGTTGTGGCTGCAGTGAAATAGCGAGCCATGGTTTTTTCTTTGCTGAACGCAAGATGTACTATTTTATCGCATTCTGTCTGCTTTCAGCAATTTGTGATATACACTATTAATGTTGCCAGCAGTTACAGTTTAGGTATTATTATAAATTAAATAAGTTACCTGTTGAAGTATTATTATACATTAAATGAATTAGATGAGTGGAATTACAAAGGACCTATATTGGTTGAAAGATGGGCCTCGCATGCTTGGATTTCTTCAACAAGGTGTTCGTTGCTTGTACTTATTAGCCAAGTACAAGCCATACAGAGCTCAGTATACTATGAGCTGACAGTTATTTGAATTTACTTTCCTGGGGCTAAATTACAATCTTCACGCAAATGTTTGCGCCGGCACAAATAACCATTAACGCGTGGGGTACAACCATTTACGCCGAATGCCGCAGTACATAGTCAACGCAACAACCGTGCGCAATCGTCTACCGGGGTGAACCTGCGCAAGCTTACTGTACTTTGCGCGTCATATACTTAACTTTGTGAGCGCAAATGCGAATGTGCGCTGGTACGAGTATGGTATTACAATCTATTTTGCGGTAATTACCGCATGGCTGTTGCGCGCATAATTTTAGCAACTCCTAAAAGCTGGTGCTAACGGCAAATCTGAACAACCGGGCTAACAATGAAAAATCCATGCCCATAAAAAGGAATGCACCAAAGCACGGTTGCCCATTCAACTCATACCACATCAATACAATGGGTGAAGTTGTGTGTGCATGTATTATTGCTGCAGCATATATGCTCATTGACTTTGGCAGACGCAATTTGTTAATGAGAGATAGGTGTGTTTCTTAATTCTGATTGGTTGAAACGTAAAAAAACAGAAAGGCAAAGATGTTTGCGCGAGACGGAACTTCGCATGCATTTGGGCGCGTCCTGTTTGCGCGCGCAATTGATCGGCGGATGAAAAAAGGCGGGAGGATTGTAATTCCAGCGGTGATTTTCGCACGCACAACTTTAACGCTTGGCGCAAAGATTTTGCTTTGCGCAAGGATTTTTGCGTGAAGAATGTAATATAGCCCCTGATGTTTTATTCATAGTATTTGGGGCTTGCAGAGTAAGTGATGTATTTGGGGCTGTCCTGTAACACAGAAGATCTTTAAAATAAGAGATTCTAATTGTTCCTGGTTGGGATGCTTATAAGTAAGTTATATGAAGCGATAGACAGCGAATTAAGCCACACTTACACTAGCTACTATTATTTTCTGCAACAAGTCACCATACATTTTTACATCCCAGTACTACCGTGATCGTGCTTACACGATCAGCAGCAGAAGATTCAGCAGACTGAGGCCGTGTTAACACTATCTAAAGCTATGCTGTATCACTGCAAATTAAAAATGTTTGTTGCAAATTAATTTTGTTTGCAATTGGGCTGCAGAGGGAGCCGCCAAATTTTTAGCACCCAGGCATGACACCCGAGGTGCTACAACAGTTTTAACATGTGAAGGTCTGTGTAACACAGAGATATTCACTGCCAAATAATGGGGCTACAGCTGCAATGACTCCTTTTGGCCAGCAGATGGCAACATATGCCTGCCAGATGGGACTAGTACAGTAAACAATGCTTTAATCATATATTGGAACTATTCCCACTTTATGATCAAAAAAAGGGGATTTTTCAAAAATCCACTGTCTCCTGGCAGTGGATTTCTGGAATATTGCTTAGTAGCAAAAGGGTTAAATAGTGAAAAAAAATCTAGATCACTTTGTATTATGTTTTCACAATTTGTGCAGTGTTAATTATTTTATTTGCAGTTTCAAAGATCTCTGTTATAGGAAACTCAAATTACCGGAATAGATTAAAAGATGGACTTTAAATTAGCTCCGAGGTGATTCTTTCAACATTGCTTTAATGTTTATTTTGAAATAACTGCACTGTCAGACGCTTCCTAAATCTAACACCGGCTGTCAGGTAGCCGGTTTGAATATGATAATGAAATCACAGCGGTTCTGGAAGATGTTGTTATTCCGTGGCGTGTCAACTTAATAAATTTTACATCTAGATAAAAGGTCAAGCTTCATTTCAAGGGAAAATACAAAACTGTAATAGTATGGGTTTTTTTGTGGGATATTTCTGCAAGAAAATGACTGTCAACAAGAGAGAGGTAAATCACACCAAACATATTATTATTATTTATTTATTTTTTGTTTAGCTCACAGGGGCATTGTATCATTCCGCATTACTATCTAAAGGATTTTACCTGCTCTACTCTTCATAATATCACCAATAAAACAAATTAGTCAATGTTATGTTTATTGTCAGCTAGATATAATTTTGTTTTACAGAAGTTTTCCATTGTAATGTGGGGAAATAAAACAAACAAAATGACAACTAAAATTTGTAACAGGAACAAGAGTTGTACAAAATGTAAATTTGCATGTTTTAAATTGGATCCTCAAAGGAAAATGAAGTCAGTGTAAAGACTGGCAAGGGGGCGAGTTGTGAGAAAATGAGTGTGAATTAAGCCAACAATCCAACCATCAGAGCCTAAATAAGTATCCTGTGCCTCCATGGTCATTCAATTTTACATGTTCTTTCTTTTCATTTTTGAAACTTCACAATTACATTTTTAGCAATTAGTTTTTTTTACTACCTTTGATTTTTTGTTCTTCAAAAGCAAATGATAGTGCCCCAAGATCAAGTATACTCGTTCTGGTGTAACTTTGGAGCAACGTAAAGTACTTTTGTTTATTGCAATTGAGGTTCGTTTGCAAATACGTCCCAGAACATGTCCCTAAAATTTCAACACTTCAAACAAGGCCGCCTCTCCCTCTTCCTGTCCTCTAATTCCCTACTTGACCCCCTGCAATCAGGCTTTCGTCCCCTACACTCAACCAAAACTTCCCTCACCATAGTCACCAATGACCTCCTAATTGCTAAAGACCACGGCCACTATTCTATTCTCATCCTGCTTGACCTATGAGCTGCTTTTGACACTGTCGACCACCCCCTCCTTCTACAGACTCTCAGCTCTATCAGTCTCTGTGACACTGCACTCTCTTGAAATGACTCAAATCTGTCTAACAAGTCTTTATCTGTGTCATTTGCTGGTAACTCCTCTTCAATGTCTTTATCACTTATCAGGTGGTGTACCTCAAGGCTCTGTCCTAGATCCCCTGCTCTTCTCTATCTACACCACCTCCCTGGGCAAAATCAATAACCGCTTTGGCTATAATTACCACCTACATGCTGATGATACTCAGATCTACCTCTCCACCCCTGATCTCTCTCCTCCTGTCCTCTCCAAAGTCAGCAACTGTTTATCTGGCATATCCTCCTGGATGGCCTCTCACCAACTAAAAAGCATCTAAAATTTACCCCAAACTAGGTGCCCTGTACAGAAAAAAATCCTGCCTGAACCACATGGTAAGAAAGCAAATTGTACAACAAATGCTTATGCCAGCTATTGATTACGGAGATGTAGTGTATGCAGCTGCCCCGCAAGCCACACCTTCAGAAACTTACCACATTGTATAACTCATTCTGCCGCTTTGCGCTACAATGTAACTACATGACCCACCACTGTGACATGTTAAAAGAGCTAAACTGGCCGTCGCTGGAGTCTAAACGCACCCTTCACCTTTCCAACCTGGTGTTTAAGAGCTTTTCTGGGAAGCTGCCACCCTACCTGAATAGACTGCTTCCTCCAGCAGTTCCCTCATACTATAACCTCCGATCGAGGACCAGCACCTTACTTGCAATACCACAATACAAAAAGACAGTGGCTCGATCTTCATTTTGCTACAGAGCACCGCAATTATGGAATAACCTCCCAGATGCCATCAAATCTTCCCCCAGTCTAAAGTCACTGAAGAGCTCCCTATTAACATACCTCAATACGGAATGCACCTGTTAACATGTAACATAATGACTTTATTTCCTACATATTTATTTTCTGTTACTCTGTATATTTGTTTTTTTTTGTTATTTTTATTTCTTGCATTGTATTACTTTGTATTTCTGTAACAACTGTAACATTTTAATGTTCTTGAACCCAGGACGTACTTGAAACCGAGAGAAATCTCAATGTATCCTTCCTGGTAAAATCCTTTATAAATAAATAAATAAATAAATATCCAAAACTGAGCTCTTACTAATTCCTCCCTCTAATGCCTCCCCACCTCCTGACTTCTCCATCATGGTTGATGGTATCACTATCCCCCCATCAAGCCAGGTTCGCTATTTCGGAGTTACACTTAACTATGCTCTTTCCTTCATCCCCCACATTCAGTCTGTTACCTCCTCCTGTCGTTACAAATTACGGAACATTTCCAGAATTCGACCATTTTTCACCGCTGACACCACAAAGCAACTCATCCACGCCTTGTAATCTCCCAGTTTGACTATTGTAATAATCTTCAAGCTGGCCTCCCTCTCTCCCGCTGTCATGTGCCAACCCGTAGCCCTCCTAAACGGCGCCATAGACACCGTGCCCGAGCTGGTAAGAACCATTGACCTACTAACATCAACATATGTATTCATACATATCACTACAAATTCCACCTCTAGCCTCTGGGAGTCCCCTTCTCTTGCTGCCCTTGATCCTAATCAACTTCTACCACACCTGTAAGGAAGCAAGCCTGAATTCCTTTATAATGATTACTCTCCCATCTATCCTTGCTTCATTATTACAAGACCATTCTTCAGCCAAGGTGTGTACCAGGAAGCTCTCCCAGATCTAACGGCTACGACCAGAACCTCAGACCGTGACACTTGCCAGGCTTCATCTCCTGCTAGGCCGGCATCCTATTTATCCAGGTCTGTACTTATCTCAAGTCTACCCTGCAACATCAGGAATCCACCTTTAATCTCAAGTCTACCTGCAACTATTCAGGAATCCACCTTTAATATCAAGTCTACCCTGCAACTTCAGGAATCCACCTTTAATATCAAGTCTACCCTGCAACTTCAGGAATTCACCTTTAATATCAAGTCTACCCTGCAACTTCAGGAATCCACCTTTATATCAAGTCTACCCTGCAACTTCAGGAATCCACCTTTAATATCAAGTCTACCCTGCAACTTCAGGAATTCACCTTTAATATCAAGTCTACTCTGCAACTTCAGGAATCCACCTTTATAACAAGTTTACCCTTTTACTAAAGACTTACCTTCCACCCAAAGATTCAACTACTGCCAAGAGACTCCTATCATTAATTTGTTTATCTCTTGTGCCCTTCTCTGCTTCCAGCCTCCTGTGCCCTTCTCTGCTTCCAGCCTCCTGTGCCCTTCTCTGCTTCCAGCCTCCTGTGCCCTTCTCTGCTTCCAGCCTCCTGTGCCCTTCTCTGCCTCCTGTGCCCTTCTCTGCCTCCTGTGCCCTTCTCTGCCTCCAGCCTTCTGTGCCCTTCTCTTATTATATTCAGATTACCCGGATTTCTTTATCTTGTTGTTTTATTCTAAATAAACCTTATCATTTTCCTTACTTGACTTTACTCCTTTGTGTTCGCTGCATATTGGCTCGACACCCCTCGCACACCGTGACACCCGCCTTGCCCCAACAATCCATTCTGAATGCCTCTGCCAGGCTCATCCACCTCACCCGCCGCTCTGTCTCTGCTGCTCCTCTCTGTTAATCCCTTTACTGGCTCTGCATCCACTGTAGAATTAAATTCAAAATCCTTACCCTGAGCTGACCTACAAAAATCTCACTAACACAGCTTCCCACTACCTGTCCTCACTAATCACCAAATACACTCCCGCCCGCTTCCTAAGATCAAACAGTGACCTGCGCCTAGCTTCTCCCCGCATCACCTCTTCCCATGATAGACTGCAGGATTTCTCACATACAGCCCCCAGCCTCGTTATTCCTCACACTGTCAGACTTTCACCTAGTTTCCCTTCCTTCAAACACTCACTTAAGACATATCTATTCAGGCAAGCCTACCACCCGACTCACTAATACACCTCTCTGACCCAACCAGTCCATCACTCTCACCTTGCAGTCCATCACTCTCACCTTGTAGTCCATCGCTCTCACCTTGCAGTCCTCTTCTGTTTCCACCCCCAACCCTTCTAGATTGTTCGTTCCCACGGGAATAGGGCCCTCGTTTCTTCCTGTACTGGCTTTTCAAAATGTTGTTCAATGTATTGTAACCCTGTCTATATTGTGCCCATTGTTCAGCGCAGCAGAATATGCTGGCGAGTGATATATAAAGAATAATAATAATAAATTTGAAAAGCCTTGATTTTAGCTTTTCCGTCTCCTAAACCCGGACGTTTTAATGTAAGTAGAGTAGGGTTTTTTTGGCCAGCAGAGGAAGCCCTCTGCCTATCAAATAGGGCTTAACTACAGTGTACATATACAGGGCACTATTACATTCCTAATGAAAACGTTAACGCTCACTTGCGTGAGCATTAACGTTTGCGTTTGGTACCTTGCGCTGCGCGAGGTTACTGTACTTTGTGCTCCTTATGTTTAACATGGGGAGCGCAAAGTGTTAATCAATCAGCGCTGGTATTACAAAGTCCCAGCGCTGATTAACGCCTGGCTCTGGTCAGCGCAAAGTTAACCAGAGCCAGGACTTGGTGTTAACGGATTCCGCAGTTTTTTCTCCCTTGCGCCTGCGTTTTAACGCTAAGAGCGTAATAGGGCCCACAGTGTTTTATGGATAATCACTTGGTATTAAAGGGGTTGATTTCACTTAAGGGGTTATTCAGAGTGCACCAAAATTTCAGTGCTCTCTCTTTCTGCGCATGTCGTTGAGTTCAATTCATTGACCCTGTGGCAAATTCAGCATTCACTACAGGGTCCAAGAAGTGCGCTGAAGGGAACCCACCGAACGCAGC
This sequence comes from Leptobrachium leishanense, assembly GCA_009667805.1. Taxonomy (NCBI): domain Eukaryota; kingdom Metazoa; phylum Chordata; class Amphibia; order Anura; family Megophryidae; genus Leptobrachium; species Leptobrachium leishanense. Next base: position 398,990,233 of record CM019064.1, on the reverse strand, counting down.
CGCCAAACACTGCTGAATGCTGCCTGCTGCCGAACCGAACGCCGATGATCAGCCGATGAAAAAAGCCGATTAGCTGACAAATTGAGGGTAAAGAAAAAATCAAAAAAAGTCAATTTTAAAAAAGTCGTTTAAAACAAAAAAATGCATGGAAATAATAAATAAGGTCTGTTACAGAATAAAATAAAGTCATTTAAATAATAAAAAGAAACTAAATCAAAAATTTCACTGAAAAATTCCAGAAAAAAGTCAAAAAAGGCTTTATGTGGCAAATGAAATAAATAAACGGTTGAAAAAAATATTGTATCCCCCCCCCCAATGAAACCTATGAGATTCGCCTGTTTAAACCGGTTGAACTGAAGCACTGAAAATCAGGGCATTTCTCCAACATTTTGGTGCAGTTGGGCGTTCTCTGAATAGATTAACCATTACTTCTCTATGGGACATTTTTGCTGCCTTCAAAGGTCGCTGAATTGCGGCGATCTGAGGTGAATTGCACCGCATTTCGCAGGCAATTTGCCAATATTTGCGACTGCCCAGCTTTCTGAATAGCCAAATTGCCGTATGCTGAAATTCACCGTTCGGTGCAATTCAGAGGCAAGTTCAGTACTCTTTGAAAAACACCTTTAGAATTATCTGCATATGGAATGTGATTAAATAAATGTGTTTTACTCATATATATATATGTTACGGGTAAAGCTAGGATTGCGGTTAATCCTAGGATTACCAGGGTAATCCTGACATTACCCAGGTGTCATTAGCAAAAGTCCGAAGAGAAATTAAATTTCGGACTTTACCCGGGTAATCTGCAAAGTATCCAGAGGCCTCTGGGTACTCCGGTTTTCTGCTCTGTTTTAACCGGGTAATTCGCACATTACCCTAGTATTGCTGGATAAAGTGTGATGTGCAACGAAACATCGGACTTTATCCAGGTAATCTGCAAAGTATCCAAATGCCTCTAGGTACTGCGCTTTTCTTGGGTTTTCAGCAGGTTACAGTTGACTGAATTCCGAGGATTACCCGGGTAAAGCTGCAAACTGTTATCTGACTGATAACAAAATTGTGTTTTTGATTATTTCTAATGAAATTGTAACCACAGTCACAAACCACACTATATAACCGTCATGTAACTCTGTGCGTTAATTGTCTGAAAATTAATTTATGAAGATAAAGATATTATATAAAGAGTAACCTAATGGTTTTTATGTTTTATAAGACCATATGACACATAATAAAGATCATGTAACTCTTTAACATTCATATAAGAAACATATCCTGTCACTCTGTATATTCATTATATCTGCAATACATTTTAATGTTTGTCTTTTGCCATTTTCATTGATAATATCCATAGATAATAGTAAAATTCACTGTTACTCAAGTGGGCTTGGATGCTCTGCAGATTACCCAGGTGAAGCTGTGGATAGTCCTCAGATTACCCGGGTGAAGCTGTGGATAGTCCTCAGATAACCCGGGTGAAGCTGTGGATAGTCCTCAGATTACCCGGGTGAAGCTGTGGATAGTCCTCAGATTACCCGGGTGAAGCTGTGGATAGTCCTCAGATTACCCAGGTGAAGCTGTGGATAGTCCTCAGATAACCCGGGTGAAGCTTCAGACTTGCACATTATCCGGGTAAAGTGTGAATTTTTCAGCTCTTCCAGACCAAGGGCAGTTGGTTAGTCCTAAAGTTACCCGGGTAAAGTCCGAAATTTTCATTTTTTTGCAGCTTTACCCAGCAGTTTTGGGTGATGTCAGGCAGCGGCGTAGCGTGGGTTGTCAGCGCCCGGGGCAGGGCAAGAATTGTGCGCCCCCCCAACCTGTGGACACGGTAACACACCATGATTCCCTGACACCAGTAGAGTATTGACCCCGTTACCCCACAAGCACATGTATTGTATATTATTAACAAAATACTGATATAATAAAAAATTAAGCACACATGCCCCCCCTCACTACGCCACTGCTACCAGTCACCCTGTCAAAGTATACCCTATCATAGTTCCACTCTCATACTATACCCAGTCACTTTCTCTCAATACCCCAGTCACTCTCCAGGTACCCCCACTTTTTCCCAGTACCCCCAGTCTCTCTCTCAAAGTACCCCAGCCACTCTCTCCCAGTACCCCCAGTTACTCCCCCCAGTCACTCACTCTCTCCCAGTACCCTCAGTCACTCTCTCAAAGTACCCCCACTTTTTCCCCGTACCCCCAGTCTCTCTCTCTCTCTCCAAGTACCCCGTCACACTCTCCCAGTAACCCAAGTCACTCTCTCCCAGTACCTTCATTCACTCACTCTCTCCCAGTACCCCCAGTCACTCCAAGTACCCCCACTTTTTCCCAGTACCCCAGTCTCTCTCTCCAAGTACCCATCACACTCTCCCAGTAAACCAAGTCACTCTCTCCCAGTACCTTCAGTCACTCACTCCCAGTACCCCAGTCACTCTCTTTTTCTCTCCAAGTACCCCCTCTTTCTCACAGTACCCCCAGTCACTCTCTCTCTATTGAACATCCCCAGTCACTCTCTCCCAGTATACCCAGTCATTCTCTCTCTGAACCTCCAGTCACCCTCTCCCTGTACCCCCTCACGGTGTGTTGGTCACGCTGCTTTGGTGTCCTACAGTGTCGCCTACCTGCATGAAGTTGTTGGTGGCCCGGGGGAGCTGTCCTGGGGGCTTAGTGGAGACCGGATTTTAAATGTACTGCAGGGCAGGCGCCTCCCTCCCTCCTTCCTGTTCAATGGCTGCAGGGCTGCCAGCGGTGGGGGGCTGGCACAGGGCTTCAAAGGGGGCTGACAAGAATGGTACAGGGTGTTCCGGTGAATAATGCTGCGCGGCTTCATGTGACTCATGTCAGCGTTAAGGAGGAGTCAGAACAGGACCAGAATTCTGAGTGCTAGGTCACCGCCGGTGTGGCAAAACTGGCCAACACCTTGCTGATCCCTGCTGGAAAATATTAGTGGTTCAAATTTATTTAGAAATTTTGCACCCCCTAAGAAAATTGCGCCCGGGGCGACCGCCCCCGAGGCACCCCCCACGCTACGCTACTGATGTCAGGAATGGATTACCCGGGTGATCCTAGGATTAACCTCACTCCTGGCTTTACCCGTAACATATATATATATAATGGTTATATTTAGGTTTGATTTTCTAATGCTTTTCTGTTTCTAATTAGAATATGTAATTGATTCGTTTACAATATCATAGATGTAATTAAATATAAATTGAATAATATATTTAAACATTTTTCAACACAAGCAAGAAGTCACACTATACTGCAACATAATATTAAAAATTATTCATAGATATATAGATACATACACCCAATAATCTTTTGAATGTTGTCAGAGTTAAATAAGAGCTTGCGTGCATAGTGAGAGCTTCTCATTTTATGAACACAGGATGTGTTCAGGCGTGAACAAGACGTTACACAAATTATGGCCTTCAAGGAATACCTTTCTACTCCAATATTAAAGATGTATTCAATTATTTAGTGTATCCTTAAAGCTGGGTATTTTATGGTTTCTTCTTATTCCCAGGCAGGTTTCAGTTTTCAGTTTCAGGCAGAGGGAAGAAATAAATTACGTTTATTATAATAATGTAATGAGGTAATTTAATTATAATTTAATTTAAAAAAATGCTTAACCATTTGTGCTAGCTTGTCTAAGAAACAAAGGAAGATAAAAAAAACAGCATACAACATACAATCCTGTGTTTCACACACACACAGGGATCAGCAACCTTGGCCCTCTAGATGTCTTGGAACTACCATGAGGCTCAGTCAATATACTGAGTGGCTCAACATCATGGGAGGTTCCAAAACAATAGGGGGAAAAGTTGCTGACCCCTGGAGTGGACCAAACAAATGTGCTCACGTAGGTAGTCAAGACCTTATTAACACCTGCACTACCAAAAGATTTTCCATTTTCCAGTGATTTTGAAAAATCATTTTTAATTATACTGTAAGAAATATTTGGGAATATTCCCAGTGTATTCCGTGCTATAATAACCTATTTGGCAATCAGATGGCAACATCTACTGGCCAAATGGATCTACTGCAGTTTGAGCTGCAGCTCATGGTTCCCTGCATCGGCTGCTGAAAGCCCGATATGTCAGGGCATTCTTCAGCCAATTTTAAACAGTTTTAGCACCTTGGGCATTATGCGCTGAAGCAAACAAAACTTGTTTGCAGGAAGCAAATTTAATTTGCTTTTGTCCTTGAGAGCTTCAGATCGAGATAACTCGATATTGGGACCTGGTGGTGCTTTTGAAGACCCAAGTTATCTCGATCTCCGTAGTGAAGCGGTAAACATTTCAAAAACAGAAGAGACCTCACCCAACTATTTACAATACTATCTGATTTCTACAAAATCATTGTTGGTTTCTCACCAGATTTCAGACGATTGAACGGATCTTTGTCGGGGGAGGGGTCCTGGTTACTTCCTCTACAGGTGCTCTCTCATACTTATTAATAAGTATGAGAGCTTATGGATGCTCCACGTTTCTGTTTATTATTGATTGTGATCCAGCTCACCTAAGTTATGACTGTATACTTGATTCTGTGCTCTGTTAAGCCTCTTCCCACAGGCTTTATTTTTGTACGCCACTGATCTTTTGCTCAATAAAATCCTTCTGAATTACAAAAAAATAGGTAAATAGAAATTTTGCACAGAAATTGATATTCTGAGATAGTTAAAAAAAATTTAACTTTATTAATTTTGAATTTTTTCATGTATTCGTTTATCATTTACAGAATGAGTGTTGGTGATAGAATAGGATCTCTATCTGAACTGTACGCATAGCAATCTACCCATTAAGGAGAACCTCTATGCCACCGTTTCTTGGGCTCTGATGACTCTGGCCACCTTGGCTTCTGTGGATTGCCTTGGCTGATATCGGGGAGCAGAGAATGACACACACAGACGCAGGTTTTGGCTATCATCTCTATGAGCGCAGTCTCAAAGCTGGTGCATACCTTTATATTAGATTCTGAGAGGGAAAGAGAGGGAGGGGTTGTTATGTAAGAGGACCCCAGACCCCACAGAGGCGTAACTAGAAACCTCAGGGCCCCGGTGCAAGAATCCATGAAGGGCCCCCCCAACGAGAGAGTTTTGCATTTTTACTAAAAACATTTTGCAAAAATACCTGTATACATGTCTCCTGCACTATCCAAAATTTGCTGGTTTTCAAAGCTAATAATACTATACCCTATCGCCTGGTATCTCCATATTGTATTAATATTACTATAGCATTAAATTTCATAGCTAATGCATATATAATAGGGATAATAGGCGATAGATCGCCGGAACGTTGGGGTGTCTTGTCTTGGCTTTCAGGAGTTTGTACTGACCCACTTTATGTTTTGGCTGCTTTTTGCATTGTGCTTTCCCTAATATTGCATATTTCATATGGTTCAGCTATTCGTTTTTTCTTGTGTTTATTTTTGCTGAGCCTGTGGGCCACCTTACTATATGCTGCATATTGTGTACTGTAACTATATGTAACATTTGTGATACTTTACACTTGTTACTGACATTATATATTTTTGTATTTATTTAAAGAATTTTTTTATTATACTTTTGGTATATATTTTTTCATGGTTGTGCCCTCTTGATTTATTGTGGTTTAGTAACACATTTATAGGACCTTGGTGAGTCCTTCTTGCAGATGAGCCACTTTTTGTGATTATCTTATGAAAACAGTATGCAGAAGAACTACTTTGTTTCAAAAGACAGATAGGGACACATCACACTTGAGCGATCACAAGTGAGTGACCACCAGACCTGCAATGAGACACCAGGAAGTGTCAGACTTATGATGGATAGCCAGAGGAAAAATAACAAGGCCTCTGCTGCCTAATTAACCTTTTAAGGACCAATGACAGAATTGTTCAGTCATAAATGCATTGACTTTAAAGACCCTTGGTCCTTAAAGGGTTACCAGTGATTCCACCACTGCCTGGGCCCCCCCTCCAGTGGTGTAATGCCAGGGCCCAGTCGCAAGTGCAACTGCTGCAACCCTTGTAGTTCCGCCACTGGGACCCCATGAATGTCATGTGTCACTTGGTAACCTTGACACGAGTTACTGTGTTATGGAAATATGACTATCCTGCATGGCAGGAACATTCTGATACAATCATATTAAAACACTTTAATTGTAAGGCAAACATTTTAACTGTTAGCTACATCTCCTTACAGTTGGAATGAACGGTTCTGAACTCTAGATGGCTTCCCCTTCCTTACACAATGTCACTTGGGGTCTGCATTATCAGCATACATACAGAAATGGCCTTTGTGTCAAATACAGTAAATATGATAAAGATAGACAATAAAAATTATCAGAAATCCTGCTTATGGGGATTTGTAGTCTTCATAAGGAGATTATTAGCCATGCAGCTTCCAAAAAATACCAATAAAAAGTGGAAATAATATCTGTATGTGGCATAATGCCTTTATATAGAAATTCCAGTAACACCTCACGGTAGTGAAAGGGTTAAATAGGTATAATAACAATCCATGTCCAAGCTATCCAAACCAAACAAACCAAACAGTGGGCAACATCTGGAACGTCACAGCAAGAAAATGTTATTAATGAACAGCCAGGGGGCTAAAATTCAAAATTCTGTCAAATGCTCTTTTATTGTAATGTTTCCCTGTACATGTGCACTAAGAAAGGAAGTGTCCGATTCTGCTGCCACCACCAAGACAATCCTCTTAGTGTCTACTGGAGTATAGAAGAACACTTCTGTCATTACAGCGGCCCCCACCACTTATCGCGCGAGATTTCCACCATCTTGCAATTTTGTCATCTCTCACCGACGTGCTCAGAGTACATATCACTTAACTCAATCTCAGACCTCTGCAGAAGCTTTTGAATATCAAGTTAAGTCGATCTAGGTGGTGAAGAGTGTTAATATAATGGAAAGTGCAGTCATTTATGTATATGTGGATAGTAACCAAGAGTGGAGTAGAGGTGACATCACTGCTCTGCGTGGAGAGAGCCTGTGGAGACATGGGTTCTATTCCAGCAAGAGCACCTCTCCAGTAAGTGTCCTTGGGCAAGACACCTAACGGTACATACTCGCCACCCAGGACATACTTGAAAATGAGAGAAATCTCAATGTATCCTTCTTGGTAAAATACTTTCTCAAAAAAAAAAGAGAGAGTCTGCGAACAATATCCAAAACCATTTATGCTACTTATATGTCCAAGCGTTACATATCTCATACATTAATAATTTTTCCAGGATTTATGGTTTTATAAACCTTTTGGGCTAAATTACAAAGTTGGCGCTACCATTAGCGTTAGGATAAGTGAGGTATTACCAAGTCCTAGCAGTAATTACTGCACCGATGGGCTAAACAAAATCGTAGCTGTACCTTAAAGCTGGTGCTAACCGATTCCACTTTTGCAGAGTCAATTAGCACCCCCTAAAACCCCCCAATAAGTCTGATACTCACCTCTCATTCCGTGGTGGAAACGGTGGCCTGATCAACCGCTTCCCCCAGCCACATGCTTAGTGAGAATGAGGACAAATATTCCCCAATTTCCCTCTGAAAACACTCTGTTGCGTTGCACAATCACGCGTGAGTGATATCGGGCAGGGCCCGCAGCCTGGAAGTGTAACCCTCCATGGAGTCCTATGGACTCCAGGAGGTGATACTCGAGGCGGGTGGTACCGAGAGTATCACTGACGGTAGCGCTGCCTTCCGGGGAAAGTTGCTGAGGTAGCTCCGGCCCAGGAATCTAACACTAAAATGTGGACGCTATGGGGAAACCTCTAGCCACAGCTTTTCCCCGTTAGCATCCCCATTTTACCGTTAACTTTGTAATCCAGTCCTAGTAATATCTAGTATAAAACAACAACACGGGAATAAACAGCAATCACATTGTACTTAGGCAAACAATATATTATTGTAATATTTAGGGTTCCCTTTCTAGCTTTATAGTTTTAAAATACAAATTTTATAGAACAGAAGAAGAATTATTTTTTTTTACTGCAAAGAACTTATTTTATATTCAGCGTTTAATAAAACCATAACTGTTTTAAGCATCATATCATGAGGGACTTGCTGAGTTTATTGACCATAAAGAATATTGTCTCAGCAGGTCGCCGCAGAGCAAGGCAATGACCCAGATCATGATAAAACCGACTGTCACTGAATTCTTCTCACCCAGGAGTATCATGTCGTTCTCATGAAATGCTTTGGGACAAATATATTTAGCTGGTGCTTCCCCCACCGATGTGAGATCTTTGGTACCAGACACATGAAGAACGGAGTTATTTTACTATAATTATTAGGAAACTGTGTTAAATTATAGTTTTTATTTTTACAACAGTTTAGAGATGAAAAAAAAAAGGAATTTTAAGGAGTCTATAATTGTTATATGAACCCAGAAATGATAGCGTTATTGATGATGATAATTATAAGGGGTAATTCACAAAGCACTGATATTCACCATCGTTGCAACTACTGTGAACGTCAGCTATACACATAAGGAAAATTCATCACCTGCAGCCAAAGTTCCTGCAAACAGCAATGGATGGGTCTGACCAATGGTACCCCTGTTACTTTTGTGTGAAAAGTGCACACTGCGTCTATTCTCTATCCGCCATTGGTTCACGGGTATATGTAGCACCGATGAATATACTTCTGTGATTTTAATGTGGCGTTGTCCATAGACCTCCGATACAACCTATATCGACAACACTATAGAAAATTGCAAAAAAAAATGGCGTCGCGCCTATACTCACCAGAGCGGCTGCAACAGCCAGGAGAAACAGCACAGTTTATGTATAAAACATAACAAGAGAAAAAAGATGTCATCTGCGCTCGTTTCTATGTATTTTCATGTACAACAAAACACTATACGAGGTTTTAGTTTGTTTTAATGGCCATTGAAACGTAAGCTCACTCGCCCCTTCAAGGCACCTCTTTCTGTATGTACTGTATGTATATTATGCTGTAACACCAGTTGGTAATTTTTGCTGCTGTTCCTTTCTCCATGTTTTTGTTTTCAACCCCAAATGGGAAGTGTTTGGTGCATGTATAAATAAAACCCACCATTTTCTGCCTCTCCTTAGCTGAAAAGCAGCAGGAGGGGCATGTAGTTGCTCAGTAGAGCGGCTTTTGGTACATTGGTTAGGACTCACTCTACGAAGAGGTGCCTTGAAGGGGTGAGTGAGCTTACATTTCAATGGCCATTAAAACAAACTAAAACCTCGTATAGAGTTTTGTTGTACATGGAAATACATAGAAACGAGCGCAGATGACATATTTTTTCACTTACTATAGAAAATTATACTGGAAAACGTCATTGAAATCTATGCTAAAGTACTATGGCAATAACTACGGTATAAAAACACCGATGGAAACTAAACTAAAGCCAACACTGAAGAACTACAGGAGACACTATAGTGAAATCGACACTATACTACTATGGTAGAAAATACGGTCAAAAAAACAACAATGGGAAACCAACAGGAACCTATGCGGAGAACTACACTCAAGAATTTTGGCGGAAACTATGGAGAAATTTAGGCTAAAGTGCTACAGCAGAAACTATAATGAAATCAACGCTATACTAAGATGGCAGAAAATATGGTAAAAAGACACCAATGGAAGCCCATTCGGAAACCTACGCTAAGAACTACACTCAAGAAATTTGGCAGAAACTACAAAGAAATTTAGGTTAAAGTACTACGGCAGAGGCTAAAGTCAGAAAACACCTGTGGAAACGAAACTGAAACTTGCGCTGAGAACTATGCTGAAGAACTTTGGCAGAGACTACGGTGAAATCTACACTAAACTGCTATGGCAGAAACTATGGCCAAAAAAAACACTGGTGGTCTTGGAAACTGAAATGAAACCAACACTGAGAACTGTGCTGAAGGACTTTGGATGAAACTATGGTGACGTGTAAAGCAAACTACAGTGGTAGTTTCCTAAACAGTGAATTCACTATTTTTGGTTTGTACTTGTCACGGTTCCCGGATCCCACCACGCAGTACTTAACCCCCAACACTCCACAAAACTCAGAAGCTACCAACAGTGTAGCTGTGAATGATCCCTATCTGTCTGGTCCTTAGAATTGGCCAGGTAAACTAGCTAGACATAAAAGGGTTAACAATACGGAGAGGAGTCAGCCGAGCCAGAATCAGGAATACAGAGTTCAGAATGGTCAAATGGAATAGCCGGGTCGGTATCAGAGCAGTAGCGTAGTACAAGAAAATAGTCTAGGGCAACAGAAGGCAGAATGGTCAGAACACAAGCAGAGGTCAATAACAGGTTAAATCAATTTAGCAGTCAGGTACAAGGAGCTCAGGTATGGATAACCACGATCTGGCAACTTCTGAAACTATACTGAGGGTTTTTAAAGACCTTCACCAGACCACGCCCCCCACTCAAGCCACACCTCATGCAATCACCTCCCTGCCTGTCTCCATTTAAACCCGGGCAGTGGTCAGCATCAGACTTGATGTCCTCATGCACACAGGTAGGGCTGGAAGCCCCCAACGTTACAGTACTTGATCCACTGCATTTGGCCAAAAGTTAAACCAATAATAGAATGGTAGTTATCGAATGACCCCTTCTGTAATATATCACTGAATAATTTACATTGGCAGACCTTCGTTTATAAAAATTATTGGTCAATAATAAATCCTATCAATCTCAGTAGAATGAAAACACTAGGTGCCTGTTCGAGGGCAGTGAAATCCCCCACAGAGAAGGAATGGTTCATCTATTCAGAGAACACCGAACAGCAGTGAGAAGTTGCCGAATGCCCTGCTGTTCGGTGCTTTCATTCGGCAGGTTTATTCAGGCGAAACCCAAACTGTTTTTTTTAATTATTACCTCGTTCGTCTGCTTGTTGGCTTTTCCGGAGGCTGCTCTGCGCTGTGATCGGCGGCTGGACTGCTTTGTCCGTTGTCTTCGGCGTGGGTTTTGCGGCGGTTTCTGGGGGTTTTCAGTGAGTGTTCGGTGAGTATTCATTGGGTTTGCGGTGAGTTTTTCCTGCAGTACGGGGACCCTGCGATTGTACTTGAATACACCGTAGGGTCGGCAAAATAGAATCGCCCCGAAGTGCGGGGAGCAAAAGGGTGCTCTCTGAATAAACCTACCTGTTTCAAGGAAGTATGGACGTCTGCTATTAGCATGTTAAACAAATGTTCTCAGTGTGTGAGGTTATAACAGAGGTCCTAAGAAATATATATGAAAATCATGGCCATCAACCCATGAATTATGATTAGTAACAAAGAGTTTTGAGTAGACGAGCAGCTAACTTTTATATCATTGCCGGCTTCTGTTTTTCTTGACCAGTCAGCCAGAGAAATGTTATCTGGTACAGGACGGTAGGATTGACCTCTTATATCAACCTATTCAGTCAAAAGGAACATTTGTTATCACAGAGTATAGAGAAACCTATAAAACCGGACACTTCCATTAATGGACACTAAATGGAAATGCAGAGTTGTTAAATTGTACTTCGGGATATATTTTTAAAGCATAATTCCTTTTACGCCTTTTCAAGCAGGTCCATCACATAATCTGTCATATGGATGATTGACCCTCTCTCCAAGTGCATCAGCCATGAAAATAATGACATGGGTACACTTTAAAGGAAAAATGTTTCTACTATATAATGGTATTTTTCTGCCGTTATTGTTCATATGAACTACTTAACCCCAGATCAATCAGGTTTTCGTCCAAATCACTCAACTACAACCGCCCTTTTAAAAGTCTATAATGATATCCAAGCTGGGATGGAACAAGGAAACCTAACTGGAGCCATCTTCCTTGATTTTGCCAAGGCCTTTGACACGGTAGACCATGGCATCTTGTTAGAAAAACTTAAAAGTACACAAAAAGACAGCTCAAGACGTCCGCCTGCTTTTTTACACCGCAGTATTTTAATACCAGCTGCTCTCCAATTATCAATGAGATTTAAGAATTATTAAGGCAGGACAATGTATCAGGTAAATAATAACTCAACCTGTTTAATCAGGTTTCAATCATATGTATCCGACCGATCACAATATGTGTCAATTTCTGGCAGCTCCTCCCTCCCCCTCCCAGTCACTTGCGGTGTACCCCAAGGCTCAATACACGGCCCCCTGCTATTCACAATATTCATAAATGATCTGCCCAACGTCTGCAAAGCCTCAACTGTACACATGTACGCAGGCGACACTGTAATCTATACCAGCAAACCAAATCTCCCGCAGCTGGAGGCTGTGCTGCAAGAACAATTCACAGAGGTAGAAAAGTGGATCAAACACAAACTTTTTTTAAATACTGACAAAACTGTAACGATGCTCTTTGGAACAGCACCTAAACTACACAAATTGCAAAATCCCCATCTATGTGTTGAGACAAAATCAAATGGCACACCACAGTCACTTCTCTCAAATATCTAGGTATGTGGTTGGACCCTAATCTATCCTTTGGCCCCCACATCGAAAAACTCTCATCTAAACTTTACCCCAAACTAGGTGCACTGTACAGAAACAAATTCTGCCTGAGCCCTGCGGTAAGAAAGCAGATTGTACAACAAATGCTTATGCCGGCTATTGATTACGGAGATGTAGTGTATGCAGCGGCCCCGCAAACACACCTTCAGAAACTTACTACATTGTATAACTCATTCTGCCGCTTTGCATTACAATGTAACTACATGACCCACCATTGTGACATGTTAAAAGAGCTAAACTGACCATCGCTGGAGTCTAAACGCACCCTTCACCTTTCCAGCCTGGTGTTTAAGAGCATTTCCGGGAAGCTACCACCCTACCTGAATAGACTGCTTCCCCCAGCAGCTCCCTCATCCTATAACCTCCAATCCAGGACCAGCACCTTACTTGCAATACCACAATACAAAAAGACAGTGGCTCGGTCCTCATTTTCCTACAGAGCACCACAATTATGGAATAACCTCCCAGACACCATCAAATCTTCCACCAGTCTTAAGTCACTCAAGAGCTCCCTATTAACATACCTCAATACAGAATGCACCTGTAAACATGTAACATAGTGACTATATTTCCTACATATTTATTTTCTCTTAATCTGTATATTTGTGTTGTTTCTTAATATCTTGCATTGTATTACTTTGTATTTCTGTAACTGTAACACTTCAATGTTCTTGAACCCAGGACATACTTGAAAACGAGAGAAATCTCAATGTATCCTTCCTCGTAAAATCCTTTATAAATAAATAAATAAATATGAGTGTATGTATAAACCAGTGCTCTGAGCTTATCTGTGACCATAGAACTTGTGTTTTTAGCTTAGGTGGAATAACACACATAAATCCAGCAGTTTTACTCCCTTTTTTGGCTTATAGAATGAACTGTAATGCTATTTGTTGAATATAGATCAGCCGTTAAAGGTAGTATCACTCAAATGTGCCTTCTCAGATAAAATAGGGGTAACCCTTGGATGGATAGAATATTCTTAGAGGAAGGGACAAAACTGTGCTAACGATGTACACATGAAAGTGGTCAGAAAATGCTACGGTAAAATGCAACTTTTACTAGGGTCCTTAAAACAGAATGAAGTCACGAGTAATAGGCAATGCTAAACAACACAAAAATCAAACAAGTAAATATGTATGTCGCTCTGAAGAAGTATGCTATACACAAAATTCCTTGTAGTGGTCCTTACTGCTATCTCTATACAGATGTCTGGAGATTTGGATAGATAAACATACAAATTCCTGAGGGGAGGTCACCCAGAAGGTGCTCAATATGAAGAAAGAGAGCAGGGAAGATCACTGTTACTCTGCAGTAGGAACAGCAAGGTAAACTCTCTGGTGGAGCAGTGGGATCCCCTATGATCCAGGTCAGAGTTCAAGGGTTAAAAAACAATTATATTTACGCTAGTGTAACGGTAGCGGTAATGCTGCCACACGAGTAGCAGAGTTGAGATCCTTGAGGGCAAAAGTATCTGCTTGAATAACAAAAAAGGTTCATAAACTACAGACTGTAACTTAATAGCCAAGGAGACACAAGGGCTAACTGAATTGCCTCTAGGCTCTGAAGGTTTTGAGACCAACAGATTACCTAGGACACGTTCAGAAACATGATACGTGGGACGACAGTCCGTGAAGTATTTAAGGTGCAGGGCAGTCAAAATAAATTCAGAAACAGTATGGACTGGTTTGAAATTGCAGATAGTAGATACCTGGCTAATACCAAAAGGTACTGATTTGCAGACAAGGTTGTTCTCACGCGTATATTCAGAGATGCAATTAGAAATAACAAAACGGCAGAAATAAACAATCTTTCTTAATTGCGGTTTTCACATGAACATTAACATGAGCCAGTGACGTGCGGTGAGATCAGTGGCTGGTGAGGCACTGGCTAGTATCAGAGCCAGATATACACAGGGTTACACCGTCGCAATTTACGCATTTGATTGTGTAGCGCTGTTTTAAACTCTGTTGCAGCATTGCTCAGTTTTGGCCACCAGAGGGAGACAAGTGCAATGTAAACTATACTGGACACAATGGGACTACATTTTCCAGCATGCTTTGGGGCAGAGACAGGAAGTGGGTGGGGAAGGAGGAGAGGACATCTGCAGCCTCGTGGAAGGAGAGCCAGTGTGAGCCGAGGGGTGAACAGAGCAAGACGCCCGTGAGACTGTGAGCGATTGTTACCAGGCCGGAGAGCAGGCGCTGCCTTGCCGACGCTGGGGATCGCTACAGTGACTTGCCAGAGACCTAGTAATCCACCGCTGAGAGGTTTGCACAGACACAGAGTTCCAGATTGAACCCCGAGTTAGGAGACCGTGATGATCCACTGGGAGTGCAGGCGGTAGGCCGTAGATCCTGTTAAACAAGACAGACAAGCGGGAGAAGCGGATCCGGTGGCACAGAGTCCCAGTGTAATTCAGCGGAGCGGCGTCCTTGATCGGGCAGCAGAACAGATTGTCTGGCGGATGGGTGAGAGGCCTTCCAGGTCACAGAGTTTAACGAAGCACGCTGCAGTATTGCTTAAATCTACAGGGCCCCAACGTGACTAGTCGAAGATTTATTAAATCCATTCACTGGCCAGTCGAATATAGTACCCGGGTACTTGAGCTCACACACACACACACTTTTTGGGACATAACCTGCACGGGACTTACTGTCAGGATACAGGTTCCGGGGTGGCAAGGTCGAGCCAATGTGCCATGAAGGAGTCTTACAAGGCAGATATATATGTATATAAGCAGATTTATTGCAAAAGGCACAGAAGAAATAACCAAAGGTAATAATAGAATATATAGGAGGGGTTTTGAGAAAGAGAGAGAAATACTGAAGAAATGATAGTCAAGTAGAAATTATACTGAAGGCATAGACAAGAATACTAGAACTGAAGATAGAATAGCAATACAATAAAGCTGCAGATACTGATACTGAACAGGGGAATATATATATATATATATATTCACACAGAGAGGAAAGGCAAAGGGGATATATATTATATATGCAGGCTGCAGGTATAGGCAAAAAGGGGAATTAGAAGGGAGACCATATATAATTAGGCCATAGCAGAAAACATACTTTAGAAAGGGTAAGCGTCTGAAGCAGAGAATACTAAAGAATATAAGAAATTGTAGAGGAGGAGAAATAGGAGCAATAACAGAATAACTTTTAAAGTAATATATATAAATATATATCTGAGTCCTTATATAATACTCTGATAATGAGTCCCAGTATGGTCATAGGTAAGTCTTTGTAATCCGAATGAAAATAAGCTCAAGATCCAGGAAGAGTATAAATAATCAGAAGATCCAAGGATTCTTGAAAGGATAGGATCCAGCAGAGTATGGGGTCATAGGGTTCTTCAGGTAGCTTGGAGGAAAAGCAGGTAGCTCCTTACAGCTTGGATGTTTCCAAGACAATGAGAAAGCATTGCTTGACAGGCGTGGTCTGATTATATGCAGGAGCATTAAGGTGATTTAAGCAACACCTGAGCACTGCACAGGCAGAGGGGAGTATTGCGAATACTATTGAATGTCCCATCACTACGAGCCGGCGCTGGATATAGACTTTTTATTACGCCGGCGGCGATTTTCCTTACACTTACACTCCAGAAATGAAGGGGTTAAACTTTTCTCTTACCGCTGCGCGTTTCTCGCATTACGAAATCCTGTTTTCTATATACCGTGCTTACATTATATATGCCGCTTTATTGAGACCAGTAAAGTAGATAATTTATAAAATCCACAACAGTGCTGGTGTATATTTATTCCCTAGTGCGGAGAGACTAACCCGAGGTTAAATTCAGCGGCTCCTCCGGGAGTGAGCGCTACAATTGTTATATAGGAGAATAGAGTTTCACTATTTATAAAGTAAAGTTTGCATTTTTTTTTTACAGTTTTAAGAGCATGCACTTACAATACTGACTAATAGAGGGCGCTATTACACACATGCTGATTGCTGAGCTCTGCCTGCCCCCCCACGACTGACGAGGACAGTCACATGACTGTCCTGTGTCAATCAATCCATGGGGAGCTCTGCCTCCCATGGGGGGTGTTTTTTTTTTTAAAAAGAAGTGCTTGAGACCAATGGAGCTTTCCCATTGCCTCAAGTTTTCAATTGCTTTGTGTCTCTGGAGGCACTGAAAAGCGTAGAACCAGGAAGTCAGCTTGAGCTACGCAATTAGTGTAGCCTTCAGGCTGGCTCAGTGCTGCCCCTGCTGTCTGTGTAATGAATCACACACACAGCAGCCGGCAAACTGAAAGTCCAGGGGGAAAAAAAGCAGAGGACAGAGAAGCACAGCGAGGGAGCATGGAGAGGTGAGTATGAGAACTTTTTTCAATAAATAACATTTTATTTACAGTTTAAATATACACACGTCATTACAGCACAATTGTCAGGATCCCTGGCTGTAGCCATCCTGAAACCCCCCCTGGTGGTTCACTTCCATCCTGTTCCTGCCCTGCAGCCAGCAACCAGCATCCAGCACTGTAAGAGTTAAACACCAAACACATGTGACTCACGAAATAAAGGGCTTTGCCCCGCACTCACACTTTGCTGGTTCATTACAGCTCATGCTCACGAAGAGTGAACAGCGTTGCTTTGTTGCTACTCTGCTACCTGATCCTGATTCCCCATTTCTGGTTCCTGCAATTACAACCATCATCCCCATCATCCTCTGCAATCAACCTGGTTAGTCTTTATTTCCATCCACCCTCCACTATCCATATCCCCTGTTTATCCGTATAGACCACTGCATCCTGGGCTCATACCCCTGCCATCCAGGTGCCACCCCGGTACCACCCCCACGTTCCTGACAGAATGAACCAGCCTAATACTAATGAGCCCGCAGTGCTGCA
The DNA here is from genome assembly GCA_009667805.1 of Leptobrachium leishanense. Lineage (NCBI taxonomy): Eukaryota > Metazoa > Chordata > Amphibia > Anura > Megophryidae > Leptobrachium > Leptobrachium leishanense. Next base: position 398,972,918 of record CM019064.1, on the reverse strand, counting down.
CTTAATGGTGGAGTTACTGAAAACCACCTTCCAGGAGCTATTCAAGAACCTGGCTGATACCCTGATGCAAATGCTGCAAACTTTTCTGGGCACCTCAACTAAGGTGTGCGCTCCTCCAAATAAACACCATGATCCCCTGTCTCCTGAAGAGCGTGTCAGGAGACAAAATAGTAATTTGTGCCTGTACTGCGGGGCAGGATCGCACTGGATATCGAATTGCCCAGAAAAAAAACCCAGATCAGCGTTTGTCAAACCAGCACCGGTTTCCAAGCCAGCTGCAACTTCCAAGCACGCTCAGGTGCGTAGATCTCCGAAGCAGTCCCAGGCTTCCAGTCCTGCTACAGCCACTGTGTATACACCTGCTTCTATGAGACCTGCCGTTCCTAAGCCGGTACCCCTACCCAGACTGGCCCCCAAGAGATTTCCTGAACCCAGACCTGCACCTCGAACAACTCCTGCACCTACACCTGTCCCCAGACGAACTGTACCTGCTGTATCCAGGCATGTGACATCTCTGGAGGTCAGTTCAGAAGAGGAGTATGCGAACCCTGTAATGCCTATGGAGACTGATTACACTGTGCCCATAGAACCTGTCCTTCCCATGGATCTGGAGACCACCGTACCTGTGGAGACAGATCTACCAACCCCTATGGAGATCATGTCCATGCCAGTTTCTACTGTGACACAGATCCCCTTCAAACAGGTAATGAAGGCCAGGCTGAAGAAAGCCCAGAAGATTAAGAACTCCCTTATGGCGATCACAACTCCCATCACTCCCAGCCAGCACAATCCGCCGCTGTTTTCCTGTGTTTCTTCCCTGCCTGAATATGACCCAGAGGACATCGCTGTCTCTGAGGAGAGCCCACCGAGACAGACAGCCCGACGCTCAAAGGGACCCCCAGGTCAACACCAGGGGTCTGACACCCCTATAAAGGCATGGCGAGGCTTCTGTTCTTCATCCAGCGATGGATCTGTATCAGAAAGGGATTGTGGCTGGGAAGAGCAAGAAGAAGAGGACGAGTGCATTAAGTCCTGGCTGTGTGACTATCCTTCCCTTAGTGATGGATCAGGTTTAGAAGGGGAACCGGGAGGAATGGAGAAGATGCCTACTTCCTATGTGGGCACCAGGTTCGAAGATGACTCTGCCTCCTACTTATCTCCTTCTGTTGCCAAGGCCAGACGCTCCAAGGACACTCCTGTTCATCAAGACCCCTTACCTGAGGATACATGTCCCTATACGGTACAGGGATGTTTTGCTCTACCTACCTTGGTACCACCTGGATACATGGGCACCCTCATTCCTGATGCATCAGTTGACCCATCACCGGAGGACCGAGTCACTGCTTCTAACGGGACTGTGGTTCGTCGCAAAGATCTCGACATCTTTGAAAAGGGGTTACTCCGGTGTAAGGAGATTTGAAGGGGGAACGCCATCTGGGTACACGGGTATTCTCATTCCTGTCATGTCTGCTGACCACAAGAAGACCAAGGCACGGTGGCGTCAGAGGAAGGCACGTGCCCAACCCTGTACCACCACTCCTGACCACCGTTCTGCCCTCCAGTGGTGTGACAAGTACTAGTCCCAGCACCCACCAGAGTGACCCGTGCCTGGTCATGGGCAGTCCTGCTGCCATCCTTGGTCACTCGGAGCGTGACCTGAAGGGGGAGGTACTGTCAGGATCCCTGGCTGTAGCCATCCTGAAACCCCCCCTGCTGGTTCACTTCCATCCTGTTCCTGCCCTGCAGCCAGCAACCAGCATCCAGCACTGTAAGAGTTAAACACCAAACACATGTGACTCACGAAATAAAGGGCTTTGCCCCGCACTCACACTTTGCTGGTTCATTACAGCTCATGCTCACGAAGAGTGAACATCGTTGCTACTCTGCTACCTGATCCTGATTCCCCATTTCTGGTTCCTGCAATTACAACCATCATCCCCATCATCCTCTGCAATCAACCTGGTTAGTCTTTATTTCCATCCACCCTCCACTATCCATATCCCCTGTTTATCCGTATAGACCACTGCATCCTGGGCTCATACCCCTGCCATCCAGGTGCCACCCCGGTACCACCCCCACGTTCCTGACAACAATGAGCATATTAATTAACTGGAATGGCAGGGGAGGCAGCCACCCCTGACTGCACGTCCCTGGCATGAGCTGTACGTTGGGTGATGGTACCTCGAAAGGTCACAAGCGATACCCCAAGACGAGATGGGACAGAACCCAGACAGCGAGCAATAAACCCAGTGGCAAGCATAGGGTTAAATTGCCAACGCTCATAGACAGCCATATACAAACGTGCAGATAGAGTGGTCAAAGTACAAGCCAGGTCAATTAACAGGAGAAGGAATCGCATACAGAAATGGGTCAGTAACAGGATATCAATGTAGGAATAAACTTAGCGCTGCTGGAATCAAACTCCACGTCAGGGCGACGAGGCAACCCCTCTTGCCCTGTTTTATGCCCCACGGCTCCTTGTGACTACACCAGGCCCTGCCCCCTCAGATGCCAATCTGCCATCAGGAAGTGCTGGCAACTGACCAGCCAGTGGCACACCACCATGCCCGGACCCCCCAGGGAGCACAACAGGGGCTGAGGATGTAACAGCTAGCTTCTGCTCTACTCGTTTCACCTTGTTGACGTCCTCAGGAGCATGAAAACAGTGTGCAGATGGGCATAGTTGTGAGAGTGCCCATCTGCACTCTGCTTTCATGCTCCTGAGGACTTTTTTCCCTGATTTTTTTCTAAATAGCATTCTTCTACAACAGATCTTTTTATTATTAATCATAGGATGTTATATGTAATTTTCTGTCTTTTTTTTGCAGTAGTTGTTTGTAAACCGCTGTTATAAGTTGTGGAGTGTGTTTTTTTTTACCCGTTCGTGGGCTTGTCGGCTTTTTCTGGCAGTTGGTCAGCGCATTGTTCGGCGAATCGTCCACTTTTTTGGATGCGTTCGCCGGTTTTGCGTCAGATCATTTGGTGTGTTCGGCATTTTTTTGGCAGCTTATCGGATCAGTCTGATGATTTTTATGTGATTTGGCAGCGGTTTTTCGGATGCGTTCGGCGGCTTTTCCCTGCACTTCAGGGACCCTGCAGTGAATGCTGAATTCACAGCAGGGTTGGCGAATTTTGACTCCTCGAAGTGCGGGGAATGAGAGGGCACCGAAATTCCGGTGGTACTCTTTGAATAACCCTAAACATAAATGTCCAAGCATAACATGTCGCCTAGGGAAACAGAGGGTAGATTTTGGGGTTCGACCACGCTCCATTGCCAATGTGGTCCACTAGGCCTGGTGTACTCAAAAGACAGCAAAGTGTCTGTTACGTATGGTGAGGGAGTGAAGGTATGAGAGCCCAGTATGCGGTGATAAAATGGTCAAAAAACTGCTTTTTTCGGGGAAATTTACCAGCCTGCTCTTTTTTTCAGAATAGCATAATTTCAGATTTTTGGCCGTGCCTGTATTTTTTCATTTAATTCAGACGATATTTTGAATTATTTTTTTTTTACTTTAAAACTCGCCCACATTTTCTCAAAGGAATGTCTGAAAGAATTAAATCATATCGCTGTGTTTTGTTGTATCTAGTAATAAACTTTGAAACGGCATCGTATAACACAGGGCTACAAAATTCCTTTTCACGTTTACTTTAAGACTGTTATTATAATTATATCATTGTCGAGATAAAAAATACATTACTAATTCCCTGTAAGATTATTCAGTTTATCTTGGCAGGAATCCACTTAGGACTCATGTTCAGTCAATGAAAATGTCAAACTGTATCATATTTGTGAATTTAACAAGGTGTAAGAACAGAGTGGATTCCAGAAGAGGACCTGTGCTGCTATCACCTACCATGTGCCGCTCCATTGCTACAGATGCTGCCGAACCTGAATTATGCATTCTAAAATAAACATGAAATGTTCCAACGCATACAACAGATGCTCACCAGCACAGTGGGTCAAATGCAATCTGGACAATGAACCAAAGGCACTTCATGAAGATCACATTTTACATTGAACGCCTGCAGTGTAGCCATGTGCCTCGCACACCTGTGAAAGTGTGCATTTTGTATACACGAGAGCATCAGAAGAAGAGAATTTATATGTGATACTATGTGGCTGTGTCATTTTGATTGCACATGAGACCCTAAGACCCCCAATATGTAGGGTCTAAAATCATAAAACATAACATAGAAAGTCCAAAATTGAAATTCTGAAGCGTACTATAATAAAATACCAAACAATTGTCAACTGTGGTTTTAGTCCTTTACTTACACACTAAACCAAAACAGTTTAGTTTAGTTAAGGCTGGGGTCAGACGAACGCAGTGTTAACGTCCGTGTAGCCGCACTTTAGTACGTCCGTGGTACCAGATAATCATGAACAATGAAGGCCCACACGCGAAGCACGGAAATGCGGATGCACTACGGACGCGGCAAATGGACACAGGTTAGCAAGAACGTTGAACCACTAGGACGAACGTGCGGAGTGCGCCACGTCCGCATAGCTTTGTGTGTGAGTGATGGAACGTGGTCAGACGGACTGCATTTATAGGTCCAGCATTTTTGACGGACAAAATGTTTTTTCATTTTAATTTATTTTCCCTCCTACATCGGTCAAAAATAACGTCAGTCACAAAAACGGACTGTGTGGCCACTACTGCTTCTTACGTCAAAAAGTGCGTCCGTACTGCACAGACGCACAGTCCGTAGAAAACGCGCTTGTCTGACCCTAGCCTAAATTGTCATTAAAGTCTCAAGTCCACATGCCAACGTCATGGCAAATCTCTAAAGAGGAGTACTAACTAGACATGTGCATTCGTTTTAGTACTAAAACGATTTAGTCCGAATTTTGGGATAATTTAGTTTTAGTATGACTCAAGAGAAACGAAACTGCTCAGTACAAAAACGAAAGAAACTAAAATAAAATGCACTACATTTTAGTTTCAGTCCTTTTTGTGATATTATATTGATGAGTGAAGGAGACCAGCAATGAAGAGCGCAACATCGCAACATCCGAAGTTCTGCACCCTCCACATGCCAATGCAGGAGGATGTTCTATACAGAGAGGGACATTAATTCAGGAGGATGTTCTATATATTATACAGAGAGGGGTATTAATTAATGCAGGAGGATGTTCTAAACATTATACAGAGAGGAGCCTTTTTTTTTTAGCCCTTTAAATCCAGTGGCTGTGAGCGCGGAGATCGGCTGCTCTCAGTACAATGTATCAGGCTCAGCTGTTACAGTAACTGACTGCTGCTCATCACAGCGCTCAGAGATTCAGTAAAACAAGTAAATAATATTGTTCTAACGTCTTATATATAAAAATATTATTTACTAGTTTTACTGAAACTCTGAGCGCTGTGATGAGCAGCAGTCAGTTACTGTAACAGCTTTGCCTGACACGGGGCAGTATTACAATGTTGGTGCCAACTTAACCAGAGCTGTTGTAACTGAAAACCTCCATAGGCTATAATAGCTCTGGAAGTTTACAACAGCTCTGGTTAAGTTAGCACCAGCTAGATAATATGGCCCACATTGTGCTGAGAGGGAGAGATACTGTAACAAGCAGCGATCTCAGCCCTCTGAGGAGCCACTACAATAGTAATTGTATCCATTGGTTTTTGGATGAATGAAATTAGTTTTCATACTAAAGAACTGAAAACGAATTTCTTTAGCAACTAAATAAATTGCATTTTAGGACTAATCCATTAGTTCAAAACGAAATGTTGTGCTGTGCACATGTCTAGTACTAACTCAAAACCAATTCATGTTCTCCTGCCTTTTTTTAAGCTCAGAGACAAAATAGTGGGTTTAATTACACCCTGCACCAAACAATCCCACTTTGGAGCAAAAAGAAAACCCTGTTGGGACAGCAGTAAATATGACCGGGCTGCAAAATATAGACAATAGCTAAACACTGCAAACGACCTATGGGGCATCCTAATGTTTCCCTACTTTATGTGGAGAACATCAAGGCGTCCTCCATTAAACTCACCTTAAGGGAGATCCTGTGATGATCACTGGCTTCCCCTAGGGCAGTCATTAGAGGGCAGGCATGTCATGATGCACATTCCACCCCTTAACTCCAGCATCGTCCTTTGGACCCCCTGTGTCTCCACGTCTGTACACCCCACAAGATCAAGTGAGAAGTTATTGATACCACACATGACCATAGGGGTTATTCAGAGACAGCCAATCTGGCCCTGAAATTGCACCGAACAGTGAATTTCCCCATATGGTGCCATTTCGTGGCCATTCGACTATTCAGAGAGCAGGCAGTTCGCCAAGTTTTGGAGAACTGCCAGCTAGTGCCGGCTGGGTGGAGTAGAGGTAACATCTAGCTTCCTCCGGTAAATGTCCTTGGACAAGACACCTAACGGTACATACTCGCCACCTAGGACATACTTGAAAACGAGAGAAATCTCAATGTATCCTTCCTGGCAAAATCCTTTCTCCAAAAAAAAAAAGGTTTGGTGCCTGTTCGAAGGCAGTGAAATCCCCCATAGAGAAGCAAAGGTTAATCTATTCAGAGAACACCGAACAGCAGTGAAATGCCAGAGAAATGCCCTGATGTATGGTGGTTTCATTCGGCAGGTTTATTCAGGCGAATCCCATAGGCCTGGTTCACACCTGGGCGTTTTACAGCGCGTTTCTACGCGCTGTAAAACGCTCACTGAAATCCCATGATTTCCTGTGGGGCCCGTTCACCCCTGGGTATTTTACAGCGCGTAGGGATGCGCTGTAAAACGCCCTACGCCCAAAGAAGTACAGGAACTTCTTTGGGCGTATTACAGGGCGTTTGCAGCCATAGACTTCAACGTGAACGCGCTGAAATGGGCGTTTGAGCATTTTCGTCAACAAAAACGCGCGTATGACTGCACGTTCCACACATGGCAACAGGCACAAAAGGCACTAAAGGCGTTTTCATTGGACGCCTCTGTAGTCAATCAAAAAACACATGTATGACGCGCATTTCTAATTGTCAAAAATGCCAGGTAATACGCTCATAAAGCGCACAACAAAAACACGCGTAAAACACGTATATGAGATACGCTCAGGTGTGAAGCCTTAGGCTTCAAAGTTAAAAATATTCCCATTCTTATTCAATATCTAAAAAACTGTTTATTATTTAATTATACAGTAAAAAGTCTCTTTATGTTTGGATTTTTTAGGCATTTTTAGGGATTTTTTTGCCACATTTTTTTTTAATAGCCAATTTTCTTTTTCCTGTAATATCCTTTTTATTATCATTCATAGGACTTTATACGTAAAGGTATTTTCGTTCAGTCATTTTTCTGCAAGCAGCGTTTCAATATTGACCCTTTCAACCTTTTTTTTTTCTCTTTACCCCGTTCGTCAACTTGTCGGCTTTTTCCGGAGGGTGGTCGGCGGCGGAGCAGTGTTCAGCAGCTCGCCAGCTATTTGCAGACGTGTGCGGCATGTTTTTTTGTGGCGGTTCAAGTGATCCGATACTTCAGATCGTATTGGATGCGTTTTTTGGGAGATTTTTGGAGGGCTTTAGGTGGTTTTGCGGCGGATTTTTCAGGTCCGTTCCCTGCACTCCGGGGACCCTGCAGTGAATGCTGAATTTGAGAAATTTGATTCCCTGAAGTGCAGGGAACAAGAGAGCACCGAAATGTCGGGTGAAACTGTAGTGCGGGTCAAAGGGCTCGACATGAGACGGTACTTGGAGGCAATATCCCCCGCATTAGCAATGACATCTCGCGGGGCATCAGCCAGTGCTGTCGCCGCTTTTTCCTAACTTATGTAATGGCACCAGATTGTTGCGACAGTAAAAGCACCACTCCACAGAATGTGATTGAGGCTACGGTGCTACCCGGTTGTTACCAGGGGAGTCTGTGTTCATACCACAAATACCTCTTATACCTTCAGGATATCTGTTTGAATTCGAAAAGACTTCAGTTCACCCTAAAGGTTTTTTTTCGATGACCATCAACAAGCCTCAGGCATAGACTTTGAAGGTAATGGGGATTGACCTAAGGGCAGACTGCTTCCCACATGGCCAGTTTTACATTGCCTGTTCCAGACTGAGCTCACCTAACTCTTTGCTGATCCGAGGACCTAAAAGAAGAACCACTAATGTAGTTTTCAAAGAAGTACTCAGTTTTTTTTTTTATGTTCCAGATGCCAAAAAACTAAATTATATATTTTGTCTGTCTCATTGTCTGTTTGTATTTACAACCCAAAAAAAAATTCATGGTCGCAGATGAATGAAACAACTTTGTTTTGTAGCCAATACGCCCTGACGAACGTCTGAAAAAACATTACTTATTACGTTAAGACATCAACCTGTAAATTATTTATCGTACAGTCTGGACAAAAAACTTATGTTTCTTTTAAAAACAATTGTAACAAATCCCAAAATCCACACGAGCGAAGCCCCGGGCAAAAGCTAGTATATATATATATAAAATCCAAGTATTTTCTAGCAGTGTTTCCATGCTTTTTGTTATAGTGAGGACAAATCATTGAGACTGTAGCTATTTTTGATAATATACTCCATTGTCATCTGCCAGCCACACTGCTCGCTGAGCATCCATGGAAGACTTAAACCAAATCATTATCGTTTTATGCTTTAATTTATTGCTTACAAAACAAAAGACAACATCATGGAATGGCTACTGCTATAAACCATTTAGAAGCAGCGCTAACAAAGCTAAAGCCGAAAAATGTCAATAGGAAATAAATATTCTATATTAGACACAATTGTTATAACCTAATTACTGGAAGTAGAAAAAGTTGGACAGCTTCATTGGATTGAAAAGTCTTGAAAAGTTAAAAGTTTTTATTTAAAAGTCATATTTTGCTTTTTTGTCAATTTATTCAATCCTGGATAATTTGGCGGCGTACTATTGTAAAACAATATCTCTTTTTTAAAAGATTTTATCCCCTTAAGGATCACTGACATACAAAGTACGTCCTGGGTAAAATTCCCTTTAAGGACCTAGGACGTACTATGTATGGCATGGTCCTTTAACCCCTCTCAACCTCTATACGCACCTCTCTGGCCGGGGTCCCACACTGGAATGACTTCCTTGAAGTCAGCCCGATTGTTTTATGGGCCCTGGCCGTCGCAATGACGTCATCGCCGGGCGCCCCCAGGGAAGAAAGTGAAAGGGGAGGGGGGCTCATTTGGAGCCCTCTCCCTCCCGAACCACTGCAGATAGAAAAGAAAGGCACCGCTGGAGCGCTCAGCGCGTCCTCCGCATCAAAGTGGTTAATTTTTAAAAAATATATATATATATTTTTATTTTTACACCACACCTAGTGACACGCCCATGATCAGGCCTTTCCAATGATACCAAAATGACCATTGCGGAGGACGCGCCAAGCCACAAAATTTTGCCACACAATTTTGGCAGCATAGCGTACAGCCAGTGACTTTGCTCTACAACCACGGAGTAGAAGGTTTGAATCCTTATCAGAACACTTAACCAGCACGTTTCTCCTCTACAGCCATGAAGAAGTCAATTTGACCTCACCACCACATCTCAGCTCTACAACAGTACAAAGCAGATTTGGGTCCTGTCCTGGGAGGACAACATGTTGAATCCTGGATACCTTGTTACTTTTTCTGGTTGCAGAGTGTAAAATGGAGTTCAATGAGGTCTGTGAGTGTGAGGAAGATGTCATTGCTTGTTATATATCCCGTATAGACTGTAGGTTCTCTTGGGAACACGATCCCCAATCATTTTGTATCATTCTTGTCAAGTTATTTCAGCCACCCCAATGTTCACAATCACATATCTTGTCAGTGGTGTATTTTGGCCTAGGCCTAGGGCGGCACTTTCCAGGGGGCGGCGGCCCGCACCCGTGGCCCCACCCCTAAAAATAAAAAAAATATATATATTTTTATTTTTAACTTTTGCAAAGTATTTTACCAGGAAGGATACATTGAGATTTCACTAATTTCCAGGTATGTCCTGGGTAGGCAAGGCCTAGGCTTTCACTTTCCAGGGGGCAGCAAAAAACCTCACCACTAAGGCTAGGGTCAGACTGAGGCAGTGCGAACGCGCGTTCTGGCGCACTTAATCACGGCCGTAGTAGCAGCAGATGCCGGGCAATGACGGCCAATATACGAAGTACGGTCGCACAAAAGTCCGGCTGCGCAACGCAAGTGGAAAATGAACGCATTTTTTCGAGAACGTGAAACCACTAGTACTGACGTACAGAGTGCGCTGCGTCCGCTAGCGGCGTGTGTGAGTGAATTGGAGACGTCAGACGCTGCTAATGTCCGGCCAACATAACGTCCAGACACAAAAAGAGTTTTATTGATGATCCGTACAAAATCACGGACGAAAATGCGCATAGTATGACCGCTATCACGTATTCTGTGAAAAAATACGTCCATTCGTTCGAACGCACTTTTTCACAGACAACATAAAAATGCGTTCGTCTGACCCTAGCCTAAATGGGTTACTCACAGAGCACCGAAATGACGCCAACATTTTGGTGTTCTGTAGTTCCCTGCACTTCGGGGAATAAAATTTCCCCACCCTGCAGTGAATTCACCATTCACCGCAGGGTCCCCAAAGTGCATGGAGTTGGCCGCTGAATGCCGCCACCGCAAACCCGTGGCCTGCTGTTTTCAAAAGAACTACTGAACGAAAATGTCTGGAATTTACATATAAGATCCTATCATTGATAATAAAAAGGTTCTGTTACAGAAAAAAGAAAAACGCTATTAAAAAAAAGGGGGAAAATTTTGCTGAAAAATTACTAAAAGGTACTAAAAAAAGATCAATAAAGAATTTTTACTGCAGATTAAAATAATAAATGGTTTATTAGATATTGCATAAAAACGGGAATATTTTTAACATTGAAACCTATGGGGTTCGCCTGAATAAACCTGCTGATTGAAACCACCGTACATCAGGGCATTTCACTGCCATTTCTCTGCTGTTTGGTGTTCTCTGAATAGATTAACCATTACTTCTCTATGGGGATAGCACTGCCTTCAAACAGCACCGTACTTGCTGTCAGTTCGCCAAACTTGTGTGTGAGCATATCACAGTGCAGTGGTGTACTTAGGGAAGTGGCGGGGGGCGGGCCGCCCCAGGTACCAGTGATTATTGGGTTGTCATTAGGGGGTACTAGGAGGTGCCACTATCACTGTGTCAGCTTTGAGCTGTGTTCTCAAACAATGAGCAGCGGAGCAGGGCGTTTGCATACGGAATAAAATCGAATAGAATAAAAATCCCCCTCTCCTCCCTCCATAGCTCCTCCCCTGTCCCGCAACAGCTCTAGGAGCTGATTTGTGTGCAGAGAGAGAAGATGACAGTAAACGGCAGGTAAAGGGGGTATCAGCAGAATACGAAGCCCTGTCTGCTTACTGCTGTTTAAAGTGGACCTTTCCTTAACCAGCACTGCAGTGATAGAAATTTGTCATTGAGCTGCCTGGCTCCTGGTGAGGCTGCGTGCATGCAGGTCATGCGGTCCGGCCAGACAGGTGGTACTGAGTCGCAGTACCACCTGTCTGGCTGAACCACGTGACACGCACGCAGCTGCCCGTCCTTTCCTTAACACGGACTCTCAATCTATTCTGGACTGAACACCCACCGGGAAGGGAATCAAAGCCACGGTGCACCCTCTGGCAGTGGCACCCCACTGCTGACAAGATGGCTCCACGCACAGGCACAGCCGCGATCCTAACATGGCCTGGAGGGACCTCCTGCTGAGTCCATACACAGTCCCTGCTGACTCTGCACACAGCCCTACCGTGGACCGAGGCCGGTAAATATAGAATAAATAATTGCTGTGTGCTCATATTCACTTGGCTTGCTGGGAGTCTTATTGCAGTGGATTCTGATGCACTCATACACACCACACATTGCATTGCTGGGAGTTTTAGCTGTGGATTCTGATACACTCATACACACTGCACATTGCATTGCTGGGAGTTTTATTGCTGTGGATTCTGTGATACACACTGCACATTACTGTGAGTTTTATTGCCCTGGAGCTCTGGGATACGCTCATACACACTGCACATTACTGTGATTTTTATTGCTGTGCAATTCTGATATGCTCATACACAGTGCCCATTTCTGTGGGTTTTATTGCTGTGCAGCTCTGTGATACGCTCATATGCAGTGCACGTTTCTGTGGATTTTATTGTTCAACCAATTAGAGTGGCTGTGATCCAGTATACTTAACATGCGTGGCTATTCATTGTAAAAATGTTTGAATTTAAACATTTCATAATTTTATTTATCTCAATAGATACATTTGAAACGGTATACAAAATATACAAGTAGGCACTTGGTATCCACTTTTAATATAAAGAGAGGAAAAGGCGGAGCTCTAAGAGGAAAAGGTGGAGCTTAAAGAGGAAGGGTGGGGATTAACCAGGAAGAGGTGTGCCCTTGACAGGAAGGGGTGCCTCAAATTTAAATTAGGGGGTGTAGGAGTTTAGTCAGGCCTAGGGCAGCACAAAACCTAAATACACCACTGTATCTTGTACAGTTCAGCAGAATCAATTGGAACTATATATAATATAAAGTATTATTATTATTATCATCATCCTATGGAAATATATTTTCTTAATTTTTACTATTCTTGATTGATGTGTAATGGTTTAGCCTTAATTTTGGCTTTAGATTAGTAGGCCCTTCTTTCATATATCGTTCTTTTTGCTCTACACAGTTACATCACGGTAAATGCATTTCTCGTACTAATAAAATAAGTACAAAGTTGCTGCTCTTCGTATTTACTGTGCATAGTCATTCCTAAATACTAGACATGTGCACAGCACAAAATTTCGTTTTGAACTAATGGATTAGTCCTAAAATGCAATTTATTTAGTTGCTAAAGAAATTCGTTTTCAGTTATTTAGTATGAAAACTAAATTTCATTCATCCGAAAACCAGTGGATACAATTACTATTGTAGTGGCTCCTCAGAGGGCTGAGATCGCTGCTTGTTACAGTATCTCTCACTCTCAGCACAATGTGGGCCATATTATATAGTTTGTGCTAACTTAACCAGAGCTGTTGTAAACTTCCCAGAGCCATTATAGCCTATGGAGGTTTTCAGTTTACAACAGCTCTGGTTAAGTTAGCACCAACATTGTAATACTGCCCCGTATCAGGCAAAGCTGTTACAGTAACTGACTGCTGCTCATCACAGCGCTCAGAGTTTCAGTAAAACTAGTAAATAATATTTATATATATATATATAAGCGGTTAGAACAATATTATTTCCTTGTTTTACTGAATCTCTGAGCGCTGTTAGTCAGTTACTGTAACAGCTGAGCCTGATACATTGTACTGAGAGATAAGGTAACAAGCAGCCGATCTCCGCGCTCACAGCCACTGGATTTAAAGGGCTGAGAAAAAAAGGATCCTCTCTGTATAATGTTTAGAACATCCTCCTGCATTAATTAATACTCCTTTCAGTATATTATATAGAACATCCTCCTGAATTAATTAATGTCCCTCTCTGTATAGAACATCCTCCTCAATTTATACCTTCCTCTGTAAAAATGTATATAACATCCTCCTGCATGAATACCCCTCTGTATAATGTATAGAACATCCTCCTGCATTAATTAATGCCCCTCTCTGTATAGAAAATCCTACTGCATTGGCATGTGGAGGGTGCAGAACTTCGGATGTTGCGCTCTTCATTTCTGGTCTCCTTCACTTATCAATGCAATATCACAAAAAGGACTGACACTAAAATGTAGTGCATTTTATTTTAGTTTCTTTCGTTTTTTGTACTGAGCAGTTTCGTTTCTCTTGAGTCATACGAAAACTAAATTATCCCAAAATTCGGACTAAATCGTTTTAGTACTAAAACGAATGCACATGTCTACTAAATACTAGGGAGCAACTACTGGCCAATAAACATTTTCGAATATATGTACATATGTTGCATGTTTTTACATTTTTCCCCCATCAAAGGGCTAATTAGTCGTGAAAGAGTTACAGTTGTGTTCAAAATTATTCAACCCCCACTGAAATTGAGTGTTTTGGCCAGTTTGACTTTGATTTTGATCATTCAGTCATCTTGCTTACAATTAAATCAAAGAGGCACGTGTAGGTCAGACAAATATAACATAACATTTATAATGAAATAACCACAAATGTCTTTTCTGTGCTCACATCATTATCAGTTTTATTCAACCCCCAAGTGACATTCAATCTTAGTACTTAGTACAACATCCTTTTACAGTTATAACAGCTTTTAAACGTGAAGCATAGCTTGACACAAGTGTCTTTCAGCGATCTACGGGTATCTTCGCCCATTCGTCATGGGCAAAAGCCTCCAGTTCAGTCACATTCTTAGGCTTGCGCACTGCAACTGCTTTCTTTAAGTCCCACCAGAGGTTCTCAATCGGATTTAAGTCAGGTGACTGCGATGGCCACTCCAAAATGTTCCAGCCTTTAATCTGCAACCATGCTCTAGTGGACTTGGAGGTATGCTTGGGATCATTGTCCTGTTGAAAGGTCCAACGTCTCCCAAGCCTCAGGTTTGTGACGGACTGCATCACATTGTCATCCAATATCTCCTGGTACTGAAGAGAATTCATGGTACCTTGCACACGCTGAAGCTTCCCTGTACCTGCAGAAGCAAAACAGCCCCAAAGCATGATTGACCCCCCGCCATGCTTCACAGTAGGCAAGGTGTTCTTTTCTTCATAGGCCTTGTTCTTCCTCCTCCAAACATAGCGTTGATCCATGGGCCCAAACAGTTCTAATTTTGTTTCATCAGTCCACTGAACACTATCCCGAAACTTCTGTGGTTTGTCCACATGACTTTTGGCATACTGCAGTTGACTCTTCTTATTCTTTGGAGACAGCAAGGGGGTGCGCCTGGGAGTTCTGGAATGGAGGCCTTCATTACGCAGTGTGCGCCGTATTGTCTGAGCTGAAACTTCAGTACCCACATCTGACAAATCTTTTCTCAGTTCCTCAGCAGTCACACGGGGACTTTTCTCCACTCTACGCTTCTGGTAGCGCACAGCAGTCGAAGTCAGCATCTTCTTTCTGCCACGACCAGGTAGCGTTTCAACAGTGCCCTTTGCCTTGAATTTGCGAATGATACTTCCTATGGTCTCTCTTGGTATGTTTAACATCTTTGCAATCTTCTTATAGCCATTGCCCTTCCTGTGAAGAGTAATCACCTCTTCTCTTGTCTTCCTGGACCATTCTCTTGACTTCACCATGTTTGTAACCACACCAGTAAATGTCTAGAAGGAGCTGAGTATCACAGTCATTTTAAAGCTGCCTAATTGGTGCTTATTATGCTTTATTGCTGCTCCGTGACATCCACAGGTGTTTTCAATACCTGATTGAAAACACTTGAATGAACCTCTGTTCTTCAGAGTGGTAGTCTTTAAGGGGTTGAATAATTGTGTCAATGAAGAATTCACAAAAGAAACATTTACTACTTTATTACAAAACCAATTGATGTCATTTTAGTTGCATATGGTTCTTTAAAAAGTCCTTGTAGGATTTCATTCTGAATACAATTACAAATGTACACTAAATTCCCTAAAACCCTTTTCAGCATTGGGGGTTGAATAATTTTGAACACAACTGTACATGCTTCAAACACATACAAGTATAAGGCTTATCTTTCATCATCCAATACAACGCATTCCAATCCATCCTTATGTGAGTGTATAATTAAGGAGAATGCAATCACACAGAAAAAAAAATCAAGCTAAGGTTAAACAAGGACTACCTCAATATGACAGCAAATACCAAATATGAGCAATGAAGCAAAATAAGCATTTGATGAAAAATATAAGGTCTGTGCCCAAAGACTATATGAAATAAATATTCACCCAAGAGTGCCCTGGAAAGATAAACTTCAGATGAACTTTATCACATTACCAGTATAATCATGACAACATAACAAGGCATGTAATCTTCAGCGCCCACCCTGCCTCCACTGCTCAAGTGTGAAGTCAGATCTTCCACATTAGAGGTGGTTTCATGCCTCCGTACACACATCACATGCCCCTCCACTAAACCAATTTCAAACCAGCGGCCACTTGCTTAGTCAGATTTTTGGTTATTTTCTTAAGCTTAGTTTAATTTTGCATTTGTTTTTCAAATCCAACAAGTGCCATATGCTCCATCATCTTGGACCGCTCAGTCTTCTGTTTTGCTTTGGTCCATAATAAATCTAGCAACATAAAGTCCATTGAGTGTCTGAAATATTCCATACAAAGCCCATTAACCTCCTCACACGCAAAATTGAGTTAACTCGATTATGCATTGTAATACTTTGAAAAACAGTCATCAGCATATCAATAAACCATTTGCATATCTGTCTAAAGCACGATTAGCGTGCTCCTGTGGAGAAGCAACGAAATCCACGTTCTTATCTTTCTTATCCTTATCATCCTATATTACTCCAAATAAAATACAAGGAGCAGCTCTCCCACTCACTGTAACAAAAGTTCAGAAAGTTTACTGCTGCATTACAACAGCCAGGAAGAGGGCAGAATACAGGGAGAGCACTGGGGTCACTAACAGTTGTACAGGGATACGTTTCAGGGGGTTATAATGGTTGAAAATCCCTACACAGTACAGATACAAGGTGTTACTGTATTTTCCATACACAGGCATTAGGCCTTAGATCATATTATTATTATTATTGGAAGATGCATAGTTAATAATCTCATTGTGATCACTTCAAATCCCAATAAGCAGAAAATCTGACCACTTTTATTATCTATGATTATCACATTTACTATATTTCGCCCAAACACCATTTCTGCCAGTGACTGTATGCTGATAATGCAGACCCAGTGTGACATTGTACAAGATAAGGAACACCACCCAGAGTTTAGAAGCTCTCATTCCAGCAACAGTTCTGTAAAGGTTAAACGAATAAAATGAAAAACTAAAATTGAGAAAATTTACATTTGTTTTCAACTATCTCAATACAACCAACAGTGTTTGCAAAATTTCTATTTCAACCTAAATTTATTATCTTCGCACCCCATGTTTCAAATAAATGTCAGAAAAAATCCTTCAACAAAAGTACTTAGTAGTGAAGGGGATATCAACTAGGGACGTCCATGATTTTTTTTTGGTTTCTTTTTTTTTTTCGGGTGTTTTTTTTTCGTTTCGGATCATTTCGGACAGTTTTTCTTTCGTTTCCGATCATTTTGATTCGGTGATTCGGCGATCCGGCTCATTTTGGTGATTCGGATCATTTCAGATCAGCTGGGCAGCACCTCTCTGGAGATCGATTCATTGATTTGGATCGATTCAGTTTTTGATCAGTTAGTTTTTAATTTTTTATGAGTTAGAATTAATGCAGCATAGGAGTCCACACACTGCTGGGAAGTTCCCGGCAGTGTGTGGATTCATATGCTGCATTAATTATACTGCAGAGAGGCGTTGCCCGGCAGTGTGCGGATTCATATGCTGCATTAATTATACTGCAGAGAGGCGCTGCCCGGCAGTGTATGGGTTAAAAAGCCTTGTTTCTTTAAAAAAAGTTAGGAAACCTAAAATTTCACCCAAAAAAATTTAAGTAAAGAAACTTTCATTCTATTGGTAGTAATCTACTTACCATTCTTAAATAAGCAATAAAAAATGAAATAAGTCATAAAAAAGCGAAAAACCAACTGATCCGAATCACCTGAAATGAGCCGGATCGGCGAAATGATCCGAATCGAATTGATCCGAAATTTCTCCCGAAACACAAAAATGGTAAATTTCGTCCGAATTTTATTTTGAAACGAAATGAATTGCACATTTCTAATATTATTGCAATGGGTAAAGACAGGACAATTCTACAATACATACAGGAGACAGGTGTGATGTCCTCGGCCTCCGCGGCGCTTCCTGGGGGGGGTCAGGGCGCCCGGCGGCATCGCTGGCTGGCCGGGTGCCAGGAGCTCGAGCTGGCAGATCGACGTCTGAGGTGGCGGGGCTTGGCGTGATGACACGGAGCCGCCGGCCTTAAATGCAGGGCGCGAGATTCTGCTCGTCGCCCTCACGTGGAGTTAGTCCCACATCGCCAGCTGATCTCAGTTTTCTTTCTCAGTTATTTCTGCCTAGTTGCCAATTCTGTTTGCATGAGGACCCTGCTTGCGATTGACCCGGACTGCCTGCTTGACAATTCTTACTCTTATCCAGTGGTGTATTTTGGCCTAGGCCGACTAGGCCCAGGCCTAGGGCGGCACTTTCCAGGGGGCGGCGGCCCGCACTGGGTGGCCCCACCCCTAAAAATTATTATTTATTTTTTTCTACTTTTGCAAAGTATTTTACCAGGAAGGATACATTGAGATTTCACTAATTTTCAAGTATGTCCTGGGTAGGCAAGGCCTAGGCTTTCACTTTCCAGGGGGCAGCAAAAAACCTCACCACTAAATGGGTTACTCACAGAGCACCGAAATGACGCCAACATTTTGGTGTTCTGTAGTTCCCTGCACTTCGGAGAATAAAATTTCCCCACCCTGCAGTGAATTCACCATTCACCGCAGGGTCCCCAAAGTGCATGGACTCGGCCGCTGAATGCTGCCACCTCAAACCCGTGGCCTGCTGTTTTCAAAAGAACTACTGAACGAAAATGTCTGGAATTTACATATAAGATCCTATGATTTATAATAAAAAGTTCTGTTACAGAAAAAGAAAAACCGCTATTAAAAAAAAGAGGGGGAAGTTTTGCCCAAAAAAATCTGAAAAATTACTAAAAGGTACTAAAAAAAAAAATCAATAAATAAAGACTTTTTACTGCAGATTACAATAATAAATGATTTATTAGATATTGCATAAAAACGGGAATATTTTTAACATTGAAACCTATGGGGTTCGCCTGAATAAACCTGCTGATTGAAACCACCGAACATCAGGGCATTTCACTGCCATTTCTCTGATTCTCGGTACCACATGACTGGCTGAACCACGTGAAACGCACGCGCGCAGCTGCCCGCCCTTTCATTAACACAGACTCTATTCTGGACTGAACACCCACCGGGAAGGGAATCAAAGCTACAGTGCACCCTCTGGCAGTGGCACCCCACTGCTAACAAGATGACTCCACAGCATAATTGCTGTGTGCTCATATACACTCGGTTTGCTGGGAGTTTTATTGCAGTGGATTCTGATGCACTCATACACACCGCACATTGCATTGCTGGGAGTTTTATTGCTGTGAATTCTGATGTACTCATACACACCGCACATTGCATTGCTGGGAGTTTTATTGCAGTGGATTCTGATGCACTCATACACACCGCACATTGCATTACTGGGAGTTTTATTGCAGTGGATTCTGATGCACTCATACACACCGCACATTGCATTGCTGGGAGTTTTATTGCTGTGGATTCTGTGATACACACTGCATATTACTGTGAGTTTTATTTCCCTGGAGCTCTGGGATACGCTCATACACACTGCACATTACTGTGAGTTTTATTGCTGTGCAGTTCTGTGATATGCTCATACACAGTGCACATTTCTGTGGGTTTTATTGCTGTGCAGCTCTGATATGCTCATACACAGTGCCCATTTCTGTGGGTTTTATTGCTGTGCAGCTCTGTGATACTATCATATGCAGTGCAAGTTTCTGTGGATTTTATTGTTCAACCAATTAGAGCGGCTGTGATCCAGTATACTTGACATGCGTGGCTGTTCTTTGTAAAAATGCTTAAATTTAAACATTTCATAATTTTCTTTATCTCATTAGATACATTTGAAATGGTATACAAAATATACAAGTAGGCACTTGGTATTCACTTTTAATATAAAGAGAGGAAAAGGCGGAGCTCTAAGAGGAAAAGGTGGAGCTTTAAGATGAAGGGTGGAGATTAACCAGGAAGAGGTGTGCCCTTGACAGGAAGGAGTGCCTCAAATTTAAATTGGGGGGTGCACGAGTTTAGACTGGCCTAGGGCAGCACAAAACCTAAATACACCACTGCTCTTATCCCATATATGTTTATTTATTTATTTATTTATTTATAAAGGATTTTACCAGGAAGGATACATTGAGATTTCTCTCGTTTTCAAGTATGTGTGTATGTTGAACTCTGTATATACAGAGTGTGTGTTCAGATCATACCACATGGTCTCTGATTGATTCAGCAACCTGCAGGGCAGACCCACAATCAACCCCTCGTTACCTGTCTGGTACTGAGCCTCTGTACAGATCCTACCACCTGGTCTCTGATTGTGGGTGTGCCCTGCAGGCTGCTGAATCCATCATCCCCTCATATTACCTGTCTGGTGCTAGGCCTATGTACAGATCACACTGCATGGATTCTGATTGTGGGTCTGCCCTGCAGGTTGCTGAATTCGTCAACGTCTCATGCCACCTGTCTGGTACTAAGCCTATGTACACATCATACTGCATTGTCACTGACTGTGGGTCTGCCCTGCAGGTTGCTGAATTCATTGTACGTGCATTCTACGTTGCTGAGAACAAGTATATGGGAGTCCTCTCTGTTGCCAACCCTGCCTGTATGACTACCCTCTCTGGGGCCAACTCAGAACGTACTTTTGACCACGCTTTTGATAAACCGAGTTGTGTTTATATCTTGCTGCACTATCTCTGTCTATGTATAGTTAACTTGCCTTCACTCAGTAGACACTTCATCACAAAATCATTTGCTGCTGAGTGGTATCTAGTATTCTATATCACCTCCCTGGCTGGGAGTGCTAGGTGTGGCAGTCCTAACTGCTGTCCAGTCGAGTATCACGGAAATCTGTCCATAAGGATCCAAACCACGCTGATCTGGGGTGAGCGCCATTGCGAACATGACAACAGGTCAGTATTCCTGCCAGCAGATACAGGAGGATATGAGGACCCTATTCCCATGGGAAATTACAATTTAGATGGGTGAGGGGATTAGAAACAGGAGGGGGGACTGCAGTGATGAGTTAATGCAGGGAGAGGTGAGGACTGTTTTTGGGTCAGTTGGATGTCTTGTTACGGAGTCGGGTGGTAGGCTTCCCTAAACAGAAGGGTCTTTAGGGAGCGTTTAAATGAAGTCAGATTTAGGGACAGTCTGATATTGCAAGGAAGTGCATTCCATAGGGTCGGCGCCGCATGAGAAAAGTCCTGCAGTCTGACATGTGAAGAGGTAATGATGGGGATGCCAGGAGCAGGTCAATGTTGGATCGTAGGGGACGGGCTGGGGTGTATTTGGTGATTAGTGAGGACAGGAAGTGAGTAGCGGCGTTCGTGAGGGTTTGGTAGGTCAGGTTGAGTAGTTTGAATTTGATTCTGCTGTGAATGGGGAGCCAGTGTAAGGATTCATAGAGAGGAGCGGCAGAGACAGAGCGTCAGGTGAGATGGATAAGCCGGGCTGATGTGTTTAGGATGGACTGCAGGAGGGAGAGGCGGGAGATAGGAAGGCCAATCAGGAGGTTGTTGCAGTAGTCCAGGCGGGAGATAACAAGAGAGTGGATAAGTTGCGTGGTGGTGTTAGCAGTCAGAAATGGACGAATTTTGGCAATATTATGGAGGTGATTGCGGCAAGATGATGAGAGTGATTGGATGTAGGGGCTGAAGGAAAGACTGGAGTCAAGAGTCACTCCGAGGCAACAGACTTGTGCAGAAGGAAGGATAGTGATACCGTCAACAATTATGGAGAAGTCAGAAATTGGAGTAGAGTTAGAGGGGGGAATTAGAAGGAGCTCGGTCTTGGACATGTTGATCTTCAGGTAGTGAGCGGCCACCCAGGCAGAGATCCCAGACAGACAATCACTGACCTGAGAGAGAACGGAGGGGGAGAGATCGGTAGTGGAGAGGTAGATCTGAGTGTCATTAGCATCACTAGCGTCGCTAGGGGGGGGTGCGGCCCGCACCGGGTGGCACCACCCCTTAGTGTGACACCCTAAAAAAAAAAATATATATATATATATTTCTTTTTTTACACAAAACTATTTTACCTGGAAGGATACATTGAGAATTCTCTCATTTTCAAGTATGTCCTGGGTAGGCAAAGCCTAGGCTGGCATTTTCCAGGGGGCAGCAAAAAAATCATCACTAAAGGGGATATTCACAGAGCACCGAAATGACGCAGGCACTTTAGGGAATCAAATTTCCCTGGTGAATTCACCGCAGGGTCCCTGAAGTGCAGGGAATCAGCCACAGAATGCCACCGCGAACCCGTCACCAGCTGTTTTAAAAAAAACTACTGAACGAAAATGTCTGGAATTAACATATAAGATCCTCTGAATGATAATAAAAAGGGCTGTTACAGAAAAAAAACACTATTTTTTTAAAAAATGCCTATTAGATACTAAGAAACCATACTTGCTGGCAGTTCACCAAAATTTGTGTGTGAGTATATGAGAGAGCTCCACAGCAATAAACCTCACAGTAATGTGCACCGTGTATTATGAGCATTCAGTGTTATATGGGAGTACTGATTTATGAGTAAGCGTAGTAAAAAAACCCCGTAAAACTCAGTGGGGGGGGGTGACACCATGAGTTACCGCACCGGGTGACACCAACCCTAGTGACGCCACTGATCAGCGTATAGGTGATACTTGAAGCCATAGGTGGTGAGGAGTTTACCCAGTGAGGAGGTATAGATCGAGAAGAGCAGAGGACCTATGACTGAGCCTTGAGGTACACCGACTGACAGAGGCATTGAAGAGGAGGAATTTCCAGCAAGGGATACTGAGAAGGATCTATTGGAGAGGTACGATTTTAGCCAGGAGAGAGTGGTATCACAGAGACCAAGAGAGAAGCGGGTCTCTATGAGGAGGGGATGGTCGACTGTATCAAAGGCAGCTGAGAGGTCAAGTAGGATCAGTATGGAGAAGTGGCCATTGCATTTAGCAGAGAGGAGGTCATTGGTAACCTTTGTGAGAGCAGTTTCTGTTGAATGTTGGGTGTGAAAGCCACATTGCAGTGGAGCAAGGAGATACAGGATAGGAAGAGGGTTAAGTGGTCGTAGACTAGTCTTTCTAGCAATTTTGATGCTAGTGGAAGTAGTGAAACTGGACAGTAGTTTTCAAGCGAATGTGGGTCGAGGGAGGGGAATGAGCCAGAAGAAAGAGAGAGGTTGAAAATATAATATCAACCACTATAGCTTTTGGGCTGTATTCCAACCTTGGTGTAAACTTAACCAGAGCTGTTATAAACTTACCTGAGCCATTACACTCTAGGGAGTTTCTAAGTTTACAGCAGTTCTGGTTATGTTTACACCAGGTTTAGTATATAGCCCTTTGTTTCTTCATTCTAAAGTTGGAAATTTTGTCAGTTTTGTTCCCTACTCCTATTTCTCCTGAAACTGCTGGTGCGATATAAATGATGATTATAATTAAGAGAAGTAATCTTTACTTATAATTACCCTTTCACAATCTAATCACGCTTTCTAAATTGATTTGAATAGGAGGTAGCTTTTGGTGTCAAGACAAGTGCGTGCAAATTGTGCCCTGCAAGCTTGTAACACAAATCACTGAGATGCATGTATGGTGATTAAAAGGGTTATTGTGCAGAGGTGGGTTATCCATAGACCTTAACTCCTAGAATATCTTTAGGAAAAGGGTGTATAAAGGCTTGTTTCTGCTCTAGGCATTCCAAACTTTGCTGCCCCTCCTCACACACTATCACAAAAATATGAACATTAACATGAACATGCAATTGACCCCTCACTACCATGAATTAATGGTTCCTATATTTTGTATTGGAGCTGTTTTGCTTTTGATTTTTGAAGCTGGCACCGGTGCCGCTGCACTATTTTTTTTTAGCCGCCGGCTGAGCGCACCCACACACATGCGGCCAGCCAGGACAGGAGTGGACGAGCGCGAGATTAAGGCGCGTGCGGACAGGTCCTTCTTCTCGAGACAGCACGTCTCTCCTCCAGGCTACTGCAGGCACCACCAGTCACCAGGTATGCGGCCTGGTCCTGTCACAGTTTTAGAGTTTGGGGTGGAAGAAGCTTTCATGTTTGCTTGCGAAGTTGCGCAGAACATGAAGACTGGTATTTAGTCAATTGCCAGGAATCTAGTGCTATGGGAGCAGCAATGTGGGTGCCCCCAAATATCAGGATATTGGGGTAATATTTGGTATTTGATGGTTGGGGTGCAAAGGTTCTTGTGTTTTCATTTGGGGGGTGGTTTAGCACCCTTTCTACCCCTCATCCCTCAGATTTGAATGTGCAAATGGTATCCTTGTGATGTGAAGGTCCAACATCCTATAATGTGTTAATTAAAATTTACATATATATGTGTGAGCCAGGAGGACAAAGGCGCCTGCTGTCTCCCTGTCTCACATGCAAATGTCTTTTAAATGGCATCTAACCCACTCTGTCACTTTAACCCTTTATATATATATATAATCAAAATTCTGTCATATTGGCGGGGTGTACCCCTGACACACAGAGTGTGGATTTCGGTTGTACAAAGGGAGAACCACGCTATGTACCCCCTATACATAACCATAAACATAACATATAGGGTAATCCCAGTTACAGATCTGAGGAGTCCTTCAGCTGCATCTTGATTTTTTTGTGCACCCCATCTATTAACATGTACCTATGTAACCCCCCTGACCCATATTGCTTTGCCTAGGCTAGGCACCCCTTTATCCACTCTCAAGCACTGAAATCTAGCTATCACTGCACCGTAATCCTCCACAATCTCAATTATTACGGCACCATATTGCAAAAAATGAATTTTAAACCTTGTCCTACTCATCACCTCTTTAGAAACAGATCCTTTTAAATCAGGGGTGGAAGAGAATCTTGAAAGACATGTTTTCTCTATGTGACAGAAACCTTTCGATGAACCTGCCGGGGAACGTCCAGAATTTGCATGTTTTTTTTAAACTATAATCCAGTTGTATTTCTGTGGCCTTTATTGCTGTAATGATCAGGGTGGCACATTTCAGCTTAATGCGTATTACTGAGTTTTATTGCTGTGGATTCTGTGATACGCTCATACATACTGCACATTACTGTGAGGTTATTGCTTTGGAACTCTGTGATACGCTCATACACGCCGCACATTACTGTGAGTTTTATTGCTGTGGAGCTCTGTGATGTGCTCATACACGCCACACATTACTGTGAGTTTTATTGCTGGGGAGCTCTGTGATGCACACCACACATTACTGTGAGTTTTATTGCTGTGGAACTCTGTTGTATGCTCATACACACCGCACATTACTGTGAGTTTTATTGCTGTGGAGCTCTGTGATACACTCATATACATCGCACATTGCTGTGAGTTTTATTGCTGTGGAGCTCTGTGATACGCTCCTACATATCACGTGGGTTTTTTTTTGTCGTCTTTTTGGGGGGGGCAGAATTTCATCCATCACTCCAGGCAGCACAGTGGCTTGGGCCGGCCCTGCCTAATTTCATGATATCCGTGGATACAATGATTTCTCTCCATATTTGCCAAAGTAGTAGGGTTTTGTTATGGCATTTTTTATGGACGAATAGCTAAGAGATACACACATCTCTAACGGCAGCTGCAGTTTAGATTTTTCATTGTAATATGATTATTTTTTTCTGTTTCTATGTGGGGGAAGCGTGTGCTCAATTTCCTCCAGAAATAAAAGTGACCTTGTACGTTAAATGGATTATATTTCAATTTGATATGGCTATCATTAAACAGAAGAATAAATAGAAGCAACAGCTTGTGTAAAAATGCTAATTTTGTAGGAAATGGATCCAATTAAATGTGAAATTAGACTTTTCCAGACTAGGGCTTGGCAGAAGAAATAATTCAATATTTCTTTCACTTGGTTGTGTGTTAACTCATTTTGGAAGATTCCGAAAGAGAACCTTAATGAGGTACCAGAGATTTCGTGACTGCAGATAATCTTACATCATCTCAACGCCTCCATGAAATAAAGACAGCTGAAATTGCAATTTTACTGTGGATTTTGCAATAAAATGAGGACCCTCCATAGAGTTTTGTAACCGCTGGACTATGACAATTTTGTAACCTATAAAATATATCTTAACTGACTATGTAATGTACACTATATGTGCATTGTTTCATTTGGAATATTTCAGAATCTAAAAATTTGGGATCTGAAAATAATTGGAATCAGCTAATTTGGAATCGGAAAAATTTGGAACTATCGGAAGTGCCTTTTATGATAAGGGTTAGGATTAGTGTTAGGGGTACTGTTTCTGCTTCCCTTATGATGAGGGTTAGGATTACGTTTAGGGCTCCTTTAGGGTTAAGGTTAATGTTTCTACTTGTTTTATGATAATGGTTAGGATTAGTGTTATGGGTACTGTTTCTGCTTGCTTTATGATTAGGGTTAGGAATACTTTTTTGGGTTAGGGTTAATGTTGCTGCTTGTTTTATGATAAGGGTCAGGATTAGTGTTATGGGTACTGTTTCTTCTTGCTTTAAAATTTGGGTTAGGATTACTGTTAGGGTTACCGTTAGGGTTAACGCTTCTGCTTGTTTTATGATAGGGGTTAGGTATTGTTTCTTCTTGCTTTATAATTAGGGTTAGGATTACTGTTAGGGTTACCTTTAGGGTTAGGTTTAATGTGTCTACTTGTTTTATGATAAGGGTAAGAATTAGTGTTATGGGTACAGTTTCTTCTTGCTTTAGAATCACTGTTAGGGTTACTTTTAGGCTAAACGTTATGAATACTATTTCTGCTTGATTTCATATTAGGGTTAGGGTTACTCTTAGGGTTAGGGCCACTGTTAGGGTTACTCTTTCTGCTTGTTTTTCATTTAGGTTTAGGCAATTTCCGTTGCATAGTGAGTGCAATTGCTTTAAGTAATCTGAATCAATCCGAATTGTTCCATTTATTTCAGATTTGATCAATTAAAATCGGGTGCCAGCTGGGTGGAGTAGAGATAACATCACTGCTCTGCGTGGAGAGAGCCTGTGGAGGCATGGGTTCGATCCCGACGAGCACCTCTCCAACAAGTGTCCTTGGGCGAGACACCTAACGGTACATACTCGCCACCCAGGACATACTTGAAAACGAGAGAAATCTCAATGTATTCTTCTTGGTAAAATCCTTTCTCAAAAATTAAAATCGGGTCAGTTTAGATCAATTTGAATTTTTTTATTCACATGCAATTCAGTTCAGCTCTTGGTGAACCAAATCGCACATGTCAAATGTATAAGGCATGGGTGCAATATTCTAGATGACTGAATTCCATTTTAAGACAGCTGCTGTGCTTACCCCATCCCAATTTCTTATTATTTTCCCAGGATACATTGCTCGGTATTGGATACAGTTTATCTTTCTATTCTCTTTGGGTTAACAAATTTTACTCGTTTCTGATATCATACAGTATATTATGAGGACAATTTTGATGTGTCTCAAGAATTTAGGCCTGTCACTGCATGTTGTTGTGTGGGGTAGATACTACTGTAATTCAATAGTGTCTCTTGTTGTGTTTGAGGGTTCAGGCACTCTAGGTGGTATTTGTTTGCCGTTTCCTTGGATTCTCCTGATTATTGCAATTGGCAGAAATCTGTATTTCTTAAATTTTGGCACTGCAGGTTACTGATATTTTCTTCAAAGAAAACACAACTTGAAATAATACACGAGAATGGCTAAAAGAAAAAAAAAAATATATATAGACATATACAGTATACAGTATGTAAATCTATATAGTACGTAAATTGTCCAGAAACACCTCAGTCTGAATTGTTTACATTGTCAAAACTAAAATGATATGCAAAATATCCCACTGGCTTTATTACATATTATTTCAGGATTCAAGTCTAAAATAAAATACTGATAATTATTTTTTTGGACATACTCCCTGTAATTGTTCCATATTTCTCCAAACCAAGAACCTTACATTTACAGCTATATGAACCCACACAATAATCAGCAGTGGAATCAAAAATAGCCGGTTGCTGCAAAGTTGAAAAGATTCCTTCACCACAGGCCAAATCTCACATAGCCAGGGCTTCGTCTGATATTCCACCACCTCAGAGCTCAGTTTTCTGCTTCACTGTAATTTGTATTTTACAGATTTATAGACGCAGTATGGGGAGTTAGTGAGCCAATAAGATAATGCTAACAAACTGCTAAGCCTCTATGTGTGCAATGAATAATATTTCAGACCATGCAGTTAAAGAAACTCGGGCTCAAATGTGAATTTTAAATGAATTTAATATGAATATACAACCGCCCAGACAGCATACTGAAGAGTCTTCTGGTAAAAATGCAGTTAGCCACCTACCTGGAGATATATAAAGCAAGCTTCCAGGACTCACCGAAAAAAGAAGTCAGTCCTTAGAAGTCAGCAGCCTGGTGCTTAAGTCCAAAAAATCCATATATGTAAAGCCAAAGAAAAATGGACAAAAAGACCCTGATAAAGGCTACCTGGTAGGCAAAATGTTGGTGGATAAAAATTTGATGTGATATGCCTTTACATAATCATTTGAAGATTTATGAAAAGCCCTTGAGTATTTCGGTTTTTATATTCAGAAATATATAATATATATATATCCAGAAGAGAGCACACCAACCATCATATTCAAACAATACAAAAGAAACAAAAGCAGCTAAATTAATTTAAACATAGAGGGCTAAATTACGATCTGAGCGTTAAAACGTGGGCGCAAGAGAGGAAAAACTGCGCCCGCGTTTTAACGCTGGATTACAATGCAGGTGCAAAAAATGCTGCCTGCACTGTTACCTCGCGTAAAAATGGGTGTAGTGTCTGTATGGCGCCACTAGATGGCTCTATTGGCATAGGCAGGAAAAATAAAAGGAAATGGACTGTATATAAAAAACTAAAAATAAGTAGGAGACTCACTGCGTGAGAGGACTGTATTGACCAGAAATAGAATAAAAAGGATAAAAATTAATATTAAGCAAAAAATACATATGGAACCACAAAAAAATTTGACATCCGTGAACTTACAAAGGACGTGACTAAATAGTAAAATGTGTACTGCAAGAAGAAAAAAAAAGAAAAAAAACACAAACAATAAGATCAAACAGTGTTAAATGTAATACACTCTGCAAAAATATATGATTTGGAGGTAGCTCTAAGGCTAAAACACAAGCAATATGGGCTGTACACAATCAGTGAGCAAGGTGCTCTATAAAGGGCGTGGTAATTGGTCCAGATGCTGGAAATAAGGCACAGTGCTTGATCCTTGTGCTGCAGTTAAGACACCCACTGATGAAGCTACTTCTAGCGAAACGCGTTTGCGGTGTATTTTATTTATTGTTTTAATAAAACCGATTGTGAATTTCCACCCTGTATGATCCTGGGTGATTTATTCCTTCGGCATCCTGAATAGATATTTCTAAGGATCTGGTTTCCTGCCTTGTGGACCTGAGGTTGGGGAATCGGTGCCCCTTGATTTAAATGCACCAATCTGCCTTCTGTTTGGTGCCCATTTATTTAAATCGGCACCAGAATATGTGAGTATATCTCCTATTTTTCACTCCTATCTGGGACGATACAGTCTGCACTTAATTTCTCCCTTGCATTTTTTTCCCTTTTTTCCTTCCACCTCCATCAACTGTTTCATTGAGGACTCGATCCCTGGCTGAATATCTTTTATTGAAACTGAAGATTGTGAGTGCTAGCGCCGGACACCAGCTCTGTAACCTGCACCTCGTGTAAAAAGCCTGGATGCTCGGGGCAGCGCTGAGCACATCCGCGAGCATCCACTCGATGGAGTCCATAGGACTCCACTGAGTTCCCCCCTGCCGGTCACATGACCAGCTGGATCTCACCTCGCGAGATCCGGCCGGTCCGCGTAGTGATACGCAGGGAGAGACTGGGGGTGGGGATTTTTTCTCCCAGTCTTTCCCTGCTCCCGCCGGACGGAGGAGGCGGTTGGGGCCGCGGTCCTCGCCGCAGGACAGGAGGTGAGTATCTGATTAATTTATTTTATTTTTTAGGCTGGTGTTAACGGATTCTGCAGCAGAGGCTGAAACGTTGATATTTTATGAAACAATAAAGCAACTTCAAAAGACCCGGAGTGCCGCTGATATCTGTAACAATTTGTTATATATCTTGACACTGGGTCCAACACTCACCAAAAATCTGCTCGTTTGCCTGGTGCCACAAACTCTCATGTAAGATGAAAAAAGTATATTTAGTAGAGGCACTCTGGAACTTAAATAAAAGAAATTTATTGATTAAATATAAGTTACATGGGTCCGACGTTTTGGCTCTTTCTGAGCCTTTATCAAGTAGACCTTGACAAAGGCTCAGAAAGAGCCGAAATGTTGGACCCCATGTAACATATTTATTCAATAAATTTCTTTTATTTAAGACCCAGAGTGCCCCTTCTAAATAATATGATATATATATATATATAACATAAATGTTTAATAACGCCACTCATTTGTTGACATTTATTTCACACAGTTTCACAGGCGCACCGGGCTGGAGCCAAGGTGGGCCCTTTATACTCAGGGTTATCCAAAGAGATCCGAATTGCTTGAGAAAGGTAACCGAACGCTGAAAATCAGCGTTCGATTACCTTTCCTGGCCGTTCGGCTATCCAGAGAGCAGGCAATTCGCCAAATCCTGGCGAATTGCCTGCACATACGGTGCCTGTTTGGTGCCTGTTCGAGGGCAGTGAATTCCCATGAAAAAGCACTGCTTCGGCTATTCAGAGAACACAAACCAGCAGTGAAAGGTTCCCCTAATGCCCTGTTATTCAATGCTAAAAATATTCCCGTTTTAATTCAATATCTAATAAACCGTTCATTATAAAATTCTGCAGCAAAAGTCTCTTTATTTATAGATTTTTTAGGATACTTTAAGCATTTTTCAATTTTTTTTTTTCAAAAGTCAATTTTTTTTAAATTTGTTTTCAAGTTTACTTATTTTTTCTGTAACAGCCCTTTTTATTAGCATTCCCTGGACCTCCTGTGTAAATTTCAGACATTTTCGCTCAGTAGTTTCTTTGCAAACAGCGTTTCTTTTTCACACAATCATACAAATGTTTTTGCTAATTTATTCACCTCCCTCTGTCTGCTGTCAGCTGCTTCGGCTGCTTCGGCTGCGTGTGATCGGCTCCTGCTCGGGTTTTTTCCGTGGTTTTCGCAGGTTAATTCAGATGTTTTTGAGGGTTTTTTGCGTGCATTCGGTGGGTTTTGCGGTTAGTTTTCGTCAGGTTTGCGGCAGCTTTTCCCTGCAATTCGGGGACCCTGTGGTGCTTGCTGAATACACTGCAGGGTCACCAAAATGGGATCGGCAAAAGGAACCGAATTGAAGAGAACGAAAAGTCACCGAACGTGCGGTGACTTTTCAAATCTCTTTGAATAACCCTGACTGAGTGTTATTAAGCAATTTAGGCAGGTTTGTTGCTGCTGCATGATGCAGAATACAGCACACAGATGCTGGACACGAATGACAGAACAGGATACACACACAAGAGGACTCCCTGCACTGGGGTAAGGTCCTTATAGTGGTCTTCTAAAGCTATGCAGGAGACAGGGCAAGTAAAAACGCCACAATAACAACGGGGTAGGCAAGAGACAACAATATGAAATGCCCAGCAGCAAACACAGAACCCTGAACTAGAATGAGGTCCTTGAGCTGGCCTCTAACACAGACTATAATATGCTGCTGGGCAAATACACAAAGACAAGAAAACAGGATGCACAAAATATAAACAGGAATAATGAAGAGTTGTCAGAATGCCAGAAGGTCTAAATACCAGCGCAGAGCGCCAGCCATATGCCAGGGTTAGAGAGCCAAGAGAACAAGTCAGACAAGCCGAGGTCGGTACACAGGAATTTCAGAATACATGTTACAGGGAGCAGACAAGAGAATTGTCAAGAATACAAGCCAATAGTCAGACACAGGGTAACAGAAAAAATATCAAAATAGCAGGCACTCAATAAATAAACACTTATCCAGGAGCAGGGAGCTGATGCACTGCTGGCTATATTTATGTAGCAGGTCAAGTCATGTGACCACAGGCCAATCAGCCACAGGAAAGTGCAGGGACGGATAGCCTGAACTGGCTAGCCCAGAAACCCACAAGAGCTGACCCGGATCGCTCTCACCACCAGGGGGCCTGGCTGAAATGTGGAATCATGACACACAGATGCAAATTAAGGATAGCAATTTGGATATCTATCCAAGGTTATGCAACTATGTTAAATTATTCAAAGAAGCATTTATTCAATGCTCTGCTTCCTACAGCTGCTCTAGAAGATCCCCTTTCCTTTGACCTCTCTCACCCCCACCACACTGAGGATAAGATTATAGGGATCCACAGGTACTGTGTGTAAAGCTTAGGGTTTATCAACAAACTCTACCCTATCTGCCAGGTATTGCATTACATGTTTCAAGAAATAACAAACCAAAAAGTAAGAACAGAGACGGACTATTCCCTACCCTTCTAATCTCACTAATCCCTAGCCATATGTTATGAACAAATCAGCAACTGAGGAAAGGTCTATTCACATTGGGACCCTTTCCCAACTCTGGTGTAAACAACCAGAGCTGCTATAGGGCTAGTTTCCAAGCCGTTTCTAAACGTAACCAGAGCCCTGATAATGTTAGCAACTCCATAGATTTGAATGGTTCTGGTGCCTTTGGAGTTGCATAGCTCATAACAGCACTGGCTAAATTTACACCAGGCTTGGAACATATTTATATTCATTATATTAAAGACCTTTTCTAAATTCAAGATTTCCTTTATTTCAGCACGTAAGAGTCATTCGACATAAACATTGGAAAGGGTGCAAGATAGTGAGTAAAGACCCCTGCCCAATAACAATGTCAATTGGTTATTAAATATTTATACATGACACATGCTGTACTTTGGAAGGTTTTGTCGGTTTAGAAAAAGTTATTAAGGTGTCGAAAAAATTGACATGGAGGAATATAAAGTATTATCACTTCAACATACTGTGTCAAAAGGCATATTGTCACGTGTCTCCTAGATATATGTCTAATCCCTGTTCGCAGACAATCTATACTACATTGCTGGTCCTTTAAGTGGCCGGATTTCTACCTATAGGAGATGTATTTATACATATACACAGAGACAGACAGACAATACCAGGATGGCTTGTAAGCCAGATACCAGGGGTCAATACCAGGATGGCTCGTAAGCCAGATACCAGGTGTCTGATACCAAGTTGGGTCGTCAGCCAAGTGCCAGAGGTCGTATGACAGATGGGGTCGTCAGCCAAGTTCCAGGGGTCGTAAGCCAGATCGGGACATAAGCAAACTGCAAGGGGTCATAAGACAGATCGGGTCTTCAGCCAGGTGCCAAAGGGTTAACAGTCAGTGGAATAGTCAGACAAGCCAAGATCATACACAGGTGAGCAAATGATCAACACTATGAACGTTCTGAAAGGAATGGGAACCATGTCAGGGCAAGGGACCAGTTTTCAGGTGTTTGTCTTTAAACTAGACGGGCACCACATCATCACACCACAACCCACCCACATAAGCGACCCGCAGCCGAGATCGGTGACTACTTCACTCGACTTGACATATATATAGCAAAGGTGGGAAGAACAGTCTAACGTGTATTACAGAACATGCAGATAGTTGCTTACAAGGCGTCTTTTGAATGTATCCGATGTTACTCAAGTTCCTTTACTAACTATTAATTTCTCAGTCTGGTAACTGACACGACGTAATGGATGGGGCTGCCTTGAAATCCTTCTTTGCGGATGACATAAGAGCAGCTAAGACTATATAAATCTGTCCTTCACACAAATTGGAAGATTAGTTTCTGGCTGTCAGCTGGACGCTCTCCGAAGGTTGACTCTGAGCAAGAAACTATACACTTCACTCGGGATTGTCACAATCCTCACATTCAAATGAGATGAAAAAGCCATGTGGTTTCTCAGGATCTGAGACTGAATCAAAGGAAACCTAACAATACTTGCTGTGCCTTGACTGGAATGAGATCTAATCTCGTCTGCATGAGTGGAATATAAATGTTTTAGTGTCTCCACAGGCAAATGGAGAGTTTGAAATATAATGGTACTCATATATAGGGACACGGTGATGGAACTGATGGGGAAATCACTCAGCAAGACCTATAGAAAAATATCAGTTTTATGTACTCGTTAGAGCATATATGACAAGAAGTGAATTTACACAAATTCTAACAAAAGAATAGTTATGAGCCGTGTGTTAGATGTACAAACAAACAAACCAGCATTTCTATGATGTTTGGCTACACATAGCAAAGAAAGGTAAGGTGAATCGAACTGTAACATTGCCTCAATGCTGCGTATAGTTAGCCCTTGCAACAGACAGAATTTTTTTCCTAATTTTTCTCTTTTAATTTTACATTTATGTGAGTGTTCTTACATTTGATTCTGCTATATTATAATATCCTTGTGATTAACTAATGAGCTATATGTACTAGGTGAGGTCCTAATAATGTAACACATAGAAACTGTAATCCTAACCGTAAACCTAGCCTTAAGTAGCATGACTATATCGGCCATGTTTTACCCCATAAGAACCAATGATGTACCAGGTACGTCTTGTCAAAGTGGACGTACCTGCTACGTCATGTCTTTTAACCACCCTCTCTCCTGATGCTTACCTCTCTGGCTGGGGTTCCATGTGATCTGACTTCCTTGAACTCAGACCACCGCTTTTATGGACCCCGGCCATCACACTGATGTCATCATCAGGCGCAATTACAGTTTCAGGTGCCAGATGGGAGAGTGCCTGAAAGTAGGGGGGTCCTTTGGACCCCTCTCCATCCCGATCGGGAGGATATCCAGCTTAAAAAGAAGCATTGCTGTTGTGCAGTTAACCCCCTAGCTGACAAGGGATTTCCTATGGAAATCCCTATGATGGAGATACGAGTGCCCAAAGACCCCTCAATTTCCGTTTGGTGGCAGCTAGAGGGTAATGTTTGGTATCACTGGAAAGGTCAGAACATAGGCTTTCCAATGATACCAAAATCTGACCATGTTTGGTGTAAAAGAAAAATAGAAAAAAAAAAACAAAACATAAAAAGTGTTTTTTTTAAGAATTTTTTTGTCTGGTTCGTATAATGAAACATGACTTCAAATCGCGTTTAAACATGATTAGCACAAAACGGTCAAAATAAGCTGAGCACACAGAGGTGAAATGGCTCAGCAGTTAAAGGGGTTAAAAAGCAAAAAAAATGTCAACATTGGATATTTCTAAACTCAGGGCAAAATTTAGAAACTATTTAGCTGGGGTCTTTTTTGGTGGTTGTAGATTTTGGGGATCAAAGTTCAAAATTGAGTTTTTTTCAATTTTTTCATATGTTTTTATAATAAATTATAAGATATGAAAATAATGGTATCTTTATAAAGTCCATTTAATGGCGAGAAAAATGCTATATAATATGTGTGGGTTCCATAGACGAGTAAGAAAA
Source organism: Leptobrachium leishanense (assembly GCA_009667805.1). Lineage (NCBI taxonomy): Eukaryota > Metazoa > Chordata > Amphibia > Anura > Megophryidae > Leptobrachium > Leptobrachium leishanense. The sequence goes on along the minus strand of CM019064.1, from coordinate 398,937,645 downwards.
ACCAGACCTAAAAACAAACAGCGCAGAAATGTAAAAACAGCAGCGGATAGTATCGGACAGACAATGGTAAAACAGCCTGGTCACTATGGGGTTAAAGGGACACATAATTTATTCATGCTGATGGGCAGTGCATGAAGAATGTGACCCCGCAGCATGCAGAATCTATATGCTGCAGGTAAAAAAATCAAAGAGGATTCCCAGGTGACCTGCCTTGATTTCCTTCCTGCAGCATATGAATTATACATGTTGCAGGGCAACACTTTTCCCTTTGCTCCCCTCTTCATGAAATAGCAATATGTGTCCATTTAAAAATGGCCGATATGGTTACCCTAGCCCTAACCCTAAGTAAGTATTTTTAAAAAGAAAAGAAAAACTGTAACCCTAAAACTATCCTTAACCATATTCATAAAGAATGCAGAAACTGTTAGGGATGTGCGTTTCGGGTTTCGTAATTTCGTAATTTTCACGAAATTTCCCGATTCGTGTCTTCGGATTCGACCAATTTTCCGAATCGGATCGGACCCGAAAACCGACAGATCCGAAAAGTTTTCCGAGCCGAAACGAAAAATTTTCGGAGTTTTCGAATGGACTTGAAATGTGTCAAATCAAAATTTATTTTCGCTCTATTCATGATTTCGGTTCCATTCGTGATTTCGGTTCCATTTCGGTAATTCTGGACATCGTATATTAACTATAATCGGTTATATCGCTGATTCTGTAAATTTTGTATTTGTAAATGCGTATCACTTGTTTCTTGTTTCCAATGATCCGATAATTCTGGTTTTTTTTTGTCTGTTTTAAATCATTTTATTTGTTGTTTTTTTTTCGTTTCAGATTATTTTGATCAACTATTTTTCCGTTTTAAAACCTTTTTGTTCTGGTTTTTATTTTTAAAGTCAGACCATTCGGGTCAGTTTAGCGTTTTTTAAATCGTTTTTTTATTGTTCCTTGGCTTTCATACCATTTTTTTAATGTGATTAAATAAAGTTGTGAAATGTATATTCATAAGAAAAAAAGGATCTTTATTTAATAAAAAAAAAACACGATAGAATCGCCAGAATTATTGTATCGACAGAATGAATTATCGGATCCGAAAAACAAACCAAAATAAAAAAATATCTAAAGTATAAAAAAAGTAAACCATAGTAATTTACGTCAAAACGAATAGAGTTAGACACTTTGAAACGAGGAGAACAGACGTTCCGAAAAAAACAAAAATTTCCGAAATCACGAAAAGTCGATACAAAAAACGAGCAAAGTGACCCGAAAACACGAAAAATGGTCGATATTCCGAAAAAAAATGTACACAAAAAACAAGCCGAACCGAACCGAATCGAAACAGAAATCGGTCAAAACGAGCCGAATCTAAAATTTTAAACATCCGAACAAATCTAACCGAATCGAACCGAAAAAAAAATCGGTGCACAAGCCTAGAAACTGTAACCAATTATTTTTAATTTTTTTCAGTGGTGCATGGAATGATGTATGCTGCCTCTGCGCTTTTCATATCATTCATATGTTTAGTACCTTTTTTATTTCATGCACTTTTCCTTTTATTTTAATGTATTACACTTCGAGGCTCTGAATATCAGAAGCAGGCGCTATTTGATGCTTCTATTTCCGAATTGGTCAGAAATATCGGAAGCTTCCCATATATTCCGAATCGGCCGATTTGGATTATTTTGGAATCTGAAATTTTTGGATCCCGAAATAATCCAAACGGAATTCTGTTGACCTGAATATGTCTAGGAGCAATTGGATAGCAAATTTAAGGTTATCTAAAGGTAAATTGGTTTAGAATCTGGGAAGGAGGGTCGGATTACCCACCTGGGACACAGTACATAGGAGTTGTAGGCTTCAAACTCAGATACCCTTTTTCTGCTCATTAAATGCAGTATGCGGTGCGCTTGTGGGTCTATACCAGAGAAAGACTTCAATTGGGTTTATTTGCTCATATACAGGCCCCTATTTAGATTCATGTTTTGTGAAAATGTTGGCGTTTTTCAGAGATTATAGTCCATCTTGTTGTCATACTTCCATGTTGTAATGACAGCTGAATTCTAAGCACTTCCATCTGTTTAAAGGCTACCAAAAAGAAGAAATGTTACAAAACATTATATAACAAATTTGATTGACCAAATTATTTATTCAGTATCTATCATTGACCAATGAAGGAAATGGAATTGGCAGCTTGATTTTACTGTATATGGTCAATAACTGGCAATGGTATGTTATCACATGATTCTTAAGTAACGATTTGAAGTTTAAGTATCATCCACTATCAGGGTTATCCAAAGAGATACAAATTGCTTGAGAAAGGTAACCGAACGCTGAAAATCAGCGTTCGGTTACCTTTCCTGGCCATTCGGCTATCCAGAGAGCAGGCAATTCACCAAATCCTGGCGAATTGCCTGCACATACGGTGCCTGTTCGGTGCCTATTCGAGGGCAGTGAAATCCCCATGAAAATTCGGCTATTCAGAGAACACAAACCAGCAGTGAAAGGTTCCCCTAATGTCCTGCCATTCGGTGGTTTCATGCGCAAATTTATTCAGGAGAATCTCATAGGCTTCAATGTTAAAAATATTCCCGTTTTAATTCAATATGTAATAAACCGTTCATTATAAAAATTTTCAGAATTTTTTTTTTAAAGTCTGATATATATATATTTTTTTTAAGTTTACTTATTTTTTCTGTAACAGCCCTCTTTATTATCATTCCCTGGACCTCATATGTAAATTTCAGACATTTTCGCTCAGTAGTTTCTTTGCAAACAGCGTTTCATTTTCACAGATTCATACAAACGGTTTTGCTAATTTATTCACCTCCCTCGTCTGCGTCTCAGCTGCTTCGGCTGTGTGCCATCGGCTCCGGCTCCTGCTCGGGCTTTTTCCGTGGTTTTCGCAGGTTAATCCAGATGTTTTTGGGGGTTTTCGGCGTGCATTCGCTGGGTTTTGCGGTTAGTTTTCGTCAGGTTTGCGGCAGCTTTTCCCTGCAATTCGGGGACCCTGTGGTGCTTGCTGAATACACCGCAGGGTCACCAAAATGGGATCGGTAAAAGGAACCGAATTGAAGAGAAGGAAAAGTCACCGAATGTGCGGTGACTTTTCGAATTTCTTTGAATAACCCTGTAAATCTGCTATGCTTCAGAACTGTATGTCAATCTGATGAGACCTGTTTGCAGACCGTACATTCTTACTCCTAACTGAGCGGATTGACTGACTTCCTTAACCCCTTCACTACCAAGTGATTTTACTTAAAACCTCTGTCCGAAACTAGTTGGCTTATTTGGAAAATCACTTTTTATTAACCACTTCAATGCTGAGGACGCGCTCAGCGCGTCCTCAGCATTCCCGCTGGTATGCGGAGGACGCGCTGAGCGTGTCCTCCCATTGGGGTCAGCGTTCGGCCGGGTTCCGGCCGATCGCTGGCCCCCCCGGTGCGGGCTGACATCCTTGATGTCAGCCCGGCATCCGGGACCGCAGCCGCCGGAATTAGGTGTCATCGCGGCAGCGCGATGACGCCTAATTCAGGCGCCCCCCCCCCGCATGTGCGGAGGAGGCGCCTGAAAGGGAGGGGGGGGAGGTCCTTCGGACCTCTCTCTCTCCCGATCGGCGGCTCTGCTGGGGTTAACCCAGGGATCATTTGGAAGGGCACAGCCTGCCCTTCCAAATGGTGCCTGGCATTAACCCCTGGGGAGCTGGATCGCGAATCGGCGCTGAAAAGCGCCGGTTCGCGGTCCTTTCCCGGAGCTGGCCGACATCTTGGATGTCGGCCAAGCCTCCGGGAACTCCCCCTGAGGACTGGCGTCATCGTGCGTAGCACGATGACGCCAGTCCTGGACTTAACCCCTAACTGCCACCAACTGTGGAGATAGGGAGTTCCAATGAACTCCCTATCTCCCGATCCGTGGCAGTTAGGGGTTAATGTTTGGTATGGTTGGATCGGCCAGAGCATGGCCGTTCCAACGATACCAAACATGAAAGTGAAAAAGTTTGTCAAAAAAGAAAAAGAAAAATAAAAAAAAATGAAAAAAAATTATATAAAAAAAAGAAACACTTTTTTTTTTTTTTGGTTTGTTAATGCAGCAATATTGTTCCCATTTCAATTATAATGTGAACAATGATGCTGCACTAACGATTTTTGTATGCGGTGCGTTTGTTAAAAATAGTGTAATTTTCCCCAAAAAAAAATGTAACGATCTCTAATTTTTTTAACAAGCGCACCCCATACAAAATATAACCGCAATTGCTCGCATGTTAAAATGTGAAAAAAAACACTTTACACATTGTAAATTATTGAAAATACATATTTTATTGCATTTTTTGTTATAATATACAGACATGACATAACGTATACATATAATAATGACATATTATGAATCTACCGAGTCTGACGGAAAGAACGATATATAATATGTCTGGGTCATATACTAAAATAAGCCTTCAAAACACGTTTAAACATGATGAGCAAAACCGGTAAAAATGACCTCAGCACAGGGGCGGGAAAAGCCTCAGCAGCGAAGGGGTTAATTATTGAGCGAAAAAAAATAATTGGAAAAGCACAATGTATATTTTTTACTGTGCTAGCGATACTTGACACAGACGTCGCCATCTGCTGGCCAAAAAGAGCTACTGCAGTCAGGGTCCATGTTGTATCAGCTTGGGCACATTGGGCCCTTTTCCAAAGTTATCGGGAAAATGGAGACTGTAACCTTACCGTCTCCATTTTACCGTTGTATTCCACGGTAGGTGCTATCTTAGCACTTGCCCCGGAACGCAGGGCAAAGCTGCCGAATACCAGCTCCATGGAGCTTTGCGCTTCACTCTCACTCTCCTGCAAGGAGTTAATCTTATTTCTGCAGGACACTGGAGACCTCAGTCATGGTCTTTTCTTCATTGTTCGCAGCAGGGGGAGGGAATTTCTGTCATTGAGTGCGGAGTAGGAGTGTTTGGGCGGCAATTGGCATCAGCTCAGAGAGAGACAGAATGGAGCTTGAAAAAACATTAATGTGCAGAATATCCAACCTAAAAAGGTAATTAAGGCCATTATTAGGCAAGTTTTATCAAAGATTTAAAGAGAATCATAATGAGGTTAGTAATGGGTATAATATATTTCACGAAATTGAATTTGACAGCAATCTCTTTAATTTTAATCTTTAAGTAGCTTATTATGTCTGTATTTTGTGGTTTGGTTACCAATTTACGCAACACACTCCAAATTGTGTGAAAATTAGCTGCTACCACAGAGAGAAAATCCAGTGCCAAATAATGTGAATGTGACCGGAGAGAATGTTAAATGAGTAAAACATGAGGTGGTACATTTAGCCTGGTTCCCCATGGTGCTTTAATCTCATCGTTAATACTCATATAGCTGATACGAAGAATACTACAAGTGATAGATGAAGAACACGTTTTGAGGACAACTTGTTGCTGCTCAAAGGCATTTACAGATCAGTTGATTTGGAACCACCAATCAATATATTTATCAATAAAATTTGCATTTTGAAGAAAGAAAGGAAGATGTTGTGATGTGCAAGGTAGATCTATCAGCCGTGTTCACAGGTTGGAGTTGCAAATTATACATGGTTTTCCAGATTATCCTGCAGTCGAAGTCAAAACCCCTCGTGAATGCACACTCCACTGCCCTTGATCCAAGCTGGGATCTGACTTTTAATGGAATCAGACACTTCTCTGACCTTCGTCACAGAGTATCCAAAACTGCTGGAAGAATAAATATTACTTGATTTGAACGTAAATTTATTTATTTATTTATAAAGTATTTTACCAGGAAGGATGCATTGAGATTTCTCTCGTTTTCAAGTATGTCCTGGGTTCAAGAACATTGAATTGATACAGTTGTTACAGAAATACAAAGTAATAAAATGCAAGATATTAAATTGCAGCAAAGAAAATGAAAAGCGTGTACAGACTGATAGTAAAATTCCATAAATCACAATCTTCATTATGTTTAGGCTGGGGCCACATGGGCACACTAGACTTGTGCACAGCATCTTTTTTTTTTTTTTTTTGGGTTTCGTAATCTTTCTTTCTGTGTTTTTTTGTCTTTGTTTTGGGTGATTTCAGGCCATTTTAACCAGTGTTTTTTTCCGATTCGAGTCGTTCGATATTTCACCACGATTCATAATTTCGGACTGATCCGAAATATTAAATCATCCAATATCAGTTACAGATCACTTAGGGCCACATTACAATCCTAGTTGTAAAACGCGGGCGCAAGGGAGGAAAAACTGCACCTGCAGTCTTTCCCCTTGCGCCCACGTTTTAACGCTGGATTACAATGCAGGCACAAACAATGCTGCCTGCATTGTTTGCGGGCGCAAAGCCCCAGGACGCTAGCGGCAGCGCTGAGCGCAGCCGCGAGCATCCACTCGATGAAGTCCATAGGACTCTATTGAGTTTCCCCCTGCCAGTGACATGACCAGCCAGATCTCGCCTCGCAAGATCAGCCGGTCGGCGTAGTGATACGTAGGGAGAGACTGGGGGGACTTTTTCCCCCAGTCTTTCCCTGCTCCCGCCGGACGGAGGAGGCGGTTCTAGCCGCGGGACAGGAGGTGAGTATAGGATTCTGTTTTTTTTTTTTATTAGGCTGGTGTTAACGTATTCTGCAGAAGCGAATACGTTAACACCAAGTCCTGGCTGTGGTTAACTTTCCGCTGACCAGAGCCGGGCGTTAATCAGTGTTAGGACTTTGTAATCCAGCGCTTATTAACACTTTGCGCTCCCCATGTTGAGTATAGGGAGCACAAAGTACAGTAACCTCACGCTGAAAAGCGCAAGGTACCAAACGCAAACAGGTTACCTAACCCGTTTGCGTTTGGATTGTAATATGCGGTAGAAACCGCAGCTAACGTTAATGCTCACGCAAGTGAGCACTACCGTTAGCAACAAGAATGTAATGTGGTCCTTAGTTTCGGATCGGATGCAAGTCATTTTTGGAACAAATCTGAGTCATTTTCGGATCGGATCCGATTTCTTATCATTATTGAAAAAAGCCACGTTTCTTTAAAAAAGTTAGGAAACCTAAAATTTCACCCAAAAAATCCTAAGAAATAAACAAAATGACTTTTTTCTGCAAGTGAAAAAAATATACGGTCTAAGAAATATTTAATAAAAGCAGTTTTTTTTTAACATTTAAACATATAGGCGAATCCTATAAGTTGCAATGTTAAAAAAATCTCTGTTTTTGTAACTTTGAAATCATATTGTTCCATCATTTTTTTTTGCTTTGTCTCATTTTCATTCCGTTTTGGAACATTTTGTTCCATTTTTGGGTCATTTTTGTTATATGTTTCTCGTTTTGGATAATTTTCATTCCATTTGATATCCTTTCGGATCATTTTCGAATAGTTTTGGATCCTTTTCGAATCGTAATTTTGGCTCATTCATAATATCGAACGGCCGATATTATGTTTTTCGGGAACCGAAAAAAATAACGAAAATGCAAATCTCGTACAAAAATGAAAGTTTGACGATACGAAACGCACATGTACATCCATTGTAATGCGCATCGTGACATCCATCCTAGAATTATGAAGGATTATATATGGAACAACACACAACTGTTAGAGATTATTGACTTCTTTAATAGGTCAGGGATATATTAATTATGACGTATATTTTTCTTATTGTAGATATATATAGATATATATATATATTATTGACAGTGCCTCCAATACCAGTGGTATAAATTGGTATTTAACCCCTAAAATAGGGATTAATAACCAATCAATGAATATACGTTTTAACAAATATATGGCGCGTTATCCCGAGTTCTTTTGATGCTATCTAGATATTTTTAAACACAATAAAATCAATAAAGATGATATGAGACTGCGTAACGGTAAAACAACTCAAACCAAAATTTATTTACACGTCAAGTTTCATACAATCGTATGTTATCAACGGATTAGCAAGATACAATTTACGAGTGATTATAGATCGTGATTAGTAGCGATACTGCGACACGCAATAATCTAATGGACAAATATTTTAGGTTTATAGACCGCACCACAGATATACACGCCTCAATTCTTAAACACCAAACTCTATTCTATTCACTTAAACCTTTCCCCTTATAAACCAATCCTCCACCTGGCTAAGATAAACACTCAGTTACTGGGCATCACCTGCAGCACAATTTATTATTGTGGGGGCCTATTCACTAAATGCAACTTCCTTCAGGGAGATACATAACACACTCGATAGGGATACTATCTCTTCCACAGATCAATCAAGCACTTCATTCGATATACGTTAACCCAACGCTTCTTAATGACTACAGTGCATGCATTCATTCGAAAGGGCTGCAAGATGGATATGGAAGGAGTTATGCTAGGTTACGAATGGGGCGGACAGTACTTGACATATAAAAGCTATTTCACGGTCCCAGCGTATCTCACTATAGGTATATATTTGATATTTTTAGATGTCCACAAACAGTATTCTCGGAATATAAATAATTTCACTAAAGTATGGCTCAAGTATGCAGCCGGTAATAGTTTCTCCCTTAGCAGTCCTCTGCAGGGGACTGGAAGGTGGAATTTACTATTCTGATTATTAGGCTCAAACAGCAAAATAATTCATTTATATTCCTTTAGTTTGTGATGGACATCTAAAATCAGGACTATGCAATTAGAAAATAGATATCATATTATTCAGGCATACTTTACCATCTGGTTAGTGAAGATAGAGTGGTGGAAGATTAGGGTGTGGTCGGTCTTAAAGGGGCGGCCGATGATAATTGCCTTTCTTCCCTCCAAGCGTCCCTCAGGTCTCTCCCCAAGCTTTTCTCAGTGTGTGTCCTTCTGCTCTGGAGTGTCCTCTCTATATAGTGGTCTTCCGCCCAGTTTTAGATCTAGCCCATCACTATGTGGCCTCATTTGATTGGAGGATATATATATTCATCAACTCCAGGGGTCTGTCCAGGTGTTATATTACCTGGCCAGCAGATGGCGCTCTCAGATCATCCATCAACCTTCTGCAGGAATTAATTTATGTGTTTGGCCAATCTTTTACTGGTTTGGGGTCTTTTATTCCTATATCCCGGGACTCCATAGATTTTGTTAACAAATCAAAATTTATTTCTATTGTGGCATCGCCAGCATACTTCGCCACGGCGTGTGTGCATCTCATCCCCCTTTACTTATATCCACAGGGATGTGTATGTGAGGGGACATACATTCATTCATTCGTTGTATCGTTTTTAACATTCACACGTTACCCGACTTAATCGGCTTCATGCGGGTTAGTACACCAGACATTTGTGATGATCAACTAAATGTGGTAGGGCCTCTGTTTTTAGAAGATGCTAAAATTATCAGTTCTAACTAATAAATATTCTCATACCATATAGTACATTTTGCCGAATAGAATAGCATTACAAGCTGGTTTACCCAAGCCATTTAACCTTCTTTGGGTTTTTTTCTTTATTGGGCAATCCATTGTTCCATGTTTACGTGGCTTTCAGAGTTTCGATGTGACGAAATAAACACAATACTGAGATTTCTATCTTAGTTGTCCTTGTGTTCCCTTACTTTTAAACCATTTGATCTAACATCTGTTTGTTTCTCACAACCAGAATTAATTAAGGACAATGGATGTTTGCTGATAGATAACGAGTCTTGCTTGTTACATTGTCTTTAGAACGCATATTCTTGTTATATATTAACGACGCAGACAAGTTGTTTGCGTGACGCAATTCCTGGCCCCAAATTTAAACATTCCTGCGTTATAGAAATTTCATATCTAAAAAGGTCTGACACAACGTATGTGAGAACTTTTTCACGCAAGTTAGGATGGACATGGATTTTTGGTCAACGTCAAACCAATAGAACGCGCATACAGACATGTCAATGGATGTGATACTTTCAATAGGCAGGAGTACCAAACATCAGACGAGCGCTCATTTGACGTTAATCATGTGTGTAGGAAACCATGACTACAAAATGCAGCGGTTACTTCAGCTTCCATATTTCTTGATTATTTTTAATCTTAACGTCGTCAGTCACGTGCATCGGGTCATTTACAAACGTACGTCTGTGAAAAAGTATGGCCTTACAATGAGCGCACTTGCTGCACTCGTGTGGCCTTATACTGTCTGCGGTAAATGGCACAAATAAAGTTTTAACAAAAACCAACGGAAGAAATCTGAATTCACTGATAAATGTATTCATTTGAAGCAGACACTGTGCTCGTGAAGAACGTGTCAGATGTCAAGCCGACAGCCGTAATAGATTTTAATATCTAAATTAAAGCAATAGTCATGTTCCCATTTAGAGGACTACTCATGGAACACATCGCACATTATAAAGGGATTTTCTAGACAGGCAGTGGCCATCATATTTCAATTCTTTGTATAGAAAATAAGTAAAAAATGAAAGTGAAATAATAATTAATAAAAAACGTCAAAATGTATAAAGATGATCAACTGCAAAGCTTCAGCAGTTACTGCGAAGGATCAAGTTCCATTGTATCGTTTGGAGCTCAAACCAAAGCAAGAAGTGGCATCACCTAGTAGTCATTTAACACCAGTTTTTGAAAGCTGGAATTTTTCCTTAATACCGGCTCCGGAGGTGAAGACCAAGCTGTGTTGGAATAGCTCGCTCTTCTTCATCTGGTCACAAAGTAGCAGCTCCAATACAAAGTGTAGGAACTGTTAAAGTAAGGGGTCACAATGACCGAGCCGCAAGCTATCGGCTGGAGCCATTATGTCTATCGGCGCCTGCCCATGGTCGAATGTGTAAGTTGTGATCTAGCCACACCTATTTTCACAAAGCTTACCAGATTTTTAAATCAGTATTTTGTGTTACAATTATCTTGCAAAGGCAGCTGAGAATAAGTGGCTTTCATGTTACATTAAATTGTTACAATGTTCGAATCAGATCATCTCAAGGCAACAGGTGGTAAAGGTCAGGAATAATCCTTGCTGTGTCAGTTATGAATTATTCACGTTTCTGGGAGAATCTTTTTTTTTTAATACGGGTCAGATAATATTTTATCATTTTAAATGCACAATTACATGCTACAATTAGTTATAAAGTGCCAGCATATTCCGCGGCGCGGTACAACGGAAAGTTGAAAAACAAGTTAGACAGTGACACACAGAGAATAATACCAAAGAGGACATGCTCAGGAAGGGGGGACTAGGGGCGGCTCATTCACTAATCAGCAAAGAGATAGAAAATGAAGGGAAAGGGACATTTTTTACGTCAGCATTCATGTAACATTTTTGCAGCTTCAGTTTTCTTTCTGCTTGATTATTGCGATCAATAATTTGCAGTGCCCTTGTAATTCTACGCTCCACTTATGAGCTTAGCAAAATTTTTAATTAGGAATTGAGTAACAACAGTCATTAACATTTTATTTTTAATTTTTTTTAATTTTTGTGTTCTTTTAGTTATTCAATACCATGCTGCTTGGTGAAAAGAGGTTGGGATTCAATAATCTTATATATACTGTATATATATATATATATATAGATTTGATAAGCTATGATTTAGGTCAATATAGCTTCCAGACCTGAGGAAGAGAGGTTACACTCTCGAAAGCTTGTCTTTTAAATGTAACGTTAGTCCAATAAAAAAAGGTATCACTACTACTGATGTACTCCAGTGATTTATATATGTAAATATATATATATATACTCCACAAAACTCGGATGCACACAGAGACTTGTAAAAAAGTAACACAGTTATCGATTAAACATAAAAAAGCTTGACGTTTCAGTTCCCATAGGAACTTTCCTCAGGATGTTTTGTGAAGTATTGAGACGGCTATCGGATCTCTGCACTGGAGCAAGGACATTTTTCTGGTATGTAGAGTGCGGGGTTGTCTGGACTAATATATATATATATAAAAAAGGATATAGACATCTTAGAGAGAGTTCAGAGAAGGGCTACTAAAATGGTGTACGGCTTGAAGGAGAAAAGTTACCAGGAAAGGCTTAATGATCTTAACATGTACAGCTTGGAAAAAAGACGAGACAGAGGAGATATGATAGAAACATTTAAATACGTAAAGGGAATCCACAAGGTAGAGGAAGGGAGTATATTTAAAAGGAAACAAAATAGCAAAACAAGAGGACATAGTCTTAGATTAGAGGGGCAAAGGTTTAAAAGTAACATCAGGAAGCATTATTTTACTGAGAGGGTGGTGGATACATGGAACAGCCTTCCAGTTGAAGTGGTAGAGGCCAAAACAGTAATTGAATTTAAGCAGGCATGGGATAGGCATAAGGCTATCCTAAACAAAAGATAAATCCAGGTAAAGTATCCATGTAATTGGGCCGACTAGATGGGCCGAAAGGTTCTTATCTGCTGACATTTTTCTATGTTTGTATGTTTCTATATCTAAAATGTATTGTTTAAATTTCAGCTGACAATTTTGGCAATCAAAAACAAATGTCACAACAAGTATGATCCAGGGCAAATAGCAATCTTCTAATCTTTTTTGACCCTAAAGTAGGCTAAATAAAAATCCATAATAACCAACTTGACTTCTAAAAATAAAAAAAGAACCCAAATGCAAAGAAAATAAAAATGAAAAAGGAACTGGGAAACTCGGAACTAAAAATAATAATCCAGGGCTTTGCACACAATGGCTCTTCATGGCAGGGAAGCCCTCTTCAAGGCTTTTCCACCCCAGCACAGAGCTTTCTGAACACCAGGCAGAACAGACAGCTCTGATTGGCTGATTTTTACTTGACCTTTTTATGGAGGCGAAATAAGATTTCGAAAAGGATGACGCCAGATAGCAAGTATAGTTTTTCTTTATTTAGTTATTCTTCTACAGGTATTACATTCTCACTATTCCTACTATTAGAGTGAAGAAGAAGATAGCTTTTTAATTGGCAAGTGAGTGGCTAGGGGTGGGGAACCCTTGGCTACCAGTGGGGCATATTTGGAGGTCAACAATCGCAAATTCAATTCCCAGATTTAACTAAACCCCTGTGGTAGAGCCTGGGTAGGGGGACAATAACATATCCTCCTTATTTGATTAATAGGCCTCCCCCATCGCCGCACATGGGTAGAGGCTGGTGGATAAACATTGGTTAGTAAATGCTTACCAGCCACCACTAAATTAATGCTCACACTACCAGTGGACATATCTTATGACTTGAACGAAACTAAATTAATTGAGGAAATTCAGGCAATCCATCTGAAGCGCTCTTCACATAGAGTCTGCTGGGTAATGAAGAGCCTCAACAGGTGCAGGGGGTTAGTGTGATGTACAAAAATGTGAGGACTGGAGTTCACATCTGCCCAGATTTAGAACAAACATGTCTTTTCCTAGGTAACTTGAATTTCTTATTTCTTTGAGGGGCATATGCCTTACAAACCCAGTACACGGTTACAGTTACAAGTATTTATAAAGCGCCAACAAGTTCCGTAGCGCTGTACCCATACATACATTTGCTGTATAGAATATATATATGAATATATAAGGGGTTATTCAGAGAGCACCGAAATCTCATTCCTCTCTCGTTTACCGCACCCCTCCCTGCACTTCGGGGAATCAAAGTTCCCCACCATTCACTGCAGGGTCCCCGAAGTGCAGGGCAAACCCGCCGAACACCCACTGAAAAATCACTGAACACTCACCGAAAACCCGCCAGAACTGCAAAAAACACGCCAAACACGACGGAAAAAGCCAACAAGCCACCAAACACAGTGCAGACCAGCCACCAGAAAAAGCAGACAAGCTGACGAACGGGGTAAAAAAAAAACACAACTACTTGATGAAAATGCCTGTAATTTACATATACAGTCCTATGAATGATAATAAAGAGGTCTGTTACAGAAAAATGAAAAAGCGCCATTTAAAAAAAAGTGACCAAAAAATTCAAAAAAATGCCTAAAAGATCCTAAAAAAATTATCAATAAAGAGACTTTTTACTGCAGATTAAAATAATAAATGGTTTATTAGATATTGTATAAAAACAGGAATATTTTAAACATTGAAGACTATAGGGTAAACCTGCCGAATGAAGCCACCGAACAGCAGGGCATTTCGGCAACTTTTCACTGCTGTTCGGTGTTCTCTGAATAAATTAACCATTACTTCTCTATAGGGGATTTCACTGCCCTCGAGCAGGCACAGGCAAAATTTGGAGAACTACCTGCTCTCTAAATAGCCGAATGGCCCCGAAATGCAGAGGCGTAGCTAGCTCCTTTTGCACCCGAGGCAAGACCAGTAAATTGTGCCCCCCACAATATTTTTACAGAATATATAAATATACATTCGTGATATCCGATTGGCTGAGAATATATATTGAGCACTTTGTTTTGAATTTTACAGATCTTCAGTTCCAGTTCAAACTCACCGGCAGCAGGGCTGCAAAGCAAAGTAATTGCACACTGTCAGAAGGACAAACTGAAACTGAAGATCTGTAAAAGTCATAACAAAGTGTCAAGTTATTATCGAATCTGTGATTAGCATTCTCAGCCAATCAGATAACACGGATGTCATGTTTATGGGGCGCATGCACAGATGATCCTGTTTCCACATTATATGGAGGGTACGCATATCAGCAGATTGCCAAATTTGAGAGCTAGGGATGCTCATGCCCCCCGTTCCGTGCACCTTCTTTCCCTCTTTTCCATTGTCTTCCTCTACCCTCTACCCCTTTCCTCCTCTTCCTCTCTTTCTCCCCTTCTCATACCCCCTTTTTCAATCCATTTCCCCTCCTGTCATGTTAATTTCACCCCATTCCCCATGCTTTTTTTTTTGCCTTTGCTGCTGCGGCTTTATTGGGAGCACTTTTAGCCAAAGGTTTTGCAGGCGTTTTTTTCCTTCATCGTTGCTGGAGTCAGAATCACTGTTGGAGCTGGACTCTGCTTTCTTGGCTGCGGATTTGGTTGCAGGGACAGATTTAGCTGCAGCAGTCTTTGCAGCAGCTGTGGGAGTTGCTTTCATTGTGGGTGGGGGCACTGCGCTGTAAACACCTGGCTTTGGCAGCAATAAAACTGACAGTAATGTGTGGTTTGTATGAGTGTACCACAGAGCTCCACAGCAATAAAACTGACAGTAATGTGCAGTGTGTTGAGCGTATCACAGAGCTCCACAGCAATAAAACTGACAGTAATGTGCAGTGTGTTGAGCATATCACAGAGCTCCACAGCAATAAAACTGACAGTAATGTGCAGTGTGTTGAGCGTATCACAGAGCTCCACAGCAATAAAACTGACAGTAATGTGCAGTGTGTTGAGCATATCACAGAGCTCCACAGCAATAAAACTGACAGTAATGTGCAGTGTGTTGAGCGTATCACAGAGCTCCACAGCAATAAAACTCACAGTAATGGGCGGTGTGTATGAACGTATCACAGTGCTCCACAGCAACAAAACTCACAGAAATTAAAGAGAAAATTTAAAACTCAGAAAAAAGGGAGAGAGAGGAAGAGAGCGCTGGAGAAGGGGGAGACAAAAAGGAGTGGGAGGAGAGACAAAAGCTCTATAGCTATATGAACTATAGCATGGAGAGCAAGAGAGAGATCACTGGAGAAAGGAAAAACCTGCTGACAGTGCTGAAGTCAGTCCTAGAGCTGGCGACAGAGCAGAGAAAGAAGAAAGACAGGAGTAAAAAAGAGGAGGACAAGAGGAGACCACTGGACACTGCTGAAGACAGAGAGCTGGAGATGGAGAGAGAGCTGGAGATGAAGAGAGAGCTGGAGATGAAACTAGAGAAAAATAGCTTTAGCTGGAGAGAAAGAGAGCTGGAGATGGAGAGAAAGAGCTGGAAAGGGAGAGCTGGAGACAGAGTTAGAGATGGAGAAAGAGAGCTGGGACAGAGAAAGAGACAGCTGGAGACAGAGAGCTGGAGACAGAGGAAGAGACAGCTGAGACAGACAGCGGGGGACAAAGCTGAAGACAGCTGGGACAGAGAAAGAGAAAGCCGGGACAGACAGCTGGAGACAGAGGAAGAGACAGCTGGAGATGGAGGAAGAGACAGCTGGGACAGAGCTGGAGACAGCTCAGACAGAGAAAGAGACAGCCGGGACAGAGAAAGAGACAGCCGGGACAGAGAAAGAGACAGCCGGGACAGAGAAAGAGACAGCCGGGACAGAGAAAGCGACAGCCGGGACAGAGAAAGCGACAGCTGGGATGGAGAAAGCGACAGCTGGGCCAGAGAAAGCGACAGCCGAGACAGAGAAAGAGATAGCCGGGACAGAGAAAGCGACAGCCGAGACAGAGAAAGAGACAGCCGAGACAGAGCAAGCGACAGCCGGGACAGAGAAAGAGACAGCTGGGCCAGAGAAAGAGACAGATGGGACAGAGACAGATGGGACAGAAAGAGACAGCCGGGACAGACAGCTTGAGACAGAGAAAGAGACTGCCGGGACAGAAAAAGAGACAGCCAGGACAGAGGAAGAGACAGAAAGGACAGAGAAAGAGACAGATGGGACAGAGGAAGAGACAGAAAGGACAGAGAAAGAGACAGATGGGACAGAGGAAGAGACAGAAAGGACAGAGAAAGAGACAGATGGGACAGAGGAAGAGACAGATGGGACAGAGGAAGAGACAGAAAGGACAGAGAAAGAGACAGAAAGGACAGAGAAAGAGACAGATGGGACAGAGGAAGAGACAGATGGGACAGAGGAAGAGACAGATGGGACAGAGAAATAGACAGATGGGACAGAGGAAGAGACAGAAAGGACAGAGAAAGAGATGGGACAGAGGAAGAGACAGATGGGACAGAGGAAGAGACAGAGGACAGAGAAAGAGACAGATGGGACAGAGGAAGAGACAGAAAGGACAGAGAAAGAGATGGGACAGAGGAAGAGACAGATGGGACAGAGGAAGAGACAGAGGACAGAGAAAGAGACAGATGGGACAGAGGAAGAGACAGAAAGGACAGAGAAAGAGACAGATGGGACAGAGGAAGAGACAGAAAAGACAGAGAAAGAGACAGATGGGGCAGAGGAAGAGACAGAAAGGACAGAGAAAGAGACAGATCTAGGTTAGCAGGTTTTTTTAATGTTTGCCTTGCCGTTGCTCTGGATGCAGCACGTGGAGTGGAGGAGTTCAGACAGACTTTGCCGCGGCCTCTGCTAATGACGTTCCGTCAACTTGATGTCAAATCGCTGACCCGGAACTGATGGCAGAGGGACACAGCTGGGACCTCTAGTGACCGGGGGATGGAGAAATGTGAACTCAGAGGAAGTCCAGCGCGGAGTTCACTGTGCCTTTTGTTTTGAGTGAGCAGCGCGCTGGGCAGCCTGCAAATATAACACAGCTCCGGCATCGGGTAACGTTTTTTTTTCTGCAGGGGCACAAGCAGTAGCCAGAGCGGCCCTCTGTGCTGTAAGAGTAACGCTTGCGTGTGCCTGCCCCTGTGGCAGCTCAAAGCTACACTGCCACTACACTGCTGCTGATCATCCCTGGCTGCGCCCCCTTGCAGCTGTGCCCGAGGCACGTGCCTCACTCGCCTCGCCCTCCCTACGGCCCTGCCGAAATGTCACCGTACGGGGAAATTCCGTGTTCGGTGGCATTTCTGGGCCAGATCGTCTCTCTCTGAATAACCCCTATAGTCACAGAAGTAGCATTAGTAATACATTGATATACAGTTGTGTTCAAAATTATTCAACCCCCACTGAAATTGAGTGTTTTGGCCAGTTTGACATTGATTTTGATCATTCAGTCATCTTGCTTACAATTAAATCAAAGAGGCACGTGTAGGTCAGACAAATATAACATAACATTTATAATGAAATAACCACAAATGTCTTTTCTGTGCTCACATCATTATCGGTTTTATTCAACCCCCAAGTGACATTCAATCTTAGTACTTAGTACAACATCCTTTTACAGTTATAACAGCTTTTAAACGTGATGCATAGCTTGACACAAGTGTCTTGCAGCGATCTACGGGTATCTTCGCCCATTCGTCATGGGCAAAATCCTCCAGTTCAGTCACATTCTTAGGCTTGCGCACTGCAACTGCTTTCTTTAAGTCCCACCAGAGGTTCTCAATCGGATTTAAGTCAGGTGACTGCGATGGCCACTCCAAAATGTTCCAGCCTTTAATCTGCAACCATGCTCTAGTGGACTTGGAGGTATGCTTGGGATCATTGTCCTGTTGAAAGGTCCAACATCTCCCAAGCCTCAGGTTTGTGACGGACTGCATCACATTGTCATCCAATATCTCCTGGTACTGAAGAGAATTCATGGTACCTTGCACACGCTGAAGCTTCCCTGTACCTGCAGAAGCAAAACAGCCCCAAAGCATGATTGACCCCCCGCCATGCTTCACAATAGGCAAGGTGTTCTTTTCTTCATAGGCCTTGTTCTTCCTCCTCCAAACATAGCGTTGATCCATGGGCCCAAACAGTTCTAATTTTGTTTCATCAGTCCACAGAACACTATCCCAAAACTTCTGTGGTTTGTCCACATGACTTTTGGCATACTGCAGTCGACTCTTCTTATTCTTTGGAGACAGCAAGGGGGTGCGCCTGGGAGTTCTGGCATGGAGGCCTTCATTACGCAGTGTGCGCCGTATTGTCTGAGCTGAAACTTCAGTACCCACATCTGACAAATCTTTTCTCAGTTCCTCAGCAGTCACACGGGGACTTTTCTCCACTCTATGCTTCAGGTAGCGCACAGCAGTCGAAGTCAGCATCTTCTTTCTGCCACGACCAGGTAGCGTTTCAACAGTGCCCTTTGCCTTGAATTTGCGAATGATGCTTCCTATGGTCTCTCTTGGTATGTTTAACATCTTTGCAATCTTCTTATAGCCATTGCCCTTCCTGTGAAGAGTAATCACCTCTTCTCTTGTCTTCCTGGACCATTCTCTTGACTTCACCATGTTTGTAACCACACCAGTAAATGTCTAGAAGGAGCTGAGTATCACAGTCATTTTAACCCCTTAATGACCCCTGACGTACCCTGTACGTCCTGTCCTCGGGTCTCCCTTAGACCCGCGGACGTACAGGGTACGTCAGCGGCGCCAAATCCCCCTCCCGCCCGATACTCACCTCCCTCGTCGGATCCCACGGCGATCTGGCAGGGAGGAAGCCTGCCCATGTGATTTACATGGGCAGGCGAGGCTGATGACGTCGCCACGCTGCGTGGTGACGTCATCAGAAGGTGCCCCCATGTGTTTCAATGGAGGGGAGGGGGGGGTTCCTTCAGAGCCCTCTATCTCCCCAACCATTGAAGCTAGGGAGATGCCGTTTGCACCGCTGGAGAGGGGAGAGCCTCCCCTTTCCAGCGGTGTATGGCATTAACAGTTTTGCCGCCGGATCGCTTTTCGGCGCCAATTGGCGCCAAAACGCGATTCAAACCTGGAGGGGGGCTGACATCTTGGATGTCAGCCAAGCCTCCAGGTCCCCCCCCACCCACTGACAACCTCACCATATGTGTGAGGATGTCAGTGGGCCAGTTAACCCTCTAGCTGCCATGTAGAGATAAGGGGATCCTAAGGATCCCTTTATCTCCCGATCCATGGCAGCTGGATGGTCATATTTGCCATCATTTAAAAGGCCTGATTATGGCCTTTCAAATGATACCAAACATGACCAGGTTTGGTTTTAAAAAATTTTTTTTAAAAAAAAACTTAAATTAAAAAAAAATCTAAAAATAATTAGCACAAAATGGTCAGAATGAGCGCAGCGCACATAGGTGAACTGTCTCAGCAGTGAAGGGGTTAAAAAGCAAACGCATGTTAAAATTGGGTATTTCTAGTCTCGGGACAAAATTTTGAACCTATTTAGCCGGGGTCTTTTTGGGTGGTTGTAGATTTTGGGGATTAAATTACGAAAAAGTGTGTTTTTACCATTTTTTTCCTCATATTTCATATTTTTTTTTATAGTAAATTATTCGATATGATGGAAATAATGGTATTTCTAGAAAGTCCATTTAATGGCGGGAAAAAGGGTGTATAATATGTGTGGGTCGAATAAACGAGTAAGAGGAAAAATTGTCCTAAACACTAACAGCGCAGAAACGTAAAAACAGCAGCGGTCACTAAAAGACGGATTTGTGTAAAACGCCCGGTCACTAAGGGGTTAAAGCTGCCTAATTGGTGCTTATTATGCTTTATTGCTGCTCCGTGACATCCACAGGTGTTTTCAATACCTGATTGAAAACACTTGAATGAACCTCTGTTCTTCAGAGTGGTGGTCTTTAAGGGGTTGAATAATTGTGTCAATGAAGAATTCACAAAATAAACATTTACTACTGTATTACAAAACCAATTGATGTCATTTTAGTTGCATATGGTTCTTTAAAAAGTCCTTGTAGGATTTCATTCTGAATACAATTACAAATGTACACTAAATTCCCTAAAACCCCTTACAGCATTGGGGGTTGAATAATTTTGAACACAACTGTATATCTATACATACATACACACATCGAGGATTATAAGTAAGAATTTGGTACCAAGTCATCGTCTGCTTCAAGATGTGCCAATGATAAAGGGAACTGTTATGTTCATACAAGAGATCCGGCTGCAGGGAATTGTCTGTTATCACTTTTTCATCTTTTTTCTATTCCCAAGGAGAAAATACTTTATTGGGATTTTATAAGGAATAATTAATCCCTTCTCAGCCTGAGGGCTTTTAATTGGCTAAAAAGGATCTGCTAAAAGATCTGATCGAGAAGCAGCGAATCGTTTTCTAATTGGAAACAGACTCTCGCTTGAGATTTTGCATGCATTACTTGATCTATCAAGACTGAGAAAAAGAGAATATGTCCAGAGGAGATGAATGCGCGCCATCAGCAGTATACAGTGAAACCGTAAGAAGCTTTACCTTCCGTATTCTAAGTGCGAATAATTTTCTCTGATGTGTCAAACCTTCAGGCAATTAAATAAATGGGATGTCTGGGAAAAATAAAAGGAAAGATAAACCTGCGCAAGCTTTACAGCATTTAGGGAGTTTGACAATTTCAATCAATTACCCCAAAATGCTCACGTTAAATCTGTGCCACTTTCATTTGAAAGTGTGGATTTTTTATAAAAACTCAATTAAATATCCTTCGTTTCACCGCTCTGTTAAAAGAAATAAATCGTCCTTGTATTAAGAGAATACACTTTTTTTTCTTACAAAATAAACTGCAGTTAATCTCACCAACTTTATGATAAATTCTGGAGAAAAAATACATTTAATCTGGAAAACAGATTGCTGTCTGTAGCAAAAGTTCCTAAACAAGCAATAAACAAGCATACGTTTCATAGCTGCCAACTCTGCAGGTTGAGTGGTACACCCCAAAACTGTGTTGATACGATAACAAAAAAATACTATGGCAACCTGCAACGAGTAATACTTTTTGGCCAGATTTCCCAAGAATAGTCAAAGCTCCAACATCAGGGATCTCAAACTCTGACCCCACCCCAGTTTCTGTGCTAAAACTCCCATGATGCTCTGGCCATCTGTTACATTCAAAGAATTCTGGGAATTACAGGCACTCGACGTAGGCAGGAGTCCAGCAATAAATAGCAGCATTCGCCGTTTAAAAAATAATAAAATAAAATTTATTTTTAAAATGGCATATAAACAAACATTTAAAAACCTGTGTGGATAAGGGGCGATCTGAAACACGTTTCGCCGATACAATCTCGGCTTCCTCAGCCAGTGCGAATACTGCTATTTATTGCTGGATTCCTGCATCTCATCACACCAACCTGCTACAGATCCTTGAGAGGCCAGATATCGTCGTAAAGTGTCCAAGGCACTACATCTCACAGCCGGATATAGGGCTCTGGTCCAGGTAAGCAGGACATGTATTATGATACACTATAATACTTTACATGCTGCCTTATGATTGCACATTCCTTCTTCTTTTTCATATATATGGAGGATCGAACAAGAAGGACGGTGCCATTCCAAAAGTTGGCACACTGCCCACTATACAGAGCCAATACAATATATAGGCTCTGAAAAAAGTGAGTTGACACGCTTGGTTAATTTGCACAGAACTTATTATATAAAGTTGCACTATATATCTATATTTTTTTTTCTCTCCCACACGAAACCATATGCGATATCCTGACGGCCCAAGATTAATCGAATCCAATATTAAGTACCAACATGTTACACACCTGCACTGCACCAATGTGATTTTCTATCACCCAAATCGATGAAGGTTTAAATCTGCATATTCTTGATATTTATGAGGTCTGGCTGTATACATATACAGTATAAGGACTGGCTTTATATATATGAGGCTTGGCAATATACATATATATGAGGACTGGCGCTATACATATGAGGTCTGGCAGTATATATATGAGGTCTGGTCTGAGGTCTGGCTGTATACACATACTAGAGGTCTGACTGTATACATTACATGTATACCTTATGTATGTATCTGTGTGGTCGGCGGTTGATAAAGACCTTGCCAAAATGACATGCGCTTCGTGAAAAGAAAGAAGTTTTGGCATGTACATTGTAATTTAAAATAACCTTTTTTTATGAAATGTGCTTTGCTTCACTTAATGAGAAGAACTTCTCAAACATTTCTCTAGTTTGATCTGCAAAGTATTGGATCCATGTCCAGTGTGGCGAGAAGCAAACCTAATCCAGTGTAGACTGGCTGCGAGGCGGAGTGAAGTCAAGCCTGCAAAAGCTTTGCTTCACTTTGCTTTGCTATGCTTGCAGTGTATCTTAGACTTTACTGTATCACTGCATATGAGGTTGTAGTCCCTGGCATCCTGTGCAAGCTGCACCACCTCCTGGTCGCTTCAGAAAACAACGCAATAAAAACAACACAGATTCAATAAAAGACGCTCCTACAGTAGTTGAACAGCTCTGAATTCGTTGCTCAGAAGCATCTTCGTTTTGGGACCAGTCAAAGTTTTTCGATGGCTCCTGAATTTTGTCTATTGGTTACTTATTCACTCTAGAGTAAGTTAAAGCAATGCTACAGCTTATGACACTACCAGAAACCCAGATATGCCAGCAGCTAACAACAGCAGAACTTGGCTTCCTCACTCACTTTTCCTCCTGTGGGTGAAGACCAGAGTGCCTTCACCCTCACCCTTCTGAGACCATGGAGCGTCTCTTTAAGCTTAGCAAGTGGTAACCCCTAGCATGAACTTTTTTTTTTAACTCCACCAGGTGTAATTTTTACACATAATCATTAACATCAGTGTAACTCGCGTTGAGATTGTTTGTGGTAGCAGCCATGTATACAATATGTACGTTTCCATATTTTAAAAAAAATGCAATGACATTTCAAAAGCTTACTAGTGAGTGCTCTGTTGTGGTCACTTTGGATGCTCTCATTGGACTGGTTACTGGAAAGCGATGACACACTGGAACTCCTGACAAACCCAAATGCTGCAAGTTTTCCAGCTGGTAACCGAGCATGACCGGGGGGACGAAGGCTAGATGGGCAAGGCTTGGGAAGGTTCGACTTGGCACAGTTCGTAATGGATTCTTTCCTTAGCTCATCTGTGGATAAAAGAAAGCGATGAGCAAACATACAGTTTATGGTTACACAAAGGTTTTACGACACTTCTGAATTTCAATCAATAAATACTGTGCATGTCACATTAACAGAATTCCTGTCTTCTCTTAGCACTGGATGCTACATTTTATTACACTGATAAGTTGTCCCATGACTTATGTATATGTTTAATTATATCCCTTCTTCCTGTAATTCTTCGTAGACGTCACAGGAGCAGATCAGCATCTTGGAAAGTCAACCCTCTCTCTCCCTAAATTCATAGAAATCAGGATCAGATTAGGCACATGTTATCGCAGCTACATTTCTCAGCCCGAGCTCCGGACCATTGGTGCAAAGCTTGCTCTGCTTTGTAAATGTTAATATCACAAAAGAGATGCATTTACTTCTAGATAACGATGGAAGAAATATAAATAAAGCTAATGACTACGTTATATTTGCCTCATTACTTACCTTTATTTCACATTTGGGATGTGTTTATGCCCTTCAGTCTTCATTGGAATATTTACTAAATTTATTGTACATTTGAGAACTTTCAACATGCGCAGTGTGTACTGTAAAATATAGGCTTTCATTTAAAATGTTTCCTGGTCAGAGATATGAATCTTTCAGCAGTGAGAGCCTTTTATAAGGCTAGAAGGCATCTACCATTTAAGGGCTCTATTCCCTAGTGAACGCTAAAGTTAGCGTTCCGATGAGTAATGTTACTGCCAGGATAAGTGACTTTACCACATGCTACTCATATTGCGCTGAACGCTAAACTCGCAAAAAAATCCCACAGGACATCGGTGATTGCGTGAGCTTACTGTACTTTGCGCATCCTATACGTAACATTGAGAGCGCAATCATTAATTAGCGTTTCGATAACTAAGGTATTACAAAGTGCTAGCGCTAATTACCGCAGGGACGCACAAGCCAAAATTTTATCTACACCTAAAAGCTGCTGCTAAATGATTCTGTATTTGCAAAATCATTTGGCACCCCCTAAAAAGCACCCCAATAAATCCGATACTCACTTATTATCCTACGGTGGCCCGATCTGTCGCTTCTCCTGGCCGCGGAAGAGCGACACTGGGAAAAATAGTTCCCAGTCTCCCTCCGTGATCACTATGTGGCGATGTATGATCTAGCGAGAGCTTGATCATGCAGGGCTCGTGGCCTGGAAACGCAAACCTCCATGGAGCCCTATGGATGTTAGTGCTGCGTTCCGAGGAAAGGTGCCTGCCCCTGAGTGGAGACACTATGGGGATCTAGCCCACTGATGGCCTCTTTGATTTCTAAGCCTCGTGGGGACTACGGTTGACTTTTACACGCCGTTACTGTTCTTTTACAAGTCCTTTGAATAGGAAGGGCAAAAGTATTGAGGGCACGAGCGATATCAAGTCACTCATTATTTTGACAACTTCTGGGGGGAAAAAGAGTAACATTAATGTAACTTGTCCCAATGAATATTAGATTTTTTTTACATATTTAGTGAGACCAATTTAAATTGACCTGCCATTTTTTTGCAGATTAACATTTATTTTTTATTCACCTCTTATATTAATTTATCATAGCATACATAAAAAAAATCATTTTAATAAAGCATTATTTGAATTGAGCCGGGGAACATATTTAACTTTACATAGGAGACTGTCGGCTGTCCAGAGAATTAATCTTATAATGTATAATTCTTCTATTCAAGGTTTTCAAGATCTCACTTCTTTCTTACGTGGATAATGATGCTGTCAAACGTCTTGTAAAAAAGTTCACTAAAGATATTTTTAGATCTTCTGTTTGATCTATGGGTAGAATTCATACACACATTCTTTCAGGGTTATTCAAAGAGAATCGAAAAGTCACCCTGCGGTGTATTCAGCAAGCACCACAGGGCCGTAGTAGTGCAGGGAAAAGCCACCGCAAACCCGCCGAAAACTCACCGCAGAACGCAGCGAACGCACACCGAAAACCGCAAAAATACCTGGATTAACCCCGCCGAACATACCAGAGAAAACACGAGCAGCCGCCGATCACAGCGCAGAGCAGCCGCCGCAAAAACCCGACACTGCAGACGAATGGAGTGAACAAAAAAACCCAGTTTGCTTGAATGTTTGAAAAGTGAAACGCTGTTTGCAAAGAAACTACAGAACGAAAATGTCTGAAATTTACATATAAGATCCAATGAATGATAATAAAAAGGGCTGTTACAGAAAAAAGAAAAAAACTGTTTAAAAAACCCTGAAAATTTTTTTCCCCCAAATAATCCTGAAAAATGCCTAAAAGATCCTAAACAAAATCTATAAATAAAGAGACTCTTTACTGCAGAATATTATAATCAACAGTTTATTAGATATTAAATTAAAACGGAAATATTTTTAACATTGAAGCCTATGGGATTCGCCTGAATAAACCTGTCGAATGAAACCACCGAACAGCAGGGCAATTCGGCAACTTTTCACTGCTGGTTTTTGTTCGCTGAATAGAGAAAGCAGTGCTTCTCTATGGGGAATTCACTGCCCTCGAACAGGCACCGTATGTGCAGGCAATTCACCAGCATTTGGCGAATTGCCCGCTCTCTGAATAGCCGAATGGGCAGAAAAGGTAAGCGTACGCTAAATTTCACTGTTCGGTTACCTTTCGGACACAATTCAGATCTCTTTGAATAACTCTGTTTGTTTTTCATCCAGAAAATCTTATTTGTAGGCAATCTGAAAGGAGTCCGACCAACTTGTTAATGCGTGATAAGAATACTGCCTATAGGTATAAACGTATCTTTTTGTTTTTGAGAAAGTACCAGGAAGGATACATTGAGATTTCTCTGGCTTTTAAGTATGTCCTGGTTGGTGAGTTTGTACCGTTAGGTGCAGGACAGCCATCAGAAATGATGGGGCCCCTTACTGAACCTCACGATGCCCCCCCCCCGGTTAACTTCCTCAACCTTTAACAGCTTTTCGCGCCCTTTCAAAACAAAAAAGGACATAAAACAGTTCCACAGCAATAAAACTCACAGTAATGTGCGGTGTGCATTAGCGTATCACAGAGCTCCACAGCAATAAAATTCACAGTAATGTGCTGTCTGTATGATGGCCTTTGTACTTGGCTGGGCCCTGGGGTTTGACTGGGCCTTGGGGTCTGGCTGGGGACTGGCTGGGCCCTCGGGTCTGGCTAGGCCCAGTGGTCTGGCTGGGGTCTGGCTGGGGTCTGGCTGGGCCCTGGGGTCTGGCTGGGCGCTGGGGCATGGCTGGTTGCTGGGGTCTGGCTGGGCGCTGGGGCATGGCTGGTTGCTAGGGCCTGGCTGGGTGCTGTGGTCTAGCTGGGCCCTGGCTGGGCTCAGGGGTCTGGCTGGGGTCTGGCTGGGCTTTGGGGTCTGGCTGGGCCCTGGCTGGGCACAGGGGTCTTGTTGGCCTTGGGGTCTGGTTGAGCCTTGGGATCTGGCTTGGCCCTGGCTGGGCCTTGGGGTCTGGCTGGACCTTGGGGTCTGGCTGGACCTTTGGGTCTGGCTGGGCCCTGGGGTTTGGCTGGGCCCTGGGGTCTGGCTCTCTGTTGTCTTCAATTCCTGTCCTCTGCTCCTCTCTTCTCTCTGTTTCTCTCTTCTTCTTCTTCCTTCTTCTTTCTTCTCCCGGGCCGTCCACCGCAGCTGAACTTGTGTGTGACGCGTGTGTCACGTGACTAGAGGGGAGGCACCAAAGCAGCGTGCTTGGAAGACACATGCACGCTGCTTGGCCCGCCCAGCCAGTCACAGATGCAGGAGACACACACAGAGTACAGCTCCGGATTTGGACTCAGAGTCCGATACCGCAGCTTTTAAAAAAGGTGCCACCGCCGGGCCCTGGGCCCTATACGGCAGCATGGGGCGTAATGCCCTGATGGCAGCCCTGGTTAGGTGTCTTGCCCAAGGACACTTACTGGAGAGGTGCTCTTGCCGGGAATCAAACCTGTGTCTCCACGGGTTTGCAAATGAAAATTTATAATTAGTATAAATAATTATTTACATAAGCTGATATCATCTCTATAATAGTATATACGTTAATGTGTGAAGGACAGTAATTTAAGCACTTTAAATAGCTATGTCCACTTATGCTGTCATACCCAATAATGGCATGAACGTGATATGCCTCAGTACCATAATGACATAATGCAGCAAGCACACGTCTCAGGTACAACAAGGGTGGACAACTTCTTGCCAAGCATGTGGAAGTGATTCCTTGGCTCGTTGAGATGCAGATTAGCTGAGCATTCAACAAGCCAACTCTCTAATGTCTTGCAATGCTTCTGTAGTAAGAGGTATCAGAATGGCTACATGTGCGCTAGTCGAATGCACTGAGAGCTTTAATCTTGGCCTCTAGTTACTTCCTGAACACCTGGGTGGGAGTGAAGAGACGTTAGCTGTGCTTTGCTTTTTGTCTAGAGTGATTCTTAATTAAATACCTACAGCTATTGCTATGATGCTTAGCACTTAAAAACATTTAAAAAAAGATGGATAAAGTGCATAATAAGATAAAAAAAAATCCAAAACATGAAGGAGTCTGCATTATTGTAGTTTTCATGGAAAATAATTGTGACAACACATTATCAGAGTTGTGGGTCTTCCACCAGAGATGGATTGTTGCTGAAACCAAGGTTGAGGCAACAGCTATATTTGTATTTGTTGTGGTGAATTACTAGATATACCTACACGTAAAACTAGAAACACTCTTATCCAGGAGGGGTACCAATCCTTGAAATGGCTTGGATTTGCAATAGAGGACACTGGAAATCCACCCTGGTAATAAGAATACCTTGTGGAAGTCTTCTCCTGATTACTTTTACAGAAACCCATCAGCCATCATCGAATAGCCCCAATTTGGGCTTGTTTTGCTCAACATGTGGATGCCTGGACAAGTAATGTCATTCAATACTATTGGAATATACAGGTTACCCAATTCATTGAAAATGTTTGTGGAAAACTATCTTTATGTACCAATGTTCTGAATAAAGTTTCCAGTTCTGGAGAACAGATCCAAAAGTTGATTTCTCCAAACATTAATATTGATGTATAATCAAGAAGACTACAATAATGGATGAATATACGGCCAATGCACGAAATGAAGCAGCATCATATTATAACATCTGCTGAATGTAGATTTTGCAGGAGGATTCCTTACTAGGTTTCATTGTATAGTTGGACTAGTTATATTCCCACCCTCTTTTTTCCTCCTCTCCCTTTCCTTTTTCATTTGCATGGTTGCTTTTTATCTTCCTCACTAGCTCTAATAACCGATCCAACACGCAGATATAAGGTAGGATAATAAAGATAGATTATCCATGCTAGAGCCGGTCCTTGGATGACCGGCTAACAAAGTTAAACCAAAGTAACACAACCTGGGGTCTAAGAAAGGAAAGATACACATACACACATAAACAGGCAAAGGTCAAGAACACATAACCGGGTAGTCACACAAGCAAGCCAAGGTTCAGGAAAGGAGGGAGCCAAAGTTAAAAAAACCAGACAGAGGTCAAAACCAGGATATCAACGATAAGCATAAAAGGGGACACATGGAGGGGCAACAAAACAAAAACAGGGCAATGGAAGTCCCATAAGTCTATTGGCCAGAAGATAACAGGGGTGGTCTAGGTACTCGATTGGCCAGGGATGATAGGGTGGAACCTCAGGTACTTATTCCTACTAAACAATACAGCAATAATACAAAACATAGTAAGTGCTAGAAAAATGCACCTACAGTGCTGCTACACCAGAAGACAAGTGAAACAGGAGCCTCCTTGGCTGCTAGAGAGGTGGGAGACCCTACATGGTGCAGAGACCACTATGAACCACCAGCAGGCCTGACATCAGCTTAGGTTTCTGAAGATGTATATCTTGTTTTCATTAATATTAAAAATGGCGTGGCACTGCATGTATTTATTGCTATGCACCACTCTAACATGCTATTTTGATGTCTTCTTAACCCTCTACTAAAAAAAGATTAAAACAATTATTATTATCAATTACATATCACATAATCCCATATTAAGCATCTAAATGTAGATGACTTTAAAAAAATACTGTAAAATTCCATGACGTTCATTTTAAACATATGATAATTATCATTGTTATAGTCTGTATAACTACAGAATTTTACAGTGACCGAATTCTGATTGAAACATGCAAACTGGAAACGGTACGTTACCTAAAAATGCAAAAATGTTTTTATATTCTTTATAATTGGCAATGGGTTCAGTTGTTTCTTTTTCACCAACAGGAAAGGTTGCGCCAAATGGTCTTGGAGACTTTTTTAAAATTGATATTACAATGTGATTGCAATTTATTTCTATACTTTTTCGTCTTTTGAACCTTTTGAATCTGCTTTCTGATGCTTAAACAACATCAATAATTCTTAATGCAATATTAAGACTCATAATAAGATAAATATTACTTAATGTTTCATTATTTCTGAAAAACAGGATGTTGGGTAATTTAGAGCGGAGATGTAATTTTTCTACTCTACCATATGTTAAGTGGCGTAGCCTCCAGTCATAGAAATGTTCCATTATCTGTAATATTTTGCAGTGTTCCATGGGAATAAGTTCTACATATTTACCAAAAGCATTAGCTCTACAGAGGACGGAGATTGAGAATGTATTCTGGTTTACTGCGGTGTTTAGCAACACACTTTATTTGCATGAAATGTTGTTGAAACAACTATACAACAAATGTTTTGTTATCTCATAAAGGTCCCTCAAGCTTGTTTATGTTTTATTTTATGCCATTCATTGCATATAAACTAGGCATGAGCTGAACACGCCGAGTTTGGTTCGCATTCGAACTTGAACTTTTCAAAAGTTCGAACACGAACTCGAACACGAACTCAATACAAGTCAATGGGACTCAAAGTTTGATTTTTAGAGTGCCCTCCGAGAGGGCATATATGCTAGATATTTGCCATAAAAGGTGTATGGGGGTCCGGGTAGTGCCCTGGGGGACAGGAAACAAGGACAAAAAGTAAAAAAAAAAGGTTTTAAAGGGACAGTGAGTTTTCCATGAAATACGGGTTAAAAATAAAAATGAAAAATTCCTTCAAATATCGTGTCTAGGAGGTCCCCATAACCTGCCCGTGAAGTGGCGGATTTCTAGGATGTATAGAAACATTTAAAAACAATGTCCGGGTCCGGGTAGTGCCCTTGGGGACAGGAAACAAGGACAAAAAGTTTTTTTAAAAAAATACATTTTTAACCCCTTCACTGCTGACGACGTGTTGGACACGTCCTCAGTTACTCCCGCTGTATGCTGAGGAGGACGTGTCCCACACGTCATCAGCTTTTCGGAACCCCCGGCGGAGATACTCACCTCTCTGTCCGGGGTCCCGCGGCGTTCTGACTTCAGCGTCCTCAGACGCTGAAGTCAAGCTCCTCCCAACGTAAATGATGTCATCGCGCAATGAGCGATGATGTCATTTCCAGGCGACCCCCGGCAATGCCGGGAAATCGCCTGGAAGGGAGGGGGGGATCCGTTCAGTTCCCTCTCCCTCCCGATCGGGAGGTCCCACAAAAAAAGCCAGGCACCGCTTAAAACCTGGCCAGGCACCTGGCTTTAACCCCTTAGGCACCGGGTCGCACTTCGGCGCCTTGCGGCGCTGAAGTGCGGCCTAGCTTCGGTGGGGGCCACCATCTTGGACAGCAGCTCCACCCCCGAGTCCCCCCTCACTGCCTGACGTCCTCACACATAGCGTGATGACGTCAGATAGCTGGGGAACCCCTAGCTGTCCGGAATCCCCTGGTGGAGATAGTGGATTCATTTGAACCCCTATATCTCCAGAACCGTGGCAGCTAGGGGGTCATGGAGGGTGTCAATCGAAAGGCCTGAGCATGGCCTTTCGAATGATACCCAACATGACCAGCTATAAAGTAAAAAAATAAAAAAAAAACATGTATTTTTTTTGTGTGTTATTTTTATTAATGCAGCAATATTGTTCACATTTCAATTATAATGTGAACAATGATGCTGCACTAATGATTTTTTTCTATGGTGTGCGTTTGCTAAAAATCACATAATTCCCCCCAAAAAATGTAATAAGTCCCATTTCTAATTTTTGTACAAGCGCACCCCATAGAAAATATAACCGCAAATGTTCATGTGATAAAAGGTGAAAAAAAACACTTTACACGCTGCAGATGATTAAAAATTCAAGTTTTATTGCATTTTTTGTTATAATATACAGGCAGAACATGACATATACACATAAAAATGATATATTATGAATCTGCCAAGTCTGCCGGAAAGAACGATATATAATATGTCTGTGTCGTATAATAAAATGTGGCTTCAAATCGCGTTTAAACATGATGAGCGAAAGCGGTAAAAATTAGCTCAGCACACAGCGGTGAAATGCCTCAGCAGTGAAAGGGTTAAAGGAACAGTGAGTTTTCTATAAAATAAGGGTTAAAAATAAAAACGAAAAATTCCTTCAAATAACCTGCCCGTGTAGTGGCGGATTTGTAGGATGTATGGAAACATCGCTATCACATAGAAACATAGAAAAATGTTGGCAGATAAGAACCTTTCGGCCCATCTAGTCTGCCCAATTACATGGATACTTTACCTGGATTTATCTTTTGTTTAGGATAGCCTTATGCCTATCCCATGGTTGCTTAAATTCAATCACTGTTTTGGCCTCTACCACTTCAACTGGAAGGCTGTTCCATGTACCCACCACCCTCTCAGTAAAATAATGCTTCCTGATGTTACTTTTAAACCTTTGCCCCTCTAATCTAAGACTATGTCCTCTTGTTTTGCTACTTTGTTTCCTTTTAAATATACTCCCTTCCTCTACCTTGTGGATTCCCTTTACGTATTTAAATGTTTCTATCATATCTCCTTTGTCTCGTCTTTTTTCCAAGCTGTACATGTTAAGATCATTAAGCCTTTCCTGGTAACTTTTCTCCTTCAAGCCGTACACCATTTTAGTAGCCCTTCTCTGAACTCTCTCTAAAATGTCTATATCCTTCTGGAGATATGGTCTCCAGTACTGCACACAGTACTCCAAGTGAGGTCTCACCAGTGCTCTGTACAGTGGCATGAGCACTTCCCTTTTCCTACTGCTAATATCTCTCCCTACACAACCAAGCATTCTGCTAGCATTTCCTGCTGCTCTATTACATTGACTACTGACTCACACACGACACCTAGCACTTCCAGTCTGCATACAATGTATCAAATTCATGAGACTGGACTAATTAGAAGCACATGTTATTTCCAAACACTAATTAAACACCTGTTGTTTATGCCGTTTGAGAGCACAGGTCATTTAGAGGTGAGAATCTTTGCACCTAGACATTAGTTTTTAATTCAATATCTAATAAACCATTGCTTATAATATTCTGCAGTAAAGAGTTTCTTTATTTCTAGATTTTTTTGTATTTTTTAAGCATTTTTTATCCTTTTTTTAAAAAAAAAATTTCAAACTCGAACCGAACACGCCAAAAATTTCGACGTTTGCGAACTTTAGAACTGCCGATGCTCGAATCGAACTCCGAACTGATAGAACCGAACAGCTCATCCCTAAGATAAACAAGCAGTCCTCAAGGCTTCAATGAGAGCATCAGCAAAATGATTTCATAGTCATCCAATTAAAGTGCATATTCTAACTCTAAGTAAACAATCTGCCCTGCTGCACAACTGTAATTATTACAAACAAATTGTAATTAAACACTGGTTTGCTCACTAAGTGATGAATAGTATTTTACTGCTAAATTTAGTCTAAAATACTGAAATTATTTCCACTTACTGTATGTGAATTCAATCCTAATTTGAAGTTCTGGAGCTTTTGAAGAGTTTACTGGAGTTCATTACTAAACCTATAATGGGACATAATCAAAGATAGGTATAATGGCTGCAAATTTTTTCAACTCACTATCAGGGTTATTCAAAGAGAGTCGAATTAGCTCCCAAATTGCATCAAACAATGAATTTCCCAACACGGTGCAATTTTGTGGCCATTCGGCTACTCGAAAAGCAGGCAGTTTGCCAAACATTGGCGAATTGCCAGCAAAATCAGGTGCTGTTCGACGATAGTGAAATTCCCATACAGAAGTAATGGTTAATCTATTCCGAGAACACCGAACAGCAGAGAAATGTCGAATCCTATAGGTTTCAATGTAAAAAATATTCCTGTTTTTATTAAATATTTATTCAACCGCTAATTCTTTTCACTTGCAGAAAAAAGTCTCTTTATTTATTTATATTTTAGGATTTTTTAGGCATTTTTCGGCAATTTTTTTCCCCAATTTTCTATTAAAGTCGCGGGGTTTTTTCTTCTCTAACAGACCTTTTTATTATTATTCATAGAGCCTGATACATTATTTCCAGGCATTTTCATCCAGTAGTTGTTTTGCCAACAGCTTTTAAAAGTTGCAGTGTTTTTCTTTGTTTTTTTTACCCCGTTCGTCTGCTTGCAGGCTTTTTCCGGTGGCTGGTTGGCGCTCTGTTCGGCGGATGGTCGACTTTTTTCGTATGCGTTCGGCGGTTTTGTGGAGGATAGTCAGTGCGAATGGCTTTTCTTGGCTATTTATTGGATCGCTCTGATTTTTTTTCAGCGATTTTGCGGTTGTTTTTCCTTTCGAATCGGCGGTTTTGTGGCTGGTATTTCGAATGCAGTTGGCAGCTTTTCCCTGCACATTGGGGACCCTGCGGTGAATGTTGGATTCACCGCAGGGTCAGGGAATTTGACTCCCCGAAGTGCGGGGAATGAAAGAGCACCGTAATTCCGTTGCTCTTTGAATAACCCTGTTAATCATTTTCACAAATGCCGCTAATTTAAATTTAGTTTCCTGATGATGTATGCAGCTCTGCTAGATTTTACTTAATTATATGATTCTATGAAAAAGGAGAAAGGAAATAATAATTAAATTCACCGTCTCCCTGGCCCCTCTGGGAAGCAGCTCACTTCCCAGGAGGGATTTATTGGGTCTAGGACAAATTTTCACGAGACCAAAGCATTAAAAAAATAAAGCAAAAAACAACTTTAAGAACTGTTCTAATTCCTGGTGAAATCTTCACTTGACAACCTGTATCTAATTGGATGCGCAGTGAGGAGCAGAGATTTAAGAATCTTAATCTGCAAAAGACAAGAAATATCAGAAAAGGTAATGAGGATTCGTCCAAGGAACTTCAGTTTAAAAAACCAGGACATACTGCTCTTTGCCTGAAGGCAGAGAGAATTTCAAGCACAATGATACTTCCCAAGAGAACACTAAGGAAAACAGAGAGACATTCCAATAGCTCTAGATTTATATATTATTATGCAAACCTAAGCACAGTCCATGGTATAACTGGAGCGAAAAGATAAGTTTTATTCTTTCATTATTCAACATAGTAGACTTATTCTTGAGGATGATTATTATCCACAAAAGAAGAGTGGCTCAGATCACGTGGTGAAATGGGAGGAAAGCACAATGAAGTTTATATCTACAGTCCCAATAAACACTTGGACATAAGTACACTGATTTGTGGTTTGGGCGCTAAATATTTTCCTATTTTGTATATATTACTATTCTATTTAAGGGAATTATTTTTAAACCCTTACAAGTGCCCACACAGGCATGTACTGGCCATCGGGCCTACCGGGAGAAACCCTGTGGGCCAATGGCTCAGTGAGTCAGTTTGACTAGCACTCCGACTGGGCCTGAGCCTGGGGCTTGCCTAGGTCGGCTGGCCGACTAAGCCTGCCTGCAGCCTGGGGCTCACCTAGGTCAGTTGGCCGCCTGGGAATCGCCTAGGTCAGCCACCCGGCTAGGCCTGCCAGCAGCCTAGGTCAGCTGCCCAGCTAGTCCTGCCCGCAGTCTAGGGCTCACCAAGGGCGATTGGCCACCTGGGCTCAGCCAGGTCAGCCGGCAGGCTAGGCCTGCCGGAGCCTGGGGCTTGCCTAGGTTGGCTACCCAGCTAGGCCTGTGTCACGATCCTCCCTAATTATCGATAGGTCTGATCCCTGTATGAGCCATGACTATCCTATCCTTCCGATCCTTGTAATGGTCGGCACAACAATTTATTGCCAAGAACAGTAGATAGTAACTACAGTGGGGTGGAAACCTGACACACAGGGTTAACAACAGTCTGACACACAGGGTTAACAGCAGCCTGACCCCCAGGGTTAACGGAGGAATGCCAAGGGTCGGTATCACCAGAGAGATTGTCAGCCGTATGCGAGGGGTTGGTATTGCCAGAGAGTGTGTTAGCCATATGCCAGGGGTCAGTATCACATAGAGAGTGTCAGAAAGAGAGCCGAAGGGTTAAGAGTCATAGAAAAGTCAGACAAGCAGGGGTCGGTAATGAGTAGTAGCAATGGATATATAAACAGAGGAGCACTGAGAGGAGGTAAAACCACGTCAGGGCAATGTGTGTCGCTCAGCCAAGTGGCCAGCGTCATCATGCCGCGTCCCACATGACCGAAACGAACCTGCATATCACTTGGCCCCCGGCCAGCGAGCAGCGAGGATGATGTTTCCCGCCGGGTTGGATCAATGGCGTGGGACGTGACAGCCTGCCCCGCAGCCTGGAGCTCACCTTGGTCGGCCGTCCGGCCGTCTAGGCTTGCCCGGAGCCTGGGGCTCGCCTAGGCCTGACCTTTTAATTAATTTATTTATTTTTAAAGACCATTATTCTTTTTTTTACTTTGCAAAAACACTTCTTTGATCTTTTGTATTTTTTTAAGACATTTTTGTTTTTTAATTTTAAAAGACTTTTTAATTTTGTAAAAGATCTTTCTATTATTTTTAAAGGACCTTTTTATTATTTAGACACATTTTCATTGATTTAAGCTGCTATTAGGAAAATAAGAAACTTTTTTACTTTATTTTTCAGTTCAGAGGAATTTTCCAATGCCAATTCGGCTCGATTCAGCAGTTATTGGTCCAATTCCCTAGTTTTCGCCAACGTCCGATAAGTGCTAAATAGTGAATTCACGGTATTTTTGGCAAAATGAAATCATTGAGTGCCAAAATGCAGCGAAACACAAAACTCCGAAATTACACGCAATTTAAAATAATAGAAAATATGTTTGCATTTCACTGAATGTCAAAAAGTCCCCCAAAAATATTTAGCTATAGCCTATAAAGATCTTAATCCGGCCCTGCGTGTTTGCATTATCAGAATGGGCCAGTCTGGATGAGGACCGGGCCGGCTTTTTTCCCAGTCCAGCCCTGTGCCCAGGTGTTAAGAAGGTGCCCAAAACCCCAAAAAGCACCTCAGAAGACAAATCACAGAAACAATAATCCTTCACCGGAGCAGTCCTTAACCCCTTAACGCCGCAGGACGTACATTTACGCCCTGCATTAGGCGGGCTTTGACGCCGCAGGACGTAATTGTACGTCCTCGGCGTTTACAGCCCCCCTCCGTTAATACTCACCTCCTCCGGTCGCTCCCACGCTGCTCTGACTCCCGTGGAGTCAGATCAGTGTGAATCCCTCCTCCGGTGCAGTGACGTCATCGCGCCGGTGGCGCAATGACGTCAGTTTCAGGCGTCCCCCCCGCCAGAGCAGGGGAAGCGCCTGAAGGGGAGGGGGGGATCCTTTGGATCCCTCTATCTCCCCATCGCCGGGGACCAGGCGGCTGTGGCCAGCATCGCTGGAAGGGTCACAGCCTGACCTTTCCAGCGATGTTGCCAGGTCGCGACCGGGCACTAATTTGTGCCCGATCGCAGCCTATTTCCGGTGGGGGCCGCCATCTTGGATGGCAGCCCCCACCTCTGGGTCCCCCCCGGTCAACTGACTCATCGCGCCATGCGCGATGATGTCAGTTAACCGGGAACCCCCTAGCTGCAAAGGGATTTCCTATGGAAATCCCTTAGAGGAGATAGGGGGTTTCTTTGAACCCCTTTATCTCCTGATCGGTGGCAGCTAGGGGGTCATGTATGATATTGCTGGAAAGGCCATAGCATGGCCTTTCCAATGATATCAAACATGACCATGTTATAAGTAAAATAAAAGTTTTAAAAAAGTAAAAATAAAAATAATAAATTAAATAATAAAAAAATAATTTTTTTTTTTTTTTTTTTTTAATGCAGCACTATTGTTCACATTTCAATTATAATGTGAACAATGATGCTTCACTAATGATTTTTTTGGGGGGGTTTAGCTAAAAATCACGCAATTTCTCCCAAAAAAAAAATGGGTTCCCCGTTCTAATTTTTTTAACAAATCTACCCCATAGCATATGACCGCAGAGCCTCGGATAATAAAATTTAAAAAAAAAAACACTTTACACACTGTGGAAGATTGAAATTTTATTGAAAATTCAAATTGTTTTACTTTTTTTTTACATTTTTTGTTATAGCATTTTGGCAGGGCATGACCTATACATATAATAATGATATATTATGAATCTGCCGAGTCTGCCGGAAAGAACGATATATAATTTGACTAGGTGGTATAATAATACGTGACTTAAAAACAGTCAAAATGAGCTCAGCAAACTTCTACTTCCGAAACAGCGCCGAAGTTGTAAAATTACTCCCGTCCTTAAGGGGTTAATCAGAATTTATCCAGTGGTGGAGGCCAAAGTCACCTTATCTTATCTCACATTCAAATCTTACATGTAGTCCTATCCTTATATATCTCAGCAGCGGGCAACTCCTGTAGAACATTTTTTTTGTAGCTGTCAAGGGGTTTCCCCATGGAAACCCTATGGTGGAGATAGGGGGATCCTTCGGATCCCCTTATCTCCCGATCCATGGCAGAGGTCAATGTTTGGTATAATTGGAAAGGCCAGAGCATAACCTTTTCAATGAATCCAAACATGACCAGATTAAAAGTAAAAAAAAGAATAATAAAAGAATAAAAATTTAAAAGGTAAAAAAAAACATGTTTTTTATTTTGTTTTTTATTAATGCAGCACTATTGTTCACATTTCAATTATAATGTGAACAATGATGCTGCACTAATGATTTTTTTTCATAGCTAAAATCACGTAATTTCTCAGAAAAAAAGTAACAGGTTCCCAGTTGTAATCTTATGTAACAAGCATACCCCATAGAATATATAATCGCAAAGCTTGGATGATAATATGTGAAAAAAAAATATTTTACACAATGTAGATGATTGGAAATTCTAATTTTATTGCATTTTTGTTATAACATTCAGGCAAAACCACTGAATCAATTTGAAAAATTGCCGCAAAACTGCCAATTCGATACAAAAGACTGCTGAATACAGCTGCTAACCTACCAAAAAAAGCCGACAATCCGCCGAACAGACTGCCAAATCGATCCTCAAGCAGCCGACAGTCGCCGAACGCCACCAGAAAAAGTCGATCAGCCACCGAACAGGGGTAAAAATAACAAAAAAAATGCAACCTTTAAAACGCGTTACAGAATACAGAAAAAACGGCATGTAAAAAAATAAATTAATCGGAATTAAAACTTTCACCAAAACCATTCCGAAAAATGCCTAAAAATTTCTAAAAAATATATAAATATGACTTTTTGCTGCAAATGAAAATAATAAATGGTTGAATAAATATTTTATGAATACGGGGATTTTGTTTACATTGAAACCTATGGGATTCGCCTTATTAAACCTGTCGAACAAAATCACTGAAAGTCAGGGAATTTCACTGACATTTCAATGCAGTTTGGTGTTCTCTGAATAGATTAACCGTTACTTCTCTATGGGGATTTCATTGTCGGCGAAGGTCACCGAATTGCACCGTATTTTGCTGGCAATTCGCCAATATTTGGCAAACCAGGAGGGAACCAGGAAGTATGAGGGTCGCGATCGCCAGAGGAGACTGCGGGGACATCGAGGGAGCGCAGGGACAGGTGATGTCTCCAGCTGCATCCCGAGTGTTGCTCGCGGTTACCGCTTCCAACTTAGGAATTTAACCCCGAGCCACACTCGGGATACCGCTAGGGGGTGCAAAAAAAAAATAGAGAGCTTTTACACTAGAAATTTTAAAATAAAAAGACCGCCAGGGAGGTTAAAGACGAGCTGAAAGAAGGATTCCCTTATTGTACAAGAGACAAAGGGCACTATTACATAGTTGGAACTAACTTAACCAGAGCCATTATAGGGCTAAATAACATTCCTAACGTTAAAACGGGGGCGCTAGGGAGGAAAAACTGCACCTGCAGTTTTCCCCCTAGCACCCCTGTTTTAGCGTGGAATTACAATGCAGGCGCTAAAAAAGCATTGTTACCGGGCGCAAAGCCCTGGGATGCTCGCGGCAGCGCTGAGCGCTGCCGTGAGCATCCACTTGATGGAGTCCATAGGACTCCATTGAGCCAGATGCCGGCAGTCACATGACCTGCCAGATCTCGCCCAGATACTCAGGGGGAGACTGAGGAACTTTTCCCCTAGTCTCTCCCTGCTCCCGCCGGACGGAGGAGGCAGACGGAGCATTGCATTGCCAGTAATATGATTGTGATCACTGCATATCCCCATAAGCAGGAGATTTGACCATTTATATTGTGTATCTTTATCATATTTACTCTATTTGACCCAAAGGCCATTTCTGCCTGTTTGCTAATAATGCAGACCAATTTGGAATTGTCCTCGTTAAACAGACTTTATCCAGTGTCTAGAAATTTTCATCCTATATTTATGTAAAGGATAACTGGTTTAATTAAAAATAACAATATTTATGCAAATGTACTACTTAATCCTACATTGAATTGTGAACCTTGCAGTTAGTGTTTCTATCAAATGTTATAATGTTTTTTTATTTTGCAGTAAAAATGTTTGGTATTGAAAGAGTTAAAACCAGCAGATCTTGCTGCCACATTTTGAAAAACAGAAAAATGTATGTTTTATCTTGTTCCGCTTTGCTATCTCACGGCGGCACAAACTTACCATGAGGGAAAAAATGAGAATGAAAGAAAAAAAAATCATGTTTAATCCTCCTACCTGTAATTTTACAAGGTAACAGTTTTTTTTACATTATTGCAGGTCTTATGCAAAAATGAAACTCATTTGTCACAAGAAAATATCCCCATGTGTTTCCAGTGATAAATCCCATACCCAGAGAGGTTCCAAATGAGTAACCAGGGGAAGACAGGTGTTACGCCCAGACGAAAACCCTTTTTTATACATGGTCAGCAAATACCATTTAAACTAGGGTCAGACGAGCGTGATTTCTACGGACTGTGCGTCCGTGCACACGGACGTACGTCAGTACGGAAGACACAGTAGTGGCCACACAGTCCGTTTATCACTGACGTATATTTTGACGGATGTAGGAGGGAAAATAAATTAAAAAGCAAAACCATTTTGTCCGTGAAAAATGTTGGACGTATAAATGCAGTCCGTCTGACCACGTTCCATCACTCACACACAAAGCTATGCGGACGCAGCGCACTTTGTGCGGCCGTTCTAGGGGTTGTACGTGCTTGCCTGCCTTGCGTCCGTTGGCCGCGGCCGTTGTGCGTCCGCAGTTCAGTGCGGACGTACTTCGTGTGTCAGGCTCCAATGGGCTTCCTGTCATGCTATCACGGACGTACTTTTAGGTGCAATCACGGACGTGAACACTACGCTCGTCTGACCCCAGCCTTAGAATTATAAAAATGTATTAAACCTCCTCTAATTCGGTCAACTTATTTTTTGAATTCTCATTGAATATAAATTAGAGGTTTTCAAGGTCACATTGAATTTGAAAATATAGCCCAATGTATCTGGGGTCCCATTCCGACGCGGCAGTTAGTATCAACCTGCCAATGGCAAAATTGTGTGTGAGCCTTTATCCATTAGCAGCTTTATTCCCTCCAAGCTGCTGTACTAGGCTTGCGTTGTAATGGTTGGGACCAACTGATCGTCACCAGCAGCTGCAGCAACACTGGGTTCAGTCTCTGGAGTCCAAAGGATTCCATGAAAAGACCTTGTGCAGAGTTGTGTCAGAGCTGTGGAAGGAAAATTGGAACTATTTGTTCCTAATATCCTTCTGCATATGAACACAGGAAGGGAAGCACTAGAGCAACTCTCTGCACCGTGAGACCAGAGTTAAGGTGTTTTTTAGTGTGTTAACCCCTTCACTGCTGAGCCATTTCGGGTCTAATTTTTCTTCTTTACTTTAAACATGGTCATGTTTGGTATCATTGGAAAGGCCATGCTCTGGCCTTTCTACT
The DNA here is from genome assembly GCA_009667805.1 of Leptobrachium leishanense. Classification (NCBI taxonomy): domain Eukaryota; kingdom Metazoa; phylum Chordata; class Amphibia; order Anura; family Megophryidae; genus Leptobrachium; species Leptobrachium leishanense. The sequence continues at coordinate 398,896,156 of CM019064.1, read as the reverse complement.
GATAACAAACATGACCCTCTAGCTGCCAACAGTGGGGAGATATAGTGGTTCAAAAGAACCCCCTATCTCCACCCCTATCTTTCCTTAGGAGTCAATGAGGACTTTCCCCACACGTCCTCAGCAGTGAAAGGGTTAAGTGTGATGTGATTTTGTAAAAGCAAAATAACTTTGCACCGGGGTTTCCGAGCTTGTATTCTTTGCAGAATACCATTTCGGAACAGTCGAGTTTGATTTTTTCTGGCTAACTGCAAATTACTGGTACCTGTAGAAAGTACAGGGCTGTTAATTTACGGTGAGGCGTCGCAGCATCCAAGCAGTAAAGGTTGCAGCTCGACTGGAATTGCAGCTTTGGGGTTAAGCTAGCAACTGGGGCTTAAAAGCTCAGTTAGAATAGTGCCTCTGCTCTCCAAATATTATTCCATTTTACCTTTAGTCCTAAATAATAGCAATTTAACTAAGCTTTGATGTTTATAGTGCTGGTGTCTGAAAGCATTATATAGTGGGTTGCATATTTAGTCAAGCAACCCATCATTGATTTTCTAGCAATGTGCATTCCTGATATTGACAAGACTGAGAATGATGTAATTAGATGTGAAATGATGTGAAGAGGGACACTGGTGCTGAGCTGTTGATGTACACACATAAAGATATGCTATTAACTGAGGTTTGTATGGGGAGTATTCACTAAATGGCCTTATTTAGTGTTGCAACCACAGTATACTCTTGCCAATGCCATCATTTTAATTTTTCTGTTTCCATTGCCGGAGTTTCCTGTGGTTGTAACAGTGCTCCTGTAGTGCCCCCTCTCTGCAGGGCTTAGTTCTTGTCTATTTTCTATGACTGACTGCCAGGCTGGCTTCACTATTAAAAATACATATGTGGCCACATCACAACCTGAACGCCTAGCACTGCACTTGAGCAGTGGGTTAATTTTAACATGTCCTAATCCATCCGAGATGAAAGCTCAGCTTGGGTCTCAGATGCAGCAACTGATTACCGTACATTAACCTCTCCTATACTTTATCCCTAGATCCTTTGATGCAGAGAGAGGTGCTTCCCTGCTCCGTGGGCAGCTGAACACTGGGAACAAATAGTTCCCAGTGTTCATCCGCGGAATCCTTCCGCCATCCTGATTAGACCTCACTCGCATGAGTCCTGTGGACTCACTCCTGGCACTGATAACAGGGGCAGCATGCAACTGGTATTATCATCCAGCAGCTGCGTTTTAGCACGACGAGTGTAATGAGGCCCTAAGTTGTGATCTGGCCCCTGGTTTTATCATGCATCAAAAGGGCAAGTACATAATGGTTGGGGGTTCAAAATATGAATCTTAGAACAGGTTACGTACAGAAAAAAGACAAATTTTTTTTGAACATCATGGATTCGAATCACATACAGTGGCAAGAAAAAGTATGTGAACCCTTTGGGATTACGTGGAGTTTTGCATGAATTGGTCATAAAATGTGCTCTGATCTTCATCTAAGTCACAACAATTTGAAAAACACAGTCTGCTTAAAATAATACAACACAAACATTATATGTTTTCATGTGTTTATTGAACAGAACATGTAAACATTCACAGTGCAGGGTGGAAAAAGTATGTGAACCCCTAGCCTAATGACTTCTCCAAGAGCTAATTGGAGCCAGGAGTGAGCCAACCTTGAGTCCAATCAGTGTGATATTATTGGATGTGTTGCTGAAAGCTGTCCTGCCCTTTAAAAACACACACCAGTTTTGGGTTTACTGGTTTCAAGAAGCACTGCCTGATGTGAACCATGCCTCGCAGAAAAGAGCTCTCAGAAGACCTACGATCAAGAATTGTTAACTTGCATGAAGCTGGAAAGGGTTACAAAAGTATCTCCAAAAGCCTTGATGTTCATGTACCCACGGTAAGACAGATTGTCTACAAATGGAGAAAGTTCAGCACTGTTGCTACTCTCCCTAGGCGTGATCGTCCTGTAAAGATGGCTGCAAGAGCACAGGGCAGAATGCTTAATGAGGTAAAGAAGAATCCTAGAGTGTCAGCTAAAGAGTTACAGAAATCTCTGGCACATGCTAACATTTTTGTTGACACATCTACAATAAGGAAAACATTAAAGAAGAATGGAGTACATGGGAGGACACCACGGAGGAAGCCATTGCTGTCCAAAAAGAATATTGCAGCACGTTTGAAGTTTTCAAAGAGCACCTGGATGTTCCACAGCACTACTGGCAAAATATTCTGTGGACAGATGAAACCGAAATCGAGTTGTTTGGAAAAAACACACAACACTATGTGTGGAGAAAAAAAGGCACAGCACACCAACATCAAAACCTCATCCCCACTGTAAAACATGGCGGAGGGAGCATCATGGTTTGTGCCTGCTTTGCTGTCTCAGGGCCTGGACGGATTGTTGTCATTGATGGAAAAATGAATTCCAGAGTTTATCAAGACATTTTGCAGGAAAACGTAAGACCATCTGTCCGCCAACTGAAGCTCCGCAGAGGATGGGTGATGCAACAGGACAATGACCCAAAGCATACAAGTAATTCAACAAAAGAATGGCTTCAACAAAACAAAATACGCCTTCTGGAGTGGCCCAGTCAGAGTCCTGACCTCAACCCGATTGAAATGCTGTGGCATGAACTTAAGAGAGCGATTCACACCAGACATCCCAAGAATATTGCTACACTGAAACAGTTTTGTGAAGAGGAGTGGTCCAAAATTACTCCAGATCGTTGTGCAGGTCTGATCTGCAACTACAGGAAACGTTTGGTTGAGGTTATTGCTTCCAAAGGAAGGTCACCCAGTTATTAAGTCCAAAGGTTCACATACTTTTTCCACCCTGCACTGTGAATGTTTACATGTTCTGTTCAATAAACACATGAAAACATATAATGTTTGTGTTGTATTATTTTAAGCAGACTGTGTTTTTCAAATTGTTGTGATTTAGATGAAGATCAGAGCACATTTTATGACCAATTCATGCAAAACTCCACGTAATCCCAAAGGGTTCACATACTTTTTCTTGCCACTGTAGTTGAAATATAGTAAATATGATAGATTCTGACGCAAATAGAAGATTGTAGAACAATGACATGAGTGAGTGCAATAGATCTGCAGGACATTGAAGTAGTAATTAAAAAACCCTAACCATGAAACCCTAAGCTCTAAATCTAACCCTCAACCCCTAACCAACAAATTCTGGCCAATTTACAATGCAAATGTCACTACAATTCAATGTGGCTCGCAATATTATTAGGCAACAGATTCTGTTCCATTTTTAGAGGCGAGCGATGAATGCGCGCACCCTACTTGTTGTCTTTTCCAGTTAAATCGGCTTCCGTTTCCAATCTCCAAAATGTGCCCTGTCCTTACTTGATATTCTGTGGGGATGCAATCTAAACTGAAATGATTATAATTTAAATATTATCACGGGAGACACACTGAACAAAGACCTTTATCTCTCCTGTGTGTAAATGTCACTTTCATGGTTTTCAGATTTTGTTGTTAGTGGAATCGTTCACTGTAAGCCAGTTGCCAACCTTCTGTTTCTTTGACGCGTGATCCTTTTGTCTTTGCCAAAATATTTTCAGACAATATTTAGTAAGCGGTTTACAAATTCGCACGTTCAAAGTTGTTACCGAAATAACATTCAAAGCAATGTTCCGAAATGTGGATCTTTTATCATTAGCTTCGTGCTTACCGGCATTGAAACAATTCTTCAGAAAGAAGCTTCAAACAAATAAATTATTCCTAGTTTATTTTCCATTTCGTTTCTATTTGCATTCTTTAAAAGGAAAATACTTGTATAAAAGTGAATGAAGAAACTACAAACCATCTGTACTCCGAAGGAAAATAATCATTATTTACAATCATGTGTATGGAAGCTACATAGACAAAGGCAGACAGACAGGAATTTACACACATATGTTAAAGAATTAGCATGCGCAACACACTTCACCCGGGAATGAACACATTGAGCAATTATTAATTGTAAAGTAGAATGTAACAAATGTATTAAATAGCTAGCAGAGTTTAAAAATCTAAGCTTAAAGGGACACTCTACACATCCTGACGACTTTACAATTAATTAGTGGTGAGGACGTGAGGATTGCCCCCTCCCTCCCAGCTCCACGGATCAAAAAACCCATTAGCGATTTGGTATTAGCGTTTTATATCACAAGCTTACTGTACTTTGCGCTCCCTATACTTAACACGGGGAGCTCATTGCTCACAAGGAACCAAAGGGCTCATTTTAAATTGGCCCAATGGATGAAATCAGGTCATTTTTCAACAAATGTTTGCCCATTTTTCATTTTGGGAGATTCAAATGCATTTTGACGATTGATAAAAATTTGGATCGAATGTCAGTACTTTTGACTATGCTCTTCAAAGGAATAATCGGAAATATTGATTCAGTTCTAATGTATCAGAGTGCCGAGCTCTGAAAAAATTTGAAATGCTAAAAGGTGTTGCTAGAGGGAATTATAGAGAAATATTCTTTTAAATGATCAGATTTTTCTAATAGTCATGTTTCAAGGCACAAACCCTATATGATGCTGGTTAAAAATAAGGTTTTTCGGCTGTTTTACTGACCGCCGGCACTTTTCCAGACCAATGGCATTTTTCGAATCTCAGCTCTAGACGAATTCTTTTCAAATTAATCAGCTAATATTTTGAAAAAATATAGATAAATATTTATTTAAATTAAGTTGTCTCATATTTTCACGTTCGTTTATCCTGCCTTTTATTTTGACGAACTCTAGAGGTGAGATCCCGGGGATGTTAGGTTCCCCACCACACTTTTTTTGTGTGGGTATATGGGCTGACTCAGATGTGCCACCTGGGCAGACACCATGGCCCTGTGTGCCCCACTTGGCCCTCGGTCGCCTGGCTCTGCGGCCTCTTCCAATCATCCAGGTCCTTCGTTGGTGACCATGGGTGTGCCAGTAATGACGCTTTATATTGAGCATTCACTCACACACTCCATCCCCTGTATTATTATTATTTTTTTATTATTATTTTAGCCTTTGCGACCCTGGCTCACCACCTCGGCTGTTATCTTTGTATTATTTTTCTCTTTAAAACTCTCCTTTTTTGTCCTAGTGGTCCTCTTTGCGAGACTTTCGTTTTAGTTCAATTTTATTGTTTTTCCTTGATGACTCCCAATGCATGTTCTTAATCTTCTGATGTGTAATTTTATGCCTCCTTCCAGCTGGCCCTGCTTGGCCGCCATTCTTTTGTTGTCCTAATGTCTGGTGTACTGATGACGTGCTTTCAAAATAAACATTATTAATATATAAAAAATATTGAGCCCATAGTCACCTACGACAGCTGACACCCATGACCCTAAATGGCAATGATCTAAAAATAAGAGAAATGATCTTAGAATGACTGTTAGTCCTCTTCCCCCAAACATAGCTACCAAATACCACTAGAAGAACACACATATTTGATCCCAACCAATACCATCAAAGAGGCTAACTCGCTCATAGATACCACAGCATCAGTGATCTTCCGAAAGATAAGACCAAGGGAAAAACGCCACCCACCTCGGAAGAATTGGTCAACATGCGGACCCAACATGTGTCACGTCCATGGAACCGGTGTGCAGGTAGAGCCCAAGTTTGGGGACACAAAGCCAGCAGACAGGAAGTGGTGAGTAACTGGTGGGTTTATTATGAGGGTTCAGGTAAAGCAACACAAATAAAGATAAACAAACGGAGCAGGTCTAACCATAAACAAAAGATGTCAAGGCATCTGAAGCCAGGGGCGACTCTCTTAAATAGGAAGTCAACAAATAACTAGTGAGTGCCTGACATCTTCCGCCAGTCGGAACAGGTGGAAAATCAGAACAGGACTCCTCAGCATGCAACAAGAAAGGTGCTGATAGAGACTAGGGATGAGCCGAACACCCCCATGTTCGGTTCGCATTCAAACAATTTCAAAAGTTCGAGTTCGAACGCGAACACGAACCGAACTCAATGCAAGTCAATGGGACTCAAAAGTTCGATTTTTAGAGTGCCCTGCAAGAGGACATATATGCAAGATATTTGCCATAAAAGGTGTATGGGGGTCCGGGTAGTGCCCTGGGGGACAGGAAACAAGGACAAAAAGTTTAAAAAAAAGACGATTTTAAAGGAACAGTGAGTTTTCCATAAAATAAGGGTTAAAAATAAAAACAAAAAATTCCTTCAAATATCGTGCCTAGGAGGTCCCCATAACCTGCCCGTGAAGTGGCGTATTTGTAGGATGTATAGAAATATCGCCATCAGAGACCCACACACGACACCTAGCCACCCTTAAGGGGTTAAAATGCACAGGGACTGGCTACTATCCTGTTAGATGAGGAATGTATTATATGTATAAAGCAAGGTATATATGACAATGGATAGTCAGAGACTCTAGGGACTCGGCTTGTACGCTTTATGATAGACATTTTCACGATGTGTTGTGTTACTAATGCAGAAGCAGCAAGCCCTTCCACCACGCTTGCACCAAAACTATAAATCTAACACAATAATAATTGTATGCTCACATAGGCCCTTCAGGAGAGGTACATGACATACAAATACTGGAATATTACGTTTAAATCTAAGGAGTGTGATAAACATTTTATTAAGCCCTTGATGACAAACGACGTAACATCTACATCATTAATGATTGGCTTTACAGAGCCCTGGTCCTTAAGGGGTTAAACAGCATACCAGAGGAACATGTAGTAGAAATGAACACTTCTTAGAATTCAGAAGCACAGTGTTCATGCATGTGCAGGAGCCACACCCAGTCTGTAGGCAATGTATCAAATTCATGAGACCAGACTAATTAGAAGCACATGTTATTTCCAAACACTAATTAACACCTGTTGTTTACACCGTTTGAGAGCCCTGCTGTAAGCACATGTCATTTAGGGGTCAGAATCTTTGCACCTAGACATTAAGCAGACTGTAAAGCATGCTTTCCTTGTAAGCTACAAAATCCACATCACCCATTGCAGCATTTTAAAGATGAAACACACAGGCGGCGCAAAAAATCCTATGCAAGGAACATGCGTGCCTTCTTGCCCTGGGTAGTTTTGTAATTCAATATCTAATAAACCATTCATACTAAACAGAGTGTGAAGATGTATCCCCAAGAGGAATAGAAACTGCAGTTCACAGCACTCTCCACCAGCGTGCTAGGGTATAGACATATAGGAAAAAATAGAACATGCAGTACAATACAACCTTATAGATGGTCAAATATTTTTGATGATACAGGATCTTCAAGGAAGTGCAGAGCCTCTAAAATCAGAGCATACACAGAAACATAGCATAATACTGCCAGATATTTAATAAAACATAAAACCACAAAAAGAAGCCACTCACAAAATTAGTGGCACACGATGTATAAAAGTGTGCAAAAGCGCATATTTAACCAAGTCGTTCAAATAGTCACCACAGCCGGAAAGACATCGTCCTTAAAGCGTAGTTTCTGCAGGAGAGCCTGGCCAGGATACCACTCCGTGCTGAGAAGTCCAAATACCAGGTGGAACCACAGTCCTTCAGAACGACCAATTGGGGAACCGAAGACCTAGAGCCATCCGAAGTGAATAATGGACGATCCGACTCGCGGACGAATAATGGACGATCCGGCGGGCAAACGAACGAAATAGCGGAAACAAGCAAGTCAGTTCGACGCGTTTTGTCCTCTGACTTATTCATGAATAAGTCAGAGGACGAAACGCGTCGAACTGACTTGCTTGTTTCCGCTATTTCGTTCGTTCGCCCGCCGGATCGTCCATTATTCGTCCGCGACTTGGTTAAATATGCGCTTTTGCACACTTTTATACATCGTGTGCCACTAATTTTGTGAGTGGCTTCTTTTTGTGGTTTTATGTTTTATTAAATATCTGGCAGTATTATGCTATGTTTCTGTGTATGCTCTGATTTTAGAGGCTCTGCACTTCCTTGAAGATCCTGTATCATCAAAAATATTTGACCATCTATAAGGTTGTATTGTACTGCATGTTTTATCTAATAAACCATTGCTTATAATATTCTGCAGTAAAGAGTCTCTTTATTTCTAGATTTTTTAGTATTTTTTAAGCATTTTTTATACTTTTTCAAAATGTTTTGGTTTTTTTCGAACTCGAACCAAACACGCCAAAAAGTTCGAAGTTCGCGAACTTTTGAACTGCCAATGTTCGAGTCAAACTCCGAACTGATCGAACCGAACAGCTCATCCCTACCAGAGACCATCTCACGGCAGCACTGGCTTTGCAAGGAGACTTTTTGCGACCCTACGAGATGCTCGGTCAGGTGAGTAACAACATGATCCACACCTACTGGATAAAGAAAATAGCAACACTGAATGAACATCTAGCAGGACACATTAACAAACCAAAGTTTTTCACACACATGTCTGGGAGGATGTTTGAATACACTGTATGATTTGCTTTATCTCGATTTAGCTCCAGCCCTCATGAGACTTAATACATCCTTTTTGATTGGATTTAATTATTTTTATAAAGTATGGAGGTTTTTTTGTGCATATTTAATTTAATTACACTTTTATGCATTTTCTTTTGAATGAAAGCATGTCTACAATTTAAAAGAAACCTGGTAGCACTCAGCTATTGTTATACAAGGCTTCAGTTCCTACTTATGCACTGTATCATTTCCTTCCTACTTGGAGCGATCATTGATGTTCCAACATACTCCCAATCCATTTATAATTCTTAACTGACACATGGGACACGTCCTCTGTACTCAAAATATTAACCAAAAAAAATAAACCAATGGATTCCTCTTGGCACTTATACCATTTCTTTAGTTATGATGTTTACTTGAATTGGGTTTAGTTGACCACTGATAGCTCTGGCTGTTAGTATCACACTTTTAAGTGCATGTTTATCAGGTCTGCAACCTCAACTGTATTTGTAAACCACCGCCATTTAAGTCAAGGGAAATCAAGCCAGGCAATAAAAACTCACAGATATATAAAAGTTCCTTGCAAACAGGAAGAACATGGCTCCCAAGAAAGCACTGAAACTGCTATACAAATACGGGGCCGTATTTAATAAATGTAAGTAATAGGATGATATATCAGTTTAATCTATCTTTAGAAAATAAATACTGCAAGATAAAGGGTGATTCATATAGACCTAAACTCAAAGGGCTCTATTCCTTAGTTGGCGTAAACGTTAGCGCCTTGATATGTAATTGTTAGCGCAGGATAAGTGTGCTTAATGCATGCCACCGTTATTACATTCCTGATGCAACCCCCATTAGCTTTTTGCGCTAGTTTCCACGATCTTACTAGAGATGTGCATTTGTTTCGGAAAAACTCTGAATTTGTAACGAAATTTGATAATTCGTAGTTCGGAAGTACTTCCGAATAACGAATCGATACAATACGAACTCGAAACAAAACGGTATATAACGTATTTATTTCGTTTTACACTGTGTCATCATCATAAAAGAAAAATTTGAATAATTGATATCAACGATCGAATTTGAAATGAACTATCAAATACATATAAACTATCAAATTGATATATGAAATTCGAATCGATACAAAAACCAAAATGAAATACGAAACGAAATTAGTTATGAAATTCCGAAAATGAAATTATTTATAAACGTAACGAAACGAAATTAATTTTTCAGCCATGCACATCCCTAGAGCTTACTGTACTTTGCGAATCCTATACTTAACATGGGGAGCACAAACGTCCATTACTGTTTTGATAAGTGAGGTATTACAAAGTGCTAGTGCTAATTACTATCGGGACTTGGAGAGCAGAAAGTTAGCACCTTCTAAAAGCTGGCGCTACATGATTCTGCATTTGGCCCTTAAACCCCCCCCCCAATAAATCAGATACTCACCTCACATCCCGCGACAAGAACGGTGGCTCGATCCGCTGCTTCTGGCCGCCAAGAGCAGAGTGAGACTGGAAACAAATAGTCTCCCATCTCCCTCCGCGACCACTCCTTGACGCTGCATGCTCTCACGAGATCGTGCAGGTCACATGGCCCTCCATGGAGTCCTTTGGACTCCAGGAAGTGATACTCGCAGTGGCGCGGAAGCCAGCTAGTATCCTAGCGGTTAGTGCTGCGTTCCAGGGTGAGGTGCTGAGGTAGCACCCTAACATGGGGACACTCCAGGGAAACCTGCAGGCACATACAGGGCTATTCAGAAAGAGGTGAAAACCTTGAGAATGGCTGGAGAATTGAAAATTCTAGGTTAAAGTAGTCAAACCAGAAAAATTCTCCCATTTATCTCACTTTCCATATTGGCTATTTGGTCTAGATTGTTCATTCTCAATTCAAGGTTTTCACCTCTCTCTGAATAGCCCTGATATTTTCCCCTTTAGCTTTCCCATGTTAACGCGAACAAGGGAATAGGATTCTACATTACCTATTTTTATTAACCATATATTAAACAGACATATGTATCCATTATTTCCACTGAAATGGTGCAAACCATTATGTCGCAGCCCTTCCTTTAATTCTTTTAATAACAATGCCGCTAATTGTTGTAAAATTGTTACATGTCATCAGTGAAGGGATGATGTTTAATTGATAATTGCACCATTGCGTTACTGTGTAGAAAGCTGATTTGTATGATATTTCTTTTCAAGAGAGGTTCTAGGAGACGTCTGAAAACAAATGGAACAGTCATATTGTTACATGTAGAGATTATGCAGAAAACGCTAACCTTATTTCACGCATGATTTGCAGCTCAACGCATGTATCATTAAACAGATTTTTTTTTTCCATAACAGAATCACACAGATGAAGAATCTGGTGACACTTCACTGAAATGCTTCAAGAAAAGAAATAAAAACACCTTAATGCTATCGGGAAAATAGGAATGAAGGTGATTTGGTATCGTGTACTCACTATTCGAAGAGGTCTATATCAAAAGATAAAGAGTATATACAAGTACACTGCAATAGAAATGCAGGATTGCTTTTAATACTGTATATGTTCACTGTATATAATGTATATTTTATTTATCTTTAGATGCTGCAGTATACATTGTGTTACAGAGCAGTGCAACAAACATTCAATACTCCGCTAATCAAGCTAATTGTTATAGAACACAACATGTGACCCGTTTCGGAAATCTGCTTAATAACTGAAACATTGTTTAACCCCTTCACTACCAAGTGGTTTGTCATAAAAACATTGCCAGGAACCAGTGGTTATTTGAAAAAGAATTTTTAATTATAAAGTATGAAATATTTGGGAATATTTCCAGTGTATTTCTTACTGTAATTGTCATGGCCCTTGCCACCGGCTGCACAAGAAAAGCAAATCTGGTGCTGCCCCACCTTGAATGCACCCAGGCAGCCCTTTTCAAGCACTGAGTCCTGGCTTCTCCTTTGGCTCTGCAGCAGACTCAGGTGCGCCCAATCGCCTGGCCCAGTACTTCCCTACTAAAGGGTGAAACACAAGAGCCTTTGCTCCAGCATTGCTCAGTATTCAGTGTGTGTCCTGTTAGCCAGAAGTCAGATCGCTGCTTATTTGTGTAACAGACCATTTGCTTGGATTACCGGACTTTGCTACTCTCTGCCTGCCTTCGACACTTGTCTTGCCCCGGCAACTCTCTTGGAATACCCCCTGTTGGATGCTTCCCCTGGAAACCCTTATTTGTTTGCCGTGACCCTCATCTGCTATAAAGACCCTCATCTGTTATCGGAGACTCTCGCCTGTTGCCGTTCCCTACCTTGCTGCCTGATTTCCAGTTTCCTTGGACTCCCACTCTCAGCATCCCTGTCCATCTGTCTGTTAGACAGCCCCATTCCCATCTTGCTCCCCTTGTTTCTATCCAGATTTCTGTGTGTATCTGTAGTCAGCCCTTTTCTTGTCCTGCCTGTTTCTCTATATCCTTACTGGCCCTATCCCTGCCTTGCTCATCGTCTTATACTGTGTTACCCTAATATAAACCACCTTTGTTGCCAAATTCGTGCCTCCAGTGTGTCACTGCACCCCTGGGCTCGTGCCTTTGCCCTTCTGGATTATCTAACCCCTATCAGTAATAACCTATGTGGCAGGCAAATGGCGCCATCTACTGGCCAAATGGAGTTACAGCAGTTTGGGCTGCAGCTCGTGGTTTCCTGCAGCGGCTGCTGCAAGCCCGATATCTCAGGGCATTCTTCAGACGATTTTAAACAGTTTTAGCACCTTGGCATTATATCCACAGGGCTAAAACTTTGGGAGCACCATCTGCAGCCCAAAAGTAAACGAAATTAGTTTGCAGCAAACAAATTGCATTTGCTTTTGTCCTTCAGAGATGCAGATCGAGATAACTCGATATTGGTACCGGATGGTGCCTTAAAAGTCCCGAGTCATCTTGATCTCGGCAGTGAAGAGGTTAAAAGGATACTCCAAGGCAGTCTTTCCCAACATGGACCTCAGGTATCCCTAAAAAGCCAGATTTTAAGGATTCCTTTGGGGAAATGTAGACTGAATCTTGCAATCACTGAGCAGCAACTCATATTACCTGTGCTGTGCTTCAGGTATCTGCAAACCTGACCTGTTAGAGGAACCTGCGGACTAGGCCTGGGAATCACTAAGCTATCATGAATTAGTGCGATTATAAAGGATAGAGTCTTGGCAAACATGGCCTGGTTGTGGGTCCCGACGACAGGTTTGAGAGGCACTGCTCTATGTTAAAAGCAGGGAGGAAGCGGTATAAATATTAACCCATCCTGACACCAAGCCCCGGTTGTAACTCTCATGTTTCTTTTACTCAGTTTGAATTCAGTGCCTGGCCTTCATCATTGAAGCAGCTGCTGTGACAAAGCAGGCAAGGGCTGAACATTCACTTGGGTGTCCAGACAAGACGTTGCCTCTCACTATTAGAGCATTGAGACAAGGTCTATGTGACTGAAATGTTGCATGTCCTCAATTAATGCCACTATTTTTCTGGAGAGCTTGGCGCCATTTTGTTTATGAAGGTATTGCTAATTGGTCGGCCCCACTTGGACCATGACCAGTCTTCTTCAAACTGTATACATGTTGCTTTTGTGAGTGCTGCTCCCTGTTGTGAATAACTAGTAAGAAAAAGACACTGATTAGCAATGGGAAATTTACCTGAAACGTCAGTATTGTTAATGCTTCCAGCTGTCCTCAGATGCTCTTGCTGAGTTATAGAATTGCTCGAGGAACGTTGACTTGCAATCAGTATCCGGTTCTTTGCTGAAGGCAATCTGGACACAGCACCCAGACCAAGCTGAGGTTTCAGGATCATGGTGGATCTGTAGAAGCTAGGAGGGACCTCATAGTGGGCAAAAGGAGAGGAGGGGAAGTCGTCTTTTCGCGATCGGTCACCTGTCTGTACAAAACCAAAACATATTCTTTTAAAGCCAATTAAAGATATACCTTTCAAAGCAATATCTTGAACGTAGAAGAAGATGCATCACCAGAATAAATGCTAGCTCATATTTAAATTTTATTTCACTACAGTACTAGGAAAAAGTCTCAGTGTCCAGGAAACAATTCCCAGTGTGAATGCTAGTTAACATTGTCCCCAATACAAAGCATAGTATGTTTGGACCACAAATCAATGGTTATGAAATTCAGAATAACTAGATATTTGGCCGTATTCCATAGTTGACGCTAACATGGAGACGGTAAGCAGGATAATGTGCGCTTGCAGATTTTCTCTTACCATCTCCATGTTAACGTCCTATTCTGGGGAAGGTGCTATCTCTGCTTTTCGCCCCCGGAAAGGAGCACTAGCTTCCATGATACCCACAGTAGAAATTCCAATCCGGTGGGTTTATTGGTGACATTCGGTGGATCCACTTGGCGTACTTCAGGAACCTTGCAGTGAATGCTGAATTCACAGCAGGGTTGGCGAATTGGGCATGCCAAAGTGCGCCGAATGAAAAAGCACCGAAATTTGGTGCTCTTTGAATAACCCCTTTAGTCTTACTCCCCGATTACTATAGAAAACTGAGTTGCCCAGTAAACTCCAAAGATTCTCTGGCCATTTATTGCATTCAAAGAATTATGGGAATTGTAGGCAATCAACATCTGGGGGGTGGAGTCTGAGATCCCTGGCCTAGCTGGTATGCTCCAATTAAGCTGCATTAATCCCCTTCAATATGGATCCATTTCACATGTGTGCTGAGTTTTCTTGGTCATCGTGTTTAAATGCTATTTGAAACGGTTTTATTACAGAACCCACACAAATTATATTACTTTTATTCAACATAATATAATTATTCTGTGTATATATCACGTCACATCGGAATGCTAAACAAAAAAAGGGGAGAATATAAAGACTATTTTTTTTACCTGGATTTCAATAATTTACAGTATTTACATTTATTTTTTCACCCTTTTATCTTATCTGTTTTTTTTAAATAATAGAATATATGTAAACCATAAAGAAAAATAAGTGGGTAGTGGAGAATGGAACTGTTATTTCTTATATAATAGATTCAATCATTTCTTATCTAAGGTGGTTAAAAATCTTTGAAAATCTTTAAAATTGTGTAATCTTGAAGATGGTGGGATCTGCGCAAGAGAGTGAAAATAACTGTTTATACTCCTCACTTGTTGCTGTAATTTCCAACTGCAACATGCAATTTTAAGAAAAATGAAGAAAAAAAACAGGACTTTTTTATGTTGTGTTTTGGCATATTGTGTCTCACATATAAAATAGCATGTAAAAATCTGAACGTAGAATTGCTATTTATTTTAAAACGCGCGCAAATTTCCTAAATGGAGTTAAATGTTTTGACTGTGTTACTTTCTAGTGGTCTCTGATCTGTAAGCAAATATGTTAATTAGAAGACAAGCTTATCATTGTATTATTATCATTGTATGTTTTGAAGCTTTCTTAACCCTTTCGCTGCTGAGGCTTTTCCCACCTCTGTGCTGAGGTCATTTTTACCAGTTTTGCTCATCATGTTTAAACGTGTTTTGAAGGCTTATTTTAGTATATGACCCAGACATATTATATATCGTTCTTTCCGGCAGACTCGGCAGATTCATAATATGTCATTATTATATGTATACGTCATGACCTGTCTGTATATTATAACAAAAATGCAATAAAATATGAATTTTCAATAATTTACAACGTGTAAAGTGTTTTTTTTCACATTTTAACATGCGAGCAATTGTGGTTATATTTTGTATGGGGTGCGCTTGTTAAAAAAATTTGAAATGGGGTCTCGTTACATTTTTGTTTGGGGAAAACTACATGATTTTTAACAAACGTACCGCATACAAAAATCGTTAGTGCAGCATCATTGTTCACATTATAATTGAAATGGGAACAATATTGTTGCATTAACAAACCAAAAAAAATAAAAAAAACTTGTTTATTTTTTTTAGATTTTTTTTTAAATATATATATTTTTTTATTTTTAATTTTTTTTTTTAAAAAACTTTTTTCACAGTCGTGTTTGGTATCGTTGGAACGGCCATGCTCTGGCCGATCCAACAGTACCAAACTTTAACCCCTAGCTGCCACGGATTGGATCTCCAGCTAGGGGTTAACTCCAGGATTCTTCCACAATACTACAGAGGGGTTACTGTATGATGACACTTGCTGGCCTGGCACCAAAGGCACAATATCTGGGTGCACTGACGCCTTGACCAGAATCATATCTTTTCAATATAGGACCACATGGTCCACCCCTGCATTCTTCCACAATACCACAGAGGGGTTACTGTATGATGATACTTGCTGCCCTGGCAGTCTTGCACCAAAGGCAGAATATCTGGGTGCACTGACGCCTTAACCAGATGCATATCTTTTTAATATAGGACCGCAAGGTTCACCCCTGCATTCTTCCACAATACCACAGAGGGGTTACTGTATGATAGTACTTGCAGGCCTGGCACCAAAAGCACAATATTTGGGTGCACTGCCACTGACGCCTGTATCAGATTCATATCCTCAGAGGGGTTACAGTGTGACGGCACTGTTGGGGATGCTAAAGGACCAATTTTGAAGAACCTATTGTTACTTTCATCCAAAGCTTGCATAAGTTTCACAATAATTTAGCCAAAAAAATCAGTAAACTTTTTCTGCATCTCCGAAAATGTCTCCTCTTTTCATACAGACTGCCGCCCCAAGCAGTTGTTTATGGATAGATTAAAGGAAAAGCATTTACCGTCATTTAAAACGTCATTTTTTTGTTTTCAAGTGTTTCTATACATCCTAGAAATCTGCCACTTCACGGGCAGGTTATGGGGACCTCCTAGGCACGATATTTGAAGGAATTTTTCATTTTTATTTTTAACCCTTATTTCATGGCAAACTCACTGTCCCTTTAAAAAAGTTTTTTTTTACTTTTTGACCTTGTTTCCTGTCCCCCAGGGCACTACCTGGACCCCCATACACCTTTTATGGCAAATATCTAGCATATATGCCCTCTTGGAGGGCACTCTAAAAACCTAATTTTCAGCCCCATTGACTTGCATTGAGTTCGAGTTCGGGTTCGGGTTCGGAACCGAACATTTGGGAAGTTCGGGCCCGAACCAAACTCGGGGGGTGTTCGGCTCATCCCTACTTTGAGGAATAAAAAGAAAACAAAACAAAGAAATTTTTCTGAAAGAATCCTTGTCATTTAACCCCTTCACTACCAAGTGATTTTCCAAAAAACATTGTCAGAAACCAGTGTTTTTTTGTAAAATCATTTTTAATTAATTATACATTAAGGAATATTTGAGTTTCTACCATTGTATTTTTTTTACTGTAAATAACCTATTTTTGGCCACTAGATGGCACCATCTACTGCCAAATTGAGCAGCTGGTCTATTTTCTTCTTTTTCTCCCTGCACCAGCTGCTGAAAGCCTGATATTTCAGAGCTTTGAGCAGCTGATTTTACAGTTTTAGCTCTTTGGGCATTATGTCCACAGGGCTAAAACTTTAAGGGCATCTTCTGCAGCCCAAAACCAACCAAAATTTGTTTGCAGCTAACGAATTTCATTTGCTTTTGGACTGTAGATCAGCATACCAAGATATTGTGATATCGGGGCACCACATAGTGCCTTTGAAGCCCAAGATATCTCAAAATTGGAAGTGAATGGGGTTAAAAAGCTTTAGATGCCAGAGAAATAACAGTTTGTGCTCCAGGTCTGACCTGGGCCCCCGTTCTTGTTGGTAACAGGGAGCTGCTAAGGGTAAATATCAGTGTGAACCAATAACCCTTAGCAACTCCCTGAAAATGACTATTCCAACCGGGCTGCTACATTAGTAGCCCTTCGGAATGTTTGGGAGCAGCTGATCGATATCGGCAGTGGCAGTATTAGCCCCGGCTGTTATCAGATCCTGGTGTCTATAGGACGCCTTAGAGAGAGGCACACATCTTTTGAGGGCTCCCTTTACGGCTGCAGAAGGACACTGGGAACTACTTGTTCCCAGTGCTAGGGGATGTGTCGGATCGTGTGGCCCTCTGCACTGTGGGATCAGAGCTAAGTTTGGGATTTTTTACTTATTTATTATAAAGTCCTTCTCTGCAGCCCACTAGGGATGTGCATGGCTGAAAAATTTGTTTTGTTTAGTTTCGTTTCGTTTTTAAATAATTTCGGTTTTGGAATTTCGTAACTAATTTAGTTTCATGTTTCATTTCGTATTTCGTTTAATTTTGGATTGATTTGTATCGTATCGTATCGGATTTGTATCGTATCGAATTCGATAGTTCATTTCAATTTCGATAGTTGATATCCAATAGTTGATATCCATTTGATAGTTCATTTCAATTTCTATAGTATCAGATTCATATCGTATCGAATTGTATCGTATCGAATTCGATAGTTGATATCCATTTGATAGTTCATTTCAATTTCGATAGTTGATATCAATTATTCAAATTTTTCTTTTATGATGATGACAGAGTGTAAAATGAAATAAATTTGTTATATACCATTTAGTTTAGTTTCGTATCGATTCGTTATTCGGAAGTACAACATTGCCTCAAAGTTACACAATACCACGGTATCATGCCATGTGATAACAATAAAACAAAACAGAAATTATTATTTTACTTTATATATAGCGCCAACATATTCCGCAGCGCTGAACAATGGGCATGATATAGACAGGTTTACAATACATTGAGACTGAACAACATTTCATAAACCAGTACAGGAGGAAACGAGGGCCCTATTCCTGTGGGAACTCACAATCTAGAAGGGTTGAGGGTAGAAACAGGAGGAGAGACTGCAAGGTGAGAGTGATGAACTGCAAGGTGAGAGTGATGAACTGCAAGGTGAGAGTGTTGGACTGCAAGGTGAGAGTGATGAACTGCAAGGTGAGAGTGATGGACTGCAAGGTGAGAGTGATGAACTGTAAGGTGAGAGTGATGAACTATAAGGTGAGAGTGATGGACTGGAAGGTGAGAATGATGAACTGCAAGGTGAGAGTGATGGACTGAAAGGTGAGAGTGATGAACTGGAAGGTGAGAGTGATGAACTGCAAGGTGAGAGTGATGGACTGGTTGGGGTAGTGAGGCGTATTATTATAACAAAACAAAATAAGTCATCTGAATTTTGAGAAAACCTCATCAATGGCCCAATAGAAAAAACCTAATCAATGGTCCAAAACTTGTCAAATAGGGCTATTACTGGAAGATACACATTGGTGACTAATTATAATGTTTTTTTACTCTAGAATTAAGAAAAGTGATTATCCGAAAAAAAAAAACCTATTGGGTCCTGCCGGTGGTTTTAAGGAAATCACTTGGTTCTGAAAGGGTTAATGCAATGTATCTAAACCTTACTGTTGCTGTCTTGCCATCCATGTATACCTGGTTCACTGTAACATAAAAGCTTACTTTTACGAAGGAAAATGTGTGTGTTTACGTTCGCGATTCACAAATCTAATGGCATTGGCTATGGTTTCTCAGTATAAGCTGTGACATTATTTTGTCCAACACGTGCTGTCCAGCAGTAACGCTATTGTATGTAATACACTCCAGGTTGAATACATAAACATGTTTCTCAGCGTGCCTTATGGGAGGCAGGAGAACATATGGATTGTCCCGAGTGCTACTTCCAATTTGTCAATGTCCGTCATAATTAAGCCTGATCTCTATTAGAAAAAAAGTCCCTAATAAATCACCATCACTATTTGTCAAGAGGCGTTTAGATCAGTTTGACATGAGGTCCACAGAAGATGGGGAAATTAACATTTACTCCATGTTACTGGTTGCTAACTGAATAGACTGAAAGTGTAAGTGACACCAAAGTGCATTTTTTATGGAAATGAAGCTACTACTCAAGTCAATAAAATGATTTTAAGACGCATATGTCAGAAGCTCACACGATGATGACAGCACTGTGTGATTGTGCAGATTGATGAGCGGGTTCTAATGATTCGTGCAGGTTGTAACACTGTATGACACAGTGGGATAAGGATTGTGTTTTGTTTAGCTTTGGGTATCAAACGTTTATTGATGTTTCATAGGTATAAGGTATAGAATAAAGAAGAAGGACAAGGAGACAAGAAGTGGACATAACCCAGAGGAAAATGATTATTTCACCATTAAACATTCAATTGCCTAAACATATACACATTTTCACTTTTTGGACGTATGGGAGGAGATGTGGCTGGAAAATATTCTTATTCTTATTTAGAAGACTTCATGGCCATTTTTGTTAACTACAATGCACAAAATCCTTTCTAACTACAAGTTATATTTAAAATCGAAGAATTGTCCTTAGAATGTATATTAATTGCCTCTTCTGGTGCCAAAATAAAGAGAAACATAGGTTTTATTTGTATACCTGCACATGCCAGAAATGCATTCTGAAAAATCTATATTTCCTGCTTCAGTATTAAATTGCAGTGGACAGTAACCTTGATTATTGCACTAAATCATAATAGAGCAATGGTCTCCAACTCTGGCCCTCAGGTCCACCTAACAGGTTAGGTTTGCCAGGTATCTGAAGCACAGCACATGTGATATGATTTGCTGCTCAGTGATTGGAGGATTCAATTTGCATTTCCCCAAGGGAATCCTTAAAACCTGGTCTTTTTTAGGAACACCTGAGGATCAGGGTTGAGAACCACTGTGATAGAAAAATGAGATCCAAAAGCAGGAACATGTTTCATATTTAATCAACTTGTAACCTTTCTTTCTGTGAATCAGAAATATAATAAAAAGGGAACATAAATTATTTATTTATTTATTTGCAAACTATTTTACCAAGAAGGATACATAAAGATTTCTCTCGTTTTCAAGTATGTCCTGGGTACATGGTAACATTTCTTGTAGTGCTGTGATTAGATAGATAGATACAGAGATGCAGAGAAACATAGATAGAAAGATACAGAGATAGTCAGATACAGAGAAGCATAGAAAGATACAGAGATAGACAGATACAGAGAAACATAGATACAGAGATAGATACAGAGATAGACAGATACAGAGAAAGATACAGAGATAGGCAGATACAGAGAAACATATATAGATAGAAAGATACAGAGATAGACAGATACAGAGAAACATAGATAGATAGAAAGATAGAGAGATAGGCAGACACAGAGAAACATATATAGATAGAAAGATACATAGATAGATACAGAGATAGACAGATACAGAGAAACATAGATAGATAGAAAGATACAGAGATAGGCAGACACAGAGAAACATGTATAGATAGAAAGATACATAGATAGATACAGAGATAGACAGATACAGAGAAACATATATAGATAGAAAGATACATAGATAGATACAGAGATATACAGATACAGAGAAACATAGATAGATAGAAAGATACAGAGATAGATACAGAGATAGACAGATACAGAGAAACATAGATAGATAGAAAGATACAGAGGTAGGCAGATACAGAGAAACATATATAGATAGAAAGATACATAGATAGATACAGAGATAGACAGATACAGAGAAACATAGATAGATAGAAAGATAGAGATAGATACAGAGATAGACAGATACAGAGAAACATAGATAGATAGAAAGATAGAGATAGATACAGAGATAGACAGATACAGAGAAACATAGATAGATAGAAAGATACAGAGATAGATGCAGAGATAGGCAGATACAGAAAAACAAAGATAGATAGATAGATGCAGAGATAGATGCAGAGATACATACAGAGATAGATAGATACAGAGACTCCATGGAGGTTTCTGCTGCCGGGTCACATGATCGGCAGGATCTCACCTCTCTCAGAGTCTCACTCTGCTCCCGGCGTCCAGAAGCAGTGGATCAGGCTGCCGTTCTAGCCACGGGATGGGAGGTGAGCATTTGTTTTTTTGGGATGGATTTCAGCTGCTGCTAACTGATTCTGCAGCAGCTCAGAGCTGGTGGTAACTTTTCAGTTAACGAACAGCTGTGAGTAACTTGTGTTAGTTCAATAAAAAAAAGTAGTTACTGACTTCTTCATGTGGTAAAGCAAAGAGTATTTAAGGCTAGGGTCAGAGTGGGGCAGTCGGAACGCGCGTGCAGACGCACTAAATCACGGCGGCAGTAGCAGCACATAACGGCCAATGACGGCCAATATACGCAGTACGTGCGTACAAAAGTGCGCCGACACCACGCAACCAGCAAATGAACGCATTTTTTCTCAGAACGTGAAACCGCTGCTACTGACGTACAGAGTGCGCTGCGGCCGCATGGCAGCGTGTGTGCGTGATTAGGAGACGTCAGACGCTGCTAGTGTGCGGCCTACATAACGTTCAAACAGCCGGATTTCCCTAGACTTCTTTTTACCCCACCGTCATGAAATACGTCCAGAATTGCGCATCGTCTGACCACTTAAGCGTATTCCGTGAAAAAATGCGTGCGCACGCATCGACGTACATTTTGACGGTGGCCGCAGAAAATGCGCTCATCTGTCCCTAGCCTTATTCCGCAGTGAGCAAAGGACAACGTTTCGACGCAGTGGTCTTTGTCAAGTCGAGATACATAGGGCCCTATTACATTCTTCGTGCATTTGTTTTGCGCGTGCGCAAATGCGCATTTGCGCGAGTGCAAAACCATTTGTGCAGAAAGTCGTCTTCCGACGTTCGCGCAAACGATGCGCGTAATCGTCTACCGCGATTGACCCTGCGCGAACGAATTTTCCTACACGCATCCTATACTTAACATTGTCAGCGCAAATGCGTTCGTGCGCTGGTACGCGGATGGTATTACAATCTTCGCGCAACGAAAGCTTGCGCGCATTTTCGTAACGTCTTTGAAAAGCAGGTGGTAACTGTAAATGTGATCGTTCTGGGCGAAACCAAATACACCAGCACGAAAAAAAAATACAGCACAGTACAATTACACATTCTACACATACCCAAACATTAAAATTAATAAATTGTGTCATTGTTAATTTTTTCTTTTTTTGGTTGGTGGTTGTTAATTCTTTTTTTAGTTTGTAAATACTTTATTGGAAATGGGTGATTGATGTTAGCTGATTCCCGTTACAAATCCCGTGACAAAACAGTCTGCCCACCGATTCCTGCGCGCAACGTTCATTTGCGAACGGCTTTGCGCGTTGGGTTTGCGCACGAAAAATCTTGAAGGAAGAAAACATGCGCTCGGATCGTAATACCACGTTAATTTTCGCACGATCACGGTTTTTTTTCATGCGCAAAAAATATTGCGCTGCGCTGGGCTCAGAGAATGTAATAGAGCCCATAGTGAATAATGAACATGTATATAGAAGAAAGGAGTATGCAAACAATAACATAATTGGTCATTAAATAGAAAACCATGTGATACAATTAAAACATAATTAGTAAGCTCCTTCAACTCTTTCAACCACCTGTTTGGAAGGAGTATCAGAAGGTGTACCAGTGTTACATACAGTCAGGTCCAGAAATATTGGGACATCGACACAATTCTAACATCTTTGGCTCTATACACCACCACAATGGAGTTGGAATGAAATAAATACAATGTGCTTTAACTGCAGACTGTCAGCTTTAATTTGAGGGTATGTACATCCAACTGATGTGCCTCTCACTTGTTAAGGGACCAAAGGTAATGGGACAGAATAATAATCATAAATCAAACTTTCCCTTCTTAATACTTGGTTGCAAATCCTTTGCAGTCAATCACAACCTGAAGTCTGGAACGCAGACATCACCAGACGCTGGGTTTCATCCCTGGTGATGCTCTGCCAGGCCTCTACTGCAATGGTCTTCAGTTCCTGCTTGTTCTTGGGGCATTTTCCCTTCAGTTTTGTCTTCAGCAAGTGAAATGCATGCTCAATGGGATTCAGGTCAGGTGATTGACTTGGCCATTGCATAACATTCCACTTCTGGCCCTTCAAAAACTCTTTGGTTGCTTTTGCAGTATGCTTTGGGTCATTGTCCATCTGCACTGTGAAGCGCCGTCCAATGAGTTCTGCAGCATTTAGCTGAATGTGAGCAGATAATATTGCCGGAAACACTTCAGAATTCATCCTGCTGCTTTTGTCAGCAGTCACATCATCAATAAATACAAGATAACCAGTTCCATTGGCAGCCATACATGCCCACGCCATGACACTACAACCACCATGCTTCACTGATGAGGTGGTATGCTTAGGATCATGAGCAGTTCCTTTCCTTCTCCATACTCTTCTCTTCCCATCACTCTGGTACAAGTTGATCTTGGTCTCATCTGTCCATAGGATCTTGTTTCAGAACTGTGAAGGCTTTGTTAGGTGTTGTTTGGCAAACTCTAATCTGGCCTTCCTGTTTTTGAGTCTCACCAATGGTTTACATCTTGTGGTGAACCCATTTAAAGGCAAATTTATTAAAAATACATTAAAACAGGTTTACAGGCGTAGCACCTAGGTGCTACACCTGTAAACCTGGTTTAATGTATTTTTAATAAATTTGCCTTTAAATTCATACTTGACGTCCAGCAGTTTACTGGAGGGATAAGGCTGTAAACTTCGTGGAAATCCGGCGTTCCTACTTAATGTCGCCGGCTGCCTGGAGCATCTAGTGTCTGATTGAGACACTTGGAAATGTGAGTGCAAACTTTCTTCTGTCATCATACATATATGTTTTTTATTGTATCCAAAATTACTAGACTATGGTAGCGTTTGTTTGTTTATTTTAAAGATACATGCAGAAAGAAAGAAGACACTGGCCGAAGGAAGCGCTGACTCATTCGTTTCTCCTTTATTTCCTATTTTTTGTCTTTGTTAGATGAAGTGTAGAAATGTATCTGCTCTGATTGGCTGTTATATCACATTCTTATGTTGGGTGGTTTGAAACCTCTTTTCTATAGCAAACGTTTCTATTGGATGTTGAAATAATAAACTGCTCTATCTATCGACGAGATAGTCAGACGTGAAACGGCCATATCTCGGTGTGGTTGGTTTAATTGTCTCCACTGATCAGAGCGCAGTGCAGCGTTTTACTTCATCATTTTGATATATGAGCAAGAAATTACAGACTTTTTGGGATTCCATTTATGGTAATTATAATAGGGAAAATTGTTTTTGTTTGCTTAAAGTTATTATTTAATAAAAAATAATCTAATAAGGATATTAGCATTATAGTTTTATTTTAAGGATGGCAAAGTCATTCAATAATTAGTCATTGCCTGGGAGTTACAGATATAAATAAGCAATGTTATAGTTCGCCATTTGAGGCTTACAAAAAGGGAGACAGGTCAAAATCCCTGTTTAATCCAAAAGACTCGACAGTATTGAGTTGGTGTATCCAAAAAATCTCCTTGTTTTATAATGCCCTTTCCCTATCGACTCCCCTAATGGATTTCTCCATTAGAGTTAAAGGAGCTTACTAATTATGTTTTAATTGTATCACATGGTTTTCTATTTAATGACCAATTATGTTATTGTTTGCATACTGCAGATACTCGAGTATACCGCTAGATTTTGGTGACAAAAATTTACCTTAAAATTGGATGGGTCGCGTTATATTCGAGACATCTGCATCGCGTGTAAAAAAAACTTGAATTGCTCAGGGATCCCAAGTCCACCGGAAGTTCCGGTAGTCTCCCTGAAGTGAATGCGGGCTCCCTGACGCCCGCAAACACTTCAGGAACTCCCAGATTTTGGAGGTGGGATCCAACATAGACAGAGGGCACGCTTGGATTAAGCCAGTCAATCAAGATAGGCTTAAAATCAAGCAAGCACCCTCACTCCGCACTAGGCTTGTGCACCGATTTTTTTTTCGGTTCGATTTGGTTCGATTTTTCGGATTTTTAAACTTTTCGATTCGGCTCGTTTCGACCGATTTCTGTTTCGATTCGGTTCGGCTCGATTCGTTTTTCGTGTATTTTTTTTTCGGAATATCGACCATTTTTCGTATTTTCGTGTCACTTAGCTCGTTTTTTGTATCGACTTTTCGTGATTTCGGAAATTTTCGTTTTTCGGAATTGTACATGTTTTCGGAATTTCGACCATTTTTCGTATTTTCGTGTCACTTAGCTCGTTTTTTGTATCGACTTTTCGTAAGTTCGGAAATTTTCATTTTTTCGGAAAGTCTGTTCTCCTCGTTTCAAAGCAATAAATTTCGATTTGACACATTTCAAGTCCATTCGAAAATTCCAAAAATATTTAGTTTCGGCTTGGAAAACTTTTCGGATCTGCCATTTTCGGATCTAAAAAGTTTCGGAAATTCGGCCGCATCCGAAAACACGAATCGGGAAATTTCGTGAAAATTCCGAAATTCCGAAACCCGAAACGCACATCCCTACTCCGCACAGCACGATGGGAGGTGGCATTTTCTGACCTCTGGCTCCAGCAGGCAGGCTCATCCACTGCATCGTCTGCCAATAGCCAGCCCCGCCCCATTGTTGCCCCGTCCTGACGTCACTGCAGACACGCTGTGCGATTCTCCTCACATTCTGAATAGCTTGACTGTGTTAAGACAACCTCAAAGGACTTTAATTGCTTACTGGTACAGTATACTTTTATCAATTTGCTCCTCGCGTTATATTCGAGTCTTGAGTATTCTCTCATTTCCCGAATAAATCTTTATCCATCACGTTATATTTGGGTCGCGCTATACTCGAGTATCTATGGTACTCCTTTCTTCTATATACATGTTCATTGTTCACTATGTATCTCAACTTGACAAAGACCACTGCATCAAAACGTTGTCCTTTGTTCACTGTGGAATAACATTTTTTTTGCTTTACCACATGAAGAAGTCGGTAACTATTTATTTTTATTGAAGTATCCTGGAATTGGAAGTGTGTCCACACCGACTGGTGGATGTGATGCTGGGCGCAGCGCACGCTTGATTTCTATGTAACTAGCATTAGGACCTTGTGATCCTAACACTAGTTATATCTCTGCTTACACTTTGCACTCCCCTCGTTAAGCATAGGGAGCACAAAGTACAGTAAACAGGTGCTAAAAAGCACTAATACCGATTCACTAACGTTTTTTTTTAACCCTTTAGCTATTCGGAGATTATCTGTGTGGAGTGCCATCACCTCTTTTAAGCTTGTGCCAACACTCATTTATGTGAGCACTAGCATTAGCTTTAAGGAGGTGAGAGAGCCCTGTACCTGTATTGTGTGGGGATTTCTAGAAATTATAACCCCAAAATGTCTTGTGGTTTTGAGGCAAGTTGAAAGGGTTATATAAGTTATTTGCACAATGAGTGGTCTGTGTCAAAATCAATGCCTCAATGACACATTGTATAAACGTGGGAAGTGCAAGACCTAGGAGAACGGGGAAGAAACTAGTATATTAGAAAGATATATTAAATCATCGCTATTAATGAAAAAAATTGGAGGCATGGCTATGGGGATTATTCAAAGAGATCCGAATTGTGTCCGAAAGGTAACCGAACAGTGAAATTCAGTGTATGGTTACCTTTCCTGGCCATTAGACTATTCAGAGAGCAGGCAGTTCGCCAAATGTTGCCGAATTGCCTGCACATAGGGTGCCTGTTCGTTGCCTGTTCGAGGGCAGTGAAATCCCCATAGAGAAGCAATGTTTCGTCTATTCGAGAACACAAAAAAGCAGTGAAAAGTTGCTGAAATGCCCTGCTGTTCGGTGGTTTCATTCGACAGGCTTATTCAGGCGAATCCCATAGGCTTCAATGTTAAAAATATTCCCGTTTTAATTAATAATATCTAATAAACCGTTTAATATTATACTATGCAGTAAAAAGTCTCTTTATTTATAGATTTTTGTTAGGATCTGTTCAAAACATTTTTCCCTTTTTTTTTTAAATCGTTTTTTTCTTTTTACTGTAACAGCCCTTTTTATTATCATTCATTGGATTTTATATGCAAATTCCAGGCATTTTCGTTCAGTAGTTTTTTTGCAAACAGCGTTTAAAATTTCAAAGTTTCAAGCATATTGTTTTATCTTTCACTCCATTCATCTGCGTGTCGGGTTTTTCCGGCGGCTGCTCAGCGCTGTGATCGGTGGCTAGTCGGGTTTCACCTGAGTGTCCGGTGCGGTTAATCCAGCTGTTTCTGCGGGTTTCGGTGAGTGTTCGTTGAGTGTTCGGCGGGTTTTTCAGTGAGTGTTCGTCGGGTTTGCGTCGGGTTTTCCCTGCAGTACGGCGGCCCTGTGGTGCAGGGAAAACACCGCAGGGTCGGCGAACTAGGATCCCCGAATCGCGCCAAATTGCAGGGAATGAAAAGTCATCGAACATGTGGTGACTTTTCGATTCTCTTTGAATTACCATGTATGAAAATAGTTTGGTAGAAGTTAGCTTCCTTTACATTTGACTCATATAAGAGTTTTACTTTGACGCGGTCTGATAAGGAAGCTACCTGGAGAAATTCAGCTGCAGCACTAGTACTGCTCAAATGTCATGATTTTATCTTACTCATTACATTGATAGAATTCTCGCTTTTGCGATGTGTCAGGATGAGTCAATCCAAATGTGGAAAATCCAGGCATCTTGAAAAGGATACAATTATCTAGTTCAGAAAGCACAGATATTGCAGAGGTAACCGGGAGCACCGCGGACATGTACTATGAATTCTGAATGTCTGGGGAAAATATTTACACATATTAACCATTTATTTATTTATAAAGGATTTTACCAGGAAGGATACATTGAGATTTCTCTAGTTTTCAAGTACATCATATTAACCATATGAATGTAACTAATAGATTCTTCATAAGAGTTTTATGTTTTCTAAAGAAAATGTGGCAAAGGAAACAAAACCTGGATTATATTTATTCTTGGTGGGTTGCATGCCATTGGTGTGACAATAGTAGTTAACCCCTTCACTACCAAGTGATTTTCCAAAAAACCCATTGCCGGGAACCAGTGGTTTTTTGAAAAATAATCTTTCATTAATTATACATTATATTGGGAATATTCCCAGTGTATTTATTTCTGTAATAACCTATATGGCAGGCAGATGGTGCCACCTAATGGCCAAATGGAGTTACAGTTTCAGCTGCAGCTCATGGTTCCCTTCATCGGCTGCTGAAAGCCTGATATGTCAGGGCATTCATTAGCCAATTTTAAACTGTTTTAGCACCTTCGGCTTTATGCCCACAGGGATAAAACTTTGGGGGCATCTTCTGCAGCCCAGGAACAAACAAAATTCCTTCCTCCGGAGCTGCAGATCGAGATAACTTGATATTGGGACCTGATGGTACCTTTGAAGTCCCGAGTTATCTCAATCTCGGCAATGTTTCAGTAAGGGGACCTATGATTTCTGATGGTAGCCCTAGCTATCTTAAGTCCTGGTGTAAATAGACAGGGGGGGGGGTAATAGATTCACCGGCCTCCTGTATGTGTTGTAGAATTGCCCTGTCTTTACCCATTGCACCTTGTACAGCGCTGCGGAATGTGTTGGCGCTTAATAAATAATAATAATTCAAGCTGAAACCATGAAGCCTGGTGCTGTTTAAATTCTGTATTTTGAGCCTGATGTCTCGCTCTTTCCATATTTCTCTTGCCTTGGTCCTGCTTCCAACGAACCTTAATCAGTAAACTCTGAAGATAAGTAACTGAATTGTGTAATTGTTGGCATTGTTGTGTTTGGTTTGTAATAAACATCTCACACTGTTTATAGACGTCTAGTATCCAGTTGCTTTGTTCTGTGCTAATCCAGTGCTATTTGATTTGTGTTCCCAAAGTTTGCATTCTCACATGTCATGACGGTGTCTCCATGCAGTCATGTTCCTGTGTGAACTCGCCCCTCCTTCTAAATGACTGGTTCTGTTGGGGAAACACGTTTCCATGCAAGGCACTTACTGATGAGCCAGCTTCAACGCATTTTTTCACTGACAAGACAAATAACTGTAGGGATGTTGTCATTTCTATGATGTCACTCAACCTCAAATGCCTCTATAACTCAGAAGCGATTACATTGGCAAGATGTGGAAGCATGTTTCTTGCGGTTTTGGGCAAACCTAGGGCACTATTACAATCTTCGCGCACTATTTTGCGTGTGCGCAAAAACGCATTAACGCGAGGGGAAAAACCCTTCGAGCAGAACGTCGTGTTACAATGTCTGTGCAAAAAATGCGCGTTAACGTCTACCGCTGGTGAACCTGCGCGAACCCTTTGCGAGCGTAATGTACTTTGCGCGTCCTATACTTAACATTGTGAGCGCAAATGCGTTTGTGCGCTGGTACACGGATGGTATTACAATCTATGCGCAAATTTTAATGGGCAGTTTTGCGCGCATAATTTTAGCGTCTTTTAAAAGCTGGTGGTAACGGCAAATCTGAGCGTCCTGGCCGAAACTAAAACACCAGCCCAAAAAAAAATAATAATACACAGTATAGTTACATATTCTACTCATACCCAAACAATAAAATGGAGAGGTTGTGCGTGTTTTTATTATTGCTGCAGCATATATACTCGATTTTGACAGGCGCAAAAACTGAACGGGAGACAATTGTGGTTCTTAATTCAGATTTGCTGAATCGCGTGAAAAAACAGTCCGCACACCGATTTCTGCGTGCAGCGTTAATGAGCGCGCATTTTTACGTGTCTTTTTTACGCGCGTTATTTTTTGACAGATGAAAAAATGCGCTCAGATTGTAATACCAGTGTTAATTTATGCGCGTTAACGTTTAACACTGTGCGCAAAGCTGTTAATAGAGCCCCTAATCATTTAAGGGTATTTTTTGACTGTGAAATCCCAAATAATATCTTCATATAATTATGCAAGATACTTTATTATTAAAACTGTTTTATTAGAACATTTACACAAATATAAGCTAGCATAGGAAATATTTTGGTGAAGTCTTTGGTGATGTGATTTGTTTTTATCAAACAGTACTGATAAAACATTCCAGCTATTCTGAAATACACAGAGAAAAGCAACACGCTGGCAACTGCAACCGTCAACCCCAAGCCACATTGTGTATTCAGCAAAAAATCATGAACTCATAAATAGCTTAAAGTGGAACATTAAGATAGTTGGTAGAGTATCTTACCTCCTCTAATGAATGATGTCCAGTTGGTTGTATTCCAGATACCATCAATCCAGCACTAAATATCCTTGGTTTCTGTATGTCAGCCTTGTATTTGTCTAGCAATGCACTTGATGTTTTGCCATCACTGCTTAAAATCTCATGCTCCTTTGGTATTGGAGTGGTACATGTAGGGGTCCCGAATGGTATATTCATTTGTCCAAATGGAAGCCTGTCAACAGCTTGCGGATTTCTCCTAATGTATGTGATAATTTTTGGACGCACTTGCTTGGGTTTAGGAATAATGAGGCTCGTCTCAATTGGCAAAGAAAGTGTGAGACCAGCTTGACCATGTTCAACCGGTTCTTCGGTTTTCTCACTTAAGCTGTTTTCCACATCGCCTTGGTTTGAAAGGGAAGTTTTGGAATGTATTAGTATTGGTTTGGGGATTCCGCTGTTACAAACTGTTTTGTTAGTAGCTTTAGGGGAAATGTTGAACAAGTGTGTACTCTCAATAGGAGGTAACACTGGGGAAGGTGACAATCTGTCAACGTGAGTTGTGCTGAGATCCTTCACGCTGCTCGGCGAGGCAATCCATTGATCATTAATATTTATAACCGCAACTGGGCTTGAGGGAGTAGGGGGACGAATCGAGTTATCAGAAGAGTCCCTGTGACTCTCTTTCATGTTCCCTTTCGAAACATCTGTCTGATGTTTGCGCCCCGAAACTGTCTTTCTGTTCTCAACCAAAGTGGTTTTATCTTTCAACGAAGTGGCACTATTGCTCGGAGAGGAATTGCTCTCACCATTTTGATATTCATCCAATGAAACCCTATCTTGATTCAGATGCATTTTATTATCCAGAGATTCGTTGAACGACATTGTTTTTCTTATAACAGGTTTGCCGATTGACTCTTTATTTTTTAATGGGGCCATTACATGAGAATTGTTATCTGGGCGATCGTAGTCCTGAGAGCACTGGATTTTCAGTTCATTATACAGCACATCAGCTGCGTTTTCAGTGTGTTTCATAGACGACTGATTAGAATCGGATATTGTAGGGCTGCTTCGTAAAATTGTATCAGCTTGTTTCACGGCTCTGTTTGATTGCGACCTGCTCATCAAGGAAGAAGAAGGAGAAAATGGAGCCACTCTGGTTTCAGACATATGTTCTCCCTTTTTAAAACCCCAAAATTCATTTGGCATTATGTGTTCTGCTCTGTGATGACCAGTAACTTTATTCTGTGTATATTTTACGACTATAACTTCTGAAGGTATACTTGTTTGACCCTGATACACTTGTGCTTCTGATATGCTACAAATTTCCTGAGATTTAAGAGTTAACCGTGAGTAATGATCAGTGTTCGTAAGATGCTGTGATGTGCTTTGCTTGTTTGTTTGTGATATGATTCTCTCACCTGACGGGACGTCTGAGATGCTGGTATCTGAGGTAGGTGGCTTGGAATAGGATACAATCTTTTTTTCCTCTGAGGTATTGTTGAGTGTGTTACTGGGTAGTCCATATGAACGATCAACTGGTGTTGATGCATCTGTGGCCCTGATCCCGTAATTTGATGCTTCGATACATTGACGATATTTGGAGGGTGACTCGAGAGGTGGAATTGGAGATAAATGGTCTCTTACAAAAGGTTCTGTTTTAGTTGAAGGAATACCTGATTTTGCTAAGGAGAGTCCTTTGAATCGTTCACTTGGTGATACATTACCTGCATTATTACTATAGATACTAAAGGAAGAATCACTTGTCCTGGTTGTTGGTATCAATGAGCTTCGATCGTGAGTGCTGGCCTTTAGGCTTGATTGAGTTTGCCCATGAGTAAAAGAAACTCTTAAACTGTCCTTGGCATCATCTGTCATATAACCTTTGCTCAAGTCTCTATTAGTGGGCGAATACGATCTTGCATCACTTAACAACAAACCTCTGCACGGAGACTCTGGGCAGTAAATAAAAGCCGTAGTGTGCTCTTTGCTCGGCTGGGTAAGGTTTTCTGTTTTCCAGTTGCTCAAAACTCCATATTTGTCTATGCCGCTACATACCTCGACCTGTTCATGAGTCCTTGTAGTTGGAAATATTTGGTTGGCGTTGCTGTCACCTAAACTGGTCTCGCTTTCGTTGGCATTTTTATCATCATTACTGTTGTCCTGTTGTTTAGAGCAACATGACTTGTCGGGAAGCAATGGAGTACTCATCTTGCGAAGTGAGTTTCATAAGCACAAACTAATTAATCCCGGATGAACAAAAAGTCTTCTTTTCTGTAGAAAGGGATGTCCTCAAGCCTTTCACGTGTTGCTACATCAGTTTCGCTTCTCTGAATTCGGTGAACTTCCTCTTCAAATGCAACTGGTTACACGAAGAACCTTAGAAAGGCGTTGTTGGCTTTTAATTCTACAATGGCCTCCTGCAGCAGCAGCACATTTACTGTAAATCAAAAAAAATAATATTTTTAGCATCACAGTTTTAAAAAACATAACTAAAAGTACACAAGGTTGTTGAATTGAACCCGTAATAGCTGTATAAACACTTGATTTAATGCCATTTGTTGTTTTATAAAATCTATATATATATTGGCTTGCTTCAACTGATATTTTTATAACCCCCTTCATACCACTGGGGCATGCCATGACGACCTGGTAGCGATGGACCTAAACAATACATGGCGGTGCAGCATTTTGGGGATTAACTTGAAATAAAAATCGAGCCCAGAATTTCAACAAAAAAAAAAAGAAGAAAGGAAAATATAGTTGAGGTTTGAAAGATAGGTCCAATGACTTTACGCAGACATCATGTAGAGCAGAATTAAATGTTTTCATTTTCCAGCATAGCAAAATAAATCGCAAAAGTAATTCAAAATTTAATATGTATTTTTTTATATAAAGGTTACTTTCAAAACATGAAATACAAAAAGGGTTTTTTATAGCATAAATATATAAGATCTTGGAAGCAACTCCCGTGCTGAGGAACACTCAAATTCCACTGGTTCCCGATGCCTTGTATCAACAAGCAAATCCAAATCAATAATGCATTAACGGCATTAGAAATGTAACAATGCTTGTTTAATATTCTTAACCCCTTAGTGACCGGGCGGTTTTACACAAATCCGTCCGTTCGTGACCGCAGCTGTTTTTACGTTTCTGCGCTCTTAGTGTTTACGTCAAATTTTCCTCTTACTCGTTTATGTAACCCACACATATTTTACACTGTTTTTCTCGTCACTAAATGGACTTTATAAAGATACCATTTTTTTCATCATTTCATATAATTTACTATAAAAAATATTGTGAAATATGACACAAAAATTGAAAAAACACCACTTTTTCGAACTTTGACCCCCAAAATTTCTTATGTATCAACAACCGTCAAAAATTTTTTATTCCTTAGTAGTTTCTAAATTTAGTACTGAGTTTAGCAATACCCAATGTTTACATATTCCTCGCTTTTTTCCTTATTTTATGCAACAATAAGTGCAAGTAGCACTTTGCCATTTCCAAAGAGTTATTTTCAAAACTAGTGATAGTGACATTGTAACACTGATATCTGTCACTAATTCCTGAATAACCCTCCACATATACATATTTTTTTAAAGTACACAAATCAAGGTATTAAACTTGGGGTATTTGACTCTTTCCATGCAAACCATTTTACCACAAATCTATGCCAAAGTTTGAAAAAAAAAAAAATTTTGGTGATTTTTTTTTTTTGAACGTAATTTAAGAATACATGTACTGTGAACTTTAAGGTTTACTGCCAAAAAGCACCCCAAAATATGTTCAGCAACATCTTCTGAGTAAATTGATACCACCCAAGTATAGGTATGTCGGGTCATTTGGGGGCTAAAAGGCCTTATTTGGGGGGTGCACATTTCAGTTTTCCAACTTGGAATTTTCACATTTCGTCATCATGCACCCATGTCCTATTTGGGACATTTTTGAAGCCGGCCAAAGTAATTTACCCCATCAAACCATATATTTTTAGAAAGGGCACACCCTAGGGTGCTTCAAAGAGTTGTATTTTAACACTTTCCATGCACTAGCTCTTTGTCAATCTTTCAGGTAGTCACTTTTTGTGTTATTTTTTCACACACATTGTACTTTAGGCATGAATTGTCAAATCCAGTTATGGGTTACTGCCAAAAAACACCCCAAAATATGTTCAGCAACATCTTCTGAGTAAATTGATACCACCCATGTATAGGTATGTCGGGTCATTTGGGGGCTAAAAGGCCTATTTGGGGGGTGCGCATTTCAGTTTTCCAACTTGGAATTTTCACATTTCGTCATCATGCACCCATGTCCTA
Organism: Leptobrachium leishanense; assembly: GCA_009667805.1. Lineage (NCBI taxonomy): Eukaryota > Metazoa > Chordata > Amphibia > Anura > Megophryidae > Leptobrachium > Leptobrachium leishanense. The sequence continues at coordinate 398,861,560 of CM019064.1, read as the reverse complement.
TTTGGGACATTTTTGAAGCCGGCCAAAGTAATTTACCCCCATCAAACCATATATTTTTAGAAAGGGCACACCCTAGGGTGCTTCAAAGAGTTGTATTTTAACACTTTCCATGCACTAGCTCTTTGTCAATCTTTCAGGTAGTCACTTTTTGTGTTATTTTTTCACACACATTGTACTTTAGGCATGAATTGTCAAATCCAGTTATGGGTTACTGCCAAAAAACACCCCAAAATATGTTCAGCAACATCTTCTGAGTAAATTGATACCACCCATGTATAGGTATGTCGGGTCATTTGGGGGCTAAAAGGCCTTATTTGGGGGGCGCATTTCAGTTTTCCAACTTGGAATTTTCACATTTCGTCATCATGCACCCATGTCCTATTTGGGACATTTTTGAAGCCGGCCAAAGTAATTTACCCCCATCAAACCATATATTTTTAGAAAGGGCACACCCTAGGGTGCTTCAAAGAGTTGTATTTTAACACTTTCCATGCACTAGCTCTTTGTCAATCTTTCAGGTAGTCACTTTTTGTGTTATTTTTTCACACACATTGTACTTTAGGCATGAATTGTCAAATCCAGTTATGGGTTACTGCCAAAAAACACCCCAAAATATGTTCAGCAACATCTTCTGAGTAAATTGATACCACCCATGTATAGGTATGTCGGGTCATTTGGGGCTAAAAGGCCTTATTTGGGGGGTGCGCATTTCAGTTTTCCAACTTGGAATTTTCACATTTCGTCATCATGCACCCATGTCCTATTTGGGACATTTTTGAAGCCGCCAAAGTAATTTACCCCCATCAAACCATATATTTTTAGAAAGGGCACACCCTAGGGTGCTTCAAAGAGTTGTATTTTAACACTTTCCATGCACTAGCTCTTTGTCAAACTTTCAGGGAGTCACTTTTTGTGTTATTTTTTCACACACATTGTACTTTAGGCATGAATTGTCAAATCCAGTTATGGGTTACTGCCAAAAAACACCCAAAATATGTTCAGCAACATCTTCTGAGTAAATTGATACCACCCATGTATAGGTATGTCGGGTCATTGGGGGCTAAAAGGCCTTATTTGGGGGGTGCGCATTTCAGTTTTCCAACTTGGAATTTTCACATTTCGTCATCATGCACCCATGTCCTATTTGGGACATTTTTGAAGCCGGCCAAAGTAATTTACCCCCATCAAACCATATATTTTTAGAAAGGGCACACCCTAGGGTGCTTCAAAGAGTTGTATTTTAACACTTTCCATGCACTAGCTCTTTGTCAATCTTTCAGGTAGTCACTTTTTGTGTTATTTTTTCACACACATTGTACTTTAGGCATGAATTGTCAAATCCAGTTATGGGTTACTGCCAAAAAACACCCAAAATATGTTCAGCAACATCTTCTGAGTAAATTGATACCACCCATGTATAGGTATGTCGGGTCATTTGGGGGCTAAAAGGCCTTATTTGGGGGGTGCGCATTTCAGTTTTCCAACTTGGAATTTTCACATTTCGTCATCATGCACCCATGTCCTATTTGGGACATTTTTGAAGCCGGCCAAAGTAATTTACCCCCATCAAACCATATATTTTTAGAAAGGGCACACCCTAGGGTGCTTCAAAGAGTTGTATTTTAACACTTTCCATGCACTAGCTCTTTGTCAAACTTTCAGGTAGTCACTTTTTGTGTTATTTTTTCACACACATTGTACTTTAGGCATGAATTGTCAAATCCAGTTATGGGTTACTGCCAAAAAACACCCCAAAATATGTTCAGCAACATCTTCTGAGTAAATTGATACCACCCATATATAGATTTGTTCTGTTGTTTTTGGGGTGCTACGCCAATCTTTGACATGTGCTTGTCAATTTTCTAATTTGACATACAGTATCTTCTTTGCTTATCTTCTTTTAGGGCCTTTTTACATACCCAGTTTTATGAACGTGCATATATTTGGTAAGCTAACACCCCAAAGTATTGTAAATGGAGTGTTTTTATGCTATGGATGCATCCGTTTGCTCCAAACAAATTAGATACTGTTTGGTGGTCATTTTTCATTTTCACACCCACATCAGTTTTGGACTGTGATTTAGGAGACACTGTTGTTTTTTTACTGCATGAAAACTCTCCAGGTTGTTTTCTGCAAGGTCTCCTGAGTACACCCATGCCCCCCATGCATAGGTTTGCCAGGATTTTGGGAAGGTTCAAATACAATTTTTATGACTTTGTCATTGGAGTTGAAATTGAGATTATTTCTTCAGCTAGGCCTAGCTTTGGTTTTGGGTCTACCGCATACCCCAGTTTGAATTATTGCCAGAAAATTGTTTATATTTGTTATGTTGACACCCCAAGGTATTGCATATGGAGTGCTTTGATGCCATGGATGCAACGGTTTTAGCCCAAAACATTTGAGAAGGTGTGTGGCGTAATTTTTCAATTTTCAGATTTTTACGCCCACAGTAGTTTTGGACTGTGATTTAGCAGACACTGTTGTTTGTTACTGCATGAAAACTCTCCAGGTTGTTTTCTGCAAGATCTCCTGAGTACACCCATGCCCCCATGCCTAGGTTTGCCAGGATTTTGGGAAGGTTCAAATACAATTTTTATGACTTTGTCATTGGAGTTGAAATTGAGATTATTTCTTCAGCTAGGCCTATCTTTGGTTTTGGGTCTACCGCATACCCCAGTTTGAATTATTGCCAGAAAATTGTTTATATTTGTTATGTTGACACCCCAAGGTATTGCATATGGAGTGCTTTGATGCCATGGATGCAACGGTTTTAGCCCAAAACATTTGGCAACAAGGTGTGTGGCGGTAATTTTTCAAATTTCAGATTTTTACGCCCACAGTAGTTTTGGACTGTGATTTAGGCTAGGGTCAGACGAGCGTAGTGTTCACGTCCGTGATCGCGCCTAAAAGTACGTCCGTGATAGCATGACATAAAGTCCAATGGAGCCCGACACACGAAGTACGTCCGCACTGAACTGCGGACGCACAACGGCCGCGGCCCACGGACGCAAGGCAGGCAAGAACGTAGAACCGCTAGAACGGCCGCACAAAGTGCGCTGCGTCCGCAACGTCTGCATAGCTTTGTGTGTGAGTGATGGAACATGGTCAGACGGACTGCATTTATACGTCCTGCATTTTCACGGACAAAATGGTTTTGCAATTGAATTTATTGTCCCTCCTACATCTGTCAAAAAATAAATGTCAGTGAAAAAACGGACTGTGTGACCACTACTGCGTCTTCCGTACTGACGATGTCCGTACTGCACGGACGTACAGTCCGTAGAAATCACGCTCGTCTGACCCTAGCCTTAGCAGACACTGTTGTTTGTTACTGCATGAAAACTCTCCAGGTTGTTTTCTGCAAGATCTCCTGAGTACACCCATGCCCCCCATGCATAGGTGTGCAAAGATTTTGGCAAAATACAGCACCAATTGTAGAACATAAAAATGTACGAATAAAATGTAAAAGTCTGGTGCCTGTCAAACTGGGGATGCTCTCTAGGGGAGCACAGGCTGTTGTCACTTGAAGTGCATGAAACGCAAAATGTTTTCATACCTTCTACGTGACATTGATTGGAGGTAAATGGGGGTAGAGCAGATGGGGCTACTGCTCCAGCAGGAGCGAATTGAGGGCTTCTTTATGATGCCCTCAGCATAGTAAGTGCCCAGAATTTCAGAAATTCTGGCACATCTAGCGGGGTCCATTGCTGCCTTGCCAAGTAGGAGTCTGGCTTCGCAGCACAATGCTGATGGGCATACAGATTTGATTGGGCCACGATGTGGCCAACAAATCATCCCCCATAAACACCTGCAAAAACTGTGTGGCGGTAAATCCTGCAACATCAATATTGATGCCAGGATTTGCCGTGAAAGGAGGGATATCTGGCCTCTGCGATGAGGCACTACCCACTCCTCAGCTGGAGCTGTGCGTCTCCTGCTGGCAGGTGGTGACCCAGGATCTGCATCAGAAACATCACTAGATACATCAGCCAGCATAGATAATGTATCTAGCGACGCCTCTGAGCAGTTAGCGGGGTCGAAATGAGGGTCTGAGTCTGACGCAGATGCCTCAGATTCTGACGCCAGGATGCATATGCCTCCTCGGCGCTGTACACCCTCTCAGACATTATATATAATAGATTATAAAATTTTATAATTATTATATATATATAAGCGGATTGTTGGTTCTTAGAAGAACCGTTGGGTTTCACAAGAAAATACAAATAAACACCTAAATCTCTCTAAATCCCTCTAAACCTGCCTCAATTCTTCTAAATCTCCCTAAAATCTCTCTAAATCTGCCTCAATTTTTCTAATCTCACTAAATCTCACTAAAATCTCTAACCTGTCAAATCTGATCTCTCTCTCTCGCTCACCAAAAACACAAGTGAGGAGAGGGAGGGAGAATCACAGAGGTCAGAGCCAATATTTACAAAATTATGGCCTGACCTGACAAATTAGAAATTTTATTTTGATTTTTTCTAACTTCTGATTGGATGTTGCTAGCCTGCCTCTCTGATGAGGCAGGCTAGGAACATCCCACTCAGCCCCCAAGATGACCCTGCCCTTAGAACCCTAACCCTACCCCTCCTCTTAGAACCCTAACCCTAACCCTAACCCTACCCTAACCCTAACCCTACCCTAACCCTACCCCTAACCCTACCCCTACCCCTAACCCTAACCCTAACCCTAACCCTACCCCTAACCCTACCCCTAACCCTACCCCTAACCCTAACCCTAACCCTACCCCTAACCCTAACCCTACCCCTAACCCTACCCCTAACCCTAACCCTAACCCTAACCCTACCCCTAACTGTCAGTTTATTTTATTTATTTTTCTTTTTTTACACTTTTTTTACACACTTTTTTTACTTTTTCTTTTACTTTTTTTACACTTTTTTTTACTTTTTTCACTTTTTTTTACTCTGCTGGGTGCCTTGATCCCTCGAGGCACCCAGCAGAGCACCTGATCACTGAAGTGATCGATTTTGTACTGAGTGCCACGATACCTCGTGGCACTCAGTACTTCCTGCCGCTACCGGAAGTGATCGCTCGGGGGGAGCGATCACGGACGGACCAGCGGCAGGTAAGTATATTACAAGGATGCCTCGATGTCGAGGCATCCTTGTAATATGCTCAGAGCAGCTGGAAGCGATCCGATCGCTTCCAGCGCTCTGTAGAAGTGCCGGGCACCTCTCCGGTGCAACCGATGTAGATCGCTCCGGGGAGCGATCACATGGTGCCCCGGCACTTCTAACGGCCATTGCACGGATGCCTGGACTCCCAGGCATCCTGCAATGGCGTTTGAGCTGCTGGAAGCGATCCGATCGCTTCCAGCAGCTCAAAAACGGCAGGACGTACCATGTACGTCAGCGGGTCTAAGAGAGACCCGCTGCAATGACGTACATGGTACGTCCGCGGTCGGGAAGGGGTTAAATATACCTAAAGCAGGACACATTTGTAAACTGTAATGAGGTCCTTAGGATGTGTAACAGTCCTCTCTAAGACCTGGTTTGTATAGTAATCCTAGAATATGATAATTCTATAGTTAAACATGCCATGATTCTTTTCTTAAACGATCATTCCACTTGAGAATTCGAATCTGAACTCACTCCGTATAATCTGTGTATTTCCCTATAGGGCGAATGACCTTGCGCTAAGTATTTAAATTATACTCTTTACAACATACATGTTTAATCATTCTGTTACAGTGATGTGTTTCCACTGCTTAACCCCTTCAGTTCCAAGTAGTAATTTTTCGCCCTGTTTTCTTTTTTTTCATTTTGGGTAATTTCAGGCCATTTGAAACAATTTTTTTTTCGTTTCGGGTCGTTCGTTATTTTACCACGATTCGTAATTTTGGGCTGATCCGAAATATCAACAACCACATAAGTCAGGTAACCCTGAGCCAATCAACCCTGAACTGTCACAATTTTGCTCCTGTTGAAGCTGGCAGCAAGCCAGCGAAACACGTGTCGAGTGTGAGCTATTCCTGTTTTTAATAATGTGTGGGTCTTTTGTATCCTTGTAGGGAAAATGCAGAAATCTTGAGACAATAAGGGTCAGTCTTGGCTTATTTTCTCGTGATTTGGATCACTGAATGCATGCCTGTATATGCGGCGGCATAGCAGCAATTATGGCAATGACTTTAAATTATTGACGTGCTTCTGTGACGGCATATGTTGTGCCTTAGACACTTTTTGAATGAGGTTAATATTAAGACCTATGTCTCCTATCAAGATTGATCAAGAATTTTCCCATGTGTCTTTTGATTTTTATAATTTTCTGGTGTTCACGATGAATGTCTCTTGTTTATACCAATAAAGTATTTACAGATTTTTCTGGCATTTCTGTTCTTTGAGGTGTATCCCTTAGTCAGGGGTCCCTCATTTTTTATTTTCTTGTTTAGCTGATCCGAAATATCGTATCATTCTACAATCAGGTCCAGAAATATTGGGACATCGACACAATTCTAACATCTTTGGCTCTATACACCACCACAATGGAGTTGGAATGAAACAAACACAATGTGCTTTAACTGCAGACTGTCAGCTTTAATTTGAGGGTATGTACATCCAACTCAGGTGAACGGTGTAGGACTTACAGCAGTTTGCAGATGTGCCTCCCACTTGTTAAGGGACCAAAGGTAATGGGACAGAATAATAATCATAAATCAAACTTTCCCTTCTTAATACTTGGTTGCAAATCCTTTGCAGTCAATCACAACCTGAAGTCTGGAACGCATAGACATCACCAGACGCTGGGTTTCATCCCTGGTGATGCTCTGCCAGGCCTCTACTGCAACTGTCTTCAGTTCCTGCTTGTTCTTGGGGCATTTTCCCTTCAGTTTTGTCTTCAGCAAGTGAAATGCATGCTCAATGGGATTCAGGTCAGGTGATTGATTTGGCCATTGCATAACATTCCACTTCTGTCCCTTCAAAAACTCTTTGGTTGCTTTTGCAGTATGCTTTGAGTCATTGTCCATCTGCACTGTAAAAAATATTTGCTTTTTTATTAAATATTTCTTAAACCATATTTTTTTTTTCACTAGCAGCAAAAAGCCATTTTGTTTACTTATTTTTTTGGGGTGTTTTTTGGTTGAAATTTTAGGTTTCCTAGCTCTATTTTAAAGAAACAAGGCTTTTTTCCCCATAGGTTTCATTGTAAAAAAAAATTGTATTTTTATTAAATATTTCTTAAAAGTGTTAATTTTTTTCACTTGCAGCAAAAAGCAATTTTGTTTATTTTTTAGGATTTTTTTGACATTTTTCTTGATTATTTGGGTGAAATTTTATTGTTACTAATTTATTATTTCAGCATCATAGTGAGTTCCTTAGACCTGTCCAAGGTCCTGATACATTTTCAGTGAAAGAACACAAGCAGGGTTATTCAAATAGATCCGAATTGTGTCCGAAAGGTAACCGAACAGTGAAATTCAGCGTTCGGTTACCTTTCCTGGCCATTTGGCTATTCAGAGAGCAGGCAGTTCAACAAATGTTGGTGAATTGCCTGCACATATAGTGCCTGTTCGAGGGCAGTGAAATCCCCATAGAGAAGCAAACACCCCATAGAGAAGCAGAGAACACAAAACAGCAGTGAAAAGTTGCCGTATTGCCCTGTTGTTCGGTGTTTTCGTTTGACAGGTTTATTCAGGAGAATCCCATAAGCTTCAATGTTAAAAATATTCCCGTTTTAATTCAATATCTAATAAACCATTGATTATAATATTCTCCAGTAAAAAGTCTCGTTATTTATAGATTTGTTTTGGATCTTTCAGGCATTTTTCTGGATTTTTTTGAGAATTTTTTTTCGGTTTTTTTTTTTTTTAAATCGTTTTTTCTGTAACAGTCCTTTTATTGTCATTCATTGGATCTTATATGTAAATTTCAGACATTTTCGTTCTGTAGTTTCTTTGCAAACAGTGTTTCACTTTTCAAACATTCAAGCGTAATATTGTTTGGTTTTTTTCACTGCAGTGTCGGCTTTTTCCAGCGGCTGCTCTGCGCTGTGATCGGCGACTGCTCAGGTTTCTCCGGCATATTCGGCGGGGTTAATCCAGATGTTTTTGCAGATTTCGGTGTGCATTCGCCGGGTTTTGCGGTGAGTGTTTGTCAGGTTTGCGGCGGCTTTTCCCTGCACTACGATGTCCCTGTGGTGCTTATTGAATACACCGCAGGGTCGCCGAAATAGATCGCCAAATCGCACCAAATTGAAGAGAATGAAAAGTCACCGAACGTGCGGTGACTTTTCGATTCTCTTTGAATAACCCTGTATGTATCAGACCAGCAGTTCAGCACTATGGACAGCAGCTATTGCGTAGCTAAACATAGTGCTGAAAAACTTTAAAAACTTAGGAAGCCTAAAATTCTCACCCCATTAAAATCCAGAAAAATCCTAAAAAAATAAACAAAATGGCTTTTTGCTGCAAGTGAAAAAAATTAATGGTTCAAAAAATATTTCATAAAAACAGGGATTTTTTTTAACATTGAAACCTATAGGTAAATCCTATAAATTGCAATGTTAAAAAAATCCCCGTTTTATTACTTTGAAATAATTTCGTTCCATTTTTTTTTGTTTTATTTCATTTTCATTTTTTATTCATTTTGGAATAATTTGTTCTGTTTAGGGTCCTTTTCGTTCCATTTATCTCACTTCAGATCATTTTCATTCCATTTGATATCGTTTTAGATCTTTTTTGGAACGACTTCCTTTGCAACATAACATTTAGGCATTTTACTTGTGCTACCGCGATTTGTAATTTCAGCCGAATTGTAATATCTGCTGGCCGATATTGCGTTTTTCGAAAACGCCAAAAATTAACGAAAATGCAAATCCCATTCTGGGACCCAGTGGACTTATGGAAAGCAGCTATCCATTGTAGACAGTGTAAAAATTAAAGTACCCTTCATAAAATACATTTTAGATACATTTTAGCTTGTAAGCAAGTAAGCTTGTAGGAAATAAGAAAAAAAAAACTAACCGCTCAAGTTGTTCAAACAAGTTCGGCACCTTGGATGGCCAAGGTGTTGAAAATTTGAGGGCAATTTCTGGAGCCCACTTGCACACAAATTTCGTTGGCAGTAAATGAAATTCCTTTGCATTTCTCCCGAAAAAGACCAGATGGAGTTTACTGGATGTTGGGCTCCTGCAGGATCTTTTGTATACTATATTAAGTATACTTTACCATGGTAGTGAAGGGGTTAAGGAAAAGACCGCTCTTTCAAAAAAAAAACATTGTCATCATTGAAGCTTCAGTCTAAAGAATTATTGATGACAAATACGACTGAGTGCTCGAGAATATTGTGCAATTGTTATTAGACAGAATTTATTATTATTATTATTCTTTATTTATAAAACGCCGGCAAATTCGAATTTCATCCTTTGCATGTTTTTAAATCTAGTTTGGCCGGGGTCAGAAGAGCACTAGGTGCGCCCGTACTGACGTGCCTCCAGGAGTCCGTCTGTCACGTCTCACTGTGAGAAGTTGGAGTTTCGAGCCCAGTGTACGGTTATACAAGCAGAGTGAGGCAGGTAAATATGTTTTAAACGGAAAAGGTTTATTAAAATGGGGAAATAGAAGTAAACCAGGAAGGGGATAAATAATAAACAGGTATAGGAACTGGCTGGGTGTGATACAATATACAGAGGACAGGGTACTCTGACTAGACTGGATAGGAAAGGGATGGAAAGGACAGGACACTCAATAAACAGTAGGCACAGATACGTAAGGAGTCCGGACAGAGAAACCAAAGGACACACTTACTGGGTAACAGGAGGGCTGAGGACCAGAAGACAGGAGGGCAAAAGGAATAACAATATATATACGTGGGATCAGAAGGGCAAAAGCAGAAGGATGGTTATATCAAGCATGGGTCGGTGGCAGGCGGCTGGCAGAGGGGTAGTCGAAGTCCAGAATAGAGGTCATACACGGGTAGGTCAATCTATAGCAGGATGATGAGAGTTTGCAAGGAGTCCAGAAATTAGGGTATCCAGATAGAGGGTAGCACGGAGAGTCCAGGTAGGGTAAACAGCCAGGAGACAATGGAGGGTCATGATGGGATGAAGCGATGAATCAATGGAGGGTCACAATGGGATGATGCGATGAATCAATGGAGGGTCACGATGGAATGAAGCAATGAATCAATGGAGGGTCATGATGGGATGATGCGATGAATCAATGGAGGGTCACAATGGGATGATGCGATGAATCAATGGAGGGTCACGATGGAATGAAGCAATGAATCAATGGAGGGTCATGATGGGATGATGCGATGAATCAATGGAGGGTCACTATGGGACGAAGCGATGAATCAATGGAGGGTCACAATGGGATGAAGCGATTAATCAATGGAGGGTCACGATGGGATGATGCGATGAATCAATGGAGGGTCACGATGGAATGAAGCGATGAATCAATGGAGGGTCACGATGGGATGAAGCGATGAATCAATGGAGGGTCACGATGGGATGAAGCGATGAATCAATGGAGGGTCACGATGGGATGAAGCGATGAATCAATGGTGGGTCATGATGGGATGAAGCGATGAATCAATGGAGGGTCACAATAGCGATGAATCAATGGAGGGTCACGATGGGTTGTAGGAATAAGGATTGCAGCTTAGCAGGCAGAGCAGAACAGAAGTGAGACTTCTAGAGATGATGCAGAAGCACCCACTGAATGGTTAGGCATGGTTTTATGGGCAGTCCAGGCCCAGCCCACACTTGAGGCTGGAGAGGTGAATGGAAACCTTGAATGGATTCTCGAGTCTTTGGATTCTGGACCAGGCAGTGGTAAAACCTGGTCTGGAGCATGATGGAGAATTGACACTTCACTGGGTCTTCTTCCTGCGCCTTCGCGAGGAGCATGACACCGCCCCAGCATTGTGATGCTTCGGCAGGGCCGGTCACACGCTGGATCGCATGAACGAATTCCGCGTGCTACAAGTAGCCGTGCAGAAAGTATCCCCGTCAAAACGCCAGACGTGCGTTGGACAGGGCTGCAAAGCACGATCCTTCATAGGGGAAATCGAGCCTTGCAGCGCTGAGCGCACTAACTGATGGACGTTCTATAACTCTCATGGACGTTCCTTCTGCTCTCGAAGACGCTCATCTGACCCTGACCTTTAGTTTATTCTAAACCTTAAAAGACCAGATTATAAACTGAAGGACAGCTTAATCACAAAACATATGCTTTTATCAGTGCTAATCAGAAGGTATGGGAACTATGGGAAGAATTTCTCTGTATCCACTGATGGATCTCATCATTTATATTTTGTTAGATAAGGGGCTCTTTGCAGTTACTTTATCCTTGATGTGACGTAGACTTTCACTCACACATTTTTCTACAGAGCTCCCCCTTCCGACTTTTATGAAGTAGTTGTAGAAGCTCAAGGAAAAAAAGGAAGAGAATGTCCAGCATGTGCACATCTCACAAACACAACTGTAAACTTTTGAGTAACTTTAAAAGATGCTATTTATCTCCTTCACTACCAAGATCGACTATACTCAATCAGCAAGGCACTTCCTGGTGCCCCTATATCGAGAGTAGTCGATTTGGTGTTCCAAAGGGACAAATCAATGGAATTTTGGCATCCAGCAGGTTCCGTACAGAGCGTCAGGGATGCAAGAAAAAAATAAATCTGGATTTCATATTCTGGATAAGGGGTAGCCAACCTGTGTTGTCGGAAGGCTAGACAGAACTGAAACATAGAAGAAAAATCTATAGAAAAAAAATGTAATGCATAGAACATTCCTTATTTTCAGCCATTATACTCACCTCTTTTTTGGGACATTTTACACATCGTAGGTGTGAGTCTTTGCAGGGACCTCAGAAGCTGAACTAATTTACACTCAAAACATGACAATTTATTTAAATCACCTTGATTTGACCCAATTTCTGCTTTTCTATCAGTTTCCTATGCAGTCCTGTCTCCAAATATGTGCAATGATTAATTTTAGGGATGTGCGTTTCGGGTTTCGGAATTTCGGAATTTTCACGAAATTTCCCGATTCGTGTTTTCGGATGCGGCCGAATTTCTGAAAAATTTTAGATCCGAAAATTTCAGATCCGAAATGTTTTCCGAGCCGAAACGAAATATTTTCGGATTTTTCGAATGGACTTGAAATGTGTCAAACGAGGAGAACAGATGTTCCGAAAAACGAAAATTTTCCGAAAAACGAAAATTTTCCGAAAAACGAAAATTTTGTAAAAACGAAAATTTTCTGAAAAACGAAAAGTTTTCCAAAAAACGAAAAGTCGATACAAAAAACGGGCAAAATGACACGAAAAATACGAAAAACGGTTGATATTCCGAAAAATGTGCAATTCCGAAAAACGAAAATTTCCGAAATTACGAAAAGTCGATACAAAAACCGAGCACAGTGACACGAAAATACGAAAAATGGTCGATATTCCGAAAAAAAAATGTACCCGAAAAACGGGCCGAACCGAATCGAATCGAAACCGGTCAAAACGAGCCGAATCGAAAAGTTTAAAAATCCGAAAAATCGAACCGAATCGAACCGAAAAAAAAATCGGTGCACAAGCCTAATTAATTTACACCAATTAGTTGCTTCTACCTATTTCCATTTGGACACCCATGTTGAAAAAACATGTATATTATTGTGTAATATTATTGTGTATATTATTTTCTGAATTACCAGAAAGAGCCACAATCCCAATCTGTATATGCAGGATAAATAGTGCGCACCATTTGTCCCCAAAATGATCTGCAAATTGGTATTGATGGCAAACAATGACAGCCACGAGAGTTTCCTATGTTAAAATAACTCCTTTATCCTCCCCTCTCATTCCCTCGCATTGAATTTTTAATCCAAAATTGATTTATCTTTATAAATGGTAGACTCTGCACACTACCAGAGGATATATTTGTATAATGAACCATAATAATTACATCATTAGCAATAATTACGACTCACTTCCAGACAGAACGCTGGCTGCAAACAGTCTTAACGGTGAGGCCAGATTATTATCGTGGATGCCCAGTAACCGGAGGAATCTGAGGTATTGTATGTAACTGTGTGCTTATCAACTCTTGAAAAAAATAAAAAATACGTGTGTATAAACCCATGCAGAGCAAGAAACGGGAAAAATAAAACTACATGAAAGCTATAAAAACAAACACAAAATGAGAAAAAGATGAGAAAAATTAAACAAAAAATTGGAAGACTTGCGCAAAATTCATTCGAAAATCTGAAAATTTCAGACGATTAGGTTCTTCTGTATTTGGTCCATTAAATTCATTTGGGATGAAACAAACCATATATTGAAAGCCTACCGGTGCAAAAGAGTTAGTTTAGTGGCAAATGGACCCTGATTTAAATTAAATTTGGGCAACACCAACAATAAATCTCCACTCAGAAGCCGAAGTTCAAAGGGTGCTTCTCTCTAGAGGTGTGCACGGGTGAAAAATTTTTTTGTTTTGTTTTAAAATAATTTAATTTCCGGAATTTCATTTTCTATTTCGGAGCTTATTTTGTTTAGTTTCGGATCGATTCGAAATTCTATATCGATTCGAAGGTTGATATATCAATTCGAATTTTGGATCGCTAAAACATCAATTAATCAAATTGTGCTGTTAAAAGGCAAGCTAGGGTTAGATATTAAGCTGTCTCACAGATTTAGTACCAGAGGCCAATTAACAGGGACAGAGTGCTTGTGAAAAAGTAAAACAAAATTAATTTGTTTCATAAAGTCGTTTGCTGACTGTAGTACTTGTATTGTATGTATTGTAAGTTAATATCAATTTGATAATTGATATAGCAAGTCGATTGTTGATATTTCAATTTGATTTTAATTCGATAGTTGATATATCAATTTGAATTTCGGATTACTAAATAAAACCCCAATTAATCAAAATTTTCTTTTATGATGGAACAGTATAACGAATTAAATTTGTTAGATACCATTTTGTTTAATTTCTTTTTGAATTCAGAGCAAATCGATTCATTATGTCGGAAGTACTTCTGAAATACTAATTAACAAAATTCGTTACGAATTACAATTTGTTACGAAACGTATGCACACCTCTACTGGTCTCAGCTTCATAGAAGGGTTCCCAAAAGCTTGTCTCTCAGAACTAATTGCAGCTAATGGCTCTCAATATGTACACATTAAGAGCCATGAGATTGGCTGGACATGCAAGATCACTGAGTCCCCCGCTAGTCACATAACATACGTAGCTGAGAGGAAGCTGCAGTACGCCATCTTGAGCCAGCTCCAAGGGAACCCGGTGTTGGAATAAAGGTGAGTCTTTTATAAATTCTAGTAAAGATATTGAATTTATATTAAAAGGATAATCTGAAGTTGAAACTGAAGTCAATAATGTTTACCCCTCCATTTACACACGCACCTGACTAAACCCCCAAGTATCCCATTAATGTACATAAATAAATTATCTGATCGTATTATTGCGTCATATTTGCTTTCAAAGCATTATTTTAAATATTTTATATAAAAATATATAAACTGTTGGATTAACCTCACTGGCGGTAATCCTGACTTTGGCTCAAGGGTTAATTAAAAGTACCAAAAGCAGTAACCTCGAGCCACATTCAGGATTACACTGTAGTGTAGCCTAACTTGTCCCTGCGATCCCCCAATGTCCTCCCGCTGTGTCCTCCGGACGATGCCGGAGATAATGATATTATATAAAGATAATAAAATAATCAGACCGCCAGTGAGGTTAAAGAATTTAACTCATTTGCAAGAAGGCTATTAGTTTCTTTGCAGTTCGTGCCTCCATATGTTCAGTGCACAACGGAAAGTTAAAAAGTGTCCAATGAAAACCTAAAAGGCAGTTTGCAGCTGAATCACAAGATATTTTAACATGGAAAAAAACAAATCCTTAAAGGGACACTCTACACACCCTGAGCACTTTAGAAAGTGGTCGGTCTTTGTGGATTGCAACCCCTCCATCCTCCGGTGCTGTTTGGCTGAAAATGCCACGAGAAATGGAGGAGTTTCCCTGCCCACACGCACACACAGCACCAGGCACTCGGAATTTTGAATTTCCCGGTTGCTGATCATCATCTCAGTCACCAATGATGTTTACACACTCTGCATACTGGCATCATCCTCTCTCAGGCAATAGCAAGCATCCTGAGAGAGGCAGCTGATGGATTACTATTGCACGTGCAGCTCCAATCCATCATTCCACACAAGCACTACTCAATATCTGTATAAAAATATGTAAGTTCAAAACAATGCACAATTTGTGTATCTTATGCAATGCAAGGTACATAAATAAATTGTGTAAAAGTTGCAGGGATTTCCATATTTTGGAAGTCCTGAGCTGACTGGGACGAGCAGTTCGTTCTGAGCGAGACAAGGTGAGTATTTACAGCTAAAGTAAAATAAAGAAATAAAAAATAACTGGGCAGATGCTGTCAGTTATTTAACCCTTTCACTGCGGATTACGTGTGGGGGACATCTTCAGGATCGCACACTGTGTACAGAGGACGTCCGCCACAGGTCATGGGGTTTCCTCAGCAAAAGGGGAGAGCCTATGAATCTGGGATGAATTCCCAGGGTGGTCTAACTTCCCCGAAGTTAGGGCATCCCTTTAGGCCCGTGTCAGAAGAGCGCACTGATCACGTCCGTGTTGCAGCACATTTGTACGTCCGTTATAGCATATAATTATGATCAATAGAGACCCACACACGAAGTACGTCCGCACGGAACTGCGGACGCATAACGGATGTGGCAAACGGACGCGGGTTAAGCAAGAACGTATATCCGCTAGAACGGACGCACAAAGTGCGCTGCGTCCGCAATGGCCGCATAGCTTTGTGTGCTAGTGATGGAACGTAGTCAGATGGACTGCATTTTTGAAATCCAGCATTTTGGTGGACAACATTTTTTCATATTAATTTATTTTCCCTTCGACATCAGTCAAAAAAAACGTCAGTTACAAAAACAGACTGTGTGGCCACTAACTTTTCGTTAGTCAGAAAGTACGTCCATTGTGCACGGACACACAGTCCGCACAGAATGCGCTTATCTGACCCTAGCCTTAGACTCCTCCTGGCACACTGAGCAGAGATGGGAAAGTGCCAGAAAGGGAGGGGGATACTTTGGACCCCTCTCCCTTCTGATAAGTATAAGTTAGAAAGTTAAGAGAGGCATCATTGGAAAGGTCACAGTCTTCTCATTCCAGCGATGGCTACCTTTATCCCCTTAGGTGCCAGTCTGCGATCAGTGCAAATCAGCGCCGGATCGAGGAATTTTCCTGGAGGTGTCTGACATATTTGTCTCCGGGGCATCCTCCTGCCCACTGACTTCATCACGCAGGGGTGCGATGAAGTGAGTTAGGGAATCATCCTCTAGCTGCCCAGGGAATTCCCCCTTTGGACCCACGTACTCTGGATCAGTGGCAGCTAAAGCTAGAGCTAGAGAGCTTGGCCTTTCCAATGACACCAAACATGAGCAGGTTAAGTGTAAACAAAAAATAAATAAAAATAAAAAATGTATTTTTTCTTTATTTTATTTATTAACCCCACCACTGATGAGCCAATTCGCCTCTGTGTGCTGAGCTCATTTTACTGTTTTTGCTCATCATGTTTAAACGCGATTTGAAGTCACTTTTTATTCTACGACCCAGACATATTATATATCTTTTTTTTCGGCAGACTCGACAGATTCATAATATATCATTATTGCATATATTTGTCATGCCCTGCCTGAATATTGTAAAATAATAAATTAAACAAATAAAATCAGTTTTCCTATTTTAATCTCTGCAAGTTCCTTCTCAAATAAGAAAATGAAGAAAGCTAATGCTATAGCGGAGACATTAAAATCAGTTACACTCAATGTATAGCTTTCATCATGTCTGACTATTTTTTGTCCAGACATATCTATTTATTAGATTTCAAACAACCAATTAGAGCGTTCCACATAGACATTTTTTCCATTTCTGCCCCAAACAGGAATGTGATATAACAGCCAATCAGTATACAGATATATTACAACATCAATGTTGACCAATCCCACAAGCACTTATAGCATAAAGACGTTTTTTCTGCCTTATAACTTTTGTGCACTTTTTCTGTCCTTGTAATGATAAGAAAGGATCTTCACTTTACCAGGATATGGTCTGGATTCAAATCAACATTCTTAAGCCCTGGATCATATTCCATAGAAAGGGAGGGGGAAAAAGGGGGGGGGATCACAGCCCATCTGTATTAGAACACGCTACTCAAACTAATACATATTAACGTAAGGTACGTATTTGAATTACAGGATATTTATATTCATACAGGAGATTAAAAATATCTATCAATTCTTTCAAATATTATAATAAAAAATGCAACAAAATTAGAATTTTCAATCATCTACAGCGTGTAAAGGGATTTTTTCCTCATTTTATCATCCGAGCCTTTGCAGGTACATATTATATGGGGTATGCGTGTTAAAAAAAATTAAAAATGGGAACTCGTTACTTTTTTTGGGGGGGGATATTTTCGTGATTTTTAGCTAAAACCCTCCACAGAATAAATTATTAATGCAGCATCATTGTTCACATTATAATTGAAATGGGAACAATCTTGCTGAATTAATTTAAAAAAAAAACACAAAAAAGACATTGTTTTAATGTTTATCATTTTTTTATTTTTTATTATTTTTTTATTACTTTGAATATGGTCATGTTTGGTATCATTGGAAAGGCCATGCTCTGGCCTTTCCATGCTCTGGCCTTTCCATTAATACAAAAAATGCCCCATCTAGCTGTCAGCTATGGGGAGATATGGGGGTTCAAAGGATCCCACCATCCCCACCAAAGGATTTCCTTAGGAAATCCCCAGGCAGCTACGGGTTTCCCAGCTAACTGACATCATCGTGCCATGCGCGATGATGTCAGATGCCAAGGGGGGACCTGGAGCTGCCATCCATGATGGTGGCCCGCACCAGAACTAGGCAGCGGTCCGGCACCTCAGGGGTTAATGTCAGGCCTCACTTGAAAGGGGAGACTCAGCCCTTTTCAGCGGTGCCTGGCTTTACCCCTTACCTCCCCCCGATCGGGAGAGAGATGGATCCGATAGGACCACCCCTCTTTTCAGGCGATCTACTGGCTTTGCCGGGTGGCCGCCTGAAAATGATGTCAGGAGGGGTCTCAAACGCAGCGTCTGACTTCGAGGAAGTCAGAACACCGCAGGACCCTGGCAGAGAGAGGTGAGTATTGCTAGGAACTCCCGGGTTGCAGAAGACGTGTGGGGAACGTCCTCCGCTTACAGCGGGAGATTCCTAGGACGTTCCCCACACGTATTCAGCAGTGAAGGGTTTAATGCAGCACTATTGTTCACTTTTCAATTATGTGAACAATGATGCTGCACTTGACTGGGTCCTACAATAAAACATGATTTCAAATCATGTTTAAACATGTTGAGCACAAAACTGTAAAAAATAAGGTCAGCACAGAGAGGTGAAATGGCTCAGCAGTGAAGGGATTATGGGCAAAAAAGGGGGTATTTTATATTAGAATGCCCTTTAAAATAATTCTCAAGACAAACATCTAAAGATTAGAATAACATATTTGGCAGATGCACAGTCACATAGTTTAACACAAGCCACTCTTGAATTTCATTGATGGAAGTGTGTTAAAGACAGACCTAATGACGTAGACACACAGAGATTCAAAGTAAACAGCACACGCTATGTTATAACAGATGCTACTAATGGGGCAGGCTACCAGATCACTAACTCTGTAATGGATGCATCCAATAATGGCTTATTAATGTTCCTTCTTTTATCTGTCTGAATCAACACTTTACTTATCAGCAACACTAATTTAAGAAACAATTGCCCCTACACAGTTCTAAAACATTCTATTACCAGATGGACATAACTAGCAGTAAGCACAAATGATGCTTGATCATCACTAAGGAACACATCCAGCCTGTTCTACTTCCACATGATGGGTTTCACCATAGAATACAGAAAATAGCTCCATTTATGAAAACAGTTAATTCATTGCTCATACTTTTAATTCAATGTGAAAAACCACAATCGCTATTTTGAAATCCCCTTTTGTGAGAATTGTGTGCTGAACCCTTCACCTTGGCTGGGCAGGAGAAGTAATGACCATTTTCTCTCTTTGCTGAAAAACGGTTTTGCGCTTATTCCCTACAAAGAAGGCTGCATCAACCAGAAGTATCCAGCCCACTTCATGGATAAAACATAACAGGAAAAAAAGGTGTCATCTGCGCTTACCCCTATAGCTCCAAGCGAAACAAAACACAGAGGTTTTGGTTTACTTGAATGGCTATTAAAGTGTAAGCTCACCTGCAACGTCACGACACCTCTGGTCAGGTGGGTCCTAACTTAATTAAACAATTGAGCCAAGAGCTGCTTTTCTTAGCAACCACAAATCCTCATGCTTTCTTAACAGTTAAGAGACAAAACGGTGGGTTTTATTTATACCCTCTCCAGAAACATTTCCACTTTGGGATTAAAAACAAAACCACGGAAAGGGACAGCAGCAAAAATAACCTGGCTGGGGATACAACAAACTATACATACATGTAGAAAAAAATGGTTTTGCGCCTATTCCCTACCAGGGTGCCTGCGTCAACCAGAAGTATCCAGTCCACTTCTTTGATAAAACATAGCAAGAAAAAATGGTGTCATCTGCGCATACCCGTATAACTTCATGCAAAACAAAACTTGATCAGTGGTTTTGGTTTACTTGAATGACCTGCTCTCTCTCCTCCTCTGAGGGGGGCTTGGAGAGTTAATTCAGCCATCCAAATGCAGAGGCTTTGTCAGAAGCTCAGCTAAGGTTACAGGACTTGGAGACCTTTGGGAACTAGTCTTATCCAATGGCAGCATAGCCTTCCTGAATTGAGAGCCACTGGATTGGCTGGAAGGCCAACTCTACTGCGGTCACAAGACATGCTGAGCTGGTAGCATATCATATCCTGCAGAGATCAGAAGGAGGCCAGAGCTGGATTCAGGTGAGTTTTTAAAGGAAACTAAAGGGTTAAAATGGGAGCAGGAATGCAGAGGGGGTCAGGGGGGTTAATGTACAACCTCTTTGTTCCCACTCCAGTTTTAATTCTATCATCTCCCTTTAAATAACACATTTAGAAATCCATGGCGAGGAATGTGAGCACATCATTTTATAAAGGAAAACTCTATTTATTCAGACCAAACATGAAAAAGAAATTGAAGTTTGCCATAGTCAGATAAAAGAATAGAGTTGATAGTCTGCCAAGTTTAATAAGTCTGCGATACATGATTATTATGCATTTATAGTCATTATAAGTGAAGATTCACAATTAAATTTAAAACTCAGCATCGGGAGTGGATTATTGCTCTTGAAAATGCAAAACTATTTCCAAAATAATGTGTATTTACTTTTATTAACAATATTAACTCCACACTACCGTGATCGGGGGAACATGCTCTTTAAAAGCACCTGCATAATCTCGCGTCTAAACATCCCCTTTCATTTACAGAACTTCATGAACTAAAAGCTCATTTGCATATTCACCCTGTATGCTTCCTACAACTTCGGCAATTATTCGATAAACATTTGTGTATTCCAGTCCCTAATTACCTTGTTAATCCCACTAATTCCTTTAGTGAGTTGTCCAATAAGCGACGAATTTGCCACCTAATTGAATTTAGCAATTTCGTGGCAATTCGGCTATTCACAAAGCTGTCAATTTGCCAAATACTAGCGAATTACCAGCGAAATATGCTGCAGATCACCACAATTCGGTGATCATCGTCGGCAGTGAAATTGTCCCATAGAGAAATAATGGTTAATCTATCCAAAAAACGCCGAACTGCACCGTGTCATGGAAATGCCCTGATTTTCGACAGTTCAGTTCGACAAATTTAAACAGGTGAATCCCTTCCACAACCTTGGACACCACCCTCCCAAATTTTTTTGCTTCCCATTAGCTCGGATTCCTCGTACCATATATCTCTTATTCCTGCTATTGTTCATGAAATGTTATGTCATTTTACTGTTGAATCTCTCTCTGCTTTGTGATAGATAGAGTAACATAAGCTCCCTCTACCTTTTGCCCTCACCCTCATTGGCACCCTTGCCCACACTATACATGGCCTCTGGGCCTGTTGGAGAAGTGTGGATGCTGGCCTCCTGCCAAGAGATCATAGACCAATATGGCAAAGCCAGTTCTCAAGGACAATGGGCATAAGTGGGCACCTAAGGGTTAACGAGCTAAATGTATTTCTATCTTGAAACTGTTTTTCTATCTTGAAACTGTTTGTATTTTAGGAGTTGGCTTGTGTTAGTGATAGATAGAATGTAGACTTATTGTTCTTACTATCTGTTTGTCCTTTGATTGGTCTGATGTGGTTTATTTGCTAATCTCGTCTAGTGTGTACTGATTAGGTTTCTCTGTCTCCTGAAGGAATTCACACACTCTCATGTAGACAATGTATTCGGTTGATTAGGTCATGTTGCCTCCCCCTTCCTGTTTTCCATATAACTGGTTGCCATTTCCAATAAAAATATATTACTATTCCCTAGCATTAAGTTGTGTCTGGTGTTTGGGGAGAGATACTTACAAATATACTGCACTTCCTCAAGTTCCGGCTGAGGATTGTGGGAGCAGGAAAGCTGCTGTGGATCAGCTTGGCTGGAGAGAAGGGACGGATGCTGCAGCAGGTTTGGGTCTGGTCCACAAGGTGGAGACCAGTAACCCAGTTGCTGTTACAGAATGATAGATAGGTTGTCACCTCCCCTTTTTGTATGTAGCCTCAAATTAGGCCAGGATTGCATGTCTTCCTAATCTGGGCTGTCTTGTTCATGTTGGTTGTATATACTTGCTTCTGCTTTACTGACAAACTCGAATGTTTTTCTGTAATATCTTAGGTCCAACAACAAAAAATTATTTTTAAAAAACAAAATACCTGCATGATGCCCAAGATTGAAATAACTAGATCTGTTCATATTATAGAGCAATGCAAAGGAATTTTATTTATTGCAACACAGCTCCAGCATGTGAACCTAAAGTTTCAGCTCCTCGGACATGTCACACGATGTGCTAGAACTGTTTTGAACAGCTTGGAGGTAAATTTTTCTGACAGTAGAAGGAGGGAGCCCTATGTGAATTATAAATTTAGCAGCACTTTTGAGCCAGCAGATGGAGCCCCCTCTGCTTTTCAATCAAGCTTACTGCAGAAATGTTTTGTATGTAGGATACATAAGGCTGGGGTCAGACCAGCGTATTTTTAACGTGCGTTCTGGCGCACTTAATTACGGCCGCACTAGCAGCAAATGACGGGCAATGACGGACAATATACGATGTACGGCCGCACAAAAGTCCGGCCGCGCAACGCAAGTGGAAAATGAACGCATTTTTTCGAGAACGCAGAACCGCTAGTACGGACGTACAGAGTGCGCTGCGCCCGCTAGCGGCGTGTGTGTGTGATTTGGAGACGTCAGACCCTGCTCATGTCCGGCCAACATAACGTCCAGTCACCCAAAGTTTCCTGGTTTGGATCCGTAAAAAATCACGCACGAACATGCGCATCGTATGACCGTTTTCGCGTATTCCGTGAAAAAATATGTCAATGCGTTCGGACGCACTTTTTTACGTTCGCGTGTAAAAATGCTTTCGTTTGACCCTAGCCTAAATGTTTACAGTGTGGGTAATGGAAACTGGTTTACCATAAAACCACTGGGTCCGGCTAGTGGTATTATGGAAACAGCTTGGTCGTAAAGGGGTTAACCGCCATGGCCAGATTCAGATGAACTAAAATGAAAGATGGTTACATTGTATCTATGCATTGTGCTGATATATGCCACTGGATTATTTACAATCACTTAACTGTTATATGAAAATGTATTTTGACATTTATTGTGTAAATTCACTTTCAGATAAACATGTAAACAACAGTGAATATATAATGCACAATCATCTGCAAATCGTCTGATTTTAACTCCATCCTGGCTATTAATGGATCTTGGAGAGATCTCCTTCAACTCATATTATTTGTCATTGTTATAAATTCAGAAAGTAACAGACATGCAAGCATATGCCCTTTCTGCAGAGTGTAGGTGGAAAGCCCTGATGGAATGATCTCATTGCAATCTTTGTTGACTCATGAAGGAACTAATTATCTTCCTACATTGTTTAATTCAGCTAGTAGCTAGAGCTTGTGAGTCATATAAAAAATAATAAAAACAATAAACACCTACATTAGCTTTGGCAAATGTGTATGTAACACCAGGTTTGTGACAGGATCATTTGTATCCTGCAACTCATTAAACATATACAGTCTGGTCCAGAAATATTGGGACAGCGACACAATTCTAACATCTTTGGCTCTATACACCACCACAATGGAGTTGGAATGAAACAAACACAATGTGCTTTAACTGCAGACTGTCAGCTTTAATTTGAGGGTATGTACATCCAACTCAGGTGAACGGTGTAGGACATACAGCAGTTTGCAGATGAGCCTCCCACTTGTTAAGGGACCAAAAGTAATGGGACAATTGACTTCTCAGCTGTTCCATGGCCATGTGAGTGATATTCCCTCATTACCCCAATTACAATGTGCAGATAAAAGGCCCAGAGTTTCAAGTGTGCTATTTGCATTTGGAATCTGTTGCTGTCAATTCTCAAGGTGAAATTCAAAGAGCTGTCACTATCAGTGAAGCAAGCCATCATTAGGCTGAAGAAACAAAACAAACCCATCAGAGAGATAGCAAGAACATTAGGCGTGGCCAAAACAACTGTTTGGAACATTCTCAAAAAGAAGGAACGCACCGTGAGCTCAGCAACACCAAAAGACCCGGGAGACCATGGAAAACAACTGTGGTGGATGACCGAAGAATTCTTTCCCTGGTGAAGAAAACACCCTTCACAACATTTGGCCAGATCAAGAACACTCTCCAGGAGGTAGGTGTATGTGTGTCAAAGTCAACAATCAAGAGAAGACTTCACCAGAGTGAATACAGAGGGTTCACCACAAGATGTAATCCATTGGTGAGCCTCAAAAACAGGACGGCCAGATTAGAGTTTGCCAAACAACACCTAACAAAGCCTTCACAGTTCTGGAACAAGATCCTATGGACAGATGAGACCAGTATCAACTTGTACCAGAGTGATAGGAAGAGAAGAGTATGGAGAAGGAAAGGAACTGCTCATGATCCTAAGCATACCACCTCATCAGTGAAGCATGGTGGTGGTAGTGTCATGGCGTGGGCATGTATGGCTGCCAAAGGAACTGGTTCTCTTGTATTTATTGATGATGTGACTGCTGACAAAAGCAGCAGGATGAATTCTGAAGTGTTTCGGGCAATATTACCTGCTCACATTCAGTCAAATGCTGCAGAACTCATTGGACGGCGCTTCGCAGTGCAGATGGACAATGACTCAAAGCATACTGCAAAAGCAACCAAAGAGTTCTTGAAGGGACAGAAGTGGAATGTTATGCAATGGCCAAATCAATCACCTGACCTGAATCCCATTGAGCATGCATTTCACTTGCTGAAGACAAAACTGAAGGGAAAATGCCCCAAGAACAAGCAGGAACTGAAGACAGTTGCAGTAGAGGCCTGGCAGAGCATCACCAGGGATAAAACCCAGCGTCTGGTGATGTCTATGCGTTCCAGACTTCAGGCTGTGATTGACTGCAAAGGATTTGCAACCAAGTATTAAGAAGGGAAAGTTTGATTTATGATTATTATTCTGTCCCATTACCTTTGGTCCCTTAACAAGTGGGAGGCACATCTGCAAACTGCTGTAAGTCCTACACCATTCACCTGAGTTGGATGTACATACCCTCAAATTAAAGCTGACAGTCTGCAGTTAAAGCACATTGTGTTTGTTTCATTCCAACTCCATTGTGGTGGTGTATAGAGTCAAAGATGTTAGAATTGTGTCGACGTCCCAATATTTCTGGACCTGACTGTACATGCATCATTATTCCATTTTGGCAGAAGAATATTTTCTTTAAAGGGAAGAAAATGCCTGGAATTAATATATATGTCCTACGAATAATAATAAAAAGGTCAGTTACAAAAACAAAAAAAAACGCTATTTGAGGAAAAATTAACTCTTGAAAAAAATCCCAACACATGCCTAAAAAATACTGAAATATAAAGAAAGAGTCTTTTTGCTGCAGATTAAAAGAATAAACAGTTTAATAAATATTCAATAAAAACTAGAATATTTTTAACATTGAAACCTATGGGATGCGTCTGAATAAACCTGCCGAATGAAACCACCGAACATCAGGGCATTTCACTGACATTTCAATGCTGTTCGGTGTTCTCTGAATAGGTTAACCATTGCTTCTCTATGGGCGAATTGCCAGCTTTCTGAATAGCCGAATGGCCACGAAATTGCACCGTACGGGGAAATTCTCTGTTCGGTGCAATTTCGGGGCCAGTTCGGCTCTCTCTGAATAACCCTGTTGGTTTGAATGATGTTTTAAATGCATACGACCCAATCCTGACCCAAAGATACATGACGTTCAAGACAACCCTCCTCATCTAAACGCGAGGCTAATACATCTACCCTATCCCAAACCCATGGGAGGGCTGGAAAAGATAGCAGGGGGGGGGGGTAATTGCTCCGCTATAACACAGGGTTTGTCTGACATATCATCACAGCTGCTGATGAAATGCAGAATGCAGCGGTGCTCTGCGTTTTCTACACACATGCAGGAGAGAGGCTTCCATGGGGATATTTATTGCAGTTATACATGTAATAGAAGCAATAAATTTCTTCCTATAAAATTATATTATACGATTTGTCATGTTGGTTCTCACAGCATTTCTATATTTTATATAAAACCAGGAAGATGGTGGTAAGGGTATGGTTCAGTCACAAAAGGGATATTTGTCTCTACCTGCCTCCCTGGTGAAAACATGCCAGTCCTCCTCTGCCCAAATCTACTATCCCTCTATTTCAGCCTATGTTACACCACTTTAAACATATTCAACAGTGCAGTTTCTAATGTCGCTGTGATGATATCTTTGTCATAAGAACATTGCAGCATAACCTGTAGATCATGGATCTCAAACCCCGGTCCCCAGATTTTTGTGAACAACAACTACCTTGATTCTCTGGCCATTTATTGCATGCAAAGAATTCTGAGAATTGTAGGATATAAACATCTGGGGGACCAGAGCTTGAGATCCCTGCTGTAGGTTAACATTTGATACTAGTGTTCATGGCAGCTGCAAAGCGACAGACCTATGAGGTATCTGATGATTCATTTAGCGAGGTTTGTATTTAGCTGTAAATTATCTTTTACTAATTTATTGTACCCACACATATTATATACCGCTTTTCTCGCCATTAAATGGACTTTCTAAAGATGCCATTATTTTCATCATATCATATACTTTACAATTAAAAAAAAAATATGATAGAAAAACTGCTTTTTCTGTGCCTGTGCCTGTCATACTCTGCATCCACCGCTAAAGGGCGGTGCCTGTGCCTGTTATATTCTGTTTTCACCACTAGAGGGAGCAGAGGGAGCTGCCTGTGCCTGTCATACTCGGTATCCGCTACTAGAGGGAGCAGAGGGAGCTGCTTGGACTGTCAAACTCTGTATCCGCCAGTAGAGGGAGCTGCCTGTGCCTGTCATACTCTGTATCCATCAATAGAGGGAGCAGAGGGAGCTGCCTGTGCCCCTTCCTCTCAATGAGAGGCCAGCCTCCCATGCAGGTGTTTTATTGCATGG
The DNA here is from genome assembly GCA_009667805.1 of Leptobrachium leishanense. Taxonomy (NCBI): domain Eukaryota; kingdom Metazoa; phylum Chordata; class Amphibia; order Anura; family Megophryidae; genus Leptobrachium; species Leptobrachium leishanense. Next base: position 398,834,859 of record CM019064.1, on the reverse strand, counting down.
CTTAGACCAAAGGTGCTTTCCCATTGATCCAAGCTATTCCATTGCTCTCACAGTGCCTCTCTGAGGCCCTGACGAACAGTGTTAAGAATAAGGAAGTAGGCAACACACGTCTGTTCCTATTTGAACAGATGCGTGGCGCAGAGTTCTTGAGCAGCTTACACGATTAGTGTACCGGGGAAGCGTACTGCTATGCAAACTGCTTAGGCTATGAAAAGAATGCGCGCAGAGGCAGAGGACGTAACTGACGGTGGGGGAGCACGGAGCCGGAGAGTTTATTTTCTTATTTTATCACTTAATGGCAGGTGAGGCTGACATGCAGGACAACACGTCCCTGCTTCACACCTCTCTTCGGTTTCAACCCTAGAGTCATTAATATTTATTTTTACTCCAGTGCGGGACTCCCAAGTCGTTGCCGCAGACATGACTCTCCTCTCAAGTTGGTTATCCGCAGGAGGTTGAACGCTGAAGCGAGCATCAAGCCAATCCAATGGCTCTCAATATGAGCATGTTGAGAGCCGCTGACTGCAGGAGAATCCCAAAAAAGTCCTGGTTTCCTGGGTATTCATCCATGCAGTTAAGATCAGCACTCACTGATCTCAACTACTCCGTGGAGCTAATTCAGACCTATGAGATCCTGCCCTTAGAGAGAATTAAGGATGCTCAGGTCACTGTGACCGGTCAAATTACAATGAGTGGTCACAGTATATTCTACTGGTAAACAGGATGCATCAACATTAGACAATGGGTGCGTATTTTTAAAAAAGGGCTAAATTCCCATTAATTGTATCTCTCCTCCAATATATTACTATTACTTACAAAAAAAATAAATTACCTATTACCAGTCCACACCAGCGAAACAAGAAAGCGAATCAGTCACTTTTCCCACTTGCTATGAAATTCTGTTGGATGCAGTTGTCAAAAACAAACAACTCTTTGCCTCATTTGATAAACTGTATCTAATCCTCTTGGCTGGGAAAAATGCCTGTGCACGGAAGATTATTTATATCCTTGACTAATTTACAAGTGTTGGAACTTTTCCAAAAGGTTTTAATTAAATGGAGTATATTGTATTTATTTTCTTTTCTTTCTCATTGTATGAAGAACAGAGAGTTACATTAATCAAAAGGCAAGGTAGGCGCAATGTGATACCTTAAGTGCTTAATGCCATTGTCATAGAAAGGACACAATATTGTTTGCGTCATTGCGTGTAGCCTGCTCGATACATACATAGATATTGCTAACAACGTACTTTTTGAAGGTGAACCTGCTATGCTCATTTAATAGGGAATTACTCCCTATACATGTGCAGCAATTTTTTACTAACACATATAATTGAAAAAAATTGAGTAATTTCCTACTCAAGGTTGGCCGTCAATCATTATTGTGCGGAGAGCATGCCATGGAGGGAGTGACAGCTCCGCAGACTCTGTGGGCCTGATTGACTGTTTGCGTAGTGCCTGATAAGTCAGTTTGCTGGCATCACCACTGAGGGCCAAACGTATAGGGCTATATTACATTCTTCACGCAAAAAGCCTCGCGCTAAGCGAAAATCTTTGCGCAAAGCGTTAAACTTTTGCGCTCGCAAATCACCGCTGGAATTCCAATCCTCGCGTTTTTTTTCTTCAGCCGATCAATTGCGTGCGCAAGCAGTTACGCGCACAAATGCAGGCGCAGTACCATCTGGCGCAAAAGACTTTGCGCCCGCAGTTTTTTGCACCCATTCAGCCAATCAAAATGAAGAAACACACCTAGCAAACACAACTGAATTGCGTCTGAAAGAGGCATCAGAGATGGGTTCTGCGTCTATGATGCAAAATGAGCACATATGCTACAGTAATAATACACACACACCTGCCATCATCCTTTATATTGTTGCTGCATTCTAGACATGTGCATTCGTTTTAGTACTAAAACGATTTAGTCCGAATTTTGGGATAATTTAGTTTTCGTATGACTCAAGAGAAACGAAACTGCTCAGTACAAAAAACGAAAGAAACTAAAATAAAATGCACTACATTTTAGTGTCAGTCCTTTTTGTGATATTACATTGCTGAGTGAAGGAGACCAGCAATGAAGAGTGCAACATCCGAAGTTCTGCACCCTCCACATGCCAAAATGCAGTAGTATGTTTTATACAGAGAGGGGCATTAATTAATGCAGGAGGATGTTCTATACATTATAAGAGAGGGGTATTAATGCAGTAGGATGTTTTATACATTATACAGAGAAAGGTATAAATTGAGGAGAATGTTCTATACAGAGAGGGACATTAATTAATGCAGGAGGATGTTCTATATATTATCTATATATTATACAGAGAGGGGTATTAATTAATGCAGGTGGATGTTGTATACATTATACAGATAGGGGTATTAATTAATGCAGGAGGATGTTCAAAACATTATACAGAGAGGATCCTTTTGTTCTCAGCCCTTTAAATCCAGTGGCTGTGAGCGCGGAGATCGGCTGCTTGTTACATTATCTCTCAGTACAATGTATCAGGCTCAGCTGTTACAGTAACTGACTAACAGAGCTCAGAGTTTCAGTAAAACAAGGAAATAATATTGTTCTAACCTCTTATATATAAAAATATTATTTACTAGTTTTACTGAAACTCTGAGCGCTGTGATGAGCAGCAGTCAGTTACTGTAACAGCTTTGCCTGACACGGGGCAGTATTACAAAGTTGGTGCTAACTTAACCAGAGCTGTTGTAAACTGAAATCCTCCATAGGCTATAATGGCTCTGGGAAGTTTACAAACAGCTCTGGTTAAGTTAGCACCAACTATGTAATATGGCCCACATTGTGCTGAGAGTGAGAGATACTGTAACAAGCAGCGATCTCAGCCCTCCGAGGAGCCACTACAATAGTAATTGTATCCATTGGTTTTCGGATGAATGAAATTAGTTTTCATACTAAATAACTGAAAACGAATTTCTTTAGCAACTAAATAAATTGCATTTTAGGACTAATCCATTAGTTCAAAACGAAATTTTGTGCTGTGCACATGTCTACTGCATTCCTTTTTATGGGCTGTTTTTTTTTTTTGGGGTTAGGCAGGTTGTTCAGATATATCGTTAGCACTAGGGATGAGCTGTTCGGGTTCGGACGGTTCGGAGTTCGACCCGAACTTTGGCAGTTCGAAAGTTCGCGAATTTCGAACTTTTTGGGCGTGTTCGGTTCGGGTTCGAAAAAAAAAAAGAAATTTTGAAAAAAGGATAGAAAATGCTTAAAAAAATACTAAAAAATCTAGAAATAAAGAGACTCTTTACTGCAGAATATTATAAGCAATGGTTTATTAGATATTGAAATAAAAACTAATGTGTACGTGGAAAGATTATCAACTCTAAGGCTAGGGTCATACTAACACATTTTTCGCGTTGTCCATGAAAAAGTGCGTTCGAACGAATGGACGTATTTTTTCACGGAATACACGATAGCGGTCATACGATGCGCATTTTCGTCCGTGATTTTGTACGGATCATCAATAAAACCCTTTTTGCGTCTGGATGTTATGTTGGCCGGACGTGTGCAGCGTCTGACGTCTCCCAATCATGCAAACACGCCGCTATGCGGACGCAGCGCACTCTGTACGTCCGTAGTAGCGGTTTGACGTTCTAGAAAAAATGCATTTGTTTGCCACTTGCGTTGCGCGGACGAACTTTCGTGCGGCCGTTCTTCGTATGTTACCCGGCATTGGACATCATTTGCTGCTAGCACGGCCGTGATTTCGTGCGGTTAAACGCACGTTGAAAATGCTTTCGTCTGACCTTAGCCTAAATGACCTCTGTTCACAAACGGATATAACACCAGGTGTTTATAGTCTGGTAATCAATTTGATACATTGTAGAATATACTGAGGGTGGGGTGGTGTCTGCTTCTGATTGAGATTTGAGAATTAATTTCCCTAAAACATCCTAATATGCTGCATTTAACTGGTGTCTGAAAAAAATCTAAAGCACTGTTATTTTTCACCTCGGGATTAAACATTCACAGGGTTATTCAGAGAGCGGTGAAAAGCAGGAGAATAACTGGAGAAGTGAAAATTCTAGGTCAAAATAGCCAAACCAGAAAAATTCTCCCATTTATCTCACTTTCCAAATCGGCTATTTGGTCTAGATTGTTCTCTTCTCTTGCCAGTTCTCCTGGCTTTCACCTCTCTCTCAGGGTTGTTCAGAGAAAGGTGAAGACCAGGAGAATGGCAGGAAAAGAGAACAATCTAGACCAAATAGACGATTTGGAAAGTGAGATAAGGCTAGGGTCAGACTAACGCAATTTTCGCAGCGACCATCAAAAAGTGCGTCCGAACACATTGCCGTATTTTTTCACGGATTGCGCGAAAACGGTCATACGATGCGCATTTTTGTGCGTGATTTTTTACGGATCCAAACCAGGAAACTTTGGGTGTCTGGACGTTATGTTGGCCGGACATGAGCAGGGTCTGACGTCTCCAAATCACGCACACACGCCGCTAGTGGACGCAGCGCACTCTGTACATCCGTACTAGCGGTTCTGCGTTCTCGAAAAAATGCGTTCATTTTCCACTTGCGTTGCGCAGCCGGACTTTCGTGCGACCGTATTTCGTATATTGGCCGTCATTGCCCGTCATTTGCTGCTAGTGCGGCCGTGATTAAGTGCGCCTAAAGTGCTCTTCACCGCTCTCTGAATAACCCTGACAGGGTTATTCAGAGAAAGGTGAAACTCAGGAGAATGACTGGAGAATGGAAAATTCTAGGTCAAAATAGCCGAACCAGAAAAATTCTCCCATTTACCTCACTTTCCAAAACGGCTTTTTGGTCTAGAAGTTTCCATTCTCCTGCTTTTCACCGCCAAAAAATCAGTAAACTTTTTCTGCGTGTCAGAAAATGTCTCCTCTTTTCATACAGACTGCCGCCCCAAGCAGTTGTTTATGGATAGATTAAAGGAAAAGCATTTACCGTCATTTGAAATGTCCACAGGAAATTGCATTCGGCTTGTTAGCAAAAACAAAAAAGGGAAGAAACCACTGTGGTACTCTGCAGAAGTGGCCAAAATAGTGAAGAACAAGAAGATAGCATTCAATAATTATAAAAAAACTCAGCGTGAAGAGGATAGACAAACCTATAAGATTAGGCAGAAAGAGGCAAAGCAATTTATAAGAGCTTCCAAAGCACACGCAGAAGAGAAAATAGCTCAGTCAGTAAAAAAGGGGGACAAAACATTTTTTAGATACATAAACGAGAAAAGAAAAGTAAAACAAGGATTAGTTAGATTAAAAAAAAGGAAGGAAGGTATGTAGAAGAGGATAAAAGTCTCGCTGACTGCCTCAATGAATATTTTTGTTCAGTCTTTGCAGAAGAAAAGGAAGGAAAGGGACCTCAGTTAGGAGAGAACACTAAAGAGACATTTACATATGAGTTTACAGATGAGGAGGTTCTAAAGCAGCTGTCTAAAGTAAAGACAAATAAGTCAATGGGGCCTGATGGGATCCATCCTAAATTATTAAAAGAGCTCAGTGATGTAATAGCAAAACCGTTAACAGATTTATTTAACCAATCCTTGTTAAAGGAGTCGTCCCAGAAGACTGGAAATTAGCAAATGTTGTGCCCATTTACAAGAAGGGTAGTAGGGAGGAATCGGGGAACTATAGGCCAGTTAGTCTTACGTCAGTAGTGGGGAAATTAATGGAAACCATGTTAAAGGAAAGGATTGTTGAACATCTAAAAACACATAGATTACAGGATCAGAAACAACATGGGTTTATCTCAGGGAGATCATGCCAAACTAATCTTATTGATTTTTTTGATTGGGTAACAAAAATAATAGACATAGGTGTTGCAGTAGACATTGCTTATTTAGATTTCAGTAAGGCTTTTGATACTGTTCCGCATAGAAGGCTTATCAATAAATTGCAATCTTTGAGCTTGGATTCCAATATTGTTGAATGGATTAGGCAGTGGCTGAGTGACAAGCAACAGAGGGTTGTGGTAAATGGAGTTTATTCGGCGCAAGGTCTTGTTACCAGTGGGGTACCTCAGGGGTCAGTACTTGGACCCATTCTCTTTAATATTTTTATTAGTGATATTGCAGAAGGTATTAATGGAAAAGTATGTCTTTTTGCTGATGACACAAAAATTTGCAACAGGGTTGACGTTCCTGGAGGGATCAGCCAAATGACAAATGATTTAGGTAAACTAAAAAAATGGTCGGAGTTGTGGCAATTGAGTTTTAATGTGGATAAGTGCAAGATAATGCACCTGGGACGTAAAAACCCAAGGGCTGAATATAGAATATTTGATACAGTCCTAACCTCAACATCTGAGGGTTGGGATTTAGGGGTTATTATTTCAGAGGATCTAAGGGTAAGTAGTCAATGTAATAGAGCAGCAGGAAATGCTAGCAGAATGCTTGGATTGTGTAGGGAGAGGTATTAGCAGTAGGAAAAGGGAAGTGCTCATGCCACTGTACAGAGCACTGGTGAGACCTCACTTGGAGTACTGTGTGCAGTACTGGAGACCGTATCTCCAGAAGGATATAGACATCTTAGAGAGAGTTCAGAGAAGGGCTACTAAAATGGTGTAAGGCTTGAAGGAGAAAAGTTACCAGGAAAGGCTTAATGATCTTAACATGTACAGCTTGGAAAAAAGACGAGACAGAGGAGATATGATAGAAACATTTAAATACGTAAAGGGAATCCACAAGGTAGAGGAAGGGAGTATATTTAAAAGGAAGCAAAATAGCAAAACAAGAGGACATAGTCTTAGATTAGAGGGGCAAAGGTTTAAAAGTAACATCAGGAAGCATTATTTTACTGAGCGGGTGGTGGATACATGGAACAGTCTTCCAGTAGAAGTGGTAGAGGCCAAAACAGTAATTGAATTTAAGCAGGCATGGGATAGGCATAAGGCTATCCTAAACAAAAGATAAATCCAGGTCAAGTATCCATGTAATTGGGCAGACTAGATGGGCCGAAAGGTTCTTATCTGCCGACATTTTTCTATGTTTCTATGTTTCTATGTCATTTTTTGTTTTTTACATATTTCTATACATCCTAGAAATCCGCCACTTCACGGGCAGGTTATGGGGACCTCCTAGACACGATATTTGAAGGAATTTTTCATTTTTATTTTTAACCCTTATTTCATGGAAAACTCACTGTCCCTTTAAAAATTTTTTTTTTAAAAAACTTTTTGTCCTTGTTTCCTGTCCCCCAGGGCACTACCCGGACCCCCATACACCTTTTATGGCAAATATGTTGCATATATGCCCTCTTGGAGGGCACTCTAAAAAAACGAATTTTCAGCCCCATTGACTTGCATGGGGGTTCGGGTTCGGGTTCGGTCCCGAACAAATGGGAAGTTCGGGTTCGGGCTCGAACCGACCTCGGGGAGTGTTCAGCTCATCCCTAGTTAGCACCAGCTTTTAGGAGTTGATAAAATTATGCGCGCAAAGGCTATGCGGTAATTAACGCAAATGGATTGTAATACCATACTCGTACCAACACACAATCACATTTGCACTCACAATGTAAAGTTACCATCATTCTCATCATTGCAGTCCTCCCCTCCTGTTTCTCACCCCCTCCTCCTATCTAGATTGTAAATTCCCACATGAATAGGGCCCTCATCTCCTTCTGTATCCGTTATTTTATTTTAGAATTGTCTTATTACTTATTGTACCTCTGTACAGTGCTGCAGAAAGTGCTGGTGCTTAAGGCTAGGGTCAGACGAACGCATTTTTCACGTGCGTTTAGCCGCACGAAATCACGGCCGTGCTAGCAGCAAATGACGTCCAATGCCGGGGAACATACGACGAACGGCCGCACGAACATTCGTCCGTGCAACGCAAGTGGCCAACGAACGCATTTTTTCGAGAACGTCAAACCGCTACTACTGACGTACAGAGTGCGCTGCGGCCGCATAGCGGCGTGTTTGCGTGATTGGGAGACGTCAGACGCTGCTCATGTATGGCCAACATAACGTCCAGACGCAAAAGGGTTTTATTGATGATCCGTACAAAATCACGGATGAAAATGCGCATCGTATGACCGCTATCGCGTATTCAGTGAAAAAATACGTCCATTCGTTCGAACGCACTTTTTCACGGACAACGCGAAAAATGCGTTCGTCTGACCCTAGCCTTACAAATAAAATAATAATAATGCCAATCTCATCAAGCAATGAGGACATTTTTAACAAGATTTTTGTCTTTTTTATGTCAGGATGTTTGTCTGTGTATTAGTAACCATCCTGAGTTATATGTCTGCCATTAGCTACCTACAGTGGAAATACACTATGTAGAAATCACAGTCCTTACTCATTCCCATGAGACCCTGCAGTGCCCAAGCTTTTTATGGTTACCGTATATTTGCTATAGGCATAAAACCTGCTATTGTTCCAAGCTTATCAAACTGTGCAATTATGTAACATATTACTGCAGCTCACTGCTTGCACTGAATAGGTTGACTGTATTTCACATCACCTCACCAAGATTGTCAGATCTTATTTTTACTACATGGCAAGCAGTAAGCAATACCAAGAGAAAATCTCAATTTTACTTTCAATGTAAATATTTAAAATATCAGATGCAAATCTTACAAATAAAAGACAATTGAATAAAAACGCAGAATTCATAATCAACAATAGAAATAATAAAAAAAAAAAAAGCAAAATTAAATAAATAAATAAACAAAAATACAGTCCTAAAAAATAAATAATTGTAGGAACTGCAAGATCGAGTGCGATCGTGCGATCGAGTCCCTGGAATTCAAGCAAACTTTCAGGGTTATTCAGAGAAAGGTGAAAAGCAGGAGAATGGCAGGAGAAGAGAACAATCTAGACCAAATAGCTGATTTGGAAAGTGAGATAAATGGGAGAATTTTTCTGGTTTGGCTATTTTGATCTAGAATTTTAATTTCTCCAGTCATTCTCCTGGTTTTCACCTCTCTCTGAATAACTCTGCCTGTTTAAGTAGAATTAGCTGAATGTTTATGTTACAATCACCCAAGCTGACGCTGACAGGTGCCACTCATTTACAAAACAAACAGTAACATAGAATAAAACTTTCCACAGTAAGACATGAATAAAAAGAAAAAATTACAATCAGGGTTATCCAAAGAGATCCGAATTGCTTGAGAAAGGTAACCGAACGCTGAAAATCAGCGTTCGGTTGCCTTTCCTGGCCATTCTTGCTATCCAGAGAGCAGGCAATTCGCCAAATCCTGGCGAATTGCCTGCACATACGGTGCCTGTTCGGTGCCTGTTCGAGGGCAGTGAAATCCCCATAAAAAAGCACTGCTTCGGCTATTCAGAGAACACAAACCAGCAGTGAAAGGTTCCCGAAATGCCCTGCCATTCGGTGGTTTAATTCGGCAAGTTTATTCAAGAGAATCCCATAGGCTTCAATGTTAAAAATATTCCCGTTTTAATTCAATATCTAATAAACCATTGATTATAAAATTCTGCAGCAAAAAGTCTCTTTATTTATAGATTTTTTAGGATACTTTAAGCATTTTTCTGTTTTTCTTTTTTTTTTTTTAAAAGTCTGATTTGTTTTTTTGTTTTTCTAAGTTTACTTCTTTTTTCTGTAACAGCCCTCTTTATTATCGTTCCCTGGATCTCATATGCAAATTTCAGACATTTTCGCTCAGTAGTTTCTTTGCAAACAGCGTTTCATTTTCACAGATTCATACAAACGGTTTCGCTAATTTATTTACTGCCTCCTCTGCGTCTCAGCTGCTTCGGCTCTGTGTGATTCGGCTCCTGTTCGGCTGCTTTGCTGCGTGTGATCGGCTCCTGCTCGGGTTTTTCGAAGGTTAATCCAGATGTTTTTGCTTGTTTTCGGCGTGCATTCGGTGGGTTTTGCGGTTAGTTTTTGTCAGGTTTGCGGTGACTTTTCCCTGCAATTTGGGGACCCTGTGGTGTTTGCTGAATACACCGCAGGGTCACCGAAATGGGATCGGCAAAAGGAACCATATTGAAGAGAATGAAAAGTCACCGAACGTGCGGTGACTTTTCGAATCTCTTTGAATAACCCTGAATGTATACGGGGTCATTATAAACCATTGTCTGGAAACCTGTTCATTAATAGGACTATACACAGGACACGAGGTCACCCATTTAGACTGGACGAAAGGAAATTCAGCCTAAAGCATAGGAAGTTTTTTTTCCAGTGAGAACAATAAAGTTGTGGAATTCTCTGCCTGTTGAGGTGGTTGGGCCAGAGACTGTACAGACTTTTAATGAATGACTAGATGACTTCCTGGAAAAAAACCTACTATTAAGGGCTATAATTTTTAATACATGGGTAAATGCTGTTTGATATAAAGAGAAATCTGACTGCCATTCTGGGGTCAAGAGGGTATTTTTCCCCCAGTTTATTGCGTATTTAGCAAGTGCTTCAGACAGGGGTTTTTTGCCTTCTTTTGTATGAACAGCAGTAACTGATTGTCTGAAGGGCTGAACTCGATGGACACATGTCTTTTTTCAGTCTATGGAACTATGTAAATTGACGTGAATTGACAAATACTAAAAACAAAAGAAATAACTTTTCAGATTGATTCACTCCATTTTTTAGGTCTCAATCATTTTATGTTTGGCAGGTCACAATGTTACCGTTGGCATTTTTTTGCTACGTTCCAGATTTCACTCCCTTCTGGTGTCTGTAGTGCGAGATGCCAAGCCCTGCAGCTGTCATCTGCCAGGTACTATGTGAAAGATTATTACTATCAGTTATTTATTCAGCAGAAACAGTATGACAGAAAGAACTAACGCAGTCCAATACACTAAGCAGTGACTACGCGCTTCTAATATTGCTTTTGCAACTCATTTATTCGAAGGTGTTTAGTGAGACAGGCTGTGAGCTTCAATAAATAAAAATAGTCACTTCTCTGCGGCTCACCAGCCTTGTTCTTATTGTGCCCATGGGTTAAAAAAATGCATGGCACTGAAAAAAAGAATATATACCCAAATATTCGTTTATTATCTCATATTTCTTTGGCTTGCAGAAATTCCCTAAGAACATCTACAAAATATCTTTTCTATAATTCGGCATTCTATGGTCTTTTACTGTGGAAATGGAAAGTGGATAAAGACTATATCATAACACTTGAGGAGTTATTCCGAGAGCATCGAAATGTCACCGACTACAGCAGAGGAGAGGGTGGAAGTGGAGTGGCTGTGAATCAGAAATACAGAGTTTAGAGAGATGTAAATTCTTTGTGTACAATGTCCAACAGGGAAGAGAAGAACAGACTGAAATTCAGCACAGAATTAAACTATCAAAAATGGAGGGGGAAGAATAAAATGAAACAAACTAGCAGCAGTAACAATTTGTCACAAACTGCGTTGATTGAAGAATACCTTTCTAGCTGGAAACAGATGGAGAGTTTGTGGTGAGAATGGCTTGCTGTTGGACTCAGGGAGAGGATGAAAGTGAATAGTCGAATGGCCACGAAATTGCAAAGTATGGAAAAATTCACCATTCAGTGCAATTCGGTGCTCTTTGAATGTCACGGAACCCGATTCCTTATTTGTTTTCCCCCTATGATTTTACTTAAAATGGATTATTCCACTCTCTCTGTCTAACTCATAGTTTGGCCCAGACCCATTTTCCTGCTTATGCAAGCAGCTATTCCAGTTTACCTCAGAGACAGTTCCGCAAGCATCTGTCTGTACTGGGTGACTGAATCCCATTTTTACCGTCCCCATCCCCCCCACACCAGAGCACACTAGAGAAGCCCTCTCTATCCACATCCCACATAAAAGAGCACACTAGAGAAGCCCTCTCTATCCATGTCCCCCCACACCAGAGCACACTAGAGAAGCCCTCTCTATCCACGTCCTCCCATAAAAGAACACATCAGAGAAGTCCTCTCTATCCACATCCCCCATACCAGAGCACATCAGAGAAGCCCTCTCTATCCACATCCCCCCATACCAGAGAAGTCCTCTCTATCCACATCCCCCCATACCAGAGCACATCAGAAAAGGCCTCTGTATCCACATCCCCCCATACCAGAGAAGCCCTCTCTATCCACATCCCCCCATACCAGAGAAGCCCTCTCTATCCACATCCCCCATACCAGAGCACACCAGAGACGCCCTCTCTATCCACATCCCCCCATACCAGAGCACATCAGAGAAGCCCTCTCTATCCACATCCCTCCATACCAGAGAAGCCCTCTCTATCCACATCCCCCCATACCGGAGCACACCAGAGAAGCCCTCTCTATCCACATCCCCCAATACCAGAGAAGCCCTCTCTATCCACATCCCCCCATACCGGAGCACACCAGAGAAGCCCTCTCTATCCACATCCCCCAATACCAGAGAAGCCCTCTCTATCCACATCCCCCCATACCGGAGCACACCAGAGAAGCCCTCTCTATCCACATCCCCCAATACCAGAGAAGCCCTCTCTATCACCCCCCCCCACCCAGCACCTCTCTCCATCCACATAAGCTCCTCTTCTCTATCACACATCCCCCCATACCGGAGCACACCAGAGAAGCCCTCTCTATCCACATCCCCCATACCAGAGCACATCAGAGAAGCCCTCTCTATCCACATCCCCCCATACCAGAGAAGCCCTCTCTATCCACATCCCCCATACCAGAGCACACCAGAGACGCCCTCTCTATCCACATCCCCCCATACCAGAGCACATCAGAGAAGCCCTCTCTATCCACATCCCCCATACCAGAGAAGCCCTCTCTATCCACATCCCCCCATACCGGAGCACACCAGAGAAGCCCTCTCTATCCACATCCCCCAATACCAGAGAAGCCCTCTCTATCCACATCCCCCCATACCGGAGCACACCAGAGAAGCCCTCTCTATCCACATCCCCCAATACCAGAGAAGCCCTCTCTATCCACATCCCCCCATACCGGAGCACACCAGAGAAGCCCTCTCTATCCACATCCCCCCATACCAGAGCACATCAGAGAAGCCCTCTCTATCCACATCCCCCCATACCAGAGAAGCCCTCTCTATCCACATCCCCCCATACCAGAGCACACCAGAGAAGCCCTCTCTATCCACATCCCCCCATACCAGAGAAGCCCTCTCTATCCACATCCCCCATACCAGAGCACACCAGAGACGCCCTCTCTATCCACATCCCCCCATACCAGAGCACATCAGAGAAGCCCTCTCTATCCACATCCCCCCATACCAGAGAAGCCCTCTCTATCCACATCCCCCCATACCGGAGCACACCAGAGAAGCCCTCTCTATCCACATCCCCCAATACCAGAGAAGCCCTCTCTATCCACATCCCCCCATACCGGAGCACACCAGAGAAGCCCTCTCTATCCACATCCCCCCATACCAGAGCACATCAGAGAAGCCCTCTCTATCCACATCCCCCCATACCAGAGCACATCAGAGAAGCCCTCTCTATCCACATCCCACATAAAAGAGCACACTAGAGAAGCCCTTTCTATCCATGTCCCCCCATATCAGAGCACACTAGAGAAGCCCTCTCTATCCATGTCCCCATATCAAGTTAAACCTGAGAAGCCCTCTCTATCCATGTCCCCCCATATCAGAGCACACTAGAGAAGCCCTCTCTATCCATGTCCCCCCATATCAAGTTAAACCTGAGAAGCCCTCTCTCTTTATTTAGCCACCTTTTATTTGCTGTTTATTTCCCAATAAAGAGAAGAAAATACAAAGGACTTTGTGCTTTCAAAAAGAGATGAGTTAAGCTATCTGACTTCAAACATATCCTGCATGTGACAATCACTTCTCGCATATGACCCTGGGGTTCCAGAATATTGAATAACCCCTTTAGTGACTATTCTCACAAACATTATGCTGCAGCCAATGACTCTAAAGCTAATGTCAGACGAGCGCATTTTGCATGGAACGGACATACTTTCTGACTGACGACAAGGTAGTGGCCACACAGTCCGTTATTTTCACGGACTTTATTTTCGACGGATGTAGGAGGGAAAATAAATTAAAATGCAAAACCATTTTGTCCGTCAAAAATGCTGGACGTATAAATGCAGTCCGTCTGAACTCGTTCATCACTCACACACAAAGCTATGCGGACGTTGCGGATGTGGCGCACTCCTCACATCCGTTCTAGCGGTTTTTACGTCTTGCCTAACCTGCATCCATTTGCCGTGTCCGTTGTGCTTCCGCAGTTTTGTGCGGACATACTTCGTGTGTGGGTATCTATTGATCATAATTGTATGCTACCACGGGCGTTAAAATGTGCGGCAACACGGACGTGATCAGTGCGCTCGTCTGACACGGGCCTAAATGAGCAGCTAAGCCACAAACGTCAAGGGACATTAATAGGATAATCTAGGGTTAAAATACAAGTAGGGGAAAATAAGTGGTTAAACATTAATACCTCCTGATCCACTCTGCATCACTCTCCCATTTTAACTCCTTTCACAATATACGATCAGCAGTAGCAGACACAGCAGCCTGAGATCCTGGTAGCAGGATGCGGGGCTATGCCAGATCACTGCAAGTTAAATTTGTTTGTTGCAATCAAATTTTGTTTGCATTCGGGCTCCTGAACGTGTCCCCAAAGTTTTAGCACCGTTTGCCTGCGGCGCTAACAATTTTTAAAACCAGCTGGGATATGTCCGTATCGTACTTTTCCCCAGGTGATAATGCGCTGAGCCCTAAGCTACAGTAGTTCCACTTGGCCAGCAGATGGCGACATCTCCCTGCTTGAAAAGTTTCCCTGTGTTGGACCAAAACATCACCTTTCATGCTGAATAAAACGGAATGCGTTAAGATGGCAGGAATGTGTATTTCTTTATTTTTCTAAAATTTAACAAATGCTAGTTTCAAAAAGTCATTTTGTTACAATCTCTGGCCAAGGTTTTACTTCTCCTTTCATGGACTCAACAACCATTTGCCCAGTACTCAAAACTGTTTTAAGCAAGTTACATGTCCCTAAATGACAGACTTAGAAACTTTTCGTGTTATTTCAAAACAAGAAGATCAAAGAAAAACATATTTAGTTCGCTCGTAACAGTGTTTTCTTTTTCATGTCTAATTCCGGCAGCAATATTTGGCTGCGAAGTCGCATTCTGGTCCACGACTTTCCCTCAAGAGGTGTATTACTCGTAAATCTGCCTTTGGCTCTCGTGCAGTGCGTTTTGCTCCATACTCTCATCCTGACCTTGTTTTTTAAATCCTACCTAAAAGTTATTGTAGCTGGAAAATACTTAATGTGCGGATCTGCTGCCTAATCTGCGTAAACTGACAGTAAATGAGATTTGAAGCAGAAAGGATTTACGTATTATTATTTCCTTTTTATTCAGCTAATTCTTCTCCGTAAAAGACTTTCAAATCAAAGTCACTTTCAGCACATCCCTTAAATCCCATTTCCAGAAATATTGATTTAATAGGTTATTTTTTTTGTTTACAAACATTTAATCCAAGATTAGCAGGTCTATTCACTAAAGGTGAAACTCAGGAGAATGACTGGAGAAGTGAAAATTCTAGGTCAAAATAGCCAATCCAGGAAAATTCTATTTATCTCACTTTCCAAATTGGCTGTTTGAGGGGTTATTCAGAGATGTCTGAAATGTTGCTGAAATGTAACCGGACACTGAAATTCAGTGTATGGTAACACTTCGGGGCCATTCGGCTATTCAGAGAGCAGGAGGTTCGCCAAATTTTGGCGAATTGCCTGCACATACGGTGCCTGTTTTTCAAGGCAGTGAAATCCCCCATAGAAAAGCAGTGGTTCATCTATTCAGAGACACCGAACAGCAGAGAAAAGTTGCCGAAGTGCCCTGCCATTCGGTGGTTTCATTCGACAGGTATATTCAGGCGAATCCCATAGGCTTCAATGCTAAAAATATTCCCGTTTTAAGTCAATATCTAATAAACCATTTATTAGTTTATTCTGCAGTAAAAAGTCTCTTTATATATAGATTTCTTTAAGTTTTTCAGGCATTTTTTGGGATTTTTTGGGGAAATTCTTTTTCTTAATCGTTTTTTCATTTTCCATTAACAGCCCTTTTTATTATCATTCATAGGATCTTATATGTAAATTACAGGCATTTTCGTTCAGTAATTTTTTTGCAAACCGCTTTTAAATTTTGAAACCATCAAGCATACTGGGATTTTTTTGTGTTTTTTGTGTTGTACCCTGTTCGTCAACTTGCCGGCTTTTTCCGGCAGCTGGTCTCCGCTGTGATCGGCGGCTCGGTGGCTCAGCGGCATTTCCCGGTATGGTTTTTGTGGCGGATTCTGCGGGTTTTCAGTGAGTGTTCGGCGGGATTGCGGCGGGTTTGCTCACGGTTTTCTCTGCACTCCAGGGAACCTGCGGTGAATGCTGAATACACTGCAGAGTGGGGGATCTTTGATTCCCCGAAGTGCAGGGAAGCGCAAAGGGACATTTCAGTGCTCTCTGAAAAACCCCCTTGGTCTATATCAGGGGTCAGCAACCTTGACTCTTTGAAGTTTTGGGAACTACATTTCCCATGTGGCTCAGTCAGTCTAATGGGTGACTGAGCATTGTGGGAGATGTAGTTCCCAAAGCATCAGGGAGCCAAGGTTGCTGACCCCTGGTAGATTGTTCTCTTCTCCTGCCAATCCTCCTGAGTTTCACCTATCGTGAATAGACCTGTAGTTTTTTGTGCTAAATCTTTTTCCTTTTTTTCCTTCAGCCATCGATACACATTTTTCACAATTATTCCTACTACAAATGAGCTGGAGAAACTGCTCGTTACGTAGGTAGATGCTTTAATCGCAATACCTGCTTACTGGATGATCAAAGTCATCGCGACCTCTTACTCTTCTAAGGTCAATATATTGTATTCTATGTCAAACAACAAAAAAAATCAACCTGTGCCGAGTTACAAAAAATCAACCTGTGCCGAGTTGTTTTTTCTCGGTTAAACATCTGTATGGAACCCCATTTCCTGCATCCCTTGAGACGTCCACGATTTCCATTCAAATAAAGACTAAAAAAAGGAGATACGAGAAGGATGAAATTGAAAACTCAACAATAAACCCCCTCTCCGACGTTGAGAATGCACAACAAATTCCAGAGATTAATTGCTGAAGGTCGTTCTTTAAGAAGAAAAGAATAAAAGGAGAGATTGGATTGTGCAGTTAAGAAGAAAAGTACGTCGAAGAACTTGTTTGGATTCAAGGGACAACAAACAAAAACAGATGTATCGAGATTTAGGAGCCTTCTACAGTTTTTTAACCTTAAAATAAATACGTCTTAGTGATTTGACGTTTTTAGCGCAAATGTAGTTTCTTGTGAGAGATAAAATTATTCATTTTTAGTTGTTTTGACTTTAACCTAATTCTCTGATCAAAGTTTGCTGGAGGCACAAGCTATTTTCCTGTGACCTAATCTCGTGGGATAATCTAATTAGGTCAAATGAATTCATGTAAAATATATTCATCAAGGAAAATAAATCATAATTGATTCTGTATTCTCTTTCTTCTTCAAGTGTGAGGATAGAACTGCATTATAGTTGCTTTGATTATTTTCTATTTATATATATTTTAAAAAAAACCTCATGATAAGAGAGTTTACACTAGCTATGTTATCAAACAGAATTATTTAAGATATTTTTCCAAAGGTGTAATTTTCCATATTTAATCATTAGAAGTGAAAAAACACTGCGGGAATGTTCATTTAAGCGGAATGTTAAATTCATTTAATTAAAATTCAAGGTATGCTCTATTGAAAATACTTTCATTTTTTGCCCATGATTATTTTTCTTTTGGGAGGGAGCGTTTTTTTACACCCTACGGGCCCTATTTACGTTCTTTGCACACAATTGTGCGAGCAAAAACGCATTAAAGCGTTATTATTTCGCCGTTCGCGCACAAAATGTGTGTTAACGTCTAGCGCGAGTGACCCTGCATGAACCCATTGCGAGCGCAATTTAGGCTAGGGTCAGACGAAAGCATTTTTCCCCGCGAACGTGAAAAAGTGCGTCCGAACGCATTGACGTATTTTTTCACGGAATGTGCAAAAACGGTCAGACTATGCGCATTTTCGGGCGTGATTTTGTACGGATCGTCAATAAAACTCTTTTTGCGTCTGGACGTTATGTTGGCTGGACATTAGCAGCGTCTGACATCTCCTAATCACGCAAACACGCCGCTATGCCGCAGCTGCGCACTCTGTACGTCAGTACTAGCGGTTCAGCGTTCTCAAAAAAATGCGTTCAAATTCCACTTGCGTTGCACGGCCGGACTTTTGTGCGGCCGTACATCGTAAAGTGGCCGTCATTGCCCGTCATCTGCTGCCAGTGCCGCCGTAATTATGTGCGCCAGAACGCACGTTAAAAGTGCGCTGGTCTGACCCCAGCCTTAGTGTGCGCATCCTATACTTAACATTGTGAGCTCAAATGTGTTTGTGCGCTGGGGCGCGCATGGTATTACAATCTTAGCGCAAAATTTTACGGACAATGTTTGCGCGCATAATTTTAACGTCTTTGAAAAGCTGGTGGTAACGGCAAATTGTAACAACCTGACCGTACCAAACTGCACAACGAAGAACGTTGATGCGCACGCTTTTTTTTTCCTAGATCCGTCAAAAATGACGGCCACTACCTTGTCTTCCGTCAGAACGTACGTCTGTTGTGCGCAGTCCGCACAAAATGCGATCGTCTGACAGACTCGCGTTAAAAATTACATTGCGCTCACTGATTTCTGTGCGCAAAGTACTTTGCGCGCATTTTTGCGCGTTGGTTTTACAAACGCAATTTCCCAACGGATGAAAAAATGCGTGAGGTATGTAATTCCAGCGGTGATTTTCGTGCGTTAACATTTAACGCTTTGTGCAAAAAAACACGCATTTAGCATGCGTTTTTGCATTAAGAATGTAATATGTCCATTTGTCCTTTGGAGCATGCAGCTCCTCATCTTCAGCTCAGGGACTCCCGAACCCGGAAGTCCCTGAAGTTCTTTTTTTTTATGTATTAAATTTTTTATTATGAAAGACAGTCAGCGAAACAAGCACAGGAGAAAATGGCCTCGCAGGGCCAAAATACGTCATCTTAAAGAGGAAAAAGTGGTCGTGCAGGACCAGAACATGTCATCAGCTATGAAAGTACAGAAAAAAGCCATCAAAAATAGAAGTTAATCATCTCAGAGCACTATAGTAAAATAACAACAAAAAGAAGTCGGCCAAATGGTCTATTATAAGGGATGGGGGGGGGGAGAAAAGAAAACTGTGCCGTCCCTGGCGAACTCCCAGACGACCAAAAGACCGTGGGACAGGGCCATGCCGGGTGAATGACACCAGGCCTGGGCACCTGGAGGCCAAACCGGGCACCAGACCGCGGTTACGCCCCACAGTGTATCCCGTAAATGCCAAAAGAAACAAAAAGGGGGGTTACCATAAAGAGAGGGGGGAACAACAAAATAAAAGGGGGGACTCTCACAAAACAAAAAGAAAAAAGGTGATCTCAGCTGAAATATCCCCAGTCAGGAAGCCTGAAGTTTTTCTATGCAATATATATTTTGTGTTATTTAATGTATAAAAGTATTGGCTCTATCACTCTTGTTCTTTCTTCTTCCCTATACTGTATATTATAATATTTATACATTATAGATGATTTAATAGTAAACACGAATTCACTCCTTACACAGGCAGACACAGTTTAATGGTTTTACTATCACAGTATATTTATAGCTGTGACTCGACATATTGATATTAAAAGTTAATTTGGCAAGTGCAGACTGAATATTGACAAAACCTCACTGTAATCAGTTTATAACAGCGCGGCTTTAACCCTTTAACTACCCTGTTTGAGTATACTTGATCTTCAAAAGCTCCTGCAGGAGCCCAACATGGAGTAAACTTGATCTGGTCATATTCTGGAGCAATGTAAAGGAATTGTGTTTATTGCAAACAAAGTTCATATGCAAATGGGTTCCAGGATCATGGATGTGTGTCAGGATCAGCACCCGTGGGGTACCGGCCATAGTGGTATGAGCCGGTATGTGGTAGATCTTGCTGACTGGGAGTGATAAAAGACGCAGTGGGGCTGAAGTACACAGTAGGGTATCAGACACAGGAACGCAGGAGGGTTTACCAGGAGGCTTGGAGTATATCAGCTCTTCAGGTGGTACCAGAGTCTAGGAGAGGGGTACTGCGGTCTTGGAAGGACACATGGGTCCAGGAGAGGGTACTAAAGGAGGAAGAGGCTGAGGGAATAAATAGATCTTCAGGAGCAGGTTTACACACGTCTTGACAGAGCATGAGAGCTACAGTAATGGAGCAATGTCAGGAGGGAGGCGTGGTGCCTTTATTCATGGGATGTGTCGCGTGACCTGTGGCGTGTGCTTTTAGCTATTTTTGGTACTGAGCAGTAGGGCAGCACTTTTCATGTGCTGCCCAGAAACAAATAGCAAGCAGGCACAGTCAGCGGCGGGGAGCATGACAATGTGCCACCAAATTCTCAGCACCATGGACATGTCATCCAAGGTGCTGAACAGCTTGAAGTTTCATAAGCCGCTGTATTATTATACAAATAAGCTTACAGTCTCTCAAATGTATCTAACACATATGAATGAAGGGTACACATACATTCGTGCCCTGTTTGCAATTTTTCAGAAATCCACTCGGTCCCGTCAGTGGTTTTATGGAAAAATAACTTGGTGGTGAAGGAGATAAGTGTAGCAGGTTTGAACATTAGTGATACGGCATTGTTAAAGGCATAAAAAGTTTGTTGTATTTTTAGCAAGCAAGTATTGAAGGAACACTCTTACTAAAACAAAAGCATTCAAAGGCTAGCCTTTAACCCCTGCTGATCCCCAACCTGGCGTTTCTATTATATATTTTTAAATCTTGGAGCAGACAACTCCTCCATTCTCCGATGCCAAGGACCCAGATACGTCAATGTACAGAATAATGGCTTTGCTGCTGCTAATTGACAGCCTTCAAGGAGGAGATAAGCCGTTCAATTCAGAAATGCTGTCACAGTGGCCAAAAAAAGATGGGAAGTGAGGGAGGAGACAGTCTCCATTGATTTATTTGCTTAAGTATTAATATTGATTGGATTTCACCTTTAAGATAATATCAGATGACATGTCCTGCTTTTTTGTTTCTGGAAAAAATGGTCAAAAAGGGTGTAAAACATTTGTGCATTCCATTGTACAACCACAAGTCTGATTCACATACAGTGATACACAAACGCTGAGAGCAAAACATAGGAAATATACAGGAAAAAACATATACATCCTTATCAGATTGACCTGTTCGCACATAGATTGATGATACCGATGCATGTTTTCCTGCTTCCATATCTGCCTGGTTTCTCTAGACATATTGCTCCACACAGGGGGGGGGGGGGGTCACAGATAAGAATTGTCCCTGCACCATGAAAACATTGCAGAATGAAATCAATTACCTAATCAAGGCAATTGATTGGGAATCCCATCCTGATTAATACGTGTTGTGTCTACATGCAGTGTATAAGGCTAGGGTCAGACGAACGCATTTTCACGTTGTCTGTGAAAAAGTGCGTTCGAACGAATGGACGCATTTTTTCACGGAATACGCGATAGCGGTCATACTATGCGCATTTGCGTTCGTGATTTTGTACGGATCATCAATAAAACACTTTGTGCATCTGGACGTTATGTTGGCCGGACATTAGCAGTGTCTGACATCTCCAATTCACGCACACACGCCTCTAGCGGACGCAGCGCACTCTGTACGTCAGTACTAGCGGTTTTACGTTCTCGACAAAATGCGTTCGTTTGCCACTTGCGTTGCGCAGCCGGACTTTTGTGCGACCGCACTTCGTATATTGGCCGTCATTGCCCGGCATTTGCTGCTACTACGGCCGTGATTAAGTGCGCCTGCACGCGCGTTCGCACTGCCTCAGTCTGACCCTAGCCTAAATACTACATACTGCAATGCAGCATTTTTCACCACAATCCAACAACATGTATACATTATATACAGTATGTCCAAAGAACCAGAAGGCATCTGACAGCAGTAATCATTACACATACACTATATTGCCAAAAGTATTCGCTCACCCATCCATATGCGAGTCAAGGCAGGTGAGCGAATACTTTTGGCAATATAGTGTATCTTTAAAGCACATATCTGCCACATTCATACTCACACAATGAAACAATGGGAATTAGAAAAACATCCTTACAGTACATATGAGATGGATTGATCAATGGTACCATGAACATTGGTCCAAGCTATCACGAGTATGTTATCCAGGAACAGTAATTATAAAATTGTGTGACTTAATTCTAGAGTTTTAATATTAGTCATGAGGCCATTTTTGACGAAAAACAAATTGTTTTGAAAAGTGGGACTGCGGGCACAGAGCAGGGCTGGATTCAGGGGCTACTGGAGCTGTAGCCCCAGGTCCATTCTCCAAAATACCCCAGTGAAAAATTAACTTTGCCAGCACTGATTGCCAGCCACCAATAAAAGAAGATTAACAGAGCTGGCCAACTGACACAATGGAGTTGTGTATGTTAGAAGGATGGGGCAGATGAGAAGAATGAGACCGTGTAGAGTGAGTAGAATGGGTAGAGTGGGAGGTGAGAAGAATTGAGTAAAAGTACAGTGGAAAGTGAGAAGACTGGGGCAGAGGAACAGTTGTAGGTAAGAAGAATGGGGCAGAGGAGCAATGGGAGGTGAGAAGAATTGAGTAAAAGAACAGTGGGAGGTGAGAAGAATGGGGCAGAGGAACAGTGGATGGACAGAAGAATGGGGCAGAGGAACCGTGGATGGACAGAAGAATGGGGCAGAGGAACAGTGGAAGGTGAGAAGAATGAAGCAGAGAAACAGTTGGAGGAGAGAAGAATTGAGTAAAATAAAAGCGGGAGATGAGAAGAACTGAGTAAATTGACCAGTGGGAGGTGAGAAGACTAGGGCAGAAGAACAGTTGGAGGTAGAAGAATGGGCCAGAGAAACAGTGGAAGAACAGAAGAATGAGGCAGAGGAACAGTGGGAGGTTAGAAGAATGGGGCAGAGGAACAGTGGAATGTGAGATGAATGGGGCAGAGGACCAGTTGGGGGTGAGAAGAATGGGGCAGAGGAACAGTGGGAGGTGAGAAGAAAAGGGTAGTAGAAGAACAATCTTCAGCTACAGACCCATTAAGTCTTTCGTCCTGCACTGGGACAGAGACTTTGCAATACAACAATGATAATAAACTGAACTTGTCATGATGTTTAGAATATTGTTTTGAAAAATAGAATGGGAGGTTATAGTAAGAATGAAGTTGGAGGTAAATTTAATGGGGCATAAGGCTCAGGGTAAGGCTAGGGTCAGAGTGGGGCAATCGGAACGCGCGTGCAGGCGCACTAAATCACGGCGGCAGTAGCAGCACATAACGGCCAATGACGGCCAATATACGCAGTACGTGCGTACAAAAGTGCGCCGACACCACGCAACCGGCAAATGAACGCATTTTTCTCAGAACGTGAAACCGCTGCTACAGACGTACAGAGTGCGCTGCGGCCGCATAGCAGCGTGTGTGCGTGATTAGGAGACGTCAGACGCTGCTAGTGTGCGGCCTACATAACGTTCAAACAGCCGGATTTCCCTAGAATTGCGTTGGTGAGTACCTGCGACTGTGCGACTGTGGTCGTCTGACCACTTAAGCGTATTCCGTGAAAAATGCGTGCGCACGCATCGACGTACATTTTGACGGTGGCCGCAGAAAATGCGCTCATCTGTCCCTAGCCTTAGTGTTAAGCGTTTCACCCCAAAGCCTTGAATACAAATACTGTAAGTCCATAACGAAGTTTATCCCTATTATAGAAAATGGAGCTTGACATTATCATCAGTGCTATAATGACACTGAAGCTTTTTAATGTCAACACTTTCGTGCTGACATTAAGTGACCTTTAAAAAGACACACAGCATCTCTGTATTGGGAAAAGCACAAGGTAATATAATATATTCTTGTTATTTTTATAACCTGACCAATTACACTATGAATATACTGATGATATACTTTTTTAATAAAGCTATCATTAGCCTATATACATGTTATAGTAAGTAGACATACAGGGTTATTAAAATAGAATCAAAAAGTCACCGCCCGTTCGGTGACTTTTCGTTCTCTTCAATTCGGTGCGATTCGGCGATCCCATTTCGGCGACCCTGCGGTGTATTCAGCAAGCACCACAAGAGAAACCAGAGCAGCCGCCAATCACAGCACAGAGCAGCCGCCGGAAAAAGCCGACACCGCAGATGGATGGAGTGAAAAAAAACCAAAACAGTACGCTTGAATGTTTGAAAAGTGAAACGCTGTTTGCAAAGAAACTACAGAATGAAAATCTCTGAAATTTACATATAAGATCCAATGAATGATAATAAAAAGGGCTGTTACAGAAAAAAAAGACGATTTAAAAAAACAAACCGAAAATAAATTTTCGCCAAAAAATCCTGAAAAATGCCTAAAAGATCCTAAAAAATCTATAAATAAAGAGACGTTTTACTGCAGAATTTTATAATCAACAGTTTATTAGATATTGGATTAAAACGGGAATATTTTTAACATTGAAGCCTATGGGTTTCGCCTGAATAAACCTGTCAAATGAAACCACCAAATGGCAGGGCAATTCGGCAACTCTTCACTGCTGTTTTGTGTTCTCTGATTAGACGAAGCATTGCTTCTCTATGGGGATTTCACTGCCCTCGAACAGGCACCGAACAGGCACCGTATGTGCAGGCAATTCGCCAACATTTGGCAAACTGCCTGCTCTCTGAGTAGCCGAATGGCCAGGAAAGGTAACCGTACGCTGAATTTCAGTGTTCGGTTACCTTTCGGCCACAATTCGGATCTCTTTGAATTACCATGTTTATGAATACAAGTAGCATTTATAGTACAAAAGAAAACATGGGCCAGACACTCAATCACCATTTTGACACATCAACCACAACAACGTTTCGGCTTAACACCAAGCTTACAATCTCAAAATTCTATTCGCAGCATTTTAGTCTTCAGATAATGCAACATACACTACGTTGAATGTATGTACGTGCAATAATAGAGCTAGATTCCATTAATTGTGGATCTCAGGACAAAAAAGTCTCTGCATAAAAATGCAGAACTATGGCACTTTAAAAGTCGACCTGTGGTTCCCCTGTATAATTCTCTTTTGCAAAGGGATTTGTAGATTTCATTAAAACTGTATGAATGCTGCTTTAAAAGTAACTCGAAAATACTTTAATGCAAGTTATTCTGTCAAAGACTAATGATCTTTCAGCTTTAGAAGGCTTTTTGTGCACATTAAACTCCTGCTATGTTTCAAGCCAATGCAAAAGGACAGACGGGAGGTGTAATTGTGATAATAAGTAAGGATGTGCGTTTCGGGTTTCGGGAATTTCGGAATTTTCACGAAATTTCCCGATTCGTGCATTCGGATTCGGACGATTTTACGAAAATTTTAAGATCCGAAAACGGCAGATCCGAACAAATTTTCGAGCCAAAACGAAAACTTTTCGGAATTTTCGAATGGACTAGAAATGTGTAAAATCGAAATTCATTTTCATTCCATTCCTGATTTCGGTTCCATTTCAGTAATTTCGGACATCGTATTTATATCGCTGATTCTGTAATTAAGTTTTGTATCATTCCCATCTCAATGTATCCTTCCTGGAAAACCCGAGAAATCTCAATGTATCCTTCTTGTAAAACATGAGAAATATCAATGTATCCTTCTTGTAAAACATGAGAAATCTCAATGTATCCTTCTTGTAAAACATGAGAAATCTCAATGTATCCTACTTGTAAAACATGAGAAATCTCAATGTATCCTTCTTGTAAAACATGAGAAATCTCAATGTATCCTTCTTGTAAAACATGAGAAAATCTCAATGGCAGAATTATCGTATCAGCAGAATTATCGTATCGTATAATTATCGTATCCGAAAAACCATTAGTTTACGTCAAAACGAATAGACACTTTGAAACGAGGAGAACAGACATTCTGAAAAACACGAAAATTTCCGAAATCACGAAAAAAAGTAGATACGAAAAACAAAACGAACCGAAACGAAACGAAAATCGGCCGAAACGAGTCGAAACGAAAATTTTCAAAATCCGAACGAACCGAACCGAATTGAACCGAAAAAAAAAAAATCGGTGCACAAGCCTAATAATAAGTCCTACCATGTGTGAAATAAAAGACAAACATGTTCATGACTGGTAACATTAGGTGGATGGATGAGGAAAATACTATTTACAAAGTTTGCCTATGCTTATATTGGTGCCCAATGTCTTTGTATAATTCAGTGTAACATATACACTTCTATTTTATGTTTCTTCATTTATCAGGCTGAGATTTTGAACCAATATGAAGGTTTAAAGGGACATTACCCCTTACATAAGCTGTAACTAGATTACATGTGCATTACAAATAAACCGGCTTTATAATAACACATGCTGCTGTTCTTTTCTTTATTTGAAGTAAATGCAGGTATCTTCTGTTTCCATTTTGTGGATTTTTCCCATGATGCAACATTTACTGTGCAAAACTTCATTGATGTGGTTTATCGTCTATGGTATTTAACCCCTTCACTACCAAGTGATTTTCCAAAAAAACATTGTGAGAAACCAGCGTTTTTTTGTAAAATCTATTTTAGTTTATTATAAACTAAGAAATATTTTGAGCTTATACCCATTGTAATGCTTACTGTAAATAACCTATTTTTGGCCAGTAGATGGTGCCATCTACTGCCAAATTGAGTTAGAGGTTTGAGCGGCTATTTTCTTCTATTTCTCCCTGCTAAAGATTTGGGGGCACCTTCTACAGCCCAAAAGCAATCGAAATTCATTTGCAGCACACAAATTTCATTTGCTATTGGGCTGCAGATAGCATATCAAGATATCTCGATACCGAGGCACCAGATGGTGCCTTTGAAGCCCGAGATATCTCGATATCAGTAGTGAAGGGGTTAACAGTAATTGAGGTGGAGAAGAAAATGTTTCGATAAGTCTGCAGGTCTATTGCGATCCAGGCTACCAGAGATAAGAGATGGCAACTATGACAGGGAGCTTAAAATACTTCGGGCTATATTACAATCTTCACGCAAACGTTAACGCTCACTTGCATGAGTATTAACGTTAGCCGCGGTGTTTACCGCATATTACAATCCAAACGCAAACAGGTTAAGTAACCCGTTTGCTTTTGGAATCTTGTGCTTTTCAGAGCGAGGTTACTGTACTTTGCGCTTCCTATACTTTACATGGGGAGCGCAAAGTGTTAATCAGCGTTAGTATTACACTCTACTAGCGCTGATTAACGCCTGGCTCTGGTTATCAAAAAGTTAACCACAGCCAGGACTTGGTGTTAACAGATTCCGCTTCTGCAGAATCCGTTAACACCAGCCTAAAAAATAAAAAAATGCATCAGATACTCATCACCTGTCCCGCGGCGAGGACCGTGGCTCCAACCGCCTCCGCCGGATGGCGGGAGCAGGGAGAGACTGGGGGAAAAAGTCCCCCCAGTCTCTCCCTGCGTATCATGATGCCGACCGGCCGGATCTCGGAAGGCGAGATCTGGCTGGTCATGTGACCGGCAGGGGGGAACTCAATGGAGTCCTATGGACTCCATCACGTGGTTGCTCGTGGCTGCGCTGAGCGCAGCCGCGAGAATCCCAGATTTTACCGCGCGGTAACAATGCAGGCAGCATTTTTTGCGCCTGCATTGTAATCCAGCCTTGAAACGCGGGCGCAGTTTTTCCTCCCTTGCGCCCACGATTTAACGCTAGGATTGTAATTTGGCCTTTCTAGTCAAACAAGGTGAAGTCCTTTGAATACATCCCACACAATACAAAGATGTGAGTCAGTGACTGACCCATTCACTCCATTAGATGTCCAAAGCCACACAGTTAGGAGCAAGTGATGTGAAGATAATGTGGGGGCAGGTTGCAACACAAAATATCCCACAATGGATGCACTCAGTGACACATATAGAGTAACATATTTTCTTAACTAAACATACAAGAGAAAAACAAAGTACATGTAAAATATCAGCAACATAAAATAAACACAATGAGGACAATTCATTTTTTGTGGTACAGTTAGTTACAATTATTTATAAAGCGCCAACAAGTGCCGTAGCGCTGTACAATGGGAGAGACAGAATAACACATATACATACACGTTACACACACACACAGAATAGTAGGAGAGGACCGTACTAGTGGCCCTTTAATTATTTTATTGTTAGGCTTAGGAAGCTTTGAGCATTAAAGGAAGGAGCAGAATCTGTTGTCTAAATATGAATAAAAAAAATGGAGCAGAGTATTTGGGTTAGGGATAACCCTAACTTTAACCAAGCACAAACAGTAACCTAACCCTAATTTCTAACCCTAATTTCTAACTATGATCCTAATTTGTAATATAACCCATGAAAAAGGGTGCTCCTTTTGAGGCCAGAACTTCCAATTCGGCTGCAGCCA
The DNA here is from genome assembly GCA_009667805.1 of Leptobrachium leishanense. Lineage (NCBI taxonomy): Eukaryota > Metazoa > Chordata > Amphibia > Anura > Megophryidae > Leptobrachium > Leptobrachium leishanense. The sequence goes on along the minus strand of CM019064.1, from coordinate 398,806,472 downwards.
AATTCAGAACACCCAAAATCAGCCATGGCCGAAGTGGAACGTCTTTTTAAAGATGTTACTCTTTTATTGCGGTTTTTTTTTTACATGGCTTTTATGGGCGTCTTTTCTATAGTACAACTGTTATCTTTGTTATTTAGACCATCTGTCAATTTACATTTTATGAGACAGAGAATAAGATTGTAGTGACTGTAGAACGAATCTCCAAAAGGTGGCAGTGAAGCATTAGAAGAACGTATGTCGCTTTGGGTTGACTAATCCATTGTTGACCACAGTATGCAAATGTAAGATAGAGTAGAGTGATATCTAATAAGTCTGATACTGTATAGTGCAAGAGCAGTTACACCCTAAGCATTAAAAACACTTAGGGCTAAATTACAATCTTCGCGCAAACTTTTGTGCCGGTGCAAAAAAACATTAACGCGAGGGGAAAAACCCTTTGCGCCGACCGCCATATTGCATAGTCAGCGCAACAAACGCGCGTAATCGTCTACCGCGGGTGAAACTGCGCAAAACCCTTTGCGAGCATACTGTATTGCGCGCGTCCTATACTTAACATTGTGAGCGCAAACGCGAATGAACGCTGGTATGCGGATGGTATTACAATCTATGCGCAGGATTTAACACATAGCCTTTCTGCGCATAATTTTAGCAACTCCTAAAAGCTGGTGTTAATGGCAAATCTGAACAACCTGGCTGACCCCAAATATCCAAGCCCATAAAAAAATGCAGTAAAGTGTAGTTACACATTCTACACATACCAAACCAATAAAATGGAGAAGTTGTGTGTGCATTTATTATTGCTGCAGCATATATGCTCAGATTGACTGTGACAGGCGCAAAACTTAACTTGAGATAATTGTGGTTCTTAATTCTAATTGGCTGAATCGCGAGAAAAAAACAGTGCGCACACTGATTTCTGCGCGCAATGGTACTGCGCGAGCATTTGTGCACGTCCGGTTTAAGCGCATTATTGCTCGACGGATGAAAAAATGCGCGAGGATTGTAATTCCAGCGGTGATTTGCGCGCATAAACGTTTAAAGCTTGCCGCACAAATTCACACGTTGCGCCTGCGTTTTTGCGTGAACAATGTGATATAGGCCTTACAGTTCATTATATGAGAACACTTGAGGTCCTATTCAATAGACGATGTTAAAACGGGGACGGAAAGCAAGAATATCTGTGCCTGCAGATTTTTCTTACCAACTCTGTTTTATCGCAGATATTGCGAAATAAGCACTTTGTTAGTGCCAGGCCCTAAAAGGTAGCGCAGGGAAGTCGATAAAGGTAGTGCCACAGCGGGCTTCTACAAGTATCGGCTTCGGAATTCCCTAGGACTCCATGGAGCTCTGCCCGTCTTAGCCATGAGCGCTGCAGAAGAATTGCAGAGGAAGACTAGAAAAAATTTGTTCCCAGTCCAGGGATGGACTGACAAGACTTGGGGCCCCCGGGCAACAGGAGATCATGAGGTCCCCATTCAATGAAATGTAAAGGGTGGTTTGGCCCAAGACTTCTTTGGACCTGTTATTCCCTATGCATTCACATGTATTGCAAGCACGGGGGTGATGCACCACCTCTTTGTATCTCTCTTCACTGTCAAACAGCGACCACCATTAAAACTTGCTTCTGAATCTGATACTATTTCACCCTTAATTTTATCTGCGGTCACGGGGCCCCACTGAAAGAATAAGCCTCATCAAGCCTTAGGGGGCCCTCATGGGGGTCCCCTTCAATGCCCTGGCCATTGGACAGTGCCCTATTGCCCTAATAGCTAGTCCACCCCTGTCCCAGTCTCACTCTGATCTTGTTGAGAAGAAGCAGCAGATCGCACTGCCCTCTCCACCATCAGATGAGAGGTAAGGGATTTTTACAGAGGTTAGGTCAGAGTATTAAGTGATTTTGCAAATGCAGAATCACTTAGCATCAACTTTTAGGAGTCAACATTATTTCTTAGTGAAATACCAGCTCCAGAATGGAAGCCAAGCACCTCGGAATAGGTTGTGCTTCTATTTGTAGGCACAAATTAACCTCTCCTCCAATACAACTGTGGAGAAGTCTCAACTTTACGAGAACCGGGTTCAACCTAACCACTAGGGATGAGCCGAACACCCCCGTGTCAAAAGTTCGAGTTCGGACGCGAACACGATCCGAACTCAATGCAAGTCAATGGGACTTGAACGTTCGATTTTTAGAGTGCCCTGCACGACAGCATATATGCAAGATATTTGCCATAAAAGGTGTATGGGGGTTCGGGTAGTGCCCTGGGGGACAGGAAACAAGGACAAAAAGTAAAAAAAAAAACGTTTTTAAAGGAACAGTGAGTTTTCCATGAAATAAAGGTTGAGAATAAAAATGAAAAATTCCTTCAAATATCGTGCCTAGGAGGTCCCCATAACCTGCCCGTGAAGTGGCGGATTTGTAGGATGTATAGAAACATTTAAAAATAAAAAGTGACATTTCAAATGACAGTAAATGGTTTTCCTTTAATCTATTCATAAACAACTGCTTGGGGCGGCAGCCTGTATGAAAAGAGGAGACGTTTTAGGACACGCAGAACAAGTTTAGTGATTTTTGGGCTAAATTATGGTGAAACTTATGCAGGCTTTGGATGAAAGTAACAACAGGTTAAAATTGCATGAGCATTAACATTTGCTGCGGCGTTCACTGCATATTTGTAACGATTCCCCAGGACAGACCTGGTAGGATCCCTCATAACAGACCTCTAACCCTCCCATCCTTAGGATGGTCGGGACTCAGGACCACTAAACCTAACCTCTAGCAGCCACACAGGCCAGGGAGACAGCACCAACAATATACACCACAGACTGAGATCAATATATGTTTGTACTGTGCTATAGTATATGGCAGGATGGAAGCGCACCAGCAGTAACAAGCAGCGGTATATACCACCAGACAGGGGCACAGAGCTAGAGTAGTTGTTATAACAAAACGTTTAGGCTAGGGTTGCCACCTTTTCTTCAAGCCAAACCCGAACACTCTAGTGTTTGGCTTGGGCGGCCATTTTTTTTGTAGCGTATACATTATGCATATATTTACATTATGTGTATATAATATGGCACGTGGTATGCATGTCAGGCTGGTAGTATGGCAGGCTGGCATTATGCATGGCACACTGGCATTATGCATGGCACACTGGTATTATGCATGGCAGACTGGTATGGCTGGCACACTGGTATGGTACACACTGGTTTTATGCATGGCAGACTGGTATGGCACACACTGGTATTATGCATGGCACACTGGCATGGCTGGCACACTGTTATGGCACACTGGAATTATGCATGGCAGACTGGAAAGGCTGGCACACTGTTATGGCAAACACTGGTATTATACATGGCAGACTGGTATGGCTGGCAAACTGTTATGGCACACACTGGTATACATGGCAGACTGGTATGGCTGGCACACTGTTAGGGCACACACTGGTATTATGCATGGCAGACTGGTATGGCTGGCACACTGTTATGGCACACATTGGTATTATGCATGGCAGACTGGTATGGCTGGCACACTGTTATGACACACACTGGTACTATGCATGGCAGACTGGTATGGCTGGCAAACTGTTATGGCACACATTGGTATTATGCATGGCAGGCTGGAAAGGCTGGCACACTGTTATGGCACACTCTTATGGGCTTATGGCACAATGATGGTAGTATAGCACTGGCAGGCAGACTGGTATATGGGCTTAGACTGAGTAGACTACTCTGCTACTCACAGTCCTGTCGGCGTCTCAGTCAGAGGTTCAGAACCTGCTTGAGTTGACTGGCGGCGTCAGAGTGTGAGAGTCAGTGGATGAAGAGCAGCTGCTGGACTGGCGAGATCGACGAGAGCGAGACCACGCATGCAGCAGCACTGTCACTGCCCAGCCGGGAGGAGTAGGAGCCGCACGAGCAACCACGTGAACGTCTTTGTCACATGAGTGCGTGAGCCCGTTGCGCCTGTGCGACTTGACAGCGGCTCAGAGGAGGAGGAGGAGGAGAGGATGACACGTGATGACGCAGACCATCCAATCCCTCTTCAAGCTGAAAAAACAAACGGGAGGAGAAGACCGCGGCGCCGGGGGAACGCAGGAAAGCAAGTATAACCTCTCCGAGACTTGGAGTCTTGTGTCCGGGTGGCAGAGCGTGTCAAACCCGGACACTTGACTCCAAACCCGGACGGTCCGGGTCAAAACCGGACAGGTGGGAACCCTAGTTTAGGCACTTGTTCTGCGCTACTGTATATGGTGAGAATCAGCGCACACCAGCAGCAACAGGAGGCAAACAGAACAGGCAGGGAGTACACAGAGAGAATAGTCAAATGGCAGGCAAAGCCGGCAACAGATCGGGTCCTCAGAACAAGCAGGGCAAGTAACAAGTATACTTCTGAGAAGATACGCTATTAGCAGGGCCGGCCCGACCATGGAGCGGTTCGGAGTAACCGCTCCAGGCGGCAGATTTTGGGGGAGCAGCAGATTTTGCCGCCGATCCCCTGCACTGTTTGCTAAACAGCGCTGCAGTGGCTGTTCTGCGCCGAGTTTCCAGACTCGCTCCCTGTCTGGGCACCGCCTGCTGGCATCACCGGACTATTGCATGCTGGGAAGTGTAGTTCTAGCCTGGTTTACTACATATTGCAAAGAACCAGTTTAGAACTACATGTCCCGACTCCCGGCTACAATGCTCCAGTGACGCCACCAGGTGGCACCCAGACAGGGAGTTAACCCGGACGTTCGTCGCCGAATTTCACTGATGGGGGGAACAGCGCTGTGAAGGGAGAGAAGCAGGCGCTGGGCAGCATATGAAGGCAGACAGAGCCTGCTGGTAAGTATAAGTCTCTCGCCTTCCTACACTCCCATCACTCCCCCTCCCTCCTGCACTCACATGTGTGTGTGTGTGTGTGTGTGTGTGTGTGTGTGTGTGTGTGCTGGATATGTGAAACTGGGCTCTGCTGGGTATGTGACACTGGGTTCTGCTGGGTATGTGAAACTGGGCACTGCTGGGTATGTGACACTGGGCACTGCTGGGTATGTGAAACTGGGCACTGCTGGGTATGTGACACTGGGTTCTGCTGGGTATGTGAAACTGGGCACTGCTGGGTATGTGACACTGGGCACTGCTGGGTATGTGAAACTGGGCACTGCTGGGTATGTGACACTGGGCTCTGCTGGATACGAGAAACTGGGCACTGCTGGGTATGTGACACTGGGCACTGCTGGGTATGTGACACTGGGCACTGCTAAGTATGTGACACTGGGCACTGCTGGGTATGTGAAACTGGGCTCTGCTGGGTATGTGACACTGGGCACTGCTGGGTGACACTGGGCACTGCTGGGTATGTGAAACTGGGCTCTGCTGGGTATGTGACACTGGGCACGGCTGGGTATGTGAAACTGGGCACTGCTGGGTATGTGACACTGGGCTCTGCTGGGTTTGTGACACTGGGCACTGCTGGGTATGTGACAATGGGCACTGCTGGGTATGTGCCACTGGGCACTGCTGGGTATGTGACACTGGGCTCTGCAGGGTATGTGAAACTCTGGGCTCTGCAGGATATGTGAAACTCTGGGCTCTACTGTGTGCTCACGGAAGTGAGCGTTAACGTTTGCGTTAAGAGTGTAATGTGGCCCTTTCTCTTTTAAGGTATCCTCAATCATGGGTGCATTATATTATTGTTGCTTTTGACGATTCTTGAAACTCTAAAAGGTTAGAATCAATGGATTATAATAACATAGCCTTTATGATTTCCCATTCATCTTTTTCTTACACCTCGAACATGAACATCCACTTGAACATGATGAAAATGATGAAAATGATAAAGCACCGGATTTATATAAAATTTAAACCAGACAGTGTGATGGAAAATACCAAAACCAGTGATATCAGTATGCTAATGATGCAATCACATCCCGTGTGAAGTAGGGTTTTTTTTTTATGTTCAGATGAGCAGCAGAGGGTTTTAGATGATATTGTTGATTTTAACTCCCTCATTGGGGTGATCTGTTAATTATCATATTTTTATAAACATACACTTACCATTAATAAAGATTATTGATTATTAGTAAGTTAATGCATACAGCAATACAGCAGTTTACAATGTATAGCAGTGGTTCCCGGACCTGTCCTCAAGTCCCCCTAACAGGCCAGGTTTTGCGGATCACCTTGGGGAAATGCAGACTGAATCATGCAATCCCTGAGCAGCAAATCATATCACCTGTGCTGTGCTTCACATATCTGGAAAACCTGACCTGTTGGGGAGACTTAAGACCAGGGTTGGGAACAACCAATCTAGAAGCAGAGCCGGATTTCCCATTAGACAGATTAGGCATATGCCTACAGGCAACTGGCCACTATGGGTTGTCTATATTTGAGGTTTAAAAAGATATATGCATTTATTTCTCTCACTGATTCCATTCTGTCATAGGCAGGTCAGAACAGAGTTAAATCCTGCCAGCTGAAATCTAAAGCACATGCAGTATATGCTTAAAAGTTTGCCTAGCTTTGCCATCACCACTTTAATGTGCCAATGTGTCAAGCCACTCCCTGTATGAGCTCCCTGCCACCGGAATCTAGTCTACTGAAGACCAAGGGCACTATACCCTAGTGAACGCTAACTGCAGCATTCGAATGAGTAAGCGTTACCGCAAGGATAAGTGACTTTAACGCATGCCCCCCATATTACATTCCTGACGCTAAAACTGTGAAAAATCCGTTAGTGTATTGGTGATTGCGCTAGTTTGCGCGAGCTTACTGTACTTTGTGTATCCTTTACTTAAAATGGGAAGCGCAATCAGTAATTAGCGTTTGAATAAGTAAGGTATTACAAAGTCCTAGCACTAATTACCGCGCCAATGCACAAACTAAAAATTTAGCTACACCTAAAAGCTGGTGCTAACTGATTCCACTTTAGTGAAATCATTAAACGTCCTCTAAACCCCCCCCCCAATAAATCCAATACTCGCCACACATCCTGCAGCGACAACGGTGGCCCGATTCACTGCTTTTCCTGGCGCGAGCAGAGTGAGACTGGGGACAAATAGTTCCCAGACTCCATCCGCAATCACTCCACGGCGCTGTACGATCACACAAGAGTGAGATTGAGCAGGGCTCGTGAACCGGCAGCAGAACCCTCCATTGAGTCCTATTGACTCCAGGAGGTGATACTCACAGCGGCACTGAAGCACTAACGCGAGTATCACTGAGAGTAGGGCTTTGTTCCGGGTCGAGGTGCTGCTGAGGTAGTGCCTGCCCTGGTATATCATGCTAAAATGGGGCGCTACAGGAAAACCTGCAGGTGCAGAATTTCCCCGTTAGCATCCCAATTTTAGAGTAAGGAGAGGAATAGAGCCTATCGGGTTTTTTGTGTGTGCTTTTGGATGAGCTGTACTAGGCAAATTCGATTTTTTTTTACCTTGCTTGGGTGGCATGTAGGTGAATGCGCACCCAGCGATGGATGTGTTCCACCATTTAGTTCAGGGAACTCACAGCTCTCGCATCATTACAATTCCAAACCATAGTGTTTCTCACTGTAAGGTTTTCAGGCCGCCGTCAGTCCAAGAAGAGGCCAAAACTTACTTTCCTTTCAGCTTACTTTCCTTATTTGTTATTTAATACTGTTCCTGTCCTGTCCATCTACCTTTTAGGTTAGGGTCAGACGAGCGCATTCTGTGCGGACTGTGCATCCGTGTACAACGGACATACTTTCTGACTGACGACAAGGTAGTGGCCACACAGTCAGTTTTTGTGACTGAGGTTTTTTTTTACTGATGTAGAAGAGAAAATAAATTAATATGAAAAACATTTTGTCCGTCAAAAAATGCAGTCCGTCTGACTTCGTTCCATCACTCACACACAAAGCTATCCGGACATTGCGGACGCAGCGCACTTTGTGCATCCATTCTAGCGGATTTACGTTCTTGCGTAACTTGCGTCCGTTTGCCGCGTCCGTTCTGTGCGGACGTACTTCGTGTGTGGTTTCTATTGATCATAATTGTATGCTATCACGGACGTTAAAATGTGCGGCAACACGGACGTGATCACTGCGCTCGTCTGACCCGAGCCTACAGTAAATCAGCCCACTTTCTGTCCTGCTAAGGCTAGGGTCAGACTAACGCATTTTTCACGTTGTCCGTGAAAATGTGCGTTCGAAGAATGGACGTATTTTTTCACGGAATACGCAATAGCGGTCATACTATGCGCAGTTTCATCCGTGATTTTGTACGGATCATCAATAAAACACTTCTTGCATCTGGACGTTATGTTGGCCGGACATTAGCAGCGTCTGACGTCTCCTAATCACACACACACGCCGCTAGCGGACGCAGCGCACTCTGTACGTCAGTACCTGCGGTTTCACGTTCTCGAAAAAATGCGTTCATTTTCCACTTGCGTTGCGCAGCCGGACTTTTGTGCGACCGTACTTCGTATATTGGCTGTCATTGCCCGGCATCTGCTGCTAGCACGGCCGTGATTAAGTGCGCCAGAACGCGCGTTCGCACTGCCTCAGTCTGACCCTAGCCTTATTAGTCCTGTTCTCTGGCCTTGCCTTTCTTTTACCTGTGTTTGCTAATTATCCAGTGTATACCTATTTTCCTGTTGTTCCTCAGTGTCTTTAGCTTAAAGGAACACTCTAGGCTAAAAATTAGGGATGTGCGTTTGGGGTTTCGGAATTCCGGAATTTTCATGAAATTTCCCGATTCGTGCATTCGGATTCGGCCGATTTTACGAAAATTTTAAGATCCGAAAACAGCAGATCCGAACAAATTTTCGTGCCTAAACGAAAACTTTTCGGAATTTTCGAATGGACTAGAAATGTGTAAAATTGAAATTCATTTTCATTCCATTCGTGATTTCGGCTCCATTCCTGATTTCGGTTCCATTTCAGTAATTTCGGACATCGTATTTATATCGCTGATTCTGTAATTAAGTTTTGTATCATTCCCATCTCAATGTATCCTTCCTGGAAAACCAGAGAAATCTCAATGTATCCTTCCTGGAAAACCAGAGAAATCTCAATGTATCCTTCTTGTAAAACATGAGAAATCTCAATGTATCCTTCTTGTAAAACATGAGAAATCTCAATGGCAGAATTATCGTATCGTATAATTATCGTATCCGAAAAACCATTAGTTTACGTCAAAACGAATAGACACTTTGAAACGTGGAGAACAGACGTTCCGAAAAACACGAAAATTTCCGAAATCACGGAAAAAAGTAGATACGAAAAACAAAACGAAACGAACCGAAACGAAAATCGGCCGAAACGAGTCGAAATGAAAATTTTCAAAATCCGAACGAACTGAACCGAAAAAAAAATCGGTGCACAAGCCTACTAAAAATCACACCCCCCTTTTTTTACATTATATTAAACCTATTGCCCTACCTAGTTATTCAGTATTTTTTTTTTTATTGTAATACTTACCCTAAAAACCACTTGTTTCCAACAGGGTTTTTATATTTTATACTCACCTCCCTCCTGTTTAGCTCCCGTCGTGGTAACTCTGCAACTTGGCTAATGGTTTACGTGAGAGGCGCGCATGCACGCCTCTCACGTAAACCAGTCAATCAGCAGGCTTCCTCTCTTATTTGATTAGTGTTACGCGCAAGAGGATGCGCGCAACACTAATCACAGCCGCCGACTTTTGCCGGCGGCTCGCTCCCGCCAGCTACTGCGGCGAGTAGGAGACGTCATCGCGCTGAAAGCGCGATGACGTCTCCTACTCGGCAATAGTCGGCAGAAGCGGGAAATACAAATCCCGCTCTGCTGACTGACAGCTGGGAGGGCGGAGTAAAGTCCTCCGTGTCTCTCAGCTGTTTCAGCCGATCGGCTGAGCGGAGGGGGCAGCGGAGGAAAAGGGCATACTCAGGGCATCATGACCACCTAAAAAAGCTTAGGTGGTCATGTTGTCTAGAGTATCCCTTTAATCTTTATTGTTGTTTATTATTTATCCATTCAGTCTTCCCAATCTCAACTTCCTTTTTATTTCCTTTATTGCTTTATAATCCCTGTGTCTCTAAATAAAACCCCTTTATTTTTCGTATACTTGTCTATACTCCCTTTTTTCATCGAACAATGGGCTCGACCTTACAACCCTGTGAGCTGATCCTACCACCCCGGAACCAGCTCATGACACTCACTGACTCCTGTGCAGCATTGTGAGAGAAACCTATGCCTTCCCATGCATCATGAAGGACATACTTCAAACATTTTACTGGTACGCCGACGGCCCTCATTAGCACTTGTGTACAAATAAATCTGTATCATTTGACACCAGGTCACTTTCAGCCTAATCGCCGTTATACATAAATACTTGTAGTGCGGCAAGCTGATTGCATTAAGGCACCATGATTATAAAAATGTGTCTTGGTAGCTGAGTATTACGTAATTTTCCCCTTATACATTTCTAACAGTCTCTCTGCATCTTTTAACACACACTTAATGAATAGTGATCGCCTGCGAGAGCTCAGAATATGCAAATCCTTAATCAGGATGAAATCCAATCCAATAAATGTCACTAAGCCCCCACGTACAAGTTAACTAAACTGCTGATTGTGATGATATAAATATTTGTGTGGTGTATCCATTCGCTTCATAAAGTAAGTGTATATCTCATTTACGAGTTATATTTTCTGTAATGCCGATAACAATAATCATGTAAAACATGTCTGCATGCACAATATCTTTTCTAGGCTTGTGCACCGATTTTTTTTCGGTTCGATTCGGTTCGGTTCGTTCGGATTTTGTAAATTTTCGTTTTGACTCGTTTCGTCCGATTTCCATTTCGGTTCGGTTCGTTTTTCGTATGGCCTTTTTTTCGTGATTTCGGAAATTTTCGTGTTTTTCGGAACGTCTGTTCTCCTCGTTTCAAAGTGTCTATTCGTTTTGACGTAAACTAATGGTTTTTCGGATACGATAATTATACGATACGATAATTCTGCCGATACGATAATTCTGCCATTGATATTTCTCATGTTTTACAAGAAGGATACATTGAGATGGGAATGATACAAAATTTAATTACAGAATCAGCGATATAAATACGGTGTCCGAAACTACTGAAATGGAACCGAAATCAAGAATGGAGCCGAAATCACGAATGGAATGAAAATGAATTTCGATTTTACACATTTCGAAAAGTTTTCGTTTCCGCTCGAAAATTTGTTCGGATCTGCCGTCTTCGGATCCGAAAATTTTCGTAAAATCGGCCGAATCCGAATGCACGAATCGGGAAATTTTGTGAAAGCTCCGAAATTCCGAAACGCACATTCCTAATCTTTTCCTATTGCTTGTGTATACAGTGATGCTATTGACATGGCTAGTTTTAATGGGACACTCTGTCAATACATTGCGAGCCAATTGCCCCCTCGCTTCCCAACCGCTGTCCCTTTGTGCTTTAAAAACAAAGCAGAGGGTTAACCTCCATCAGGAAGGCTGTCAATCAACTCACAGGCTGCTGTGTAGCAAACCATAACTGCTCATGCTGCTTTTCAGTCATGAGGTAGGCTGGTGGGCTATTATTTATGCCCTCCCAGAAACAAGTCCGCAGCTGACACCTTTTTTTCTTATGTTTTATACATGTTGCTGGTCTGAATACAAATTGGTGGTTGCAGCCGCCCCATTGGGGAATAGGCACGACCCCGCTCCTCCTGTACTATGTCAATCAACTCACTCTAGGATAGTTTCTGGGGTTCCGTTCAGCTTTGTACTAGATCAGTGGTTCCCAACCGCAGTCCACAAGTACCCCCAACAGGCCAGGTTTTCCAGATATCTGAAGCACAGCACAGGTGATATGATTTGCTGCTCAGTGATTGCAGGATTCAGTCTGTATTTCCCCAAGGTGATCCTTAAAACCTGGCCTGTTAGAGGTGTTTGAGATCGGGGTTGGGAACCACTGCACTAGGTTATGCAGAGCTGATTGGCCAATTCCAATCTTTGCATTTTGCTTCTTGGTTAGCCAATCAGTTGACCGACCCAATGAGCACCAGGGTAGACACCAGTGCTGGAAAAGATGTACATTTTTAGTTTTACACTACTGAACTAAAAAAAAAACAATCTGGGGCTCGGCATGGGTTGATGTTTAACCCCTCTGTTTTTTTCTCACCCCTTATTTTTAACGGAGTTCTCTATACATCAACTGGCATTAAATGAAGTCTCAATAAAACAATGTAATGAAAAGCATTATAAGAACAAGTGGTAAGTTTAGGGTAAGTTACGAAGTTGTGATGACCTTTAGATGGTGGTTAGGAGTTAAAAAAAACATGTACACACAATAAAACAATCTCTATGGATAATGGAGGAAGAGCAAATGTAGAGATCACCTGATTACCTACATCCATTACCCTAGCTAGTGGCACTATTACAATCTTCTAGTGTTAACGCTGGAGAATGACAAAAAACGACCTCTCTAAGCGATCAATATTTCACACAAAGAACCTCCGAAGAATCATGTGAATCTTCTGGCCCAAAACCATCAGCAACCAACAACTCCTCATTCAGTGTAGACAAGAATGTATGGAGACTATCATCACAAGAATACGATGGAGATGGATTGGGCATGTCACCCGAAAAGAGCATGGGGACATCACCAGAACTGCCTTTCATTGGACATCAGAAGGAAAATGCGAGAGAGGAAGACCAAAGAGCACCTGGCGTCGATTGGAGGATCGAGAACTCAAGACTATGAACCACACACGTGGGGTACCAAACAAAAGCTGGCCCAAAACAAACAGGAGTGGCGAACCTTTGTTGCTGCCCTACATGCCAATAGGCATAATGGGCAATAAGTAAGTAAGTGTTAACGCTCAGCTATGTGAGCATTAGTCCTAGGTTAATTGACTTTAAACGTGCGCCCTCCATATTACATTCCGAACGGTAATGAGTTAAAAAAAACATTAGCGCATTGGTGATTGCACTCGCTTGTGCGAGCTTACTGTACTTTGCGCTCCCTATGCTTAACATGGTGAGAGCAATCAGTAATTAGTGTTAGGATTACAAAGTCCTAAAGCTAATTATGCACCGCTGCGGCTAACTGAAAAGTTACCCACAATCAGTCAGCAGCACCAGCTGAAACCCCCTCAAAAAATCAGCTACTTCTGGCCGCTGGGAGCAGAGAGAGACTGAGGACAAATAGTCCCCAGGCTCCTTCCACTATCACTCCGCGGCCCTCTCGCGATATTGTGCAGGGCATGAGGCCCAGCAGCACAAGCCTCCATGGAGTCCTATGGACTCCAGGAGGTGATACTCCAGGAGGGTAACGCTGCGTTCCGGGTCAGGCTGCTGAATCAACGCCTGCCTCGCAATATGGCGTTAAAATGAGGATGCTGAGGGGAAAGCTACAGGCGCAGGTTTTCCTCTTTAAGGGTCCTGTTTTAGCACCACGCACAGAATAGTGCCCTAAATGGGGTAACCCTAAATACAAAAAAGAAGCGCAGGATATCGGACTCTGAAGTAAAACTTAACTTTCATTAAAGCATCAAGCTAAAAAAATGACTATGTGCGTAAAAGTCGACAGATAAATAGGACACAAAAGAAAAAAATGGAAAAAAACTTAAAAACAACATATCATCATGGGTCATGGCAATATATTACAGGTCTCTCCGATGCATGAGATGAGATTGGATAGATCGTCACTAGGAGAAGGTGTTAAAAAATGGAGCATAATGGAGGCCTTGTGTTTGTTTATTATCGTTTATTATTTTTATTTTTCATTTATAGCCGATACTGTACAGATATATGATTTACATATTATATTATTTTGCAGGTATTTTACTATAAAGCAGGCTTAGTGAATCGAGATGAGCTGTAGGTGGGCTGTGATGGGATTGTTTGTAATCCTAAATATGTCATGCTATCATAGCCATTATGGTCCATTGAACAAGTGACATGTACAGGTCGGCTTTTAAATACTGAATTGCAGGGCCGGATTCAGATCTCTATGGGACTGGAGCTGAAGACTTTGGTAAGCCTAGTTTTGGAATTGCTTGAAATGAAAAATGCTTTATGCTATATCATAGGGCAGATACATGTACCGTATTTTTCGCTCCATAAGACACACTTTTTCCCCCCAAAAAAGTGTGGGGGGGGGAGTGTGTGCGTCTTATGGAGCGAATACTGCACGTTGCAGTGTTCGGCTCCCTGCGAGCGTCCGAAGCTATGGAGCTTCAGCCCTCGCCTGGGGGAACCACGTCACCAGCCGAGTTCTCGCGAGATCGCGGCTGTTCACGTGGCTCCCCTAGGCGACTGCCCAAGGTCCATGCCGCCGGACGCTCAGGGGGAGCCGAACACGCGGCGGCGGCAGGAGGTGAGCTGGGGCCTGGGGGCAGTATCCATGAGAGTTGCTAGGCCAGTATATCCATGAGAGGAGCTGGGGCAGTATATCCATGAGAGGAGCTGGGGCAGTATATCCATGAGAGGAGCTGGGGCAGTACATCCATGAGAGCTGCTAGGCCAGTATATCCATGAGAAGAGCTGGGGCAGTATATCCATGAGAGCTGCTAGGCCAGTATATCCATGAGAGGAGCTGGGGCAGTATATCCATGAGAGGAGCTGGGGCAGTATATCCATGAGAGGAGCTGGGACATTATCCATGAGAGGAGCTGGGGCAGTATATCCATGAGAGGAGCTGGGGCAATATCCATGAGAGGAGCTGGGGCATATCCTTGAGAGGAGCTGGGGCAGTATCCATGAGAGGAGCTGGGGCAATATCCATGAGAGGAGCTGGGGCATTATCCATGAGAGCAGCTGGGGCATATCCATGAGAGCAGCTGGGGCATATCCATGAGAGGAGCTGGGGCAGTATATCCATGAGAGGAGCTGGGGCAATATCCATGAGAGGAGCTGGGGCATATCCTTGAGAGGAGCTGGGGCAGTATCCATGAGAGGAGCTGGGGCAATATCCATGAGAGGAGCTGGGGCATTATCCATGAGAGCAGCTGGGGCATATCCATGAGAGCAGCTGGGGCATATCCATGAGAGGAGCTGGGGCATATCCATGAGAGGAGCTGGGGCATATCCATGAGCGGAGCTGGGGCATATCCATGAGAGGAGCTGGGGCATTATCCATGAGAGCAGCTGGGGCATATCCATGAGAGCAGCTGGGGCATATCCATGAGAGGAGCTGGGGCATTATCCATGAGAGCAGCTGGGGCATATCCATGAGAGGAGCTGGGGCATATCCATGAGCGGAGCTGGGGCATATCCATGAGAGGAGCTGGGGCATATCCATGAGAGGAGCTGGGGCATATCCATGAGAGGAGCTGGGGCATATCCATTATTACACTATTTGATTCAGAATATTTTTTTTCCTGTTTTCATCCTCTAAAAACTGGGGAAAATTTGTGCCTGTAGATTTCCCCCATAGTGTCCCCATGTTTGCACGATACCTGGGGCAGGCGCTAGCTGAGCACCTTACCCCGGAACGCAACGCTATCCGCTGGGATACTCGTGGTAGCTGTTCCGCACTGCCACGAGTATCACCTCCTGGTGTCCATAGGACTCCATGGAGGGTTGTGCTTCCGCTCTCTCACGAGATCACGCAGCGCCATGGAGTGATTATGGAGGGTTGACGGGGAACTATTTGTTCCCAGTTTCACTCTGCTCCCGGTGATAAGAAGCGGCGTATCGGGCCACCATTCTCACTGTGAGATGAGAGGTGAGTATTGGATTTATTATGGGTGTTTTAGGGGGTGCTAAATGATTTTGCTAATGCAGAATCATGTAGCGCCAGCTTTTAGAAGGTGCTAACTTTTAGCTCTCCGCATCCCGGCGGCAATTATTATTATTATTATATTATTTATTAAGCGCCAACACATTCCGCAGCGCTGTACAAGGTCTAATGGGTAAAGACAGGACAATTCTACAATACATACAGGAGGCAGGTCAGTGTTCCTGCCAGCAGATACAGGAGGATACGAGGACTCTATTCCCGTGGGATTTTACAATCTAGATGGTGAGGGGATTAGAAACAGTAGGGGGGCTGCAGTGATTAGCTAATGCAGGGAGAGGTGAGGACTGTTTTTGGGTCGGTTGGATGTCTTGTTACAGAGTCGGGTGGTCGGCTTCCCTAAATAGAAGGGTCTTTAGGGAGCTTTTAAATGAAGCCAGATTTGGGGACAGTCTGATATTGCGAGGAAGCGCGTTCCATAGGGTCGGAGCCGCACGAGAAAAGTCCTGCAATCTGGCATGTAAAGAGGTAATGATGGAGGATGCCAGGCGCAGGTCATTGTTGGATCGTAGGGGACGGGCTGGGGTGTATTTGGCGATTAGTGAGGACAGATAGTGAGGGGCGGCGTTCGTGAGGGTTTTGTAGGTGAGGGTGAGTAGTTTGAATTTGATTCTGCTGTGAATGGGAGCCAGTGTAAGGATTCACAGAGAGGAGCAGCAGAGACAGAGCGACGGGTGAGATGGATAAGCCGGGCTGATGTGTTTAGGATGGACTGCAGGAGGGAGAGGCGGGAGATAGGAAGGCCAGTCAGGAGGTTGTTGCAGTAGTCCAGGCGGGAGATAACAAGCGAGTGGATAAGTTGTTTGGTGGTGTTAGCAGTCAGAAATGGACGCATTTTGGCAATATTGCGGAGGTGATTGCGGCAAGATGATGAGAGTGATTGGATGTAGGGGCTGAAGGAAAGATGGGAGTCGAGAGTCACTCCGAGGCAACGGACTTGTGCAGAAGGAAGGATAGTGATACCGTCAACAATTATGGAGAAGTCAGAGATTGGAGTAGAGTTAGAGGGGGGAATTAGAAGGAGCGCTGTCTTGGACATGTTGATCTTCAGGTAGTGAGCGGCCATCCAGGCAGAGATCCCAGACAGACAATCACTGACCTGAGAGAGAATGGAGGGGGAGAGATCGGGAGTGGAGAGGTAGATCTGAGTGTCATCAGCAAGCATATAGGTGACACTTTTAAGCCATAGCTGGTGATGAGTTTACCCAGTGAGGAGGTATAGATGTAGAAGAGCAGAGGACCTAGGACTGAGCCTTGAGGTACACCGACTGACAGAGACATTGAAGAGGAGGAATTGCCAGCAAGGGATACTGAGAAGGATCTGTTGGAGAGGTACGATTTTAGCCATAAGAGGGTGGTATCACAGAGACCAAGAGAGAAGAGGGTCTCTCTATGAGGAGGGGATGGTTGACTCTTTGTCAGACCTTACTTATCGAAACGCTAATTACCGATTGCGCTTCCCATGTTAAGTACAGGATGCACAAAGTACAGTAAGTTCGCTCAAATTAGAGAAAAAAATGTTGCGCTAACAGATTACTATACAGGGTAGCGTCAATATGTGGGGCATGTGTCAAACACACTTGTCCTGGTGCTAACGCTTACCTATCGCGGCGCTAACGTTAACGACAACTAGGGAATAGAGCCCTATGTGTTTTAATCTAGTCATAATAAGTTTAATAGAACCAGTGATCATACCAGTATAGTTTTGATTTAGTTTACCTTTCTGTGGTCTATTCTTATAATGCTGTTAGAAAGCCTTTCCGTTCAGCTGATTGAATAACTACGTAATCTATTTGACAGAGCTAGAAGTAGTCCAGTCTGTAACAAAGTGTCTTGCAGGATTTCACAGTACATCACTTTCCCACAAGTGCTGGAGCTTATCAAGTAGCTTGGCCACTAACTTAATAAAGGAAAATGACATTTTTCTAATTAAATTCTGCATCGGTAATAATTCTCCTATAATGAGTAACCTTCAATGCCTAGTCCACTGTAATAGCCACAAGCATGGCAATAAACATTTAAACTTGTTTAAGCTACAATGTATTAAATGATTGAAACATAAATAATAAATAGTGATAAATGGAACAGAAAGGGTGTTTGTTTAGTACTAGAAGAAAATGCAAAAACCAGCATTAGCAGCTTGGCAGCCACGGCAGGTATGAGTAGCATATGCAGCCAAGACTGGTGTCAGATGAGCGCACTAGTTGCGCCCGTACTGACGTGCCACGTGGTGTCCGTCGCAGCGTTGTGACGCACTAGGTTTTTGCACAAGCATCAAGAATAACAAGAGACTTGTAATCACTCATTATTTAAGTGCCTGTGACACTGTTGTGCATTCTACAGAAAAATAGGACCTGAAAGTACACAGCGGTCATGAGAAAAAGGAGCGGTATCGCAAGTTGGCCAGAGGTAATGGGGTGGAAATGATAGCCTGAGGACAAGTAACAATTCACAAACCTCAATAAATTGAGGATATAAATACATTTAGAATACTTAATTACTTCAAGTAGATTTGAAGATTGTTTGACGGGTTTTTTCTAGCCACGGTGATGAACCATGTGAAAGAATTTGAGGTCAGACAGGAGTTGTAACAATGTGGGATGAGGAGCGGTATTCTTCTTATGGACCTAATATTGCATTCTGCTATTTCAACATTGCAATAAGAGTAGGAGTAACAATATGGTACGCAACATGTATATTTATTAAATGCTGAAAATTAAATATTAAATCGCAACAATGTGGAAAGGAGCAGTATTATGGAAAATCACGTTCACTTATGAGCCCCTCTTTTAAAAGGTGTGTGTCCATTCAAATACACATTTACATAGAAGCAGGCAGCATTAGCGCTTCCGCAATCTATGATATACTGGTACGATATGTTAATACATTGCACAGTGAATTGACAGACGGTAAAAAGGGAATTGAAAATCTCCCTCCACTATTCCATCAGCTCATCTATTTTGGCCTGAAATGTGCAATTCCTTTGCACTCCTCCACCAATTTACCATAAAGACATAACAGTGAGATGGATTGCTCTCCAATTCTGGTTTATGATCCAGAAACATATTCGTAATGAAATCTTTAGACAAAAGAGTGTATAAACAGATCAGTACTCTCCTAAAATGATATACTGTATATGATGTACACAGATGAAAACCAGAGCAACTGGCTGCTAACACTAACCAAGAGAGACAAAATGTTCCTGGTATATAATATGCTTCCAATAAATCTGACTTGAGAAGAAATGGCTGGAGTACCTGTTCCTCTTGGTTAGTGGTTCCCAACCGTGGTTCTCAAGTACCCCCAACAGGTCAGGGTTTCCAGATATGTGAAGCACAGCACAGGTGATATGATTTGCTGCTCAGTGATTGCAGGATTCAGTCTGCATTTCCACAAGGGAATCCTTAAAACTTGGCCTGTTGGGGGAACTGGAGGACCGCAGCTGGAAACCACTGCTCTTGGTGGATGAAACCAACGTGCTAAAACACAATGAAAACAGACAACAACTTGGAAGAACTCTGTAGCTTGTCCTTGGGTGACTCTTCTCAGGCGTCATAGAAGTTTTGGCTCACTGTTGCTGTTTCAGTCCTGTCAAGTCACATGGCCCGGTGGGACACCTGATTTTTCCACAGACCCCCTGAACCCCCTAGTAGCCCTAAGCTGTCACCTGGTTATCTGGAAGCCTGAGGGAAAATGCAAGTTGGGTGCCTGTTTACTGGCACTCCAGTGCCTAAATGGTTAAAATCAGGGCTGTAGAAGCCCATACATCAGTGCTGGAGTATGAGCAGCCCTAATTGGCCATGGTGCTACGCATGATGTGCTGGCACAACACAGCCCTTTTGGTGATTGACAACATGGCCATGCCCACTCAGTGGCCACACCCCTTTCACCCCATCCTAGGCACAGCGAAAAGTTGTCAAGTCTGTTTTACAGAGCCTGACTATATCATACTCATATCAGTCTGATTCCATCCCTGTGTGTAGTCCAAAGACAAAATGCTGTCTTGTATTCTTTGCACAAGACATCGGGTAGCGGCAGGAAGAGGTGCAGTGACCCAGGGGTTCCACGTATGGATTATCCATTGTAGTCTAACACTCACACTTGGATACATGAACATTTAAAAATAATCTGGGTGTGCCCCTTCTATATAACTTTAATTATATTTATCATACATAAAATCTCAATGTATTCCCTCGTGAAAGATTTTGCATAGAGATATTTGATACTTTTCTACTCTTTTCCATTGTGTGATAATAATTTGATAAAATTATCTTTTCCACGTGCTATAATTTAATATCCTATCCTTCCCTCTAATAAAACTCATTCAAATAATATCAAGCTTTACGAAGATTCTTCCTCAGACCTGTCATTAACGTCCTCCTCCCTTGGCTCCAATGAACTAGTGAGATGTTTCTGACACCTTCTCACTTCTATCATAACCGATACCTCATAATAAGAGATTTAATATATCTCCAGAGACAGAAGGTATGTTGATAAAGTAGGTTACAAATGCTTTCAAATGTAAAGCGGACATCTAGACTTCTGTGATAAAAATGCCAAATATGAATGTACGAAACTGTAACAGACCGGCCACGGCAATCTCAAACGATCGGAGATCAATTATTGTCCCATTACTGTCCATGTTTTTGAGAAATGTCTAAGACACTGCAATATGGTAACCGCGTTTAATTGGCAGCATATGGCACTTCCACAGTCAGAATATCACTGAGCATTGCTAATGATTTCAACCAAGAGATATGCGGGGAAAAAAGCCGATGATTTCCCTCTTCCCCTCAGGTCCTACGTACTTAGAATATCGGTTGCCACGGAAACGCTTTGTTTACAAGATCCGAGAGCTTCTATGCCTCTTCCAGTGCTGCTATCCTGACTCTGAGGTTCCACGTCCACGTCAATTATTTTGACGTACCTTTCAAAACGTACCTTTAATCAAACCTAATTCTAGATGCATCATGTAACGGGAAAGAGAAATAAGAGAGATTTATCTGATGTTTAGAATTCTCTTCTCGTTTGGAGTCCTACTGCAATGGAATCTCTAATGAGAATGATATCGTTGTAGAACAGGACATCAGTGGGTGGTGCGGAGAGCGAACGAGCTGATGCACGGTGTCATATGCGATCATGTTCAATTTGATAAACACGTTCTCCGACAAGCATCAGGCTAGCATGGAATCCCCCAGCTGGAGGACTGACTTACAGCACATGTTGTGTCTTACTATATATACAGTGAGAAATTTTTTAAAAATAACGCAATATCTGGCTGTGGCTTTGGAAGCTATTGGGAATTCACCTGTGCTCACATGAAGGATTATTATTTAATCAGAACAAAGTCTGATTATGCCACAAGGCGCGTTCTCTGCAGGAAACAGTAATAAAGTAAGGATTTGCAGGCTTTGATCTTCGACTGAATTATATGTTATTCAATTAATAAATGAATAGGCTATAATAAAATAAGCAATTCATTAATGCACGTGTATAAAGACCTTACTTTAAGAATGTGGTTGCAATATCTCTCTGGTGGCCTCCTCATTGACAGAACTTTACAAATCGCAAGAGGTTATCACCTGCAAATCGAGGAAATAAGATTTCACCAACAGCATAGAAATGAGTACTCTTGGAGACGGCAAAATTAAAGGGACAGTCTGTGCAGTGTGACCTCTCAATGTTATTTGAAGTGCCTCTGCCTCCTTTTCCCCTACAGGAGTGTAAGGGGTGCCTCTGTGCAGGCGCCTAATTTCCTCCTAGAACCTGAGCACTGAACTCAGATTCTGAAAGTTCTGTATCCTCAGCTGCGTGCTCAGAATTGAGAAGCATTGAACTGGCTGGCTCCCTGCGGTCACGTGACATGCTGCAGCTTACAGGAGGTGGTAGCATGTCACATCTGTTCCAGCACCGAGGAAGCAAGGCGCTGGATTTAGGGGGAGTTTATACACCAAAATAAGGAGTTAAAATGGGAGAGGGGGAATATTAATGGAGGATGGGTTAATGTTTAACCCCTTTGTTCCCTCCTATATTAACCCTAGACAATCCGTTTACAGATATGAAATTATCTACCTAGTGAGGCTGAGTGGAGAAGAGGTAACATCACTGCTCTGCATGGAGAGAGCCTGTGGAGGCATGGGTTCGATCCCGGCAAGAGCACCTCTCCAGTAAGTGTCCTTGGACAAGACACCTAACAGTACATACTCACCACCCAGGACATACTTGAATCGACAGAAATCCCAATGTATCCTTCCTGGTAAAATCCTTTCTCAAAAAAAAAGAAGTTATTTTTCTACAACAAGATTTCTTTTCCAAAATATCTGGATGCTTTTCTATCACCGTGTTGAAGGAGAAACATGGTTGCCGTTATAGAATAAAAAAAGATTTTCTTGTTTGGGGCAAAATCAGAAAATGCTCAAAGTATGTTTTTCCCTTCTTATTGATCAACATTTCTAAAAGGAATGGGTGACATATTGAATTTGAAGGTTATTAGTCTTTTTTCATCCTGTGATACGAAGTTACCAAATCTTCCTTGTTACAATATATTGCGCTCCTCTGTAACACACAATCAGCAATCCGCCATCAACATACAAGCTCCAGTGTTCTGAGCCCGTGTGCTGTTTTACATGAGTTTTTCATATCTATATATCACGTGGGTCGTTCTATTCTCTAGATTCCTCCCACGTTTCATTTCTAGTCACACCGGGATAAAAAATCTACTACTGTTAACATGATTCATGAAGGATATCAAAACAGGCAGCAGCATCCCTTTAAATTATGTTTCTTGCTGCTTGAAAGGTTTGCTATAAAAAGTATGAAAAGGAATAGCAGAAGAGAAATGGGTTCCATATTAGATCGCATTGCTTTTTATTAAATACTTGTGTTTCCTCTAATGTAACACTTTCTGTCAGAGCTGCTTCTCTTGTGCTCTACAAGACCAAGGAGCTCATTGGTCTCAGTGATGTTTGCATGACTTGGAGCACGGCCACTCTGCGGCTATTAGTGTGTGAAGGTAGGGTTGTCACGAAGGAACAATCATAGGAAGACCTAGTCAACCGTGAACCACACTGAATCATTTTACCAAGACTTCACCTAATGCGCTGTGTGTACTCCTGTCTTCATAAATTCATAAGTAGCTGAAACCATTCTGTGCCATACTTACAATCCGCACAACGTTCAAACTACTGGATCCACAATCTCTGCAGCTTCGGTACATCAGAAACATATAATGCAGAATACATTAATAAGTAAGTAAATAGATAGTGTTTTCAATATGTAATCTAGCCCTAACTGTAGTGTCTGGATATTTAAGCGATAGCGTCAGGATAAGTGTGTTTAGCGCACCCCCCCCCATATTACATTCCTAATGCTAAACGCGTGAAAAATCCATTAGCGCATCAGTGATTTTTTTTTTTGAGAAAGTATTTTACCAGGAAGGATACATTGAGATTTCTCTTCTTTTCAGGTATGTTCTGGGTGGTGAGTATGTACCGTTAGGTGCCTTGCCCTAGGACACTTACTGGAGAGGTGCTCTTGCCGGGATTCAAGCCTGTGTCTCCACAGTTCTAGAGCAGTGATGTTACCTCTATTCCATCCAGCCGGAACTTTGGATTGCGTTAGCTTGCGCGAACTTACAGTACTTTGTGCATTTTATACTTAACATGTCTTCATAAAGGCTCGAACATGCCAAAACATTGACTAATTTGCGATTAATTAAAGCTTGAGGGGTTATTCAGAGAGCACCAAAATGTCGGCGACATTTTGGTGCTCTCTGAATAACCCCTCAAGCGTTAATTAATCGCAAATTAGTCAATGTTTTGGCATGTTCGAGCCTTTATGAAGACATGTTAAGTATAAAATGCACAAAGTACTGTAAGTTCGCGCAAGTACTGTAAGTTTCTCGTTCCCCGCACTTCCCTGCACTTCGGGGAATCAAAGTTCCCCACCTGTGGCAAATTCAGCACTCACCACAGGGTCCCTGGAATGCAGGGAAAACCCGCTGCACTCTGGGGACAAACACCTGTTGAACACCTGCCGAAGACCCTCCGAAAACCCGCAGAAACTGCCACAAAAAGTATGCTAAACACGCCGGGAAAAGCAGAGGAGCTGCCGTTCACAGCGCAGAGCAGCCGCTGGAAAAAGCTGACAAGCTAATGAACGGGGTTAAATAAAAAAAGTACGTTTGAAAGTTTCAAAATTGAAACGATGTCGGCAAAAAAACTACTGAACGAAAATGTCTCGAATTTACATATAAGATCCTATGAATGATAATAAAAAGGGCTGTACAGAAAAAAGAAAAAAAAATGAAAACAAAATTGCTGAAAAAAATTCCAAAAAATGCCTAAAAGAGCCTAAAAAATCTATATATAAAGAGACTTTTTACTGCAGAATAAAATAATAAACGCCGGTTTATTAGATATTGGGTTGCAACGGGAATATTTGTAACATTGAAGTCTATGGGAATTGCCTGAATAAACCTGCCGAATAAAACCATCGAACAGCAGGGCATTTCGGCAACTTTTCACTGCTGTTCGGTGTTCTCTGAATAGATTAACCATTGCTTCTCTATGGGGGATGTCACTGCCCTCGAACAGGCACCTTACATGCAGGCAATTCGGCAAAATTTGGTGAACTACATGCTCTCTGAATAGCCGAATGGGGCGGGGCTTGGCGTGGTGATGTGGAGCCGCAAGCCTTAAATACAGGAGGAGAGGATTTGCTCATCACCCTGACGTGGAGTAATTTTCCCGCATCGCCAGCTGACTGTCTGAGTCTGTCTCTTTGCTACTTTGTATTCTTTGCTTGTAGGAGGACCTTGCTTTAGTTTATTGACCCGGAATACCCTCTGACGATTCTTACTCTCGATCCCTGTGTGTGTGTTTGTGTTTCATTCATATATTGTACCGCATGGTTTTACTTAGGAGATCTGCCCTGCAGGTTGCTCATTTCATGAACCGCTCAATCTGCCTAACGAGTACCGGGCCTCGCTCTGCATTACAATGTATCGTCTCAGTATGTGGGTCTGTCCTTCATGTTACTAGATCACTC